>CAWUFW010010402.1:0-699249 GCA_963921515.1 Calotriton arnoldi
TCACGAGCACTACCTCTGTAGTGCTGCGAACGTCCGTTGGCCGACGCGGCCCCGCCCACTCCGCTAAACCGCCGCACCGCGGCGGAATTGCCGCTCGCGGTTAAGCGGTTAAGCGAGTATTTGCTGATACATTAAAACAGCAACCTATCTTTCAACCAACTTATCACAAAAAAGATGGAAATGGCATGAATGTAGCGCAGTAGCGGCTCCTTGAGGGAGTGCGGTGGGGCGGGGGAGGGGCAGGGTGGGGGTAGTAAACTCAGGAATACGGCCGAATGGAGGTAAGTACATAAATAAATAAAACGAATTACATTGCGTGCTGCATCGCCGATTTGGTGTTGCAGTGCGCGCAATGTAATTCGTTTTATTTATTTATTTCTGTACTTACCTCCGTTCGGCCGTATGCCGGAGTTTACTACCCCCTACCCTGCCCCTCCCCCGCCCCACCGCACTGCCTCCAGGAGCCGCTACTGATGTAGCGTGGAGCTACTATTATTATAAACCACTTTCATTGGCCCTATGAGGATTGCTTCAATTACTTTTGTACTATTAGAAAAACATTGCTCTGTTTGCAGTTGATGTCCTTGGGACCCATTCTTGTTTGTAGTGGTCCTGTATCATCTTCAAGACCTGCTGCATCAACTACAAATCAGTTACAGAAGGCTGATTATCATACCTAGCAGAAAAGAGTCCATCTTTGGCGGTCACTGCAACACCAGAAGCCAAAGCATTGAGAGGCTCGAACCTGGGAGAAGAAAAATAATGTTACCCTCTTCAGTCGAGGCTCCAGGGATAAAGAACACCCACAATTTTACCAGACAGCCCTTCATCCTCCCCAAGTAGCTTTTCCATCCTTCTTCTCAAATGGTGGTTCCGCATGGAAACAAAAACTCCAAAAACATAATTTGCAAAGAGATAAACTCCATAATATGGATTGGCTTAATCTCGACCCTACTTAAATATCTCCCTGCAAAAATGTCAACTTGTATTTAATCTCTAAATTCAGCCAAACTCACAACCTATATTAGTGGGTAAATGTACTGTTTGAGCTCCAGACGTGACATAATTCCGCGCTGGTGCTCGATAAAGAATAAGTCCAATTTTTTTGTAGACACGTTCATGTAAGACCAAAATTTGAGTGATCGGAGTTTTACAGTCTCTGTTTTATCAAAAAATGTTTATGAAATCAATGGCGTTGTTACAAATGCCACAGAATTACGGCATAGTAAAAATCTCCCCAGGGTAACTCAATTAACAGTGTTTTGCCCCCGACGATTTCACTTCCGCATTCAGAGTAAATGAGGTCGGAATAGGAAATGACGAGCAAATGCGGGTTTACCACACCCAAAATCTGCACTTTTCCCCCCATTACAATCTGTTATGCCTGACAACCGAAAGTGCAGCAATTTCACACTACTCCGAATTCGAGATTAGGCTCAAACAGTGCTTATGCCCAATATCCGATGCAGCCAGTCCAAAACCATCTTTATTCGTCAATAAGCCATAAAAGCATACAACACTTCCATAAACAACATAATAATTAAAAAATATATATCCGATGTAACCCAAACTTGTAATGATAATGGAGAAGTGGAATTGTTGGAAAATGGGGCTCAAGTGAGGTTTGGGTAAATTAAGGTTTGGGACAAGTGGAGTGTTTTGAAGTAAGGAATTGGGGTGTGGAAGTTTGGCAGATAATGGAGGATGGAGTGTGCAAAATGGGAGACAAATTGAAGTGGGTGGCAGTCAGAAGGAATGGGGTTGATGATAGAAATGGGGTACGAGTAATAGGGGTGATGAGCGTGATGTAGGGGAGTTGAATTAAACAGACTGGGTTCAAGGGAGGGATGAGAATATGATATGGGCAGCATGTGTAACAGGTTGAGGTGATTGAAGGTAACGAGTGTAAGGTATGGTGATTGAAGGTAATATGAGAGTAAGGTATGGGCGTCGGGGGGGGTATAAATTGGAACACGGATAACAGATTTGGTATAAGGTAGGTTTTGGGAATTGACAGATTAGGAAAGGGCGGGGATTGAGAAGATTGGAAGAAAAATAAGTGGCTTCGGAGAATTCGGGTATAGAAGACCTCATGAAGTGGTGTAAGTAGGGAGGATTTGCCTAAAACGATTTAGAGGGGGGGTATAGGTGTGAAGATATTTCGAAATTGGTGTGAAGGTGGATTTTTAAATCGGGTTTCAACTTTCACGTCTGTTTTGAGTGTTATTGCTTCACTGACTCACATTCTCTCTTTGTGGCAGGCAGCGTAACCCTCTCCTCTTCCGTCGAGGAAGTCCCTGTAATTCAGCCATGGACTCCGTCTTCTCGTTGGTCTCTAGGCTCCAGCAGAGGTTGCCTCGTGACCATGTGAGGGTCTTCAATGCGACGGCTCCCTAGTAACTGACCCTTATATACCCAGAATATGTCACAATGTGTTCCTCATCACAATTGGGAAAGACCGTGTGCCTCGTGGCTGTGGGGGATGGAACGGAAATTCACAGCAGCAGTTGTGTTTTCCAAGTACTCTATCTACCTGTTTAATTCATTTAACCAGTAACGTGGACAGATCGTTGTGTAGACTCTGAGATGATTGCTGATTTTACGATGTCCTCTCCTTGCTTCTGCTACAGCGGAGTCGTCCCCGTTCGAGTACGTTGTTTTCATGTTCCCCGCGCCTTGTGACATCATAGTGCAGATGGTGTGATGTCATCAGGGGTTTATGCTGATGCTATGGAGATATGCAAAACCCAATAAGAGGGTTAGGATTTTGCCTTCTCTGAGATCACCTCATCGGTGTATTACTGTACTTTGCCCTCATTCTCTACGACAATTTAGTAAACATGCTGAAGGGGAGGAGGGGGGGGAGAGGGGTCACAGGTCACCTTTCAGTTTCAACATATGCTAGGAAACCTCTTTTTCTGGATCGCGGTTAGACTTCGAATTATATTATTTTCTTGAATGTTTCACTTATTTATTTATTTGGTGCAATCTACAAACCTGATAATCACTCAGCGCATCCCCGGAAAGGAATAAAAGAATATAACTGAATAAACAATGACCTCCGAACCACGTTAATTAGAGAAGAAATACATTTGGAAGGCCTTTTTTCAACCAGTAGGAGATGGTTTATTGTTTATACCTAATTGAAGGCGTTCCATTTGATTTCTCAACCATGTACATTACAATACGACGAACAGCAGTGATCGAGAACTGAATGTGACTTCCGTTTCAGAGTCAGCAGTCAGTCCTATTTAAAAAGGAAAGACATCGGATTTAAAGGCAGCAATATTGAACGCCCACAAAATAAAAATGTCGTGTGGCAAGAAAGGTGCATTTTTAACAGATTATCAGACTGCAGTGATCTTTTAAATATTCATTAAATATACCCATAAGTTGAACTATTCAGGTATTTATGTAATTTTGTAGTGACGTGTGTACAAATGGGCATGTCAACAGAGGGTACATGAACTAATATTTGATGGAAATATGTTAAAACGTCGCTTATTTTCGTAATATCTAATTGCAAGGATGTTTTACCGCATAGTGGAGCACTCACACCCCGTGTGACTAGTTCTAGTCATTCAGCCCAGCTCAGTCTTAAATTTCTTCTTCATTGCATGGGAGACAATATAGCTTGCCTTTCTGTCAAGACCTGCTGCACCAACTACAAATCAGTTACAGAAGGCTGATTATCATACCTAGCAGAAAACAGTCCATCTTTGGCGGTCACTGCAACACCAGGAGCCAAAGCATTGAGAGGCTCGAACCTGGGAGAAGAAAAATAATGTTACCCTCTTCAGTCGAGGCTCCAGGGATAAAGAACACCCACAATTTTACCAGACAGCCCTTCATCCTCCCCAAGTAGCTTTTCCATCCTTCTTCTCAAATTGTGGTTCCGCATGGAAACAAAAACTCCAAAAACATAATTTGCAGCGAGATAAACTCCATAATATGGATTGGCTTAATCTCGACCCTACTTAAATATCTCCCTGCAAAAATTTCAAATTGTATTTAATTCGTAAATTCAGCCAAACTCACTCCCCATATTAATGGGTAAATGTACTGTTTGAGCTCCAGACGTGACATAATTCCGCGCTGGTGCTCGATAAAGAATAACTGAATAAGTCAATTTGTTTTGTAGACACGTTCATGTAAGACCAAAATTTGGGTGATTGAGGTTTTACAGTCTGTTTTATCAAAAAATGTTTTTGAAATCAATGGCGTCGTTACAAATGCCACAGAATTACGGCATAGTAAAAATCTCCCCAGGGTAACTCAATTAACAGTGTTTTGCCCCCGACGATTTCACTTCCGCATTCAGAGTAAATGAGGTCGGAATAGGAAATGACGTGCAAATGCGGGTTTGCCACACCCAAAATCTGCACTTTCCCCCCATTACAATCTGTTATGCCTGACAACCGAAAGTGCAGCAATTTCACACTACTCCGAATTCGAGATTAGGCTCAAACAGTGCTTATGCACAATATCCGATGCAGCCAGTCAAAACAATCTTTATTCGCCAATAAGCCATAAAAGCATACAACACTTCCATAAACAACATAATAATAAAAAAATATCCGATGTAACCCAAACTTGTAATGATAATGGAGAAGTGAAATTGTTGGAAAATGGGGCTCAAGTGAGGTTTGGGTAAATTAAGGTTTGGGACAAGTGAAGTGTTTTGAAGTAAGGAATTGGGGTGTGGAAGTTTGGCAGATAATGGAGGATGGAGTGTGCAAAAGTGGGAGACAAACTGAAGTGGGCGGCAGTCAGAAGGAATGCTTTTTTTGTTGCGAACTAGACTCGAAGATATCAGGCATCAGAGCGCTTTACATGAGCACCAGTTTCGTTACAGATGAACACATTCATTTTTTGTTAGGCACGAGGAGATTAAGTGATTTGCCCAGAATCACTGGATGTTGAGCGTCGTAGCCGAGACTCAAACCCGGTCCCCCGGCTTCGAGGTCACCGCTCTAGCCGTAAGGCTACATCCTCTAGAAATGGGGGTTCGAGTAATAGGGGTGATGGGCGTAATGTAGGGGAGTAAAATTAAACCGACTGGGTTTAAGGGAGGGACTGAAATATGATTTGGGCAGTATGTGTGACAAGTTGAGGTGATCGTAGGTATCGAGAGTGAGGCATGGTGATTGAAGAGAGTAAGGTATGGGAGTCGGGGAGGTATAAATTGGAACAAGGAAAACAGATTTGTAATAAGGCAGGTTTTGGAAATAGACAGATTAGGGAAGGATTGAAAAGATAGGAAGAAAAATAAGTGGCTTCGCAGAATTCGGGCATAGAAGGCCTCATGCAGTGGTGTAAGTAGGGAGCATTTGCCTAAAACGATTTAGAGAGGGTATAGGTGTGAAGATATTTCGAAAACTGGGGTTAAGGTGGATTATCAAATCGGGTTTTCAAGTCTGTTTTGAGCGTTATTGCTTCACTGACTCACATTCTCTCTTTGTGGCAGGCAGCGTAACCCTCTCCTCTTCCGTCGAGGAAGTCCCTGTAATTCAGCCATGGACTCCGTCTTCTCGTTGGTCTCTAGGCTCCAGCAGAGGTTGCCTCGTGACCATGTGAGGGTCTTCAATGCGACGGCTCCCTAGTAACTGACCCTTATATACCCAGAATATGTCACAATGTGTTCCTCATCACAATTGGGAAAGACCATGTGCCTCGTGGCTGTGGGGGATGGAACGGAAATTCACAGCAGCAGTTGTGTTTTCCAAGTACTCTATCTACCTGTTTAATTCATTTAACCAGTAACGTGGACAGATCGTTGTGTAGACTCTGAGATGATTGCTGATTTTACGATGTCCTCTCCTTGCTTCTGCTACAGCGGAGTCGTCCCCGTTCGAGTACGTTGTTTTCATGTTCCCCGCGCCTTGTGACATCATAGTGCAGATGGTGTGATGTCATAAGGGGTTTATGCTGATGCTATGGAGATATGCAAAACCCATAGGATGGTTAGGATTTTGCCTTCTCTGAGATCACCTCATCGGTGTATTAGAGCTAGATCGGGTGGCCGCTCCTTTAGACGCCTGGCCCCCACTCTCTGGAACGCTCTCCCTCTATACATCCGCAGTAACCCTGACCATCAGGCTTTCAGACGCCTTGTGAAGACTTGGCTCTTCTCCCAGGTCTAACTCCCTTCTGTCCTGTCACTTGTTCTCTCCCAGACATATTTCCCTTTGTCTTGACTCCTGCTTAGACTGGCCTTAGCGCTGGGACGCCTCTTTGCCGAGGCAGCCATGCGCTCTATAAGTATTTTAATCTAATCTAATCTAATCTATTACTGTACTTTGCCCTCATTCTCTATGGATGGGGGGAGGGGGGAAGGGGGGGTCACAGGTCACCTTTCAGTTTCAACATATGCTAGGAAACCTCTTTTTCTGGATCGCGGTTAGACTTAGAATTATATTATTTACTTAAATGTTTCACTTATTTATTTATTTGGTGCATTCTACAAACCTGATAATCACTCAGCGCATCCCCGGAAAGGAATAAAAGAATATAACTGAATAGACAATAACCTCCGAACCACGTTAAATAGAGAAGAAATACTTTTGGAAGCCCTTTTTTCAACCAGGAAGAGATGGTTTAATGTTTGTACCTAATTGAAGGCGTTCCATTTGATTTCTCAACCATGTACATTACAATACGACGAACAGCAGTGATCGAGAACTGAATGTGACGTCTGTTTCAGAGTCAGCAGTCAGTCCTATTTAAAAAGGAAAGACATCGGATTTAAAGGCAGCAATATTGAACGCCCACAAAATAAAAATGTCTTGTGGCAAGAAAAGTGCATTTTTAACAGATTATCAGACTGCAGTGATCTTTTACATTTTCATTAAATATACCCATAACTTGAACTATTCAGGTATTTATGTAATTTTGTAGTGACGTGTGTACAAATGGGCATGTCAACAGAGGGTGCATGAATTAATATTTGATGGAAATATGTTAAAATGTCGCTTCCTTTCATAATAACTAATTGCAAGGATGTTTTACGGCTTAGTGGAGCACTCAAACCCCATGTGATTAGTTCTAGTCATTCAGCCCAGCTCAGACTTAATTTCTTCTTCATTGCATAGGAAATAATATAGCTTGCCTTTCTGTCTAATTTGGCCCTGCAGTTACTTGACCTTTTACAAGACTTCAAATTAAGCAAACACTTAACGGCGAGGCTATATTTTAAAGTAAATATCTTGCATCCAATTCTTTCTTACACAAGTTACATGAAACAGTGCTGTTCTATTGACTTAGCAGCTCACCCTTCTTCCCACTCTCCTGTGTCGCCCCTTCTTTCTCACTTTGCCTCCTTCCCCCAACTGTCCCACTCACTGATTTTAGGCAAATTTATGGCTTGATAGAAGCAGCACCAGAAACCAACATGACAGCAGATTATCGTTTTCTCGTCTTCCCTCTTTCCTCCTTCCATCTTGTGTTCCTCAGAGCTTTGAAGCAGCCTTTTCATGTAACAAAGGCTATACAAGAAACCATTATTCCGTAAGTCTCTGATATCTCTGAATTTAATGGATAGTCTCTAGCATCCAGTGCCACTTGGATAGTAAACTCCTTACCAGGTTGTCATGGCCATAATCCTCACCTTTAAGAATGTAAGCAATTCGAATGGCATCACCAATGGGTCATTGGGCCATAGTATTGTACAGGACTATAATGCAAGCTTTTGCAGCTAACCGGTGTAGAAGAATAAAGGAATTGTAGGTTTTAAGAAATGCTTTGCTTCTTTGTAGTGCTTTATAGACAATTATCAAAGAGCACACCAATATCACAAAGCACTGTGCGGGTAATTTAAAGTTTGGCAGAAGGTACTAAATTGCAAACATGATAGCTTACCCTGTCCACCAAACTGACAGTCTGCCCTCCCCGCTTAAGGTTGAGAGGACGGTCAGCCCCTGACAGGGGGGGCTGCATTGATGGAAAGCTACTTCCGATGGCCCGACAGTATAGTACATCAGACTAAAGTCATCACAAATCCCACTTTGTTTAGAGTGTGCGGTCTGATGGGTCTTTTGTTTGTCCAGAATCACCAGGGGATACCTGGTGATGGGGCACAGGAAAGAAATAGTTGGCCCCCGCACCCACACCATGAAAGAAAACTCTCAGGGTGTGAATTAATTCTTTTTTTGTTACTAATAAAGTTCCATTTTGGGAGAAAAATAAAAAATCTTAAGTTTGGAGCTCGGCCGTCAAAACCAATAGCGGCCGTACACCAAACCTTTTGTGCCTTTAAGGGAGCTGTTATAATTGCATTCTTTTCAGCGTACAAAGATGACCAGTGGTCATCTCTAAATAAGACAGACTACTGTTCATCACAGTGCTGAATTTTAAGTCCTTTGCAGATGGTACTCGGTCTGCCAGGGTCTAAATCTGTTTGTATGTTGAACACAATGTAATTGACTCAAATCTGCCTATTTTATTGTATTTGATTATATAGACTTGCATGGTAGAACCTAATACCACTCATGTATATTGTATAATTTAACTTGCAGATAATAACAGAATCTGTTAAGGAAGTTAATTGATTGGCATTCATTGTTACTATCTTTATCTCTTCCTTAGGTATATTTTTGGAATCAGTGGGAAATCTCTCAAACAAATTTGCTACAGATTTTACTCCTGCCGGCTGGACTTTTTCCCTGAACTGGAATACTATATTTATCTGGCAGTTTCTTTGGTTTGGATATGCTCTTTCTGGGTTGTGTAGAAGGTATTTACTTTGTTTATTTTACTATTAGCCTGGACTAATAGTCCATCAGGCCGAGCGAATTGGCAAGCTAGGAGTTGATACTATGGGTCTGTCAACTTACTGCAGGAATTTAACTATAAATGAGTGCAAACTTCTAATTGCAAAGATTAGCTGTCTATCCATGTGTCCAGCAATGTGCTTTAATGTGTTATGGGCAAATCAGGGATGGAGATATGGACCACTACTTGAGCTGTCAACTGTGGGGCAAGGAGACGCATGTGCTGATCTTGGCTTTCACACTTGACCGAAGCATGGTCATGGGCAGATCTCTATTTCCATGTGAGTTAGTTCTGTTTCTTTGAAAGGATGGAGGATTGTGCTCTTTTGCTGTTCTGCCTCTGCCTCTCTTGCCTCTTTTCTCCGTGCCCTCTTTTTCTCTCTTGCCTCTTTTCTCTGTGCCCTCTTTTTTCTTTGCCTTCTCTCTTTCCCTTTTTCTTTTTTTTACAGTGTTTTTTTTCTTACTTTTTACAGCGTTTTTTCCTCCTGTTTCCACCATGGCCCCTCCCCCTCCCATGTGTCCTTCCCACCTCCCAACTGACCCTCCCTCCCCCGATCCCTACTTAATGGCGGCCGCTGCGTGGAAAGAAGAGCAAGACTCCTGACCTTGAGAGTGTAATTGCTCTCCCCCGCACAACTCCACCACTGAGTGTTGCCCCCTGAGCTCACTGTTGCAGGGTGTTCGAGGCCCTCCTCCACCCGCAGGCTCCTGCCTCCGCCTCATTCCTGGTTGTCCAGTAGAAGAGCACTCTGCTCTTCTGCTGTTCTGCCTCTACCTCTCTTGCCTCTTTTCTCTGTACCCTCTTTTTCTCTCTTGCCTCTTTCCTCTGTGCCCTCTTTTTTCTCTTCCTTCTCTGTCTTCCCCTTTTTCTTTTTTTACCATGTTTTTTTTTTCTTTTTACTGCGTTTTCCCCCCGTGGCTGCTGCCCCCACGGCCTCTCCCCCCTCCAGTGTGTCCTTCCTGCTTCCCAGCTGACCTGCCCTCCCCCGATCTCTGCTTAATGGCGGCCAATGCGCAGCCGCACAGCTGGCGCGCCAAAGGCATGCCAAATGCAAGCCCATCTGCTCCCCTCCGCTACCAGTGCCAGGGACCCGGGTCCTCTAACCAGCCTCCGCTACAACTCCAGCACCCTCCATGCTCTCAACCTCGGCGGCAGCAACAACTGCCAGCTCTCGACGCCGAACAACACCCAAGGCCCTCTCTCCTGTCTACACTGCTGTCGCACCTTCACCCACCTCCGTACCCCAGCAACATCTCCCAGCCTACCGGACATCACCACTCACAAACCACTCAACTGCATCCACCTCAACATACGTTCCCTACACAAGCACGTCATAGAAATCTGGGACCTCCTCAACACCCTTTTCCGCAACGTCGCCTTCCTCACAGAAACCTGGACCAATGCCAACTCTTCACCCAACATCGCCACCGCCATTCTCGATGGATACAAGATCCTGTGCAAGGACCGCCCCATCCGCCCAGGCGGAGGCATCACCATAGTTTACAAAAGCACCTTCAGCATGACGACCACCGTCCCGGACGACACAACGACCCTCATGGAGCACCTCCACTTCCAGATCCAGACCAACCCAAAACGACTCTCCGCAGAACCCTCATCTACAGGCCGCCCAGCCCCAGCGCTCTCTTTACAGACGCCATCACCGACCTCATCGCACCCTACGCCCTCGTCTCCGCAGACTACGTCCTTCTCAGAGACCTAAACTTCCACCTGGACAACCACTATGACTCAAAAACTGCCTCTCTCCTAGAGAACCTCGCCAGCATAGGACTGAAGCAACTAGTCACCGCCTCCACGCACACATCAGAACACACACTTGACCCCGTCTTCGCCGAAGGAAACATCATCTGCTACAGCCACACCACGGAACACCTCTGGAAAGATCACCACTGCATCCACTTCCCATTCAAAACACCCACTGTACACAAGCACGCCCACCGACTCCCCTGCAGAATCTGGAACAAAGTCACTGAAGACCAGCTCACTTGCACCCTCATCAGCACCCCACCACCGACTACGCCAGACGCAAACGCTGCAGCACGCGACCTCCACCGCTGGATCACGAACTGCACTGACACACTCGCCCCTTCAAGAAAGCCACAGGAAGACACATCAAGAAAGCAAGCTGGAGGAACAACAAAACCCCAGAAACAGGTGCCGCCTACAAAGCAGCCACCACCGCACACCACCATCTCATCAAATCCACTAGGAAGAAATCCCTCCAAGACAGAATCCTCACCAACGCTCACAATACCAAAGAACTCTTCTCCATCATCAAGGAATTCGCCAAACCCTTCAGCGAAACAACAGACGTCCCACCCTCCCAAGACCTCTGCAACAGAGGAGCACCTTCTTCCACCTTAAGATTAAGATGATCTACGACAACTTCGACAACAAAGACCTCCTCACCGTTCCAGCTCCCCCTCCATGTGACGCCATCCAACAGACCCTGCTCAAATGGACCCCACTCACGACAGAAGACACCTCGAAGACCATGAAAAAGCATCCACTCCGGAGCACCCTCAGACCCCTGCCCACACCACATCTTCCACAGAGCCGCCTCGGCCATCACACCTGAGCTACGTCAGACGATCAACTGCTCCTTCAAGTCCGCCACCTTCCCCGACGACTGGAAACACGCCGAAGTCAACCCCCTCCTGAAGAAACCCTCTGCATACCCGATGGACCTCAAAAACTTCAGGCCCATCTCCCTCCTTCCATTCGCAGCAAAGGTCATCGAAAAAGCCCTCAACACCCAGCTAGCAAACTTCATCGAAGCTAACAACATCCTGGACATCTCCCAATCCGGATTCCACTGCAACCACAGCACCGGGACCGCCCTACTCGCCTGCACCGACGACATCTGCACCTTCCTCGACCAGGGCGAAATGGCAGCCCTCATCCTCCTGGACCTCTCGGCTGCCTTCAACACCGTCTCCCACCGCACCCTAGCCACCAGACTCCACGACGCCGGCATCCGCGGCAAGGCCCTCGACTGGATATGCTCCTTCCTCACTGGCAAAACTCAGCTGGTCAGACTCCCTCCCTACCTCTCGGAACCGACAGAGACCAACTGTGGAGTGCCCCAGGGCTCCTCCCTCAGCCTCATGCTCTTCAACGTCTACATGGCCCCTCTCGCAACCATCGTCAGGAACAACGGCACAACATCGTCTCCTACGCTGCCGACACCCAGCTTATCCTCTCCCTCACCAACAAACCCAAAATTACCAAACACAACTTCCAAGAATGGATGAAAACCGTAGCCACCTGGATGAAGAACATCTGCCTGAAACTCAACTCTGAGAAAACAGAAATCCTCATCCATGGCTCCACCACCGCTGCATGGGACGACTCCTGGTGGCCCCCGCCCTCGAAATCCCCCCACCCGACGGACCACGCTCGAAACCTCGGCATCATACAAGACTCATCGCTCACAATGAACCAACAGATCAACGCTGTATCCTCGACCTGCTTCAACACCCTCCACATGCTTCGAAAGACGTTCAGATGGCTCCCATCCGAATCCAGAAAAACTGTAACGCACGCTCCCATCGGCAGCAGACTGGACTACGGCAAAGCTCTCTACGCTGGAATCAACAAGAAACTCCTTTGCAAACTCCAGACCATCCAGAACGCCGCAGCTAGACTGATTCTCGACATCCCCCATCGCAGTCACATCACCCAGTACCTCAGCGATCCCCACTGGCTCCCAGTCGAAGGAATAATAACCTTCAATCTCCTCACCTACACATTCAAGGCCCTTCACAACACCGGACCCATATACCTGAACAACCGCCTCTCCTTTCACGCACCCAAAAGACACCTCCAATCAGCCGATCCCTCTCTGGCCACGATCCCACACATCTACAAGACCAGAACGGGAGGAATGTCTTTCTCCTACCTCGCAGCCAAGGCCTGGAACTACCTCCCCCTCTACCTCCGGCTAGCTCCACATTTCCCCAGTTCTGAAAGGACCTCAAGACCTGGCTCTTCGGATGAATCCAGCACTCAACTGAGCTGCACCCCTGCCCCCTCAGTGCCTTTAAACCCTCACGGGTGAGTAGTTGCGCTCTATCAACCCTGATTGATTAATTGATAGAGTGTAAATTAGAGCAAGCTTCATCATAACTACTGTAAAAAGGCTATGCAGGTGCAGTTTATATAATGAAAGCAGAGAGCTCCAAAAAGGAAGTTTGTCACCATGTTGATGAACTACGCACAGAGTATTACTTGTATATAATTATGAATTGCTATCCTGAATAACATATCACACAACTAATTCTAACTTGGAAAGCAGTCTATTTGAAATTGGATAGGAGATGATAAAATGGAGAAAGTGGCGAGAACCATCTAAAATTACTGCAAGGCATTAGGCTCAAGGCATTTAACATTATCAACATAAAGTCTGAAGTAACAGGCATGTATTAGTACATGGTGTAATGCCACCAGAAATCCGCTAGACTGCGGAGTAGAAGTATAGCAGGGTGGCGGCTGGGCTTCCTAGGGGAGGGGGAAGTGGGAAGGGCATAGATAGGAAGTGAGGCAGAGGGGAAGGGAAGCCCTGGATAAAGAGACATTTCAGAGGCTAGCACCGATACAAGTAGGCTATGAAACTAGCCAGGGGATCAGTAAATAAAGAAGTCTCCTAACAAGCGCAACCGACTCCTGCAGATTTCTGGGAGTGAGTCACTCCCGCCCTCTCCGTGGTCCAGATTAGACACACGTTTCTATCACTGTTAGGCATTCATGAAGGTTACATCAGTTGTCTATTAGGCACATGTGTACTAAAGCATTTTCCCATAGACACAAAACAGGTAAAGCATTTGATACATCTGGCCCTTAGTTCTTATTTGCATTTGTGTGGTAGGATTGTCGGTCTCTCGAATTTACATACTTTTTTTAATTCACCATTAAATAGACAGAATGCGCTGACTCTCTGTTGAAGCGCCTCATGGAAGGAGCACGGTCGATTACCCCAATTTCTCACACATGGTGGTTCGTTGCCAGTGGTTAGAGATCTGTGGCTAGAATACTGTCGGGCACTTTGGCCACAGATGGGGCGGCTCCTCCGTTTGAGCGGGGGAGCGTCGCCCCACTAATTAAAATGCCACTTATGCCCAAGAGATGAAAACGAAAATGATAAAAAAGTTAATTTATTACCATTTTAGTTTTTATCCGCCCGTCCCAAACTGAGCATCAGGGCGGGGCCTGCTGAATGACAGCAGCAGGGAGGAGGGTGGGCTGCCTGGGCACAGGGCGCTTCATTTCAAAGTATGCATGTCCCTTTGGCTGGCTGACTTGCGACGGCCAGCCAGACACGCGCACTTTAAAACCTCTAACCCATCTGTCTTAAGACAGCTGGGTTAGACCAAGCCCATGCCTCCAGTGCTCTCGGGAGCGGCGAGAGAGGCCGCTCCCTCCAATCCTGGTGCTGCTCTCAGCATGAGAGCAGCGTCAGGATTGATTAGGGGAGTTGTTGAGGGTCCCGCATGAAGAAGAAAACCGAACCGGAGCGAGGAGGATGTTCCTTCAGGTAAGTGAGTAGTTCTTTCGTTTATTTAATGTGTCACCCACCTACCACCCATTTGTCCGCCCCTCCACTCTCTAGTGCTGCCAGCCACGAGTGGTCCACAGGCATTTTGTTTGTAGAGATTACAGTGAATAGTCCTTGATCATTATTGGCCATATGGTGTAGTGTGTGCAAATAAAAAGTTTGGAAAAGTAAAGGGCAAACATTTTGCAGATTCTTAATTGTAAACGTAATTTGACTTAACTAAAAAGCAAATATGCTGTTGAGACTATTAGAACCGGTTTTATTGTTTTGCAACTGCATGTACATAGTGTACACATGAGGAGTAGCAATGTGATGGTGCCCCTGTGGACCAAGGTAGTCTGTACAGGCAGCTGATCCGGTAATGAGCTAGGATTTCATCTGTTTGTCTGTCTGTCTGTCTTTCGAACTATTTGACTGTCTGTGTGTTAATCTATCACTAATGGAATGTGGTGGGAATACTGTGGAAATATTGTTTCGAATAATCTATCACAAGATTGCATTCAAGACCTACAGCAGAGCAAGTGTTTGCTATTCTTATAAGAAACAAAAGGGACGTGCCAAAAGCAAGATAAGGTTAGTTATTACAAAATGCAATAACATGATTAAACTGATGCTCTTCAAATTCCACTTGCAGGTTCTTTGATGTAGATATTTCAGCCTTAAACGGTACATCTCAGTGGCACATACTCTAGGTGTCAGCTTTTGTTTTTGCCGTCTACAGATGGCAGTGTCTCATAGACCGGGGGACCTTGAAACGTTTACTGATTTCCCTTCTGCAGTTCGCATCAAAATTTACAGACTTAATGAAAATTATATCGAAATTATTGTAGGAAAATTCAAAATAAATACATTTTTCATGTAAGAAAATTCACAAAATCTAACTATTAAACATGGTAAACTTGTGTACAAGTTATATATAGTAGAAGGCAGTATGCCGAAACGCGTCCGTCTTGATTTAGAACTGAAATAGGGCCTTGGAAGGTCATGTGTTTATGCCAAGACAATAAAATACAAATTCCAAAAACTGACCTGAATGGTGGTCTGTTGTCTGTTTGGAGGTGCCGCCGGATCGGATGTTCAGGAAGAGGAACATCACTGGAGACACAAGTTATATATAGTATTTATATTTTAAAATGATGGTAAAAAGAGTGTATGACTTAAATAACCTTTCTTTCTAAAATGGTAATGATTCATTGGTAAAGTTAAAAAACATATTTACAGTTTGTGGACACCAACGTGAAAACAATTTTAAGTTATAAAAGTTATTCAAGTTTTTATATATGGTCAGCGGTGCTTGGCTGTTGAAAGGTAATAGGTGTAGAACATTTCACCAACAAAAGGCGACATATTCTTGAACCCATATGACTTTATTAGCACTAAAAAAGTTGTAATTAGCTTTTCACTTGTTTAACAGTTTTTTTATTAACAGTTCAGAGCGTTTGATACAACTCACCCATCTAGATCCTACAACGCACACCCATAAGTAAAAATAAAAATTCTCAAGGACTAGTCCGTCATTACATGATTTACTTTCACCATCCACTCGCGATCCCCCTTAGTGTATTAAGACTCAGAATAGCTCCTTCTACCCACATCATGCCATCCTTCTAGTAAACATTAATATGCAAATACAGACCTATATAGAAGGGGAGCATTTATTATGGCTCATTACAGAGCTCTATGGTAAGCGTCCACCCTCCCTCCAGGAGTGGTATTAGACTTCTCAGACTGTCATAAAATGTGTATCCAAAAGGTCTGTTGCAGATTCAGGTGTTAAGAAGAAATTAGCTTCCCCTCTGTATTCTATACAAAGCTGGCCAGATAAATCATTGCATATTTCGCTTCCATTTTACGCAGCTTCTTCATTTCCAGAAAGGATTGCCTGACTTCCTGCACTGTTGCCTTAAAATCAGGGAAAGAAGACATGAATGAGTCTTCATATTGTAACTTCTCCTTCCAATGGAGGCCAGATTAGATTTCATCTTTCGTGGCATGACTTTGATTTCTAGGTCACCACTTTTACTTGTCTCGGGACTGGCATCTGATGGGCCGGTGTTACATTGCAACGATAGGGCACCTTGACTGACCAGGAAGCAGTCTAGACAGGAGCGGTTTGTCGTTGTTAGACTATGTATACCATTGGTAGATGCTAGACTAAATTTAATCTCCCTTAATATTACTTTCACTTCTGGTTCTGAAGTTTCACTTGTCTCAGGCTTGGCATCCAGTAGGCCCATACTACGGCCTTTTTGTTGAAATGCCACCTTCTCCTGTTTAGGATTTCCTTTCCAAGATTAGGGGAGACGAACGAGCGCCTATTCCCTCCTCACTCTTCTGCTTTTGGTTAATTGATTTTAGGATTTACTTTCCCCATTATCTCTCTAGCAGTTGGGGGTTGTCTGATCGATTACACTAATTTATTCCTGCAGTGCACCAGATCTTCCAAGAGCCTCATGTAAGTAGTGCCATCCACGACAGGAAGGCGATTTAATTATCCTATTTACCTGTGAGCACCACCTCAGACCCAGTTTCGAGAAGAAATGTAGGAGTGTATGTCCATATTCAGTCTGTGAAGTATGGTGTAGCCTAAACAGAATATATCATCAGCTTAAGAGAATGGGAACTCAACTCCTTCATTCACTGTTCAAACTCAAGAGAACATGGCCGCCAGCATCACAAACTCAATTAAAACATTCACCTGTCTGATTCACTCTCAGACATGTCCCCAACTAAGAAAAAATATTCACCCAACCATTTACAATAACTAAAAATCCATAACCAGCTTGCCTACGAAATCAAAACATCTTCAAAAAAAAGTTATTGCATTACAACGTTGTGCTCCTCTTGGCAGTGACAGTCTCATTGTTCATCAATGTCTGTCTTCCATATCAGACAAAGAATCACCAGAGTCCAACTCAAAATATGTGATAAGGCCCTCAGAGCAGGGGCAGTTGTAAGATAAGGCAAGAATTGGCAGAAGGAAGTACATTTTACAGAAGCACTAAAAGGTGTACTGTAATCTAAAGATGTTCCTGCCATGCATGTACCAAGAAGAGTGTTGTCCTTTCACAATTGTCTGGGGCAGCAGTAATATTTGCCCGGCCATGGCCCAAAACTACCAGTATGGGTGGGGCTTGCCTTTTATGCAATTAGAACTTAGCACAGCATTCAACGCTGAAGAACACGTGGCACCATTTCCATGGCTTTCCAAACAGCTGGTGACATGGACTCCGCCATGCCATGGTACCTTTCTTTTAAGGATCTGACACAGTGTCTCACGTTCGGCCCTTTCCTGTCCTACTTCAGTATTAGTGTGCCTGTCAGCAAATCTCGTCTTCAAAAGCTATCATGCACTTCTCCTGGAGACTGTTGGTAACCTCAGTCTCCTCTTCCACTCTTGCGTTCTGGTGGCAGGAACTTCTAAAGAGATTGTGTTCTAACATTAAGGCTTGCATCAATCTTAAGACTGATAACATAATGTATTCAGTTGGAATCTCTATCAATTTTGTCTTCCTAATGTGTGAAATTATCGGTGGGCCACACCTTACATGTCCTCCAGGTCTCTTAATCAGTCATTGGTTTCATGTTGTCGATGTGTGTAGTGGAGCGACAGTGTCGTTTTCAAAGTTTCTCGAGAGAAGATGATGGCCTCCTTCTGCATTCATTTCATATTCTTCTTTGGTGTCTCTACTTCAGTGTCTACCAGAGTGACTATGGTATAGTTGTGGGTGTCCAGATGTAAAGCCTCCCTCTTACCTAGGCTATTGCTCAAGGGCTCTCCCCCGGCCTGCCCTTCTTCATGTTATAGCCCACAATGCTGGGCAGCAGACAACCCGGGCGGGGCCAGGAAATGTTGTGTTCCCCTCCTCCGGTAAGCCATTAAGGACTGGCATAAATTGAATGCAGGCCTTCATCCTTATAGGAGATAAGGAGTGAAGGAGGTGGAGAAGGAACCTTTTGGGCTGCATGACACACTCATAGGCATATCTGTAGAGCACGCTTCTGTACGTTGACCATCATAAATGCATCTAGAACACCCTCAGCCCCTTAAGGGTGTTTTGCATTCTGTCTTGGTGGTTCAGTTAGAGGTGGTCTGGCCATGATGGCACCAGTAGTGGTGATCCGGTGGGAAGGTGTTTAACTTGCCGCAATCTAGGGTCTTGTACCTTTTTCGATTGCTTGTGCTGGGAAAAGGGACATGCAGATAATTTATTACCTTTGTCCTGCACCAGCTATTGAGTATGAAATTAAATGAAAGTCAAAGTCCTGCAAATTCTACAGTGTGTGTGTGTGTATGTGTGTGTGTATCTATACATTTAGATGTGCACACACACACACACATAGATATAAAACATATATTTACAATTTACATATATTTGTTTTTCCTTGCTTTCTTCTAAGTGAGGAAGAGTTAATATTTCTAAGTTCATAGAATTTCAATAAAGTACATTTTGAACATGAAAAACAAAAACCTTTTTATTCAGAATGGGTTAGTATACCATTGCTTTACAAGTATAATAAACACCTCCCTTTGTTACTGTCACTAGTGGGAGTTATACATTTTATTGGGACCTGTTAGATTGTCCTCAGCTTGGCAGTAAATATAAGGCACACAGTGCTTCCGTCAGGCTTAGCTGCCTAGGTTGTAGTGGCACAGTTACAATCATCATCGTCAAACTCAATGTCTTATTCAATCTTTCCCATCCAAGCACAGAATACGCCTGATGTTGAGGGCGTATTCCCACAGTTTACAGCGTTATACTTTCACATAAAGAACTTGAGTAACAACCATTTTGGTAACCATAATATTCTTTCACATTATTGATTGAACACCTAAACACATGACGTGGCTATGGCTGTTAGTTGAATGGAGGTCCAGTTGGGTGGATGGCCAGTTTACTGGATGAGTAACATTTCTGGGAAAATTGTTTGTAATAAGGCTGCGGGTCACAAGCTTGATCATGTCCAAGTGAGCGACCAGGCTTACTGAATATGCCTTGAGTCATGTCTCAAGGTATATCAAGTCTTTTTGTCTTTGGCTGACACTCTGGAAGAACTCCTTTTGAGAGAGTGCCTGTATGTTTCTGCTGGATGGCTAATATTCCAAAATGGCATGCTCAGTGCCCCTTGGCTTGGACCTAGATGTGGTGATGACGATCGGCCATGTGCTCTGTCACTGTCATATAGTTTGGGAGAGTCTTCAAAGTCCTCATAAACTTCAGAGTAAAGACCTTGATAGCTCTTATAGGGAGACACATTCTATTTGATGTGGAAAATTCTTTAGACAGCACCATTGCATTTTTCTGGGTAGTTTCCCTGAATGATTAGGATGTGAAGGGCATTCTGAATTTTGCTCCTGGGTATTGCATGAGATTTCTCTACCTGGATGTGTGAGATTCTGGTGCATCTCCACTGGTTTACCTTGTTCTTACTCTACTGGTGTTTGACCTCCATTCCCTCATGTGTGGGTAGCACTATGCAGGGCCCTGCCTACCAGACGTTTCTCATTCATAACATAACTGGGGTATTTGTAAAGCACACATTTCACCCGGGGTGGCAGGGGGAGTAGGAGGTATTATTGTTCTGGGCTTACAACAATTATTTATTGTTATCTGACTCAATGGTTCTCATTGTATCGATCCCAGAAAAATGAAATTCTCAATGGATTGACTTAGATTTGAAGCTATGACCTTGGGGTCAAATACATACCTTTGTCTTGGATCCAATAGTACGCTGGGCCACCACAGCTAGCAGTAATTTCTTTCTGAGTGGTCATGATATCTGTTAGCATCTTCCGGGCCTTTAGTGTCTGCTCCATTTGCTAACCAGATGTTCTGAGGTGATGGTAAGCACCAATTTACCCTTTTGTGTACGTTCTAACTGACTCCTCCAGCTTCAGGGCTGTAATACAGCCAATTTGGTGATTGGCTTCACTTGCTCTTCAGTACTGTCTGTCCACCTCTTCTTTTCCTCTGATAAACCTGTCTAGGATGCTTTTGGGCAATCAGCAGGCTTATCTGTAGGCTTATTGTTGGACCTGGCCCTTCATGCAGGTTTACCCCCTGACATTTTGCCTCCTATTTTTTCTGACCTGTTTTTGTTGGCTTTAGGACTCTGGGCACTTTACCACTGTGGATCAGTGCTAAAGTGCATATGCTGTCTGTGTAAATTGTAATTCTGATTGGTTATCCATAATTGGCATATTTGATTTACTGGTAAGTCCCTAGTAAAGTGCACTATGTGTGCCCATGGCCTGTAAATCAAAAGCTACTAGTGGGCCGGCAGCACTGGTTGTGCCACCCACATGAGTAGCCCTATAAACACGTCTCCGGACTCCCATTGCAGTGTCTGCATGTGCAGTTTTTAAACTGCCATGTAGACCTGGCAAGTGCACCCACTTGCCAGACCCAAACCTTCCCTTTTACTACATGTAAGGCACCCCGAAGGTAGGCCCAAAGCGCCCCCATGGGCAGGATGCAGTGTATGTGAAAGGTAGGACATTTACTGGGGTGTTTTACATGTCCTGATAGTGAATTACTGCTAATTTCGCTTTTCACTATTGCAAGGACTATCTCTCCCATAGGTTATCATTGGAGCTGCCATGAAACATTTTGCAAGTATAACTTTCAGTTGGGCAGAGAGAGAGATTTGGAGTTTGGGCCCTGAGCTCAGGATTTAAAAATACATCTTTCAGTGAAAGTGGTATTTAAATTTTGTGTTTGAAAATGCCACTTTCAGAACGTGGGCATTTTCTTGTGTTACCATCATGTGCCTCTGTCTGTTGTGGAATCAACATCTGGTTTAGACTGACAGATGGGTTGTTTGTGCATTCACTCTAGACAGTCACACAAAGGGAGTTAAGCTGTGCCCTGCATATCCTGATGGCCCATCGCCAAGCTGATGGGCCTTCCTGAGCTAGAGTGGTGGGAGGAGTTGCCACATACATCTGAATAGGTCTGTGCCTGGCATCTCACAATGCTGTCTCCACCCCACCTGGAGTGTGGCTGGCGCCAAGACCAGGCAGGACAAAAACTTGTGCACTACAAAGACATTCCTTTGAAGAATGCCTACTTTAAAGGCCAAAAGGGGTATAAGTATTGGACCTAAAACCCCAGACTTTTAGAATACTTCTGGAACAAAAGGAGACTCTGCCTAGGGGAAGAGCTGCAGAGTTGTAAGGAGGTGTACTGTCCCTTTGCTGTGTGTTGCTTTGCTGGGGTGGCCTGCAGTTGCTGTTTCTGCTTCGGAGAGGAGAAGGACTGGACTCTGCTGTGTATCCTGCTTGTGAAGTTTCTCCAAGGGCTTGTGTGTGCTTGCCTCCTGTTAGAAGTCTTAGGGTCATCAAAGACTTCACCTACAGCACCTGGACTCCATTGCTGGTAGTTCTGAACCTGCCAAGTGGTGTCAGTTCCAGTTCTGGGCCACTGGAGGTGTTTGCTGAGCTGTAACTTAAAGAAAAGAATTCCCAAAGCTGTTACTGACGCCGCTACCTGCACCGACGCCGTGGTCACGGCTCGGTGAGTGAGCACAGCACCGACCTCGATGACACCACATCCCTGCTCTCACCGACGATGCTGCTTCAGGTTGTCATCAACACCGCTGCCTGCACCGTGGCTGTGGATACCAACTTCTACAACACCGCAACCATTGTTTCACCTACAACACCGATTCGCGCCGTCACCGACTCCACTGCTTACACCGTAGCCGTGGTCACCACCCTCGACGAAACCGCAGCCCCTGGTTTGCCGACAACAGCACCATCGGCTCTGACATCGTCATCCGAAACCGCTGCCTGCACTGAAGCCACGTTCACCGCCTTATGAGGAGCACAAGACACCGACCGTGACGACACCGCAGCACTGGGTCGACCGGCAACAGCGCCACACAGACGCCACGCCGCTGCCTGCACCGAAGCCACAGACACTGCATTGTGAAGTGCACGTCGCACTGCCTACCACGACACAGCAGTCCTAACACTGCGGACGTCAGCGCTCCTGACTTCAACTTCATGGAGTTTGATCTGCAGCGCGTGTGACTTCAAGAACTCACCGACTTCTGCACTGACATGCAGCACCGATGCCTTGCGACTCCAGCGTCGCATCACCACTACACTTCACCTCTACACTTCACTGCAAGGTCCTCAAGGCCTCTTCAACTCCAAGGCACTGTTTGCGGGTCTTCCCCGACGCCGTAGCCAGCCCTCGACTCCATTCAGGTCAGACTGAACTGTTGGATTTGTTGGTCATGACGCAGTGATTGCCCCGGTTGGCGCTATCAACTTCAAGGAACTGTATTTTGCTTTATTCTTAAGAAATTCATCTCTTTGCTTGTGTCTGTTGGATTTTTGTCGTTTTGGTCTTGTTTTGATTAAATATTGGCTATTTTTCTAAACTGGTGTGGTGTCCATTTTGTAGTGTTTTCACTGTGTTACTGTGTGTGTTATGTACAAATACTTGTCACCTAGCCTCTGATACAAGCCTGACTGCTTGTGCCAAGCTACCAAGGGGGTGAGCTGGGGTTATCTTAGCTGTGTAATCCCCTTACCCTGACTAGAAGGAAGAGTCCATACTTGGACAGGGTGTATACCACTGCCAACTAGAGACTCTGATTTCTAACACTTATCTACGGCAAGTTGGTACTCTACTCTAAAGTAGATCTGCATCTGCAGAAAATCGTCCTTTTTTCTTGGTGAGGAATATTGGGTTAGCCTGTGGAGTAGAGCTATTAGTAGCTATTGATTAATGGCTTAATTGTAGGTGTGGCCATAAAGGCAGATGTGGAAGTGTCAGAGAATCCGGAAGTACAACTGATCAGTGGATTTTCAGAATTCAGCTGATGTAGGCGATCAGTGATGGGTGGCCATATCTATCTATCTATGAGCTGCAGGTCTTCACAGGGCACATAGAGTGTCACTTAGAAGTGAAGTTTTAGTAATATACAATGGTTCTTCACTTTTGGAGCTCCAGCCTCATTCCATGTTTTTTTCAGTTGATCAAGGTTAGGTAGGCATCGGCTGCTGTATGTTAACATTCCCAGGAAACTTTGTACATTGGACACCTTCTCTTGAGCTGTGACAGTCTCTGTATTATACTTCTTTGTGGTTGGCTGCAGGTTTCTCTGGTGAGAAGACATAACTCAAGTACTCGGGAAAGGCCTCTTAAAGGTGTGAATGTTCAGGGTGATGCCACATTCCTTGATTCAAGTGTAGCCCTGAAGCATGACTGTTATTTTTCCTCAGTGGAGGCATAGAATAGTACATGATCTCTGAACAGCAATTTCCAAATTCCATGCTCGAAGTCCTCAACAACCTGGTTAAAGTTGAAGCTAGGGTCCTCATATGTACAATGTGGGTGGAGAATGAGGAAATGTTCTGAGACCCTTCCAGAACTTTGCACTTGCTGATGGGACCACACTCTATGGTCTGTTCCTCTCTTTGAGCAGCATCAAGCTCTGTTAAAGATCTCATTTGTGATGAGTCATCTGTCTGTCTTTTATATCCACACAAATTCAGACTTTTGTTGGCTGCTTTGGCTGTATAGTAAATTCTCTGGAGCATACACTTCATTTTGATATTGACTTTCTGTACTATCTTGTGTCCCTTCTATCATATTTTCAATGGAAAGGAATGAGTCTTTGGTGGAGCACTATTGGTGGATAGATTGAACAATATCTTGTCACACTTAAGGCAAATTGATTCAACTGCAGTTCCTCTACCATGCTTCAGCTAAGCAGTATCCTGGGTCTTGCCCTGTGATGAACACCTTTCCCTGTGCGTCATCTTAAATTGAACTCTACCTCTCCCCACTCTTTTTTGAGGAATAGTTGTTGTCCCCTGGATGCAGTTATTATTTTGTCCCGTGTCACTTAATTGTGGCTTCAGCTTCCAGAACTGATTGGAAGACATTATGTTCACTGTGACTCTGGTGACTTTATGTGCTGGCCTTACAACTTTTATGTGACCTCCACGCTGTGGGTCGACTGTGAACTAGGCAGATGATATAAAGTTGTTTTCCCCTCTGTAAGACGTGATGGAAAATCTCCATCATCTATTTTAACTGGTTCCCTCCATCTTGTTTGGTGCTTAGCCGCATTGTCCAACTAACATACCATGGCAAATTGACCAAGCTTGAGAAATTGTGACACGTAGTTTACATGTCAAGGAGTTGCACAGCCCAATGCACATTTGTGAAAAATTAACCACGTACTCAGTATTAAACAAAAGTTCATCCAATTTATTTCAATATTCTGTTCATGTTTTGTCCGTCACGTCATAGAAAATGAAGTTCCAATTTTCACGCATTTTAATCACTCTCGGATTGCCCATCCGGGCCTATCCACAGGCACGTAAGGAAACTCCATTGATCCATTACATTGCTTCACCCAATGCATTTCGGGCTTTATCTCGACCTTCTTCAGGGGTATCTACAATTATTAAAAAATGCATATGTCAACCCCATATCATTTATGTGTAACTGTAATTAAACACCCAAACACGTTATACCTACTTCCCCAAATCATAATCCAAAATATTTCTAAACAAATAACCACTCCTTACCACTAACCCATTCCCCTACGTTCAACCTCAATATCCTCCACATACTTTACGTTCGATGTCTCTACAATCCCTCTCCAGATCTACTAATCCATAACATTGTCATTCAACTGTTTGGTAATACCGCATATCTTACTCTCCCCAAAACACCCCAGTTTGTACCTGTAATCAATATGCTGTTGTTTCGAACCGTAAAACCGCCTTGTGCAAAACGCCATGTTGAAATCCCTCGCTCTCCCAACCTTTCTGTTTTTAAATCAAACGTTTCTCTCTCAGCTGTGCTTACTCCCATCACGTGACTGTCTCTCTCCACCCTCCGAAAATAAACAGTGTTGTGATCCCCAGTGCCCCATAATCACCACTGAATCAGAAAACCAGTATCATGTTTACAAAAATAAAACTCCCCTCAATAAATGACATTCATTTAAAAAAATGTCCGTAATGATATGGTTAGACGTGTTGTTTTAATGGCATTCCTTGAAGTGCTTCCCTCCATCTTGTTTGGTGCTTAGCCGCATTGTCCAACTAACATACCGTGGCAAATTGACCAAGCTTGTCATGTGCCAATCATTTAGGCCTTCAGGCTGCACAGTTTTCACAGTGCAGCAAGCTGCCTCCACAAGGTTTGCGTGCAGCCCTTCTTTTAGAACTATCTCCTTTGCCCTAGATTTCTTTTTTTAGCTTAATTTTTTTTTATTGGTGTTTGTATTTTCCATGGTACATCATTGTATTACGTTGATTATACATAATAACATGTAACTTCAGGCAGTGCGGATCAAACATTTAATTGTACTTGAATTACATCTTCAGAGGTCTAATGTGAACTTGGGAAGGTTGATTAGTGTCAAGCGTCTGTATATGTGGGTTCCCACAAGGATGCGGATTGTTGTGTAGTCCTCCATTCCCTCCCTGTTTACCTCCTTGGTTGGCGACCATGTTTTTGTTCCCAATATATAGAAGCTAACTTTACGCTATCATAAGATAAACAGTAAACTGTGGGGGGGTGGTAGGGAAAGGAGGGGAGGGGTCTGGAATGTCCACGAATAAAAATAACCCTTGTAGTGAGTATCTGTCTTGTGGTCGGTGCCAGTTTTCCTACGAGATGTCCGTAGCCTCGGAATTGGGGAATCAAGGATGCCTACGGCAAATTATGTCTCCTGTCACAGGTCGGGTTGTCAGTTTGGCGGGGCCCAACTATGTGGGTGATCCGTCTGCTAATATGACTTTTAGGGGTTCGCACTTGCTCGTACCCTTGGGGACAGGGGTGGGGTCTGGGATTGGGATGGCGTAGCCCCAGGCGGTTCTACTTGTGTTATCTCTTGCGTGAACTGAAACAGGAGTTGTGCCCATTCCATGGAGATGTGGTGTTTGCGAGTCCCTTTCACTTCCTCCTCCCGCAATAGCGTTTCCTCCGCTGCCCCCATTTTTTAACCGCCCCCATCCAGGCTGTTTCAGGGGTCCCGCCGGTGCCCTCCAGTGCATGGCTATTCCCCGCTTCGCCAAGAGTATGGCTAAGGATGCAAACCTGCCCTGCACTTTTTCTGCCTTCCGCCTGCGGAAGACTCCCAGGGCGCATGCTTCCCATGTGGTTATGTGCGTGAGGTGTACGGTCGCCCTCAGTACCCGATGTATCCTACCCCAATATGGTTGGAGTGTGGGACAATCCCAGAACATGTGTTTGAAGTTGGCCTCGGGTGTTTGGCATCTGGGGCATGCAAATTGTGTGTCGGGATAAAAGCGATGTAGTTGGTGCGGTGTTAGGTACGCGCGATGTAAAACATTGAATTGGATGTTTTTGAATCGGGCGTTCCTTGAGACTTTCTTTGGGTATTCTAGAGCTTTTTCCCATTCCTGGTCGTGAAGCACTCGTCCTATTTCATCCTCCCATTTTTGGCGTAGGGCCTGCAAAGGGGCCGTATTCAATTCCCTAATTGCCTTGTAGTGCCAAGTGACTAAGTGTCTGCCCCCGCCCATACGTAGGATTGTATGTAGTACCGGATGTGTCGGTGGTTCCCCTTCAGTGAGATCCCAGCATTGGCGGGCGCTGTCTACCAATCGCCTGTGCACTAGGAATTGTCCTGGGGGAGATCGTAGCTATCCCTCATTTGGGCGTATGTTTTCAGTTGCCCATCTTCAAACAGCGTTTCAATCTCCGTCACTCTGTGTTCCGTCCATATCCGGAGGGCACCGGATGTGTAGTAGTTCTTTCTCTGTGGGAATCCCACTAGTGGGAGCAGTGGGGAGTAGAGGGGTATGTCCCGTGACATGCGGTGTATACGCATCATACATTTGCGGGCTATCGACACCTGTAGGGAGTGTGTACACTGAGGCTTGGTGCCCGGCATCAGTAATCTCCGGATAGCCGGGAGGGGCATCCGACCCACATCAGTAAAAGTCTCCTCTATGTGTCGTTCTGCTGCCCAATGTGACAGCCATTGGAGCTGTGCCGCTAGGAAATACGCTTCGAAGGAGGGGGCCCCCAAGCCCCCTTGTGTGGTAGGTAAGTAGAGGGTGCGTAAGGCTACTCTGTGTCTGCCGCCACCCCATATCAACGTCGTGAGTAGTGTGTCTAGCTCTTGAAAAAAGGAGCGTGGCGGTATCACCGGGAGATTGGTGAAGAAGTAGAGCAGTCTGGGCACCATGATCATCTTTGCTAAGGCTACACGCCCGATAGGGGCCAAGGGCAGGGTCTTCCAGAAGGCGACTGCCGCGCGCAGCCCCGCTAAAGTTTTGCGGTGGTTCCCCTCGTAGAGATCCTCGGGTGAATGGTACAGCCTCACACCCAAGTATCGGGGTGCCGCTGCACTCCAACCAAGTGTCTGGGGTCCCAGCATGATCTCCGAGGGAGCCGGTGGGGGCTAAGGGGGAAGATCGTCGATTTTCCCCAATTGACGTTAAGTCCGGAGACCTCTGCGAAGGTCTGTAATATCTCCCAGATCGGCGTAAGATCACTTGTGATATCCCGTACATAGATCAGGAGGTCGTCGGCATATAGTGACACACAATGAACCGTGTCTGCGATCGGGATACCCCAGGCTTCGCCCTCGTGCCGTAGACGGATGGCTAGAGGTTCTACCGCCACGGCGAAAAGGAGGGGGGACAAGGGGCACCCCTGCCTCGTACCTCGCTCCACCCGGAGTGGATCTGAGATATACTTTCCCACTCTTACTCTAGTGGTAAGGCCCTTATAGAGGAGTTGCGTATATGCCAATAGGGTCGGACCGACATGCGCTTTTCGAAGGGTTGCGAATAAATATGGCCATAGGAGCGTGTCGAAGGCCTTTTCAAGATCTAAGATTAGGCATGCGGCCTGTGGAAAGCGGTCCCGTGCTCTGTCCTGAATATGAAAGAGTCTGCGTATATTCTGTGATACATTGCGGTTGGGAAGAAAGCCGTTTTGGTTCGGGTGGATCAACTGCGGGAGAACCTGTATGTACCTGTCTGCTAGTATTTTCCCTAAGATCTTGCAGTCCGCATTGAGCAAAGTTATGGGCCTGTACGAGGACGGGAGAGTGGGATCTCTATTCGGTTTAAGGAAGGTAACCAAGGTAGACTCCCTAAGGGAACTGGGCAGCTCACCTGTTTGTAGCGCTTCGTCGTATGTGATTACGAGGCGCGGGGCCAGCTGTCTTAAAAAGGCGGTATAGTATTCCAGGGGAAGCCGTCCGCTCCCGGCGCTTACGACGCGCCAATGCCCTGATGGCCTGAATGACATCTGGGGATTTAATTTTGGAGTCCATCGCCTTCGCGTCTGCCGATGGAATGCCAGGCAGGGGCGTGGATCGAAAGAAACGGGACACTGCTAGAGACGATGACCGTGGTGGGGCTTGATAAATTTCCATGTAATAGTCGCGAAAAATGTGTAATATCTCTACTTGCGATTGTTTAAGGGTGCCAGACTTATCACGCAAAATTGTGATGGGTGGCATGTCCGTGTCTTGTTTCGCGAGCCAGGCGAGGAGTGTACCTGCCCTATTCCCTTCTCGATGTGTTCGGACGGCATACTTTCTAAAATTGTATTTGCGGAGGTCATTCATGGTTTCCGCATGTGTTGTTTTCGCTATCGCTACCTGTTCTGGGGTAGCCTCTTCCTGATCTAGTTTTTTCGTTAGGCCCGCCAGTCGTGTTTCCGCAGTGTGTAATGATCGCTCCAGCACCTGCCGCACCCCTATTATGTGTTGAATGCAGTGCCCCCTTGCCTCGACCTTAAATGCATCCCATTCTACTGCTCTAGATGATGCTGTACCCGCATTTAGTAAGAAGTATTCCTGAATGTGCTCGCCGTGTGTATGGCAAAAAACCGGGTCCGTGAGGCACTCTCGGGGTAATTTCCAAGTAGGGACTGGGGGATGGGGTGGTCTCCATCTAAGGGTCACAGTATGTGCATCGTGGTCGGACAATACTCTGCCTAGGTAGTCAGTGTGTTGTATCAGGGGGACCAGTGTTGCTGAGCAGAGGAATCTGTCGAGCCTCACTCTGAGATTGTGCGGGGCGGAGTAAAAGGAATATATCTTGGTGTTCGGATTCTTTTCTCGCCAGGCGTCTATAAGTGACCAATGGGTAACCCAGTTTTTAAATTGTTCTGTCTGTTTTTGCGCGGGTGAATGTGCCGGTGGGGGATGGGATCTGTCTAACCCGGTGTCTAGGGTACAATTGTAATCCCCTCCCAATAACCACGGTATCGCAGTGTATTGTGCTAGCACCCCTGTGAGGCGGGTCCAATACTGCTCCTGTTCCACATTGGGGGCGTAAATGCTTCCTATCAGTATCTCCTTGCCCTCGAGGTGCCCTGTTATTAGGGAGTACCGGCCCTCTTTATCCACCACCCTGGACTGTTCGCTGAAGGGGATCCCAGGTCTGATCCAAATTAAGGTTCCCCTAGCGAATGCAGAGTACGTTGTGGCACAGATAATTCCTCGCCATTTTTTACGTAGGCGGTCCACCTCTGTCCCCGTAAGGTGTGTCTCCTGGAGGAGAGCCACCTGTGCTTGCTGTCTTTTCATGTATGCATATATTGCATATCGCTTGCTGGCTGTATGCATACCCCTGACATTTAATGTGATAACTTTCAGGTCTGTATTGGGGATCCTAGCCATCCTTTATGCCTGATATTTGGGTGACGTGTCTCGTGGCGTAATGCCCCAGCATCTCACGTGTCCCCCTTGTGTCCGGATGCCGATCTCTGTTAACCGAACCATCATTGTGTATGTCGTGTGTTCGTGCTCCAGGGAATGTGGAAGGGATATATAACTGGGGGAAATGAAATGAGTCGGCGGGAAACCATCCCAACTAAAAGGACCTATCATTGGGGGCGATACGTCCAAACTGCACAACATGTGCTAACTCTAGTTCGTTATATGGGGGAAGTGGTCGTCGGCCTCCGTCCGTCGCCGTCGCTGCAGCTGCCCGCTCATTGTCTATGTCTTACTATTACCACCGCCACTCGGTGGAATCCACTGCGAAAACCGGTCGGCGGACTCGCCAAATACCGGAGAGGCCACCAGGGTGTCTCTGCCATGTCGAGTATCTTTTCTTAGAGTGGGAGGCCCGGGTGTCCCGAGCGTCCCCACCCTCGGGGTCCGGTGTGGCAACCAGGGGGTGTCAAATCAATGTGTCTGCTGTTTGGGGGGTCACCATTGGCGGAGTCCCCGAGCCATCTCCTGGGGTGCCTCCGCCGCTGCCTTCCTCTTCGGATGTGAACAGGTGCGGGTCCCTCTCACCATCCGTGCTGTCCCCCGGGTGTCCCAACTCTGCAACTGCTTGGAGCGCTTTCCGGCGTTCTGCAATGATTTGAGTGAGGTCCGGAGAGTTCTTACTGGAGGAATCCGAGCGCGAGGTTAGTTGGGTGAGTGTGACCTTTTCTGTTGCCGGCGTTGGCGACCTGATGAGCGATTGACCTGCGCCTTTTGGTGTTGATCAAGTTCGTCAAGTGCTGGTCAGCCCAGTCGCTGGCCTCCGAGGGGTCCGAGAAGAAGTGTGTAGTTCCGTCGTGGATGATTTTGAGCCGAGCCGGGAACAGAAGCGCATATTGGATGTTCTTTTGGCGCAGGACGCGTTTGACCGCTGCGAAGGTGGCTCTTTGTTGCTGGACTGCCCGCGAGTAGTCCGGGAATAGCATCACTTGCTTATCCTCCACTCGGATTATGCCCTGCCGCCTCGCGGCTCGAAGAATAGTGTCTCTGTCCTGGTAATGGAGCAATTTCAGAAGAAATGGACGGGGTGGCGACCCCGGTGGTGGTCTGCGGGCCGGGACTCGGTGTGCCCGTTCTATGGAATAAAATGGGGTCAGTTCTCCTGCTGGAGTGAACGTTGCGATCCACGTTGTGATGTAGCTGAGAGGGTTGGTCCCCTCCGCTCCTTCTGGCAGATTGATAATGCGGATGTTACTTCTCCGGGACCGTCCTTCTAAGTCATCTGCTCTGCTCTCTAGGATCCTTACCCGCGATTGTAGGTCTTTCAGGGTGTCTTGGTGTTGTTGCACTTGTGGTTCCAGAGTGTGTAGCGCTGTTTCCCCTTGTTTTACCTTGTCCGCCAGTTTCCTATGGTCATCCCGGAGTAAATTAAGATCCGTTGCTAGCTCTCCGAATTTGTGTTCCATGGTCACTCTCGAGTGTTCAATCGCCGCTAGGACTTTATCCAGTTTATTGGACATGGAGTCTGCACTTGTGGGCTCTCCTCCTGGTTGTGTGGTGTGGGATGCTGGGGATGTCGCCCTTGGAGGTCCCAAGGTCTGCGCCGTGCCCGTTGCGCGTTGGCGCCCCATGATGGTCGTGTCTTCCGCCGACGGATCCCATCCGTCGTCCACGACGCTCCACCCGTGAGTGGGTCGCAATACCTGTGGTCAGGCGTGGCTGCTATGATGCCCTGCGGTCTTTCTCGCACTCGTTTCTATTGTGGTCTGCCGTAGTTACCTGAGCTCTTCTCAACATCGCTTTCAGGCCTCCCGGAGCGTGTTCTGGTTGTATTAGCGGGGGGCCTCCGCCGGGCTAGGGGAGGGCGCAGGGTGTCCCGCCGCTCCTCCGGTTCGACGTGTGCCCCGGTCGATTGGGGCCCGTTGATGGAATGCCCCCCGCTTCCCACGGCCCAACCACCGCCGGCGGGGCTCCAGGCCTCCCAGAGCACAGAAGCTCGGTTCTGGGCCTCTTAGGGATCCGTGCGTGGTGGTGGTCAGCCGCACACACCTGCTTCCTGGCCGATCACGTCTGCACCCTCCCGGTCCGCAGCCTGTGGTCTGCCCCAGCCCGGGGACGGTGGCAATGTCGCGCTCCTGGATCCCCCTGATTAGGCTGCCAGCGTGTGTGCCAGCGTCTCTCCGCACCCTCCGGCCCCGGAGTCTGGCCTCGCAGAGTTGGGGAGTCCTGTTGCAGTAAAGTGCTGTTGTCGTTGACTAGGGGATCCTCATCTAGTTGCACTTCACCGTCCCCACCATTAGGCTCACACTCCGGTCATGCGTCTCCCCCACTCGCGCGCCTCGAGGCCTGGCGCCGCTGCGGGGAGGGGCGCAAGGCAACAGCCAGCCCGCAGACGATCTGCTGTCCCCGGTCGGCCCCCGGAACGGGCTTCGCGCTGTCCCAGTGGCTCCCTCCGCATAAGCTGCCTCGCCCTGCCCCACAGGCCACCGGTCCAGGCTCCGTGGAGCCGAAAGGTCAGTGGCACCGCGTCTAGTTGCCCCTCCGTGCCCCACAGTCTGTTCGTTTGCTCCCTCCGCGCGCCTCGAGGCCCAGCGCCGTAGCGGGGGAGGGGGGTTGTCACTCCACGAAGGAGGGGGGGGTCTCCGTGCGGGCCCTCCAGGCGATGTCGCTTGTAGCGCAATCCGTGTAGGGTGGGACTGATGGGCTGTGGGGGTGTTGCAGTGATCCCGGGCGCCAGCGTAGCGCCCCCGTCGATCGGGGACCCCTCTCGGGCGGGAGTTTCAGTCACCCGAGGGGCTCCCAAGCAGCCGCCACGGCGCTCTCACCTGTCTGGGTGGACTCCGGAGCTCGCGTGGGGTATGCCTCCAGGCCTACGCGGCAGAAGCCCGATGTGCCTCGCTATCGGTCCCGGGTCAGAAACGAGAGCTCCCGGGCCTCACAGGGTGCCGCCATTTTGGGATTCCGGCCGCAACCCCGTCAGAGCCTCCGGCGTCCTCATTGTCGTCTCGTTGGTCGTTTCCTCGGGACCAGCCCGTGTCCCCCACGATCGCCGCTGCTGTATCGGCTTTTATCGCCGGTTATTTTGGCTGTGTGGCATATTAATGTCGGACTTCAGCGGGCTGCAGTGCGGAGCGCTAGAGGAGTGCTGCCGCCATCTTGACCTGCTTGGCCACGCCCCCCTCCTTTGCCCTAGATTTCTTATGGGAGTTCTTACATTTGGTGGGTCCACTGTGCCCAGTTGTTATTTTGATGCCAGCAAGTACTACTTTTTGTGAGCCGCTTGCACATTGGACAGTTTGAGAAACTGTGCCAGCTCGAGAAGACTCATCAGAGATGTCTGTTATCTCAGAATATTTTGTGGACTATATGCATATTTGAACTATTTGTATTCTTACTTCCACCGCAGGACTGGTTATGATGCACATGCTTATTTTCCTCAGGCAGACATGAAACACATAGAAAATGTCCACAGTCTCCTGCTGGATGTGGCGCGTAACGTGCAACCCATAACCTCCATTCAGCTGCAGGTCATAGTCAGTGCCACAGTGAAATCATTATCCACAACAATGTTGGAAAGAGTCTTGATGATCACTGATTGAAATGTAAATCTAGAAGATCAGGTGCACTCTAGCTAAGAGTACTTGTTTGCTAAAGAGAAGTGGCAGTACTCTTCTATTAAAGATATTGCATTGCTGCTTAGAAGTGCAGGTACTCTGTCTTTCTTATTTAAGAAGTACATCTGCACGTTACCTGACAGTCCCGGCCTCTTCAGAGGCTAGTGAGGATTATAAATTGGCTTTATATTGTGTTTCATACCTCTCTCCTACCATTTCTATTACCCAGTTTAACGGCACTGAATTTAGTGACCTAATGACAATGGAAGGCTTGGTTGAGTTGGTCAGGATTTGAACTCTCCTCACTGAGGCATCTTGTGCCTCATCAACTGCAGTGCTATATTTTTTCTTTGTGGTCTTGAAATTATTAATCGGACATGTCAGCTTCTTTTGTGGTCTGTAGGGTGCCAGTGAGATACAGCGCATGAAGGACTGAAATTTGCTCTGCGCATGAACTAGTATAAGTTCTTTTAAGTGCGTTTCCAGCATGGAAAACAGTACCCAAAGTAGGTAAACAATTCCAAGTTTGTTGGTGTTCTCTGCATTATGCATTGCCACCTCGATAGACCTACTTTCCCAACTTTTAACCTACGTTACCACTGTGGAAATCAACTGTACTTCTGTATTGTTCGCAAGAGTAAATTGCATCTGTGGGAATAAATGCTTGCAGATCCTGATACTGTGAATAAGTGTTCTGCATTTGTACATGTAGAGGTTCTATTTTGCACACAATGGTTCAAATTTCTGTGCAAAATGTCATTTGGATCCCTAGGGAGAAAGACAGGTTTGCCATTCCGGACCTGTTGGTCATTCGCAATCCGGTTCACGGAGGCTTTAATGTCCTTTCTATTATGTTCCTTTTGGTTTATATCTTATATTGTGGACTGCTGCCCATAAGTATTGTGTGTACAGTACCAACATCTGTACTAGTTAGCCTCAAGTGCGCACATTGCGTGCTGCATCCTGCCAACTTGGTGCCTTCACCCCCAACACTAAACCCAGGTCCGTTCAGAAGGCAACCGGCTCCTGGCACTGGATCTCAACAAGCCCCATCATAGATGGAAAGCGGGTTTTCCGGTCCAGTTCCTTGCACTGCATTCTGGTACTTGCAGTCCTGGGTTTGTAGCAGGGCGAACAGATCAAGTAGTACTGACAGCACTCGCATTTCCTAGGTCCATGTGAGTAGCCCATCCAGGCCAGATTTGTTTCTTTGCATTGTGGGATTTGCAGTCCCAGTATAATGGGGTGAAGAGCACTACAAACACCAGAATAAAAATATCAAACCCCAAACTCGTGGAACTGGGAACCTCGAGAGCTCTGCAACGCAAACATACTAAACGCAACTGATTAAATCATTTTGAACCGCCTGCAGCTCAAATTCAAAATATCTACAGGGATCTAGCGTTACCATGTGAGTCAACAGGAGTGTAAGCTCAGTAAATAAACACAGGTGCCTCTGCTAGATGCTGCAAGGCTTACCACAATCAGTGCATTTCAATACATCTGCAATTACTGGAGGTGATTTCACCGCAGGCTCATCTGCCTCGTTCAGCTCTGCACAAACACTCAGCGCCGTTACTAGCAAGCATGTGACTGCTGCAATGACATTCACAGCAACTCTGCCTTAAACTAGCGACTTTGCCAAGGCTGCCCAGGGGGGCCCCGTAGGGGACCCTCCAACAGGGCGGCCGCCTTAGTGCCACAGGAAGGCACAGAAGTCCTCTGTCTAGGCTCCCTGGGCTAGGGACCAGGGGGGTCTGCAGGCCGCGTCATTTCCGGCCGTGGGGAAGGGGACAGGGGTATATATGCCTTCCCCGCCCACTGTACGGTCTCTTGACCGCTACCCGTCTCGTATGTGGGTAATTTTGGGTCCAGTGCTTCCTCAGGTTTATGAGGCTCGTCAGCTATCACCTCATCTCTCCTTTCTCTTTATATGTGCTATGCCCATAGCGGAGCGAGCAAACGAGTTTTCAAATAATTGGGGGAGCGGGAGAGCGCGACGGAGAAGATAATGCTTGCATGCTGATTGTCCAGGCAAAGCGGGAGCTGTGTGGAAAAAAAAAGTATTGTTTCTGATATGTTGTACGCACTGCCAAGTATTTTAGCGTTTTTATTCGGCTGCAGTTTCTCCAGGCTTAGAAGTCTAAGGGGAAGGTTTCAAAGGGAGGTGAGGGTAACTTAGAGCAACGTTCGTGGTTATTCTGCCATGTACCTATTGTAGGTGTATTTTTATGGCGGATCTTTACCGGAAGGTGTCAGAGCGCTTCTCTATTGGATCGGCTACATTACATAGAGGCATCAGAGTACATGTTTTCTGCCATGAGACAAGCAGAAAGGCTCCAATTCAATTAAATGTTAGAAGCACTAAAATTATTACAGATACTAGTGGTAGAGTTTCACACTGGCTATTCTCTAATTAATTCCGGGTACTGATACGACATGGTCGTGCATATTTCACCCTGATGGGGGCATTCTGGTGACCGTAAAACATTCTGTATGTAGCCAGTAGAGTTTGTTTAAATCTACAAGTCTGATATCACTGCATCTTCACCTCTGGAGCCAGAATATTCCCAGCGTCCCAAACATCTTATGACCCGCAGGCTATGTCCCCAACCGTTCCAAGCTCATTTTCGGGCGGCCATGGGGTTCTAATTTGGACAGCATTATCATCTCTTGGGGGCGGATTGCATCCGGGTCAGTATTCGCCCCACGTTAGAATACCCAGAGTGGCCCATAATTTGAGTTGCAGGCAGAGCGGGTCGTGAGCCGCTTGCTGTGCTGTAGAATTTTGCCCTCCTGAACGTGGCTGCTGTGGCTTGCTTGTTGAGGCAAGCAGAGCCCTGGGCATTGTGGGTGTGGTCAGCCTGACTGACTCGCGGGTTTCCGAGCTATCCATTGTCGGTAGAGGGGGGATGGGTGCAGTGAGGGTACGCACTGCTCGGTCAGCCACGCGGACAGTAAATCTAGCCCACCTGGACGTCAGCTTGCACCCAGCCCTGGCAAACTGAACGTGAGCTCACACGCCCACCACAACACCCCCGAAACAAAATGAAAGAACAGAGGGAGGGGAACATGTGTTCAGCTGCTGCTGGAAGGAGTGGATGATGTCCGTATGCACTTTGGTGTTGGCCTTCTTGAACAGCTCTGTGGCGGGGTGTCATGCGTGGTTTAATAACATGCTATTTGCCGTACGTGGGTCGCTTATTTTGTCAGTGGTTATGGTGCGTTGGATGTCGCGCAATCCTTGCCCGTGGTGTCAGGGCGCTGTCAATCAAGACCAGGCATTTGGTAGACTTCAGAGTACAGGAGTCACATCACAATTACACGAACAAATGCTAAATTTACATAAGAAGGATAGCGAACTCAAATCCCTAATCAGATACTAGTGGTTACAGGTACTTATACATCCGTCATCTCCAGCACAGATTGCAGTTAAATGAAATAAAGTCAGAGATGTCACAGCTCACACAGAGCAACAGTTTAATACGCATCAACGGGGGGGTCACACGCAGTAGAAGGCCCATGGCAATGTGCACTGGAAATCTGTGTTCCCTTATACAGTTATTTATTTAGTATTTTCACGTAATAAGGTGGGGATACCTTGGGCATTATTTACATTCCTGATCGTACGTAGTGAGGAAGTAAGTGTCCCAAGTTGCGCAACATGATACACTTGTGTATAGGAAGGTTGTTAGAAGCTTCTGTTGGTCTAACAGTGCCAGGTCATTGGGGACCCTTGTACAAGAAACAAACAGGAGGGGTTTCCCAACCTGTGGGTTAGAAGGGATTTGCCAAGAGCAGAACTCAAACTAATTAGCTTTAAACACATGATCAAGGTGATTTAAGTGACATGCCTAAAAGCTTTAAATGTTGGGCTAATAGGATGGCATGCCAAGGGAGATATCTTCCAGATTTCACAGGATCCCCTCAATCCAACATCCCTAAAGTAAGCGGAGGATGCCTTATGGATGGTTAGACCTGTTATTAGTTTTATTAAACACACCAGGTACCATGAAGTAGTGACAAATGTACTGCAATCTTAGGTACTTCCAGGACACTGGTCGTCCAATACACACACCTCCAGACAGGACTGGCCGCCACCACCCCCCTTGAGCAAAGGGAAGTAAACATGATAAGGGTTAGCATGCTTTTACAGACGTTTGTGGCAAGCTCGCATATGGGGGTGTCCCGCTGAGTTTGGGGGCAGTTTAGCAGGCTTCACCTTGTTACTGCTCTGTCAGAGCCAGCAGACCCCTAGGGTGACATCGCGCTAAATTACCTGTCATGTTGGAGGTAGGTCCAGGATATAAGGTCGTGCTTGGTGAGGTCAAATCCAAGCGGTTGGGGCATCTTTCAAATGAGCACATCGGGTTGGGCAGTACAAAAATTTTCAAGTGCAACTGGGGATCTCCTCATTTATGTCAGATCCTGCTCATTTGTTGTTTCCGCAGAGTTTGGGCAGCGTAACAGGCCGCACCTTGTCTCGGTGGGTTTGATGTGTGGCCGGGTCTTTTGACCGAGTAGAAGCATTATCGCTGGGTATTCTGGGCATGAAGGAATGCAAGGCAAGAATCGAGCGAAGGCAAGTAGTGGTACTTTTTGGGGCATTTGTTGGATTCTCTCTGGCAGACCGCCATGCAAGGGGACTGTCTTAGGTCACGCACATCAGGCAGAGGTGCCTAGTGGAAGCACATGAGGGGGACAGAACAGGACACTGCACAGGTTAGATGCCGGCGAATGGTGGCTACACTACTGCACAGGGCAAAGTAAACCTGGACTGAGTCTCATGCGGGGAGTGGTGGTGTTGGCGGTTGCTACCTCAGTACACAGGATTCACTCCCTGTTGGGTCTATCGATCATCTCAACGGGCATTAAATTTACAGCCTCTCTAGTCTCCGCCATACTGTGAGTAGGTTAGCCTGGACTTTAATAAAGTGCTGCAATGGCCCTCTTGCTATAGAACAGCATCTAGTTTACCGGTGCTTACGGGAACATCATTAGCACCAGCAGCGACTCACATGGGCAGCGATATAGCTTCCTTTTATTTCGCCTGGGCTTGGGGCAGGCAGGGTTATCAAACTTTGCAGACAGAATCAGAATAGGCTAAGATAGGCTTACCTGGGATTGTACAACGCGCACTCAGCAGTAGGTTTCAGCATAATCCTGGTATACCGTTGAAAAAAAGAAAGAAAAAAAAAACGTAAGGTTATGGGCTACTCACGAATAGGCACTTTTTGCCAGCTGGGGCGTGAGCGGGCCATCCCCAGGAGAGTGCGGGTTGCCTTGATAGTACTGATATGGAGGGGATGGAGCTCTAATACGGACAACTACGAGAGCACATTCTGCAGTCATAGTTATGGTTAAAATTATTGCATGTTACCAGTTGCTCCAGTTAAGCAATCTTCCTTAGGAGTTGTCAGCAATCGTTCGGACTGCAATTTTGGTGGTTGCCGGTTGGCAGGCCTTTTAGATGTGGGTTTCTAGCTCAGGCATGCCCAAGTTTGGGAAGGTGCTTGAAGTCTGCCCGGGAGACAAGTTCACAGGCATGTGGAGCGGTAGAACTGAAAGGGGCTTGGGTTCGACCTCTGGTCACAGGTTCCGTTCCTGGTAGGTTCACTTAGCATTTCATCCTCCTGAGGTCGATCTATCGAGTACCACTGAGTCGAGTAACAATATACATGTGCAAATTCTCCCGCCCTTTAGCCTTGGCTGGCAGCCATGCAAGTTGTGGAATTTGTCATCCAACATGTGTGCTTGGGTCCAACGGGTCTCCGGTTACAAAGTTTCAAGTAGATCACATCATGCAGGCATGCTTGCAAATGTCAAGACAGACAGGGGAGACAAGAGATTCAGCAGCCACTCCTTCAGGATTGGGGCGCCAACCACAGCCTTCCTATCAGGGATGCCGCCAGAGCGAATTAAGCAGGTAGGGCGCTGGGAGTCGCAGTGCTACAAACGATATATAAGGCCTTGAGCTGAAGGATATGGCGAGAGGACTCTTAGGTACTATGTTGCAACCGACAGTCAGGTGCTTAAAGGTGTACGGTTTTGGCCCGGATTGTCAAATGATGTTGCAGTGATGTGGTGTTGTTGTGCAATTGTAGATTATCAGAAGATAAACATTACAATAATTAGGGTTTTCAAACACAACATCTCTTTATTTACCAGGAACCTAGGTCTGGGTTATTGGCCACGCAAGTATCATTAGAGTGGCACAGTGGGCTGAGATAAGAAAGTGGTGACATGGCTTCTCCGCCACGGAGATAACGTGGCCAGGTTACCTGGGTATGCGCTGGAACGAGCTGATGAGGAAGCTGCAGCAGAGACTTGGGGGAGGGATCGGTCCACCTCCTATTCTGGTCATACACTTGGGAGGTAATGACCTGACGACTCTGGGGAGGAGAGTACTGCTCCAAGACATGAGGGACATCATGTGTCAGTTGAGTAATCAGCTAGGGGCATGTGAACTGCGGTGGTCTGAAATTTTACCTCGCCCAGTTTGGCAAGGAGCCCGATCTGGAGACGCCATTGAGATATCACGTAGGAGAGTGAACAGCGCCAGGCTTAAAGTCACGGAGCAAAGGGGATATTGGCTTCATCAGGCATGGTTATCTTCATGCCAAGTCTACTGGATGCTGGGAAGTGGATGGGATTCACCTCTCAAGGGTAGGCATGGACTTAATTTTGCTGGTCCTGGGGAAGGCCTTGGAAGCAACAGGCTGTAGGTAGGAATAGCTGCCTTGGTGGGGGGCCCTGGTGGTGACGGTGGCCACCCCCAGAGCTGTGGAGGAGTTACAGGGCGATCCAGAGTCTGCAAGGTACAGAAGGGTACTATATTGCAGCAGCACAACAGGGTGCTAAGCCAAGGATACCCAGGGATGTATTAGCGGGTCCCCTGGAAGAACTACGGCGCCCTGTTAGCCTACAGGCGGTTGTGGGTCTGAGCAACCGGGGGCTGCCTGGAACGCTCCGCCCACCTGTGGGGGCGTGAGTAAGGGAGTGGACTGGCGGTCCACTGAGGGAGAGGTGGCCTCTCCCAATAATTGGTAACCACCGGTTGGCGACGGCCACGGTGCAATTTGGCTCATCAGACGGGCAGGCGGCATAGGGGCTGGCCTGCCCTGGGATCGCCCGTAAGATAACCCACCATGTTGGCATATTGGTTATGCAAATAAACCTGCAGCAATATTCTCCACTAAAAAAGGTGTTGTGTGGTTTATTTATGTATGTTGCTGTATGGGAACTGAGTGTTGCCGATATTGGCACTATGCCAAGGCTGCCCAGGGGGGCCCCGTAGGGGACCCTCCAACAGGGCGGCCGCCTTAGTGCCACAGGAAGGCACAGAAGTCCTCTGTCTAGGCTCCCTGGGCTAGGGACCAGGGGGGTCTGCAGGCCGCGTCATTTCCGGCCGTGGGGAAGGGGACAGGGGTATATATGCCTTCCCCGCCCACTGTACGGTCTGTTGACCGCTACCCGTCTCGCTGTTTCCCACCCTACCGCTTACCCTGCGGACGGCCAAAGGGTAGTACGGGGAGGGAAGATTCTAACTTATTGTTTTGTGTTGCAGGAGGAGTTACAGGGCGATCCAGAGTCTGCAAGGTACAGAAGGGTACTATATTGCAGCAGCACAACAGGGTTCTAAGCCAAGGATACCCAGGGATGTATTAGCGGGTCCCCTGGAAGAACTACGGCGCCCGTTAGCCTACAGGCGGTTGTGGGTCTGAGCAACCGGGGGCTGCCTGGAACGCTCCGCCCACCTGTGGGGGCGTGAGTAAGGGAGTGGACTGGCGGTCCACTGAGGGGAGAGGTGGCCTCTCCCAATAATTGGTAACCACCGGTTGGCGACGGCCACGGTGCAATTTGGCTCATCAGACGGGCAGGCGGCATAGGGGCTGGCCTGCCCTGGGATCGCCCGTAAGATAACCCACCATGTTGGCATATTGGTTATGCAAATAAACCTGCAGCAATATTCTCCACTAAAAAAGGTGTCGTGTGGTTTATTTATGTATGTTGCTGTATGGGAACTGAGTGTTGCCGATATTGGCACTATTGAATAGATCTCTTAAAGACAAGCAGCCCTGTTCCAGCTTTACTGCAAGGAAGGAAGTGATTATTTATCCGGCTGCCTGAGAACCAGTAGATGATCACTGCTCTTTCGGCGGCCTGCTAAATAGCGGAAAACGTCAGTCAGTATCTGTCACTTTATTATACAGTATTGTATTTATATAGTGCGCGAACATTGTAAGAGATCAGCTAGCTTCACAAACTGGCAAATTGTTATCATGTGTGGACCTTCAGCTTGTCCTAGCTCTTGTTTTTTAACTCAACATGTTGCATTCTGGTACTTGTAGTTTCTTGTTTAACATCGTAAGTACCAGCCCAAAAATCACAGCATGCAAAGTGCTATTGGCTAAAAAGAAAAGCCAGGACTGTGCAGTGGCGTCACCCACGTAGTGCGCCGAGGTCCTGCCCCTAAAACACTTTGTTCCTCGATGCCAGGATTCTATGCTGATGTAGGACGCAGTAATTTCAGAATGGCTTTTCGGCTTTTTGTTTTTTCTAAATTTGTCCTACCACATCACTCTGTAGAAGAACGAAGCTTGGCTTGCGGTTACAAAAAAATTAACATCTGTTTGAAAACTAAACAATTTTTCCTTAACATGATTTAACCGAACCGTGCCAGCAGAGACAGCAGGGCTGAGACACAATCTGTGCACTGGGTCGGGCGTGGGGAGAGGATGGGTGAAGATGAAGTCTCACTCACAAACAGTCGCGGCTCGCGCTCCAATACTCGCGGGGGGGTGTTGGGGGTCGCGCGCGGCGCGGGGGAGATTAAAATAAAGCACCCTTATTAAGCAAACTAAACTTACCGGATCCGCGCCGCCTCTGCGAGTCCTCCTGGGCCGGTGTCCGACTCCCGCGTTGGCGCCTTGGCAAGTACTGCTTGCTCTCAGCCAATCCAGACGCTGCTCCAGCAGCAGCGCCAGGATTGGCTTGAGCAGTAGTGCGCATGTTCTGTTTAGGGCTTAACATTTTTGCGATCCAGCCCGAACATACAGCACTAGGCTGTCATTAGAAGAGCAGCAAGGAACAACCTCGCTCTTCTAATGAGCAGCCTAGTGTGCGCATGTTCAGGGCTGGTCGCAAAATGTTTAAGCCCTAAACAGAACATGCTGCACTCTTGCTGTGCGCTCCGCCGACCACCTGTGATGTTATGGTGGATGTCAATCACTTGCAGCTGAACTCTGTCCTGTAGTGCTGCCCCGCCCCCTTCTAAGCCGACTGCCTCCGGCTCTGGCTGGGATACAGGAATTGCATTGTGTGAGTGAGAGAGTCCCGTCCGAGTTAGAGAGTGACGGCAACACTCAGTGGGGCAACGCCCAAGCGCCCTAATGGACGCACCGCCCCTGGAAGCAAGTACCATCTGGTCAGATGATGCTGGAGAGGTGAGGTGCACAGTTCTTTTCATTGAAAAGAGGTCTACGTAGTTCTTTGAGACCATTTTGTCCAATCTGAGAATTTATTAGCCACAGTCTAAGATTCAGTCATCCTTTAGTTAAGGATAGTATTGTACATGGGGTTTTGGATGCAGTTAGGTCTTTGGGTTTAACTTTGGACTCAATAACCACTGCTGTCGTTTGTGGTTCAGGCTCTTGTTCTTTCTCAGGTGGATGGTTAAAATGTGCTTTTTTTTATCATCTCAAAAAGACATTACTATTTTGAAAGTAACCTATATCTCAATACCTTCACTTGCCTCTCGTTTGCAGTTTGAACTAGGCTGTCTGGCTTCCAAGCACCTGTTCCCAAAACCGCCATCTTGTCTGGCTCGGAGACCAGTGGCGTAAAGTAATGATTGCAGCCATTTGAAGTTCCTGAAATTCTATAAAGCTGTTCTTTCTCATAGACAGTCTATGTTGCAGCACCTCTTTTTGGGAGCTGTCTCCATTTAACCTGAACATTGGCATATGGTCTGTGCTCTATAAATTAGTATGTGTGAGTGCAGTCTTTCTTGCAGATGCCAATAACCTAGTGTTATATATGAGATTATGCGCTTTGTTCTAGTTTTCTAACACATGTATTGTTGCTAAATCATTGCTTTTGTTTTGACCTTAGAAATGAAAATGGATGGATGTATATTACGCCAGATCTATTCCCAATCTGGTTTTACCTTGTGTGGGTGCTCAACAACGCCCTCAACATTGGCTGGCTTTTCCTGTGGGATCGAGAGTAAGTCTAAACTGTGATATATCTAAAAGAGTATTCACCATTTTAAGTCATAATATAACAAAAAAAGCTATAAAATGTTTTCAACCAGAGAAACTGAGATACGTCTTGCAGAAGAGGATGCAGACATTGAGAGCGGTCAGTGGAGCACTGGTGAGGATGAACTGCCTCTATCAGTTACTGCCATCCCATATAACGTGAAAAATACTTACCGGTCTCTTCATTACTCCGATGAACCCCCGTGCTCCAGTACTTACTACCTTAGGTGTGTACAGTTTCCACTAGGCACAACATGACATACACTCAGGCCTCCAGGAAACATATCACTACATCAACAACAGCTAGAAACAAGTGCCCCCCCCCACTGTTGCTCCGCCACCAACATTGAGGAGTAAACGGCAAGCCCGGCCCTCAGCAGAGTCCCCTTCTCCACACCTACCTAGCCAGACCAAGAAAAAGAAAGAAAGAAGAAAACTAGATGGATGGACCAGGCTTATCTGAGTCTGAGCAACATCCTCTGGCGGAGAAGGCAACACGATAGGACTTTGTAGGGCCTCCACGGCCCTGGATGCAGGGATTTGAGAGGAAGTAAAGAGGATCGTGTAGGGAGATTTGTGGGGTTTTTCTTTTGCTTTGTCAAGTGGTGCCTTGAGGCAAACATCATTTAGAAAGGACTCAGACTGACGAGGACTGACAACTGCCACATTGATGAGGCTTGTGGTTAGCAGGGTAGGTGGAGAAGAGAAGGAGACTGCGGGGATCCACTGACAAAGAAAGAAATGATTGATTTGAGAGTTTTTAGATGCTACTTATAAGATATACATTTTGGTGGTAAAGTGGGACAGTCAGATGTAGGCTCCTGGGAACATTTCGATGAGCATCACCTTGAGATTGTTAGCGGAGTGACCAAAGCCATGCAGGTGAATGTATTCACACTGGGATGGTGTAGGAGAGGCACTGTACCACCATTCACCCAGGGGCGGCCAGTGTAGGTAAGATCGGTGGGGTGGGCTCGCCTGATGATGACGAGGAAAAATTATTTATTTATTTAATTTCCCCTCCTTGCCATCTGTCGAGTTGTCCACCACCCACCCCGCCCACAGCCCCACCACTCTTACCTGCATGGGCCACTCCTGCATTCACCTACCCTCAAATACAGACCTACACCACAAAATATAAATATGCAGTTTCTCACAATGCATGTGGTATCGTGTATATGTTTTCCCCATGAAACAGCAAAGCTGAACGAAAAGTAGAAATTTTGGTGTGTTTGGAGTAGATAAGAGTGACAGTCACAAAATTAACACTGATTTCAACACTTAGCCCAAGTCACTGAGACTCAGGAACTGGACTCAAGAGTTCGTATAAAGTGATAGGTGACTCCCCTCGAAAAAACAGTTTGCTCAATGAAGTTTGCAATAAGATAGGGAAGGGTGGAAATGATGCTGCCTGAGCTGGCGTCAGCCCATCTGTCATCATAATTGGCTTACTTGATTTTGATAGCACATTATTCGTGCTGCTGCTGAGGGATACATGTGGTCCCCCGAGGGAGTGAAAAGGAAAAACGTATATGGAGGCTTCAATGTTTACCTGCTTTTGGGTCCAGATTTGGATTTTGTGCCGTACCGGGTGCTTAGTCATACACACAACTTCTCTGTAAAGTGCATAGGAAGCAGGGGATGAAGCTCCTCCTTTCACTTGGCTCAGTGGCCTGCTGGATGCTGGCTCATGGTGAAAGCAGACCACATGGTAGGAGGTCGGGATGCTGTAGCAAAACAGAGAATAAGACAAAATGCCCTGGACTACCATGAGAGGAGATGACAAGAGTGAAGCTCCACTTCGGCAATGAACACAGGCGAGCAGATTTTGCTCTCCTAGATGCAGGGAAAGGCAGTATAAAGGATTTCTTTTCAGGGAACATTAGGACTTTCTTACCAAAAGTGATGAGGTCTCTGAGAAATCTTTAACGCTTGTCAAACACTCAAGGAAGATGGCTGCCAACTGGTTCCTCTCTACATCGGTACAGAGGAAGCTTGCATGTGCTGATCTATTGATGTTAATGATAACACAAAGAATGATCAGATACCCTTAGAGGAGGCTCCCCAACTGTACACCTGAGATAGTAATGGAGATAGCAAAATGGCAGCTAATAGGAAAATGTAGATTTCTTCTGTTGCAGCTATCGTCCCTCTTGTGGGATACAGCCAGAAATTAGAGCAAGCAATTGATTGTTTTGACACCATAACTGCACCTTCTCTAGAATCCCACCCTGTTACATTATACTACATCTCCCCCCATTGTGTACAGAACAATTACTACCCTGCAACAACAACAATGTTATTTTTCTTAATTTCTCCTGGTTCAAAGATGGAATTTATCGAGGATAACAAGCATTGTGGGATAGGAATTTTTAGAATGCAGTTAAGGTAGTGATACTGAGGGCCATGCTTAGTTTTACTAGTCATAGTGGTGATGGAGCAAGGTAAATAAGAAAATTTTGAACCCCCCAATATTAATACTAATAATTAATTCTATTAATTGTTTGGAGACTAATCAACATTTTACGTCCTTATAGACATCTTTTATATGGGATAATCGCAAATTCATGACTAAAAGATAACCTATTAACGCTTGTCTAAGTGATGTAATAAATAACATAATAGTTTGCGTACTAATTAAAATAATGTTGCATGATTTGTGCAATGTTGTAAATCGTATTGTGGCAAAAGTATGCGGATCGTAAGTAAGCATAGCTTTATATGTCGCTTTTGCTAGGTAACACCTAATTGGGGTACGTAGAATGACGGGTGGGAAACGAAAAGGCTTATTTTTCTTTGTTTTGATTATGATTGTGTTTGTTTTCATAATAGTTCGTACGGGCCTGCTAGGCCGCACTGTAAAAATGGCCGCCAAGGCAGATGAGCTAAAGTGCGCAAGTGCAAAATGGCTTCCAATTGGGAGAAAGCTGTTGCCAATGACACGTGATCCGAAAGTAAAGCCCAGAATGAAAAGACCAAGGTCACCATGACCTGATACCAGAATGGATGCCAAAAAGGGGACGCAGCGAGAAAATGCATGGGAACCAGAGATGCGACTGTGAATTAACAATGAACTGGTTTAATAAAGATACAAGAAAAGTTACAAAAGAGGACTTGTCAATCGGATTGGTAATGTCCTAAAACCGTGTGAAAGGACGAAAATTATAAACATTGTCGGAACTGGTTTGAATGAGGAGGGCAATGAGGAGATGCTTGCCACCCCTCCAATGAACCAATTAGCGTGAATCTCGCCCCAAAGATTGAAACATTTCTTTTTAGTAAGCCAGTTTAGGGTATAAGAGGACCTACTCTTAAGTAGGAGGAGCGCTATTCATACATAATTTTTGAGCACAGAACTTTGACGCTGGAGAATCGCTGCTATTTTCTTTAGGCCATTTTCTTTAAATTTAATTAATCGTTTTGCTTTTTAAATCTGACTGGGAAGAAAGGAGATCGATGTGGAAAACCTGTATAGGTGGTCCGTTGAGGAGGCCTGTTTAGCGGGACAGTCAGTCAGATTTTGGGAATGCTATGCTGTGATCTGCTGTGACGAACTTTATTTTTCCATCTAAAAGGGTATGCACTAATTCTCTGAACTTTATTCTTATAATGATAATAAATGTATTAAATGATAAATAAAATGGAAATTTTCTTTATGCATTTGATTAATTAGATAAACTTTATTATAATTAAAACTACAAGTCTGTGATTCTTTAGCTCAATGATTAATGCAAATGTTTAATAGGTTAAAGTGATTGAGCTGGTCTTAATCACCATCAACTGATTCCTACTAGTTGGTCCATCGACCAATGAACGGAATGCCTTTTCCGAAGTTTGTTATTTTTTTTATTTTTTTTTATATAACTTTTTATTAAACATACATCGGACACATGTACAATATACAGAGGAAACATCAAGGTATACATCACATAAATCTCAGGGGTAGTTTCTAATCATTTCACACAGAAGGAATGTTACGGAGGGAGGGGGATGTCATGTTCAGCAGTACAGGGAGGGGCACAGATTTCTCCTCGATAAGTATTCCATGGGCCCCATATTCGTGCCCATTTCCCAGGGCAACCCCTTGCCAAATATACAGTTTTTTCTCTAAACATACACCAGTCTAAATCCTTTCCCCAATCATCCAAAGCGGGTGTGTTCGCCGCTCCCCATAGCTGTGCAATGTTCCTCTTGGCGAGCATGAGCCCAAGTGTAACCCATTGTATATGGTGGATGTTTAGGTCAGTAGGCTCCCATATATTCAGGAGGCATCGTCGTGCCTCTGGGAGGAGACGCACTGATAGCACCGAGTTGATCACGTCGTGGATTTTTTGCCAGTAGAGACCCACCTGTGTACACTCCCAGATAATGTGCATGAATGTCCCTATGTGTCCACACCGTCGCCTACATTCCCCACTGTCCGCAAGTCCCATGCGGATAAGAAGAGGTCCTGTGATATAGGCCCTATGTAGGATTTTAAGTTGGACAAGTCTGAGTCGTGCTGAGATGGCTACCACCCGGGAGAGGAGACCGCATCCTGCCAGTCCTCATCATCTATCTCCACTCCGTCTGCTACCCATTTACTCCGCAGGGCCTGGAGAGGATCTTCGGTGTTATTGACTAATTTTTGGTAGATCAGTGAAATAGTTTTATCAGGTAGGTGGCCATCGAGTATCCTGTCTTCTAGTGGGGAGGCGTCAGGAGGGAGCTTGCTCTCGGGGAGTGCCCGTAGGAGCGAATGGGATATTTGCGCATACCGGAAGTACTCAGTGTTTGCAAGTGCATATTCCGCTTGGAGCTCGGTGAATGTCTTGATCCCTCTCGGGCCCCAGATGTCTTTAACTTGAGAGATGCCAATACGATCCCACCTGTCAAATCCTTTTGTTTTCCACAGGCTACCCAATATCTCTGAGTCCCATAGCGGGGTAGACATCGTTAATTGTCGGCCCCACCCGAGTGAGGAGGACGCCTCATGCCAGATCCGGACCGCATGCCTAGTAGGCCCCGTCAAGATATATTTCCGGGGTCTTGCATATAGTGCCCTATTATAATTACCCCCAGGTAGTATCCACTTATCCATTGCATAGCCAGGATCCTCACCTCTTCCATAGGTACCATGATTAACTGCTACCAATTGCGCAGCCCAATAATATTTTTTGATATCCGGGAGGCTGATGCCTCCATCATACCAGTTTAGCGTCAGTTTGGTTAGGGCGATTCGAGGTCGCCCCTCCCAGAGCAGCTGCCTCTGTAGTCCTTCAATTTCCTTAAAATATTGCGGGGGATGGGATCCAGAGTATTATGTAATATGTACAGGAATCGCGGCAGGGACATCATCTTGAACAGAGTAGCTCTACCCAAGAGGGAGATGGGAAGTGATTTCCACCTGGCTACATCTGCTTTCAGTCTGTTCAGAGGGGAAGGAGGTTACGGTCATAACGTAATTGGGGATCTAAGGAGATAAAAATACCCAAATACTTGAAGCCCACCGTGGTAATTTGTATTGGACAATCGCGGGGAGCAGGGGTCGATCCCCCTCAAGACAAATAGGGAGGACTTATTCCAGTTGACCGTGAACCCAGAGAGTCTGCCAAAGACTTTAAGGATATCTAGCACTACTATCAAAGATCTTCTGGGGGACGCAAGGTAGAGCAATATGTCATCTGCGTATAATGAGATGCGGTCCTCACATTCCGAAGACCACTTCAATCCTCTCACTCTAGGGTCACGTCGTATCCATGCTGCCAAAGGTTCAAGAGCCAATGCGAAAAGGAGGGGGAGAGCGGGCAGCCCTGACGGGTTCCCCGGATGAGCTGGAATGTGGTGGAAATCTTATTGTTAACCACTACCTGGGCCAAGGGTTCATTATACAAGAGTCGCACCCACTGAATAAATTTCGGGCCGAATCCCAGTTTTGACAGCACCGCCCAGAGATATGGCCACTTGAGTGTGTCGAATGCCATTGTCGCGTCTAAAGAAGCTATTATCGCAGGTTCCTGAATGGTATGTGCTCTCCCTATCACTCCATGCACTCTTTGGAGATTCAATGCCGGGTTTCTGCGGGGTATAAATCCGGACTGGTCCGGGTGGACCAGTTCACCAATTACTTTGATGAGGCGATTGGCCAAGAGTTTGGCGAGAATTTTAGGCTCCGCATTCAGGAGGGAAATTGGCCTATATGAGGCACATTCCGTCCTGGGTTTACCCTCTTTATGAATAGTCACTATGGTGGCTACCCTCTGATCCCGAGGCAACATGCCCAATTCCCTAGACTCCTCAAACATAGATTTTAAATATGGCGCTAGTTTATCTGGTTGTAGCTTATAAAGCTCAATGGGGAGCCCATTGGGGCCAAGGGCCTTGCCCGAGTTCAGGGAACGGATTGCTTGCGCAATTTCGTCCGCTGTTAACTCGCCATCCATAAGGTCGCGATCACTTAGTGACAGACAGGGGAGTGTGATGTCTCGTATCATTTCTTGCGAGTCTGCCTCAGAACCCCGGCCAATGTGGTGTATACTGTCTGGAAGTGGTCAGCAAAGCCATCAACAATTTCTTGGGGGTCTGTGATGATAGTGTCTGTGTCGCTTCGGAGTTCAGTGACCAATCTACTCGCCAGCTCCTTTTTATCAAGCCATGCTATCAATTTCCCTGCTTTGTCTCCTAAGTCATATAGTCTACCTTGTCGTTCTCTACCAATGATCTTTGCTTTCTCGGTGACCATTGCCTTATACTCGTGTTGTTTAAGACTCAGCAGATGAAGCCTCTCTGGGGTGACTCCCGCCTCCAGATCACTTTCTAGCCTGTTAATCTCGGCCTCCATATCTGATGCCTCCTTCTGGTTCTCTTTTTTAGTTCCCGCAATCAGTGAGACTGCCTGGCCACGGATCACCGTTTTAAATGCCTCCCATAGAGACTGAGAGGAGAGCACCGAACCTTCATTTTCGGTAAAGTAGTCACTCATAGTTTTGATAAGGTGCGTGCGGATTTTGGGATTGCGGAGATGCCAAGGATTAATGGGCGCTATTTTACCCACTGTATTATGGCTAAGGGCAATGTGGATCCACAATGGCGAGTGATCCGATATCCCCCTGGCCATGTGCTGGATCTCATGTATATATTTGATCTGCTCTGCCGGCACCAGACAGTAGTCCAACCGAGAGAGACTATGGTGTGCGCCGGAGTGGAAAGTGTATTGGGCCTGGTCTGGATGATAGGACCTCCACCCGTCCACCAACCCCATAGTGTCAAGAAATTCGGGCAACCACCGGGAAGAAGGCCCTATATCCCGCGGAGGGAATCTGTCGAGTGTACCTGAGACTACTGCGTTGAAGTCGCCCCCCATGAGAAGAAGACCCTCCGGGATAGAGAGCAATATCGAGCCCAGGTCAGTAAAGGTAGAGCACTGCAGTCCAGGGGGGACATATATTGACATGAGTGTGATGGGCCGACCTTCCCACATCCCCGAGACTCCAACGTACCTGCCCCTGTTATCCACCCAAGTCGATGTGATTGCGAGGGGAAGGGAGGTCTTAATCATGATACCCACTCCTCGGGACCCCGTCGTGAATCCCGCATGTGCAGCCATTTTATAGCCCCCTCTTTGCATGGCCTTACATACGTTTCCCATTAAATGTGTTTCTTGCAACAGGACTACGTCTGGAGCCCGTTGTTTGCAGTATTGAAGTACCACACTGCGCTTTATCTTGTCCCCCAACCCGTTGACATTCCAGCTCAAAACTTTAAGATGTTTGTCCCCCATGGTGCATGTTGTAGATAACCTCGGATTGCTGTTTCCTCACCAGCTATTTCTGAGTCGGACGCCGATGCAATAACAATAACATAAAACCAATATAACACTCCCACCCAACTTCCCCCCACCCTGCTACCCTGCCCTCTGGACTTTAAACTGCCCATTAAAAACTTGCAGAGTGCCTGTCGCCCTATTGTGGTCTAATAGTAGAACTTGTGCGGACGTGGCTTCTCGTCTCTCTGCTTCCTCCTCTGAGGATGAGCTCCCTTACTGCCCCCTAGTGCGTAAGTCCGCGCCGTTGATAATACCCTTTAATGAAGGAGTGTAACCCCTATGGGACTGGCCGTCACTCCCCTCAACCCATCCCCGACCCCAGCAGGGAGTATTATACATTACATTCGGAGCCATAGTTAGTCTGTGTAGATCGGTTAGATAGGAGTCCGGGAACCTGCTTCTCCTCCCGCGTCGCCACTTCGCTCTGTCCGCCCCATGTGGTGTTCAAACCAGTCATCTGCCTCCTCCTCCGGCCGTTCAAAAACAAAGCCCTCCCCTCCGCTTCTACACGGAGACGTGCAGGAAACAGCATTGAGTATTTCAGGCCCGCATCTCGAAGCTTACGTTTTATCATCATGAAAGATAGTCTCTGTTTCTGCACCCGCTGCGTAAAGTCCGGGAAAAAGGAGATGGTCGCGTTTTCGAAGCGGAGGGGGTCCGGTTACGGGCATGCTGGAGTACGGCATCCCTGTCGCGAAAGTTGAGGACTCTTGCCAACATCGGTCGAGGAGGGGCCCCCGGCCTAGGTGGACCACCAGGAACCCTATGTGCCCGCTCCACAACAAAGAACTTACTGAGTCCCTTGGGCTGTAGCTGCTGTAATATGAGGTCTTCGACAAATAGGTCCGGTGCCTGCCCTTCCGCTTTCTCCGGCACCCCCAAAATGCGAAGGTTGTTGCGCCGGAGGCGCCCTTCATAGTCGTCCAGCTTAAGTTCAGTGGCTTTGCGGAACGTCTGCATGTCCCGGAGCTCTCCCTGCACTTGGTTCATATCTTCGACCAAACTAGCAGTAGTCAGTTCCACTTGCGCCACTTTTTCATGGACCTTAGAAAGGTCTGCCCGGATTAGGCTGACATCAATCGCCATTGTGTCTATTTTATGTTCCAATGTGGTCTGGACCGTTGCGATAGCCTTCATTACATCTTTTAGGGATAACTCTGGTTCCTCTGCACTCTGTTCGGCTGCTGCCCCTCCCAAGGATTGCCGACCCTGCAGACCTTCCTTGGGCAAAGCATATCGGTCCAATTTGTTAGTTTGTATTATTTTGGACCCCCTAGTGCCTGTCCCTTTCCCTTTCTCCATGGTAGTCAGTAGTTGTAGCCACCCCGGTGAAGGTGCGTTCCACCGCAGCCCCTCCTCGGATCTTATGCGGTCGACAGTCACGGCAGCGCCAGTGGCCGCGAGGGTTCCCGCTGTTCTAGGCGCCGCTTCTCTTCGCCACTGGCCACCTTAGCGCGCCGGGGCAGGGCGTCGTCTCACAGGCGGTCGAGACACCAGTGCACCCCACGCACCAGTCCGTCAATGCGCACCTCAGCCAACACCCAGCTGTACCCACAAATTCAATCCGCCAGGAATCCTGCCCACCGAGCCGTCACCTCACCAGTCGCTCTTGGGCTCTCATGGATCCCCGCGAGGCACGTCCTTCATCCGGCGTTGATTAGGGGCACGGGTCACCCAGACACCCACAGCATTATAGGGCCCATCAGCATCTCCAACCAACCGCTGTATCTGTATCTCCGGCAGGGACCGACACCAATGCTTTACCTCCTCACCTCACCCGGGATGGCAACCACGTGCCTACTCCTAGGGTCGTGGGGGGCTCCGGTAATGTAATCCTGGGGGGCTGTAGGTGGGGGCGCCCCAGCCGCGATCCACCGGCCTCCTCCCCTGTTTCTGCCTGCAGGCAGGTTGCAGGTCGTGTCCCGCAGGCTCCGCAGCCACAGTCCCGAGCTCCTAGTCTCGGGCCCTCAGCACGCCGACCTCGGTCGGCTTTCCTTCGTCCGGCCGACAGTCTGCCGTCAACAGCTGTAGCAGCCAGACAGACACAGCCCCGCTCGACCCTCCCGGGTCTCGCTACCGTGGCGATCCTCCCGTCGTCCACGCGCGGCTCGTCCAGAACGGCCACTCCTCTTCACGGACCCGGTCTGGCCGCAAAATCGAGCCCCCGGCTTCACTTCGTCAGGTAGGCCCGAAACCACCGGGGCCCGTATCTCCGCTCCCCGCTGTCGTAGCTCCGCGGGGGTGGGGTGACGGCTCACCGCTAGTGTTCCGGCGCAGGACACACGCTTCGGGAAGCAAGGATATGTGGTCAGGATAGGCGGAGGAGGAAGGAGGATCACGGAGCTAGTGGCTTAAGCGGCCATTTTGCTCCGACACTTGGCCACGCCCCGAACGGAATGCCTTTTGATGTTTTTAGAAATTGACAGGATTACAATCTAAAAATGTATGATGCTTGAACAAGTTATCTTGTCAACAGTAAAAAGGTATCCCATTCCCTTCCAGCATTTCATCATAGCTTTCTCTCCTAGGTAGTAGTGGATGAGATCCAGGGAATATTTGAGTGAGTGAATGTATATGCGGTGTTATGGGCCCCACCGTCATATTGGTATAGTTGTGGAAAAAGGAGTGTTTCCGACCTGGATGTTATGTCCATAGGAGAGGAAAATATATTAGTCGCGCTGGATCAGATTTCTTGGTAGCAGAGTTATGGTTACTATAGATCAGTTCGGTGATTATTGATTATTGATTTTTGAATATTCCATGTTTTAACACTTCATGTTGAGTTGTATTATGTTATATGTACGTCGGAAATTTTGAAGCTTCCGGGAAGTAGGAAGTGGACACGTGTGGCAAGAGAAGTCACATGGAATAGTGCATTGTCTGGTTTTTCAAATTGGTGATAACACAGGTTGTGTTATGATAGGGACATTTTCTGTATAAAACGTGCATGAGTGAAATAGCAACCGGTTTTCTTGTGAAACTCTGGCCTTAATTCTCAGGAGCAGTGTAGTCTCCACATGTGTTTTATCCCCAGAGAAACGGGTTTACCCCTTGCTTGAAAGAAGGGTAAGGTAAAGGGAAGTGCTACACTTATCGAACGAAACTATATTCTTGTACGAACGAATAAACTATCACTTTTGTTTAGCGAAAACAGACAACGGGAATGTGTTTTATGTTGTAACTAATAAGATTTAGCTAAGAAAACGAATTGCTGATAATTTTTGTAAAGGAGGGGTCAGGAGCAGAACTGACGTAGACAAAAGGCCGCGCTGGGATTGGCCAGTGCAATAGAAACACGGAAAACGCCCTGATTGGTGCGTTGGTGTGAGAAGCGCTGGGATAGGTCCGAATAGCATATAGAGATCAGAGCAGCGTTACGAGCTTACAGAAGAGAAAGAAATCGTGAAATATGGCTTATTATGAATACGGTAGAGAGAAACAGTCATGGATGGCGAAAATTAAGAACTTCTTTAAGAAAGACAAAAAGGTAGTAACTAGAGAGGGACAAATAATTCCTCCGCCGAAAAACACCAGCTTCGCATATGATGCTGAAATATGGTTATCATACTTGCATTTGGTTAGAAAATTGGACAAAATATACTCAGAATGATGGAGTACTGGCTTTTCCAGAGAATGGATCGTTTAGCATGGCGATACTCTGAAATTTGAGGGAAAAGATGACAAAGCTTGAGCCAAGACCTAGACCGACACAGTTTGAAGCGTTAGGTGAATGGGAAAACGAGATGTATGAACAAGAAAGGTACAGAGGTGCAAAGAATCATGGTTTTGTTCCTGGAAGGTTGTGGGGAGTAAATCATGAGGACAGAATGAAGCGTTGGAGATATGCTAACATGACAGAAGGGTTGTTTCCAGCTTTCACAGCTGAAGAGGGTACAGGAAAGAAGTGTGTAGAGAAAAAGAAACATGCAGTTACAGAAAGGTACAGGTATGGAGGTAGCGAGACAGAGGATGAATTGCTGGAAGATATTTTAAACAGAAACCCACCTCCATATCAACAGAATTCTGTGGTGGTGACACCCAATGCACCGCCAATGGAAACTGGGAGGAATAAAAGTCCAGAACGAAGATACGAGATAAATAGGTCAAATGAACAGCTAAAAACTCCACAGAGTGAAAATTGCGATAGCAACAATGCAACTGAGTTAGCGAAAACCACAAAAGAATTGACAGAGAAAATAAGAGAGTTAACAATGAATATGGAAGCTGTGACTGTGCCAGTAACGATAGGACCAGTAATACCAGTTTTTGAGAATCAGAAAATAGATGAACATTCGTTAGTCATTCCCATGAACTCAAATTTGCAGAGAATAAGAGAAGGGATGGAACTAGAAAATGAGAGGGCAAGAAATTTGGTCAGTCCATATAGACCGAGCCCACCTACTAATCTGACTGTAAACGGAAGCGAGATGAGGAGGATTCCTATGGGAACCGAATCTGCATCAGAAACACCTGAGAGGAATAGAAATTGGATAGAAATGAGTAGTACACCTGTAGGTCCCACTCCTGACGAATTAAATGAATGGATGAGAAATCTGCAGAAGAAAGAGACAGAACCAAAACCATTAGATGTAATTAGGCTTAAAATAGATATGGAGGAATTAATTTTAGGGACTATTGGGACGGAAAAACTAAAAACGTACCAAGACGACGAGATAATGTTCTTATGCAAGAGCATTACTTGGAGAGCTAGAAATCTGCATGACAAATTGGAAGAAACAGCGAATGAACTAGGAGTGGAATTTGTGAAAGTCAGGAGCTTACAGAAACCGTATAAGGTAGATTTTTGCGAAAAGGATATAGAAAATCTGAACACATCAGGACGTTTAACACAGATAAAAAAATTAATTGTATTGCTAAGAAAATGGGGTGATGTGGACAGATGGAGAAGCAGGTGGACTAAAAGGAATGAGAAAACATCTGACAAGGCGTCTTTAGCTTTTGCAGTGACAGACAAAGAGTCGGTTGTAAGGGAATATCCCATGAGAGAAACTCCAGGAGGCAGTTATGTACATGTCCCTTGGACCAGACAGGATATATTGTCATTTACAAATGACTTTCCAAAATTGAGAGAAAAACCTGTAGAATGGTACAGACAAGTAGAAAGGTTTGTCAAAGTTTCAAAGGTGTTGTGGGTGGATTTGGATGGGTTATTTGACATTGTAGTACCAGCTGATTTATGGACAGAATGCAAAATCACCATTGATTGGCCAACTGTAGAATATCCTAGGGATGCAAAAACAGGAGCGCCAGGACCCGAGGTGATGAGGAAATATGAGCAGGTTATTACTTTCCTGAAAAACAAAATTCCGCCCAAACTGATTGGGTAAAAATTGATAGAACTACGCAAGAGAGTAAGGAATCTGTACATGCCTACTATGAGAGGCTGCTTTTGGTCTTCAAACAGTACAGCGGTTATGAGACTCTGAATGAGAAGGACATGAGTCATTTTGTATATAGATTTGTTTATGGGTTGAAACCAGAAATAAGCGAAATGATTAAGCAGCATATGATATGCTGGCAGAATAGTACAGTAGACGAGGTGCTGAGGTATGCTAAGTATTGTAGTGATGACATTGAGAGTAGACAGCGTAAATTAAAGGAAAAAGCAATGTGGGCACAAGTGAAAGTTGCAGAAAAACAAGAAGCTCAACTGAATAATCAGGTTAACGAGACCGGACAAAATACATTTAAACCAAATATAGGTAAAGGAAAAGGCCAAATGAGTATAGAATAAGCAAAGAAAAAGTGGCCATGCCACAACTGCGGAAAATTAGGGCATTGGAGAAACGAGTGTAAATTTCCTCCAAAAGCTAATGCAGAAAATCAATCATTAAACCCACAGGTGCAGAGTGAGGTGAGTTACCAACAACTGCAGCAACCGCAGGTAGTTACGCAACAGAGTCAGGTGCCACAACCACCGCTACCCAAGAGTGTAAATCCACAGAGATACAGTACAGAGACAGGATTCTACGGAGGAGAGCAGGTAACACAATTGCCACGCGCAGCTGCAATATCACAGTATTGGTTGCGACAGGATGGGAATGAGTCGGATGAAAGTTTATGACGGTGCCTAGGAGAGGAGGAAGAGTGCGTACTTGGCGCAACTCTAGAGGTAGATCAGACAGGTCCATTTGTGGATGGAGAAGTGAATGGTGCAGATGTAACATTCCTTGTGGACACTGGAGCTACCCGTTCTACTGTTAGATCAGTGGAAATTCCAAACCTTCCTCTCTCAGGTGAAAATATCCAAGTCGTTGGTGTTTCGAATCAGCAAATTAAGGCACCACTTACAAAATTAGTAGAAGTAAAAATTGGACCGTTCAGAGAGATGCACCGATTTGTGGTATGTGATTGCAGTCCTGTAAATTTACTTGGACGCGATCTACTTTGCAAAATGAATTGCACCATCTATTGTACGCCAGATGGGATTGCATTTCAGACACCAGATGAAGATGTACTATATAAAATGACAATGGCATAATTAGAGCCAGGAGTGAATGACTTGTTTCCTGTGTTCGATGTAGAGAAAATCCCAATTGAGTTAAAAGAAACAGTAAAACAGGAGGTGTGGGATTTTACGGGTGAAGATATTGGGTTAATGAAAGGAGTAGACCCTGTTAAAATTTCTGTTAAAGAAGGGACAAATTACCCAAATATTCCACAATATAAATTGACACCAGAAATCATTGAAGGAATAACCCCTGTGATAAATAAAATGATTGAACAAGGAATATTGAAAGAAATAATGAGTAGTCCATGTAATTCACCTATAATGGGACTGAAAAAGCCAAACGGAACATATAGAATAGTACAGGATTTACGAAGGGTTGATAAAATTGTCGTTCCTTGTTGTCCAATTGTACCAAACCCTGCTGTAATACTGTATCAGATTCCACATGAAGCAGAATGGTACACTGTCATTGATTTGTGCCATGCATTTTTCTCTATCCCGTTACATCCAGATAGCCAGCCATTATTTGCGTTCAGGTTCGGAGAGCGTATTTTGGCATGGTGCCGAATTCCTCAGGGGTACACAGAGAGTCCCTCGATCTTTAATCAGATCCTAAAGAAATCGTTGGAAGATTTAAAAATGCCTGAAAAATCGGTGATGGTTCAGTACATTGATGACCTATTGGTGGCATCAAAAACGAGAGAAGCATGTGTTACTGACACCATTGCTTTACTGAACCATCTAGCAGAAGGAGGACATAAAGTGTCTCCGTCGAAACTACAGTTTTGCCAGCAAGAAGTTCAATACCTAGGTCATAAAATTGAAAAGGGAGTGCGAAAGGTAACAACTGAAAGAATAAAAATAATCCGAGGAATGAGAGCTCCAATGACACAAAGAGAGGTAAGAATGTTCTTGGGAATGGTTGGATATTGTCGACGGTGGATAAGTGGATTTTCACTAATTGCAAAACCATTACAGCGATTGACAAAAAGGATGTGAAAGATCCGTTTGAGTTGAATGATGAAGAAATGAAGGCATTCAGAGAATTGAAAGCAAGATTGTGTGAAGCACCTGCACTGGGAATGCCTGTCTATGAAAAAGATTTTGAACTGTATGGTAGTGAGAGAGATGGATGTGCACTTTCAGTTTTAGTGCAAAGACATGGAAATATGAAAAGACCTATTGCATATTTTTCAGCTGTTTTAGACCCAGTAGCGAAAGCGTTGCCTTGATGTCTGAAAGCAGTAGCTGCTACTTGTGTGAGTCTGGAACAGAGTGAAGGCATTGTGATGGGATACCCACTGAGGGTATATGTTCCTCATTCTGTCGAAATTCTCCTGACAAGAACAAAAACTCAATACATGACACATAGTCGACTGACTAGGTACGAAAAAGTGATTTTAAGTGCAGACAATGTAACTATTGACAGATGCACAAGTGTGAATCCTTCAACATCATTGCCGGATGAAGAGAGTGTGAAAGACAAAGATGAGGTTGATCATGATTGCTTGAATGTACTCGAATACTGTACGAAACCAAGGCCAGACATTAGAGATGAGCTTTTAAAAGAATCAGACTATGTGATGTTTGTGGATGGCTCATGCTTGAGAACAGATGAAGGAGTTTTGAATGCAGTATGTACAGTAAGTGCCATAATGGAAGCATCTTGTTTGAGAGGGATACGTTCCGCCCAAGTGGCTGAGCTGATTGCTCTAATACAGGCATGCAAACTGGGAAAGAATGTCTGAATCACAGTGATCACGGATAGCCAGTATGGCTTCGGAGTGGTTCATGATTTTGGGCAGATCTGGTCCCAAAGAGGTTTCTTGACGTCTGCAGGAACTCCGATTCGAAATGGCGAGTTTGTGAAAAAATTGCTTGAGGCGATACAGCTGCCTAGACAAATTGCTGTGGTGAAGTACAATGCACATAAAAATGGGGAAGACTACATAACCATGGGCAATAATTATGCCGACGAGGTAGCTCAATACTGTGCTAAAAATGTAGTCTCACTAAACAGGAGGCAAGAAAGAGAGCATGTTTCATGTCCTTTGCTTTTTACTAACATTGTCGAAACATGGGATGAGGTGAGACAGTTACAGGAAGCAGCAGATGATGAGGAGAAAGATAATTGGATATAAGCAGGATGCAGGAAAAGGGAAGAAGATGATGTTTGGGTTTATAGAGATGAAAGACCAGTTATGCCTGATAGCATGATTTCTGACATGGCACGGATGTACCATGGACAAGCTCATATTGGAAGAGATGCAATGATCCGACTTTTCAGACAAATCTGGTATAACCCAAAATTCAGAGCCATAGCTGAAAGTCTTTGTCAAAGATGTCTTATCTGTCAACAGATAAATCCAGGAAGGAAAACAGTAGTGAGTTTAGGAACAATAGGACGAGAAGGAGGTCCTTTCACGAGAATGCAACTAGATTTTATAGAGATGCCCCCAAGCAATAGACTGAGGTACGTTCTTGTGGTCGTTTGTTTGTTTTCTCGTTGGGTGGAAGCCTATCCGACAAGAAGGAATGATGGGATTACAGTAGCAAAGCTTTTGCTAAGAGAATTCATTCCAAGGTATGGTTTTCCAGTAGCGATTGAAACAGATAGAGGAAAACATTTTCAAAATGAATTAGTTCAACTGATATGTGAGGCTCTTGGTATTCAACAGAAATTGCATTGTGCATACAGACCAGAGGCTTCTGGAGTAGTAGAACAAGTGAATGGAACAATAAAGAATAGGTTAGGAAAAATGTGTCAAGCCACAGGACTGAAATGGCCAGATGCCCTTCCCCTGGTACTGATGACTATCAGAAGCATACCTGATAGGAAAACAGGGTTGAGTCCCCACGAAATTATCATGGGACGAGCAATGAGACAAGCTCATGTACCTGTCAACAAACTGTTGACTATAACTGATGATCTCGTGATGGATTATTGCAAAGGATTGGCTGATGTGGTGCATTCTGTGTTTCATCAGGTTGGACCGGATGCGACCACTCTTGAAAGAAAACCAGCTCATGATCTGAATCCAGGAGATTGGGTCCGCATAAAAGTCCACAGAAGAAGAAACTGTTTGGTTCCTCGCTGGGATCAACCACAACAGGTGATCCTGGTAACAACAACTGCAGTCAAATGTGCAGGAGTGAAAAACTGGGTGCATGCCAGCCATACTATCAGAGTTCCAGATCCTGAAGCTCGACCTGTAAGTCGACATCTGGAGATATCTGATACCAGTTCAGCATCCGATGCAGAAGAAGAAAGAAACAGGGTTCCAGAACTTGAAGATCGACCTGTAAGTCGACATCTGGAAGACCCAGGTACAAGTCTGACAACTGAAGAAGAATTTGAAATAGCAAAAGTTCCAAAACTTGAAGATCGACCTGTAAGTCGATATCTGGAAATATCAGACACCAGTTCAGCATCTGATACAGATCAATCAGATTATGGTGAAAAACTAAAGAATAAATGGAAGATTGACATCATAAACGAAGAAACTGACAGTGAACAGCCAAGCACAAGTTATAGTAAAAATCCTACAGAAATTGTCAAAGTAGACAAGGCAGGGATAGATTCAAATAGAGAGATAGAAAAATCGGAAGACACTCGAGGAGTAATAGGGACAGATACACAAACAAATGAACAGGGAAATATAGTACCAGATAGAGAGATCAACGAGAATCCGGAAGAACCTCGAGGAGGGATAGAAACAGGTGATCAAAAAGAAAAGACACAGGAAGAAAAGGAGCAAGTCAAAGAAAGTGAAATTATAAAATTCAAAATAAGGGGAAATGAAGTAAGATCTGAAACAGAATCAGAAGAAAGTGAAGGAGAGAGAAAACAGAGACTAGGACTAAGAAAAAGAACTTGGAGAGCTGAACGTGAAGAAAAAGAAAGTGAACCGAAAAGGCCGAGAAAAGGAGATAATTGGCCCCACGAAGTTAAAAGGTTGAGATACAAAATCATAAAAATAAACAAAGATAATGCAGAACAAGTAAATGAAATAACAAGTCAAAAGGAACAAGAAAAACAAGATGGAAAACAATTACAGAAAACAAAAAGAGTAAAGAAAGTTAATTTGAAATATAAGTCACCTGAATGGCTATACATTGCACTGACTGATATCAAAGAAGAAGAAATCACTCACGATAAACCCGAAGGAAGCTACAAACAAATGGGTGAAAGTGGAGTGCAACAAGTTTGAAGAGATTAAAAAGAAAAGCCGGACTGGACAATAAAAACCTGAATAAGACAAGAAAGAGTTCTGAGAAGAACTAAAGAGAGTACCAAACGAGACAAAGTGAGAAAGTAGAGTGGCTGAAACGTCATTCAGAGGTGTGGTGACACAATTTTCTGTGCAAATTATACATAGGTAGTAAAACAAGATGGTAGACATAGAGAATAGATGTGCGTTTCTACGTAGATGGTGTAGAATGTGTTTCTTTTGTACAGGTTTATTAATGTTTGTATGGTTTATCTTAGCAATCACCATTCCAATTAGATTAGCTGTAGAAGAAACGTCCATAGTAGAGAACAAAACAAAGAAGGATAGCATACAGAACACAGCAACACTAGTAGATAGTGCAGAATTACATAAGGATAGATCTATAACAGATTTTTCAAAGAACGTTTTTACAAAATTATTATATGAATATGTAGAAACCATGGATGTAAGAGATTGTTATGTTTGTATGCAATTACCTGCGTCTGTTTCCGAAGGTGTGACCTATCATCACCTTCCTTTGACGTATGGAATAACATGTAGTGTCCTAGCTAGTTTATTTTATAAAACAGGTAGATTAGAATATTATTATACTGACATAAATAAGATTTTTGCAGAAATTCCTATAATTCCTGAATTGAACAAGGTGAAAGTGGCAAAAATGTTTGGTGAATTTTTCTTAGAGAACAAAGAATTGACATTAGATGATATAGTTAAACATAACCTTACTTGTGAGTTAAAGAAAGAGGAAAAGGTGTTCTTAGAAATGGTAGAAAGCAGAAGAGTAAAATTTCAAAGGAAAGTAGTAAAGGAAGAGATGAAAACACCACTATGGACATTTGAAATAGAAAGTGATGACAAGAAAAAGACAAATGCAGCTATGACTTTATATTGGCCCCAACAGGGAAAGTTGTGCATTAGTAGAAATAAAACTAGGTATGACAACTATTTCGTGGGTTCCAGCGATTGTCGAGACAATTATAAAATTTTAGGAGGATGGGGATTCAAAGGAGGAAAAGATCCAATATTTCCAGGGATCTATTATATTTGTGGGAACAGGGCTTATTACAGGTTGCCGGACCATTGGTATGGGTCTTGCTACTTAGGTCTGGTCTTTCCAAAAATCTTTCATGTAGATAGAGAAGAAAAAGGAACACACGAAATGGGTGCAACATTCACATGTAGAAAAAGGGAAAGTTTTTCAGAAATAGTAGGTGACATTTTTGGAGCAATGATACCAGCAGTGGGAATATCTTTGAATGCATTTAAAATTCGGAAATTGTCCACAGTAGTAGATCGTTTATCAACGAATACTGCTGGAGGGTTCTTGATGGTAAATACCGAGATGGTTGCCATGAGAGCTATGGTAATGCAAAATCGACTTGCCCTTGACATTCTTTTGGCAAAAGAGGGAGGAGTCTGTGGAATGCTGAAAGTCCAACATTGTTGTACTTACATTCCAGATAAAAGTGAAAATATACAAAAGTATATAAAGAATATTACAAATTTGCACAAAGAACTTGTTCCACTGGAGGTTGAAAGTGCCTGGGAGAAATTTGGTAAGAGTTTTTCCTCAATATCAAAATGGTTCACTGAAATAGGTAGTTCTATTGTAGGGAAAGTTTTGATATCAGCAACATTAGTAATTTTAGGAGTATTATTATTGAAATTTGTTATCATATGTATTAAAAGGAGAAAAAGACAAAACAAAATGAAAAGAGAAAATAAGATAAAGAAAGAAAGAGAACGAGAATTAGGTGAGCTAGAACTAGAAGAACTAAAAGACAGTATGTATGAAAGAACAAAGAGAGAAGATGAAAGGGATACAGATGTGTAAAAACTAACAAGAAGCAAATGGACAAGAAACAATGCTATCAGTAAAATTGTGTAACATGGGTTTTGTGGTGATATTAAAAATCACCAAAGGGGGAGTTGATGGAGCAAGGTAAATAAGAAAATTTTGAACCCCCAATATTAATACTAATAATTAATTCTATTAATTGTTTGGAGACTAATCAACATTTTACGTCTTTGTAGACATCTTTTATATGGGATAATCGCAAATTCATGACTAAAAGATAACCTATTAATGCTTGTCTAAGTGATGTAATAAATAACATAATAGTTTGCGTACTAATTAAAATAATGTTGCATGATTTGTGCTATGTTGTAAATCGTATTGTGGCAAAAGTATGCGGATGGTAAGTAAGCATAGCTTTATATGTCGCTTTTGCTAGGTAACACCTAATTGGGGTACGTAGAAGGACGGATGGGAAACGAAAAGGCTTATTTTTCTTTGTTTTGATTATGATTGTGTTTGTTTTCATAATAGTTCGTACGGGCCTGCTAGGCCGCACTGTAAAAATGGCCGCCAAGGCAGATGAGCTAAAGTGCGCAAGTGCAAAATGGCTTCCAATTGGGAGAAAGCTGTTGCCAATGACACGTGATCCGAAAGTAAAGCCCAGAATGAAAAGACCAAGGTCACCATGACCTGATACCAGAATGGCTGCCAAAAAGGGGACGCAGCGAGAAAATGCATGGGAACCAGAGATGCGACTGTGAATTAACAATGAACTGGTTTAATAAAGATACAAGAAAAGTTACAAAAGAGGACTTGTCAATCGGATTGGTAATGTCCTAAAACCGTGTGAAAGGACGAAAATTATAAACATTGTCGGAACTGGTTTGAACGAGGAGGGCAATGAAGAGATGCTTGCCACCCCTCCAATGGACCAATTAGCGTGAATCTCGCCCCAAAGATTGAAACATTTCTGTTTAGTAAGCCAGTTTAGGGTATAAGAGGACCTACTCTTAAGTAGGAGGAGCGCTATTCATACATAATTTTTGAGCACAGAACTTTGACGCTGGAGAATCGCTGCTATTTTCTTTAGGCCATTTTCTTTAAATTTAATTAATCGTTTTGCTTTTTAAAACTGACTGGGAAGAAAGGAGATCGATGCAGAAAACCTGTATAGGTGGTCCGTTGAGGAGGCCTGTTTAGCGGGACAGTCAGTCAGATTTTGGGAATGCTATGCTGTGATCTGCTGTGACGAACTTTATTTTTCCATCTAAAAGGGTATGCACTAATTCTCTGAACTTTATTCTTATATTGATAATAAATGTATTAACTGATAAATAAAATGGAAATTTTCTTTATGTATTTGATTAATTAGATAAACTTTATTATAATTAAAACTACGAGTCTGTGATTCTTTAGCTCAATGATTAATGCAAATGTTTAATAGGTTAAAGTGATTGAGCTGGTCTTAATCACCATCAACTGATTCCTACTAGTTGGTCCATCGACCAATGAACGGAATGCCTTTTGATGTTTTTAGAAATTGACAGGATTACAATCTAAAAATGTATGATGCTTGAACAGTTATCTTGTCAACAGTAAAAGGTATACCGTTCCCTTCCAGCATTTCATCATAGCTTTCTCTCCTAGGTAGTAGTGGATGAGATCCAGGGAATATTTGAGTGAGTGAATGTATATGCGGTGTTATGGGCCCCACCGTCATATTGGTATAGTTGTGGAAAAAGGAGTGTTTCCGACCTGGATGTTATGTCCATAGGAGAGGAAAATATATTAGTCGCGCTGGATCAGTGGTCAAGAACCTCGCAGGCAAAAGGAAAACGTGTGGATACAACCTTTAAATCTAGAGCTTGAGTATGGGTTTTTGATCTGCTCGCCTGCACCTGGATCAGAAAAAAAAGGAAATTTACAGAAATTAGGTGGCCACATGTTGCTTGCATTTAAAGCAGCCCAGAGACAATATTGCAAGGTTGAAGCACTCAGTGTTCAAGCATAGTGAGTCAGTAGGTGAGATCTTGGCCCTTAAGATTAGCGAAAAGACTATAACAAATATCATTTTAGGGGTATATAATAACGTTGGCATGATGATAAAACAAATTTGTGGGAATTTTTGATCTCTCTCTGGAATTCTATTCTGAACTTTATAATGAAGACTCAGACTGTTCTGTTGATTCTCTTGGGTCATTCTGGGGCTAAAATGCCTCTTTATGAAGAACTCCTACTAAATTTGAACAACTCCTACATTGGGGGAGAAAATCATGGCAATTAAAGGGCAGCCTGGGAGTAAGTCCACTGGTGCCAAATTAATTCCATCTGAATTTTTATTGACATGCTAGCCCCTTTTTTTTCTTGACACAATCAATGGGTTTTTTGAGCAATCAAAGATCCCTTTTTCAAAAATGTAAATAAACATAGTGATATTCCTGGAGAAAAATAAACACCCCAGGAAATGTGCTTCTTACTAACTAGTATCCTTTGATTAACACTGGTGTTTTCGAAAGCCTTGAGGAATCATTTGGCTGGAATAATACATCAATTGGTTTCCCCATGCAGCATGGCTTTATCCCTAATAGATATTGCACTGTTCATATGAATATGGCCATCTCTATTTTTGATGTAGCAAACAGCAACCAGAGGTAGGGATGGGATCATCCTAGTAAATACCAAGAAGGCATTCAATAGGGTCGCCTGGCCTGCCCGTTGGTTTTCAGTAGTCAAGTTGGGGGTTTGGTTTTAGAGGTTCATCCAAATTCTCTATGAAAAATGTGCTTATATCTAGTCCCTTTTTTCAAGTCATGTGGAAAAAGCAAGTGTAATCCTACCAGCCTTTGCTTAATAGTAGTGAGAGGAAAATGACAGATCACATTGCACCCTTTTCTTCCGACCCGCTATCTCGGTGTTGGGACACTCCATCTCCAGAATCTCCACCCCCCTTCTGGGAATCACTATCTATTCAATAAAGCTATCAAAAATGGCTGCTCACCTTGTGACCCCCTGTCTTCCGTTGACACCCAAAGACATCTGTATCTGGTGGCATGTAGACACTTTATACGCCTCCAAGACACAATACTGCCGCCTTTAAGGAGAAGGAGGCATCTATATTGAACTGCAGGGCTGCAACTATTTTATTCGGACAATACTAGCACTTATCAGCAGATCTGCTGATTTTTCATTGGGACAGTACCAGCTCTTCTCAGCAGAGGTGCTCTTATGACCAAGTACCTGAACTTCTGGGCCATAGTGTTGTGCTTTTGATGGAACAGTAGCAGCACTTCTCAGCTCTTACACTGTACCCCTGGCTAATTCTGTTAATATTGCCTATGTAGTGAAAATGTCACACTATCTCCATGCACCTATTGTTGCACTACTTCTTTTACAGGCATATCATTCCAGCCCTGGTGTTCCTGGCATTCATTGCCTTCACTAACTACTGTGTCCTCATCATCTCTTACCGTGCACTGTACATTAATGGCTTATGGCTGCAGAAGTCTAGAAAAGTGGACCTTTGGCTCATCCGGATTCTCGTAAGTTCCTCTTTATTGTTTATATCAGGATTGTGTGCAGTACCACACCATTAGCTACTTCACAGAGATATGTTGAATAAATAAAAACAAACAAACAAAATGTGCAGGTGCCCAATTTTTTCTTATGGCCCATTGCTGAATGCCAGGGTGCCATTTCTCAGGAAGCTTAGTCTTGAATCCACCCCATGCGTCTTTCCTCCACCACTCTACGCTTCTTGTTTCTTTATCTCACTTTTTAGGCCTTGCCTACAGACAGCTTTTAGGGGTATGTTGTCAAAAAAGCATATTGTGGCCTACACTAGTACTTTTTTGTGGGCTTTGGGCCATCCTATTGCTTGGCACAGGCTTTCTTTCTTGGCAGTCTCATGTGCTTGCTTCTTATTCAATGGCTTTCCTCCTCCTTGTGTTTTTCCCTCCCCTGGAGCACAGTTTCCTTACCACTCTTTTAATTGGATGGCTTGTATGCTTCCACTGCTTACATATAGGGAACTACTTTTTTCTGTCTTTCATCACTTTATGGGATTGCAGGCATTTTCTTTTGCGCTCTCTCCCTCATGTGCTGCTTCCACCTAAGTGCTCACTCCACCCCATTTGCACCGTGTTACTCCCTCCTCAGCCTTCCTGTATAGTTGCTTTATCTTTTCTTCTTTTTTCTTTTTTTACATTTATTGCTCCCTCTCACTTCAGGCTCCTACGTTGAGCACGTAGCCCCCCCCCACCCCCCACCTCTTGTTGCCCACGCCTCTGTGGTTCACCCATTGTGTTCATTTAAGAAATGCTTTTAAAAAATGTTTTGGAGGGCTCAGCTGCTTCAATATGTTGCCAGACTACTCCTTTTTTTATGTAAGTGTACATTTGACTTTCTTTATATTTACTGCTCCACGATTGGCGTCCGCCGTCTTGGAACGGTAAGTAAAAACAAAATGGATGCTGAGCCATGCCATATGTGAATTCGTGGTGACGCATGCAGGCATTTAACACATCATGCCTAGTCGACTTGGCATCATGATGCATATGCCCACAAGTGTGATGACATATGCCTATGTTTACTTTTGTTTTGTTTTTATTTTTTCCTTATTTTGCCATATGCTGTTCAGCCAATTGGTTTGCTGAAGGCTAGAACTATTGACTTTGCCAGTGCTTGTTTTTTTAATTTCTGCTTTCCCTGTTTATCGCTGTTTTCTTGTGTTTCTCTCCATCCTCCTTTCTCCTGTTTCTGCATTTCTCTCTCTTGCTCTGGGTCAAAGTCCGATGATAAAAAATCCTTATTGGTCAGTAACCCCTGGCACAAATTAAACAACAGAACAACAGTTGAATAAGGATGATGGCAGGAAGTCAGAAAGTGGTCTGATTTAGGGAGTTATTTCCTATCTATCATTTCTCAGTTGTGTTCAGGGTTCAGGCGCCTCTTGAAGCTAACATAGCATGGTTGTGCCTGGAGGTGCAGACTCACTTGAACTACTTCATATATTCGGTGTAAATTTGTATGGTAACATCAAAAAATCACTATCGTATCCTGCTTATTTTCTGGCATGGATGCTGGATTGTGACAAGGAAAATGTTCAGAAATATTTAAAGATACTACCTGGGCACCTCGCAGAGGACAAAATGATGCTTTCTGGAAGTTGTCAGTTTGAATATTATAGGTGTGGCTTGAATGTTACCCTTTAGGGCCTCTATTGTGCTTCAGGGCAAATAGGTCAAACTAGGTAACATACATTTTTGGGTGGTGATGAAATAATGTCTCTAAATCATGTGTAAATTGATCTATTTTGTGCATGCTCAGAAACCCTCACGCCAAGGACACTGGAGTATAATGAATTAAAACCAAACTCACAACATTGGGAAACCCAACACTTATAGAATTTGCAGAACACAAAGCAGCTACAAGAATAGGAAAAAAGTTACTATGACTCAGCGCCTTATCTGTAGAGGGTGAATACTACTGTTGGCTGGTATAAGCTGGTTATAGTTGCAGAGGCACAGGCCTTTTCACTTGTACAGTTGGAAAGGAGAGGACATACAAGCTTTCCCCCTATAAAAGCTGTATAGTCCCTATCGTCGAAAAGCTGTATAGTCTCTATCGTCTGTGCATGGTTAGGTACACGTGTTGTGTGGGGGCTGGACAGACTATGCATGGTTATTGGTGTCTATATAGGAGACAATGCGGTGAGCCTACAGATGTTGACAACCAGTAGTGGCTGCTACCGACCAGGGGTGGTGCGGCAGGGGGAGGAGAGGGGGAGGGATAATAAAAAAAAGCACTTATCTCTTTACCGCCGGCCGCCACCTCTTCTTTCTCCATCCTCCTCTCGGCAGGAAGCACACAGCCTCCCAGAATCCCCTGACCAATCACAATGCTGCCTTGGCAGTGTTGTAATTGGTCAGAGCGCCGTGGTTCGGCGCATAGATGAGCTGGCAGACTGTGCGTGTTCTCCACCCAGGCTGTAATACAGCCAGCGTGTATAACATGCAGAGTGGGCATGACGCTTTTGCCGGCCTGAGACTGCGGGCCAAAACGTCATGCGCACTTTAGGTGCTGCCACCACTCCTCCCCCAGTGACGCGGAGAGCCCAGCCCCGCCCGCCTGACTTCAGCTTCAAGCTGAATACAAAAAGCAAAATGATAATAATGTGCGTTATTATCATTTTATTTTTAGTATTCAGCTTGCAGCTGAAGCAGTGGGGCGACGCTCCTCCACCTTAGCGGAGGAGCCACCACTGTTGACAACCAGTTTCCCTGAACCAAAAATCCAGAGTTGACTGGTAGGTTGAGGGAATCTACATCAGTCTCTGCATATCCAGTTTCTTCCTCCCCTGTACTTACAGCTCCCTCATTACCACTCAGGCCTGCTTCTAAGGCAGAAGGTGAAACTGGTGTAGAGTTTTTCCCAGATGAGATTGATACTCTGAGGTTCAGCATCCCCAGGGCCAAATTCCTGGGTGAATCTGAGGTTTGACCCTTTTCATGACAGTAGAAGGGGAATTTGTGTTTCCACCATATTTTCACCAGTTTTTCACCCGTTCTGTTTTTTGTTTGTTTCTGTACACATTTTATCATGCATTACCAGCCGAAATGTGCGCGGGTAAAGCAAAAGGGCAGTAGGTTTCAATTGCACAACGCGTAACTCCAATGCTAGTATGTTTCTGTCTGCTTCAGAATTAAAGTGAAGACCGTAATGAGGGCCTTACTATGGGCCTTATTATGAGATTGGCGGTCTGACCACCGTAGGACTGCGTCCGCCCCCGCCAGCAACCCACGGCACTGGCGGTCCAAAGACCGCCATATTACGAGTTGACCACGGGGCCGGCGGTGAGGAGGCAGGGATCTTGCAGAGGTGGTGAGTCCTTTTCACAAATATATTGATGCCTGTGTGTGCATTTCGACTGCAGATATGTTGGATGCACACACATGCATGAAATATGTGGAAAAATACAATATACCCATTACCGGGGTTCAGCCTAAATGTGGGCAGTCCTGGCAGTGGGTATATGGTTCGAAAAGGATTCACCTGTAGATCGCCGCAAACAGGGTCATAATCCTTGGTGTGAAGATTCTGCTGTGAAGGGGGGACCTGGAGAAAGGGATCCACGTCGGAATCTGCCTGTAAGACGAAGAAAGGGGTAAGTACACAGCCCAAATCCTTTGTCACAGCTACCTTGAAACAGGCGGTTGGACCTCCGCAGTCTGCTTGTGGAACAGGCAACTCGTAATACTGTACTGCCCCATGGCAGCTGCCTTTCCCTGACCGCGAACCTGGTGGTCTGCTGGCGGTCCAGCGGCGGTCTTCGCAAAGCCGATCCGCCCAACTCGTAATACGGCAGTCGGACCGCGGAGCTCACCGTGCTCAGGCCGCTGGAGCCAATTTGGAGGTCCACGGGACCGCCAGATTTATAATAACGCCTTTAGTGTTTTGCATTGCTAGTTGCATGGCCATTAAAGAGCATTGGCTGAGAATGGCAGGGGACAAGCCACAAAACAACTTGATCAATTGATACCAGCCCTTCTTCCTCTGCATGTCCAGCCTAGAAGACATACTCAGTTCTTCCTGGAGGAGTGCTAGAACCTTTAAGTACAATGTACCATTTGGTTGGCCGTTCCTTCTTGCACTGACCCACGGGTACTCATAGTACGGCCCGCGGGCCGCCAGCGGCCCGGCAAGCCTTCCTTGGCGGCCCACGGACCTTGCAGACATCGTACCTGTGTTTGCAGCGCGGACTCTGAGAGACTCTGCTCTATGGGGGCCGGGCGATTCCAGGATAGTCAGAGTGGAGATGCAGGGGCGCTAAGAAGAGGTGAAATACAACAAAGCCTCATTAACAAGTAAATGGTCTTTTAAAGACCTGTGAAGTACTCAGGTGTGGCTGTGTGTGTGCCCGGGAAGCTGTCTCAGCCCGGGCTGACACACACGACGGGGTGGGGGGGGCTGAAGCCCTTTGAGCCCAATGGGCGTTGCGCGCCTGGTGTCCAGTGCTACTTATCATTCGTTCACCAGACTGATGCGACTGAATCTGAACCAACCACCCCCAGCCTTTTGTTGTCACACCTGTCACACGACTCACACTTGCCACACGATAGTGGTCTTTTCCAGGAGAAAACGAGCTGGCTTTTACATTACACAGGGAGAGGGGGGAGTGGGGGGGGGCTGTCTCTGGGCTAGTGACGGGGATGTGTAGACACAGTACGTGTGCACTGCCCGAGGCACAGAGACAGATAGAGACAGAAACAGACAAAGAGAGAGAGACAGAGATAGACAGACAGGGACAGACTGACAGATAGAGGCAGAGACAGATAGAGGCAGAGACAGATAGAGACAGAGACAGATAGAGACAGAGCCAGATAGAGGCAGAGACAGATAGAGGTAGAGACAGATAGAGGTAGAGACAGACAGAGACAGACAGCGATAGAGACAGAGAGAGAGATAGAGGCAGGGACAGATAGAGGCAGGGACAGATAGAGGCAGAGACAGACAGAGGCAGAGACAGACAGAGGCAGAGACAGACAGAGGCAGAGACAGACAGAGACATGGACAGACAGAGACAGATAGAGGCAGAGACAGGGACGGGGCAGACAGATAGAGGCAGAGACAGACAGAGACAGAGAGACGGAGAGGGAGACAGAGGGAGGGAGACAGAGACAGGGACAGACAGAGACAGATAGAGGCAGAGACAGACAGAGGCAGAGACAGAGACGGAGAGGGAGACAGAGACAGGGACAGACAGAGACAGGGACAGACAGAGACAGATAGAGGCAGAGACAAGGACAGGGACAGACAGATAGAGGCAGAGACAGACAGAGACAGAGAGATGGAGAGGGAGACGGAGGGAGACGGAGGGAGACGGAGGGAGACGGAGGGAGGGAGACAGAGGGAGGGAGACAGAGAGAGAGGGAGACAGAGAGAGGGAGACAGAGAGGGAGACAGAGAGAGGGAGACAGAGAGAGGGAGACAGGGGGAGGGAGACAGAGAGAGAGGGAGACAGAGGGAGGGAGTCAGGGGGAGACAGACAGAGGGAGTCAGGGGGAGACAGAGGGAGACAGACAGAGGGAGACAGAGGGAGGGAGACAGACAGAGGGAGACAGACAGAGGGAGACAGGCAGAGGGAGACAGGCAGAGGGAGACAGACAGAGGGAGACGGAGAGAGAGAGAGAGGGAGACAGAGGGCGACAGAGGGAGACAGAGGGAGTGAGACAGAGGGAGGGAGACAGAGGGAGGGCGACAGACAGAGGGCGACAGACAGAGGGAGACAGAGGGAGGGAGACAGAGAGAGGGAGACAGACAGAGGGAGATGGAGGGAGAGAGAGAGGGAGACAGAGGGCGGGAGACAGAGGGCGACAGAGGGAGACAGAAGGAGACAGAGGGAGGGAGACAGAGGGAGGGAGACAGAGGGAGGGTGACAGACAGAGGGAGACAGACAGAGGGAGGAGGGTGACAGACAGAGGGCGACAGACAGAGGGCGACAGATGGAGGGCGATAGACGGAGGGCGACAGACGGAGGGAGACAGAGGGAGGTAGACAGAGGGAGGGAGACAGAGGGAGGGAGACAGACAGAGGGAGACAGATAGAGGGAGACAGATAGAGGGAGACAGAGGGAGGGAGACAGACAGGGAGAGAGAGAGAGAGGGAGACAGAGGGAGACGGAGGGAGGGAGAGGGAGGGAGGGAGACAGAGGGAGGGAGGGAGACAGAGAGGGAGACAGAGAGGGAAACAGAGAGAGGGAGACAGAGAGAGGGAGACAGAGGGAGGGAGACAGAGAGAGGGAGACAGAGAGGGAGACAGAGGGAGGGAGACAGAGAGAGAGGGAGACAGAGGGAGGGAGTCAGGGGGAGACAGACAGAGGGAGTCAGGGGGAGACAGACAGAGGGAGGGAGAGGGAGGGAGACAGACAGAGGGAGACAGAGGGAGGGAGACAGAGGGAGGGAGACAGAGGGAGCGAGACAAAGAGAGGGAAACAGGCAGAGGGAGACAGACAGAGGGAGACAGACAGAGGGAGACAGAGAGAGAGAGAGAGAGACAGAGGGAGACAGAGGGAGACAGAGGGAGGGAGACAGAGGGCGACAGACAGAGGGAGGAGGGCAACAGACAGAGGGAGACAGAGGGAGGGAGACAGAGGGAGGGAGACAGAGGGAGGGAGACAGATAGAGGGAGACAGAGGGAGGGAGACAGACAGAGGGAGACAGATAGAGGGAGACAGAGGGAGGGAGACAGACAGAGGGAGAGAGAGACAGAGAGGCAGAGAGACAGAGAGATGGAGAGGGAGACGGAGGGAGACGGAGGGAGGGAGAGGGAGGGAGACAGAGGGAGGGAGGGAGAGGGAGGGAGACAGAGGGAGGGAGACAGAGGGAGGGAGACAGAGAGAGAGGGAGACAGAGAGAGGGAGACAGAGAGGGAGACAGAGAGAGGGAGACAGAGAGAGGGAGACAGAGGGAGGGAGACAGAGGGAGGGAGACAGAGAGAGAGGGAGTCAGAGGGAGGGAGTCAGGGGGAGACAGACAGAGGGAGTCAGGGGGAGACAGAGGGAGACAGACAGAGGGAGACAGACGGAGGGAGACAGACAGAGGGAGACAGAGGGAGACAGACAGAGGGAGACAGACAGAGGGAGACAGAGGGAGACAGAGGGAGGGAGACAGAGAGAGGGAGGGAGACAGGCAGAGGGAGACAGGCAGAGGGAGACAGACAGAGGGAGACAGACAGAGGGGGATGGACAGAGGGAGATGGAGAGAGAGAGAGGGAGACAGAGGGAGGGAGACAGAGGGCGACAGAGGGAGGGAGACAGAGGGAGGGCGACAGACAGAGGGAGACAGACAGAGAGAGGAGGGCGACAGACAGAGGGCGACAGACAGAGGGAGACAGAGGGAGGGAGACAGAGGGAGGGAGACAGAGGGAGACGGAGGGAGAGAGAGAGGGAGACAGAGGGCGGGAGACAGAGGGCGACAGAGGGAGACAGAGGGAGGGAGACAGAGGGAGGGAGACAGACAGGGAGAGAGAGAGAGAGGGAGACAGAGGGAGGGAGACAGAGGGAGACGGAGGGAGGGAGACAGGGACGGAGGGAGACAGAGGGAGGGAGGGAGACAGAGAGGGAGACAGAGAGAGGGAGACAGAGAGAGGGAGACAGAGGGAGGGAGACAGAGAGGGAGACAGAGAGAGGGAGACAGAGGGAGGGAGACAGAGGGAGGGAGACAGAGGGAGTCAGGGGGAGACAGACAGAGTGAGACAGAGGGAGGGAGACAGAGGGAGGGCGACAGACAGAGGGCGACAGACAGAGGGAGACAGAGGGAGGGAGACAGAGAGAGGGAGACAGAGAGGGAGACGGAGGGAGAGAGAGAGGGAGACAGAGGGCGGGAGACAGAGGGCAACAGAGGGAGACAGAGGGAGGGAGACAGAGGGAGGGCGACAGACAGAGGGAGACAGACAGAGGGAGGAGGGCGACAGACAGAGGGCGACAGACAGAGGGCGACAGATGGAGGGCGATAGACGGAGGGCGACAGACGGAGGGAGACAGAGGGAGGTAGACAGGGAGGGAGACAGAGGGAGGGAGACAGACAGAGGGAGACAGATAGAGGGAGACAGATAGAGGGAGACAGAGGGAGGGAGACAGACAGGGAGAGAGAGAGAGAGGGAGACAGAGGGAGGGAGAGGGAGGGAGACAGAGGGAGGGAGGGAGACAGAGAGGGAGACAGAGAGAGGGAGACAGAGAGAGGGAGACAGAGGGAGGGAGACAGAGAGAGGGAGACAGAGAGAGGGAGACAGAGGGAGGGAGACAGAGAGAGAGGGAGACAGAGGGAGGGAGTCAGGGGGAGACAGACAGAGGGAGGGAGAGGGAGGGAGACAGACAGAGGGAGACAGAGGGAGGGAGACAGAGGGAGGGAGACAGAGGGAGGGAGACAGAGTGAGGGAGACAGAGGGCGACAGACAGAGGGAGACAGAGGGAGGGAGACAGAGGGAGGGCGACAGACAGAGGGAGACAGACAGAGGGAGGAGGGCAACAGACAGAGGGAGACAGAGGGAGGGAGACAGAGGGAGGGAGACAGAGGGAGGGAGGCAGATAGAGGGAGACAGAGGGAGGGAGACAGACAGAGGGAGACAGATAGAGGGAGGGAGGCAGACAGAGGGAGACAGGGAGAGAGAGACAGAGAGGCAGAGAGACAGAGAGATGGAGAGGGAGACAGAGGGAGACAGAGGGAGGGAGAGGGAGGGAGACAGAGGGAGGGAGGGAGAGGGAGGGAGACAGAGGGAGGGAGACAGAGGGAGGGAGACAGAGGGAGGCAGAGGGAGGGAGACAGAGAGAGAGGGAGACAGAGAGAGGGAGACAGAGAGAGGGAGACAGAGAGAGGGAGACAGAGGGAGGGAGACAGAGAGAGAGGGAGACAGAGGGAGGGAGACAGGGGGAGACAGACAGAGGGAGTCAGGGGGAGACAGAGGGAGACAGACAGAGGGAGACAGACGGAGGGAGACAGACAGAGGGAGACAGACAGAGGGAGACAGAGGGAGACAGAGGGAGGGAGACAGAGGGAGGGAGACAGAGAGAGGGAGGGAGACAGGCAGAGGGAGACAGGCAGAGGGAGACAGACAGAGGGAGACAGACAGAGGGGGACGGACAGAGAGAGACGGAGAGAGAGAGAGAGGGAGACAGAGGGAGGGAGACAAAGGGCGACAGAGGGAGACAGAGGGAGGGAGACAGAGGGAGGGCGACAGACAGAGGGAGACAGACAGAGAGAGGAGGGCAACAGACAGAGGGCGACAGACAGAGAGAGACAGAGGGAGGGAGACAGAGGGAGGGAGACGGAGGGAGACGGAGGGAGAGAGAGGGAGACAGAGGGCGGGAGACAGAGGGTGGGAGACAGAGAGAGGGAGACAGAGGGAGGGAGACAGACAGGGAGAGAGAGAGAGAGGGAGACAGAGGGAGGGAGACGGAGACAGAGGGAGACGGAGGGAGGGAGACAGAGGGACGGAGGGAGACAGAGGGAGGGAGGGAGACAGAGAGGGAGACAGAGAGAGGGAGACAGAGGGAGGGAGGGAGACAGAGAGAGGGAGACAGAGGGAGGGAGACAGAGGGAGGGAGACAGAGGGAGTCAGGGGGAGACAGACAGAGGGAGACAGAGGGAGGGAGACAGACAGAGGGAGACGGAGGGAGACAGAGGGAGGGAGACAAAGAGAGGGAGACAGGCAGAGGGAGACAGACAGAGGGAGACAGACAGAGGGAGACAGAGGGAGAGAGAGGGAGACAGAGGGAGGGAGACAGAGGGAGACAGAGGGAAGGAGACAGAGGGAGGGAGACAGAGGGAGGGAGACAGAGGGAGGGAGACAGACAGAGGGAGACAGATAGAGGGAGACAGAGGGAGGGAGACAGACAGAGGGAGACAGAGGGAGAGAGAGAGAGAGGGAGACAGAGGGAGGGAGACAGAGACAGAGGGAGACAGAGGGAGACAGAGAGAGAGAGGGAGAGAGGGAGGGAGACAGAGAGAGAGGGAGGGAGGGAGGGAGAGATAGAGAGAGATAGATAGAGGGAGGGAGACAGAGAGAGAGGGAGAGAGAAAGAGAGATAGAGAGAGAGAGAGAGAGAGAGAGAGAGAGAGAGAGAGAGATGTGTGTATGCCGGGTCTGGTGGCTCAGTGGACGAAGGCGTCCGCTGCAGGGGCCTGTGTTCAACCTCATGGTCACAGGTTTTTTTTGCTCTAGCCCCGCCCCCTCCCCCATTGAACCCGCCCCCACCGGTGCGGCCCTCGGCCACAAACCACACTGTAAATTTGGCCCCCGGGAGAAAGTTTGTGAGTACCCATGCACTGACCACTACTTAGGGTAAATACTAGCAGTGCTGCTGATAAACCTTAAAAGGGGTGTGGCCTAAGTACGTGCTCCAAATATCACAGAACAAACTGAGTGATATCCTCTGGGGCAATGTGATACAAGATGGCATTTTTGAATGTCCTACACAAAATCGCCCAGCCCTGAGGAAGACCTCCTGAAAATCCTCACGGTCCCCACACGAAGGTCGAAACGTGTCGGCACACCACCCTCACTGAGGCCAAGGGTTCCCCTGCTCGGAACCACACAAATTTTGAAAAACACCAAGTCTGGGCTGAATTCAGACAGCCTAGAAACAAATTCTGACAGGCTTTTTTCCTGACCTCATCACTTTGGACCCAGGAATGATCACAGTATCGAGGATATACAAATTTACAAAACCAGATACTTCATAGATACAGTAGGACTTTCAAAAAGATAAAAGAAAAAAAAGATTTGATGTAATCCACGCATTGTACGTCATAGTGTGATGTCTCTGTATATAAAGTTTTATGTTAATTGTAGAAAAAGTCCTTAATATGTTTTGTACAAAGTGTTTTGTCATGAAATAGAAAATTGACCAAAAAGAAAAATCAAAAAAATAATATATCTCTCTTGATATAATGAATTTTGTGTAGTTTCTAAAAGTAAATTTAAAGATGACACTTTTTTAGGATCAGGTCTCATACCTTTGTGAGAGAATATGTGTCCATAAAACAGTAGTTCAGAATTATTTATGTCACATTTTCCAAGGTTGAGTGTTAAACCAGCTGCTACAAGTTGTTGACAAACTTCATTTAAAGCTTGATCATGCTCTTCTTGATTTTTCCCAATTATCAAAATATCGTCACTATAATTCATAGCATTTTTAACTGGTCCTATTATATTTTTTACAGTTTCCTGAAAAATTTCAGCAGCTGAGCATATGCCAAAATGTAATCTTTTGTATCTAAAAAGACCTAAATGCGTTGAGAACGTTGTTATGTAACGAGATTGCTTATCTATTTCCAACTGATGGTATCCTTTATATAAGTCTAACTTTGAGAACACAGTAGCACCAGAGATATTACTTATCATGTCATTCAAATGTGGACCCGGGTGCCTCTCTCTTTCAATTGCTGTGTTGGCTACTCTCATGTCCACACAAATTCTTATGTCTTCTGTATCCTTTTTTGGGACAACTACAATTGGAGAAATCCATGGCGTCGGCCCAGACACTGGTTCAATAATATCTTGTTGAAGAAGCGATTTTATTTCCTTCTCAACTTTTGTTTGTAGATGAATCGGAACTCTCCTATGAGTTTGTGCAACAGGTTTTACAGCTTCATCAATATGTAATGTTATTGTTCTATCTTTTAATTTTCCTAGACCAGTGAATAACTGTGTGTACTGTTTTAAAATTGGATGATCCGTTGTAATATTGCAAGTCATTGCTAGCAGACCCATAACTTGGGCCGTGATGTTGCTCAACAAACATGGTACAGGAACTTCACCTTCTAGGACATGAATTTCTTCTCTGCTAACTTTTTCTCCATATTGTAGAGTTTCTTCAAATTTTCCTAAACATCGAACAGAATGTTTTGCTCCCCATTGAAAAACACTTACACGAGATGGAGTTAGAGATGGTCGTTTCTCCATGTTTTGATATACAGTAACACACAATATGTTGCAAGTTGCACCACTGTCCAACACAAAATAAACTTTCTGAGAACCAACTGTGATATCTACAGATGTTGTTTTTTTTATTTCTTCCCTTTTTATCATGTCAATTTGGTTGAATCCATTTTCTTCAGACATCATATATAATCTTTCAAATTGTTCAGGTTCTTCATCCTCATAGTTATGTTCAATGCTTTGCATTTGTCTTAAATGTTTAACATTACCTATTACCTTTTTTTTTATATTCAGAGTATGTTTGCTTGTTCCAATTTTATTTTTTACTCCAGGCTTCTCTTTTATCTTTTTTGAATTTCCACACACTTGTAAAGTGATTAAATCGCCCACATTCTCTGCATTGTTGACCTAATGCTGGACACATTTTTGAATGAGGGAAGGAAAATCCACATCTGTAACACAATCTTTTATTATGTATATCTGTCTTTTCAATACTGATATCTTTCTTTGACATTTGCCGAACTTGTTCTACAGTTTTTATTCTACCCTGTTCCATATTATCAGCATGCTTTTGTGCTTGTGTCTCCGTTTTAGCCATGCGTAATATTGTTTGTAGATCATATGTTTTTTCTAACAGCTTTTTTCTGAATTTTACAGAAGAACACCCTTGAATTATGCTTAGTCTTATAGCTTCTTCATTGTTAAATTTTTCAAATTCACAAAAAGTAACTAACTTCCTTAGTCTTGTTACAATTTCATCCATAGATTCATCTTCATTCTGGAAAGCTACACTGAAATTATATCTTTCAAAATCCAGATTTCTTTGTGGATCTAATTTGTTATTTAAACATTGAATAAGCCCTTTATATGTTGTTCTTTCTTGTTCTGGGAAAGTGACAATTAAATCTTCAACATCATCACCTACTAAATTAAGTAAAAGGTCTTTTGCCTGTTTATCTGTATGCTTTTCACATGTAGCACTTAGAAAATGTTCAAATCTTCTTACCCATTTTTCCCATCTTTGTGCAATATTTTGCTGATCAGTTAACAAAAAGGGTAATGGTCTTCTAAAAATTGAACTGGAAACAGTTTCTGTACTTTCCTCTCCATTGTATATTTCTGTATCAGTGTTGACATTTATCACACTGCTTGATTCTCTGTTAGACATTATTTTGAAGAGAAAAAAAAAATGAGAATATATGTCTACAATAATATGAATCCAAGCTTGTTATTGTTTCTCTTTTCTTTCTTTTATTGTTCAATTTCAATTTAAATGGACTTTGCCTGTTTTTAAAATGACCACCAAAAACATAGAAATCCTTCAAGTTGACATTTGCCTGATTTTAAAATGGCCGCTGTAGTAGTGTGAGTAGCGTCTTTTCACACTATTCAAAGGATGACATTTGCCTGTCTTAAAGATGGCCGCCGTGTTAGTGTGAGCAGCGTCTTTAACGTGCATCACGTGCTGACTGATTCACGGAGGGCGAATGTGTGCGCGCGCACCGCTCGCTCAGTTGCGAGAGAAAAATAACTTTATTTTAGCAATTAGGCTTTTGCACACACATCGCACATCGTGTCTGGCCCAGCACAATTACTCACTGTGCTCTGCGGTGCTCTGCAGCAGCTCATCAGATTCCGGAAAGCAGAAGCTGTCTCCTCCTGTTCAAATTCGGATTACGTGTAAGGTAGGAGTACATATGAAATGATCCCGCTCGTCGCCAAGTGTAATCTTTAAAAAACCACAGTAGACAGGCGAAGCTTCTCTTTAAGTTTATTATCTGCAGCGACGTCTTCAACCGCGTAGCGACATTTCCCAACCGCTAATCCGTGCCTCCACCGCCCGTTCCCCACATTCCAATTCCATCATCTCATTCCATCACTTTACATCATTACAGTCCTCAAACATAGGCTTGTAATTTTCATCAGGTGCTGTCGTGTATTACCACCACACATGGATAGATTCTGACTTTCATTTGCATTTCTCTAAAAATACCAGCCATGCCCATCATGTGGCAGGAGTTTCTACTACCAGACAGGAAAGGACCAAATTATGTCAACATTGCTCACAATAAATCAGGGATGGGACCTTATTTCTGGGCCAACAATGGCTATCTTGGATAGCCATTGTTAAGTTAAAGATAGTCATAATATGTCAAGGCGGACATCATTAAGCTAGGGACACCATTATGCCATGATAGCCATGTCACAATGCCTATGTATGTCCTTTAGGCAAGGTCCACCATTATACCAGGGATATTAATAACTATGTTAACCATGGCCCAAATTATCTAAGGTGGTCACATTAGGCCAGGATCACTATTATGTGAAAATATTGCTGAGTGTGGAGGGGCAGGTGTGAGAACAAGTTAAGATTATTTTAGAAGAGTTGAATGTGATATGACTATCTGTACATCTGTGACTAGATAGGCTGTGAGAGTCACAATTGTTTTAGATTTTTGAATGTTGTCATGAATGTTTGACTGAGAATTGTAATTTTGGATTATAATTAATTAAAGGATGGAGGATAATTAAAAAATGTCTAATGCTTTCACAGCTTGCATCAGAGACTCAGTAGTGACATTGTTAGGGGACAAACTCTGAAAAAAATATTAAGGACTACAGGAGAGGTAGAGATATTACTCTTTTTTCACAATATTTAGTAGAGATAAGGGATTTGTTGTCACAAATAGTGCATTTGGATATTCTCGTGCCTGACTGGCATGTGGGCTTCCCCTCAGTTGATTAAACACATTTGCAGTTTTCCAGATTGTACTAGTTTTGTTCATGCCATCCCTCATTTGTTTAGATCTCACCTACAGATAGCTTTTAGCTATCTTTTGAAAACCTATTGTGTACATTACTAATACTTAGAGTTGGCTTTGGCTAATCCCATTGTTTATAATTTTTCAGCTTTCTTGCCAATGTTTTTGCTTGCTGCTTTTTCGATGTTTTACATTCTTCTTTTTGTTGATACCCCTTCTCTGAAGCACAGTTTCCTTACCATCCTTTTGACTGGATAACTTGCACTTTCCCACTAACATCTGGGAGCTACTTTTTTTCTTTTTCTTGGGAATTCCATGGGAGTGTGTGTGTTTTCTTGCTCTATCTCCAATGTGCTGCTTCCCCCTCACATCCCTGCCTCTCTGAACTTGCCATTCCAATCTTGAATGAAAATCTATGCCTTGCCACACGAAGGGAGCATTTATGGTGCTGAGAAAGAGCAGGCTGCAACACTTATAGGAAGAAGAGTGTTGGAAAGATTCATTTAATCTTGGATGTAGTTAAATGCGCTCCCTGGGCTGCTGCAGAGCAGCATATGGCTTGATCATTTGTTCCAATTCCTAGCTGTGTGCAAAGTAAATGGTAAGCATTTTTCTTAAAATTCTGACATTTCTCCAGGTAGCTTTTATGTTGTTTTAAGTATGTGCAACTACTCCTCTAGTTGCCCTTCTTCTCAATGCAGAGTCTCCTCTTGGACGAACCAGTCTGCCACAACTGATCTTCAGTGCATTTAGGTTAAGTGCAAAATCCTCCCAAACTTTCAGGGGGAAATTTTGTGAATGGATATCAGTGATACAAATGTATGCAGTTGTACACATTCAGCACCCTGACATGTAGAAACACTGGCTGACCATGCATAAGGAGCGTGCCAATACAGTGTAAGTTTTGCTCACCTACATGTTGCCTCCCGCAGAGTGTGATAAGGCATGTTACCTGAGGTTAGGTAGATAGGTCACTATTCATCATGTGTCAAAGTAAAATACACGATGACAAGAAATAGTATTTGGGAGACACGGACAGGCTAATAGGGAAACAAGACAACAGAGGGGCCGGTGGGTAGGAGATAGAAACAGACAGAGGTTGTAGACAAGTGGAAATTGCCCATGTTGCAATGTCATTGTAAATGTGGTCTCTATATCCAAAATTGACTACCAGGGGATTGCATCACAAAATTCAACCATGTTTCCTTGTTAACTTTATAATTCAGCAACATGGAGGTTCAGAACACAATATTCAAGCCGATTACCATCCCCTATGCATTTTTACTTTTAGGCCCCTCCCTCTTGAGAGCTGAATACTCACTCTTCTCACAGCAATTGAGAGTAGTCTTCTTCAATAGCTTTTCTCACTCAACACACAGTAAAACACCTCACAAAGTGCTCCCGAGGCTGCCCACCTTATAATAGTGTTTTGATCTTGTCCATGAGGAACTCGATGATGAAGCATGCCACTGGAAGTGGGTTAGGGTTTTACGTCCTTTTTAAAAAAAAAAACATCACACAAATTCAGTAAACTTTCGAGTCTACCTTATCCCAAGTTAGGACTCTGTTGACACTCCGTTTTTTCTTTGGCATTCTTGTACCCAATATTCTATGTAACTATTTATAGTTTCAGAGGCTATATTGGATATTTTATCCTTTGCTTCTCATTGGCGTCTTAGAGATCCAAATATCTAAGTCAGTTTCTGCCCCTGGGATACTAGCTTTTTGATAAAGCACAGTTTGTTGCGCATACAATTTTGAACTGAACATTATGCCAAGGTCCATTAAATCACAGTATCTCACATAAAGACACCAGTGAATGTATTCCCTTTGATGGTCACCCAGTTGTAATGAAGGGGCTCAACATTGCAAGATGGAGTAAATTGTGTTTTAGTCATTGTGCTTAGGATAATACAGTGAAAATGAACCTTTTGCCAAGAAGTCCTCATGTGTCAAATAGCTTATGTCTACCTTACAGCTATTTATTGTGGAAGTCATTCAAGCAAAACTTCTTACATTTTGTCTGGAATGTCAACTACAACCCAGTCTTTCCCATCAGAGCACTTAAGGTTTCAGCCACCATTGGAGGATTTGGGTTTCCCGACCTTAAGAATTGCCACCAGGCATTTATCCAGTGTTAAGCTAGACATAGACTTCAAACAATTCAGGCATCCCCAATTTTGTCTCAATAGAAAATGATGTCCTCCAGTTACTATTTACAATCTTCTTAACAGCTAATAAGCGCAGAGTGCACTCTTGCTTTATGTTTACGGTTAAGACCACACCCTCCACATTGTGTTATGTGAGTGCAGAGTTGCAAGTAAACTCCAGACTCCTCTTGCTGTCTTCAATTTGGGGCAATACTTTCACTTACTGTGCAGGTAAGAAATTACATGGGCAAGAGTGGATTGAAAAAGGAATACACACCATAAGCCAAGTAATAAACAATGGTTCTGTTATTCTATTCAGTGTTTGATGGAAGGCTTTTTTATATCTCCCCATGAGTGAAGTATACATAAAGAAACTATATAATTGTGCAGAAAGCTGTAATGCCACTAGTGAATGAGGTCTCAAACAAGGCTGATATAATTCTCAAAATAATAGGATTGCTAACCAGCCAATTCTGTTGGAAAACTTCAATATCCAAAATAAACTAACTTACCCCGCAGTAAAGTTTATCCTGTTTAGGAAAAGAGAGGACTGGATGGAAAATTGAACTCAGAATTCAAATCCCAAATGCAGCTTGCTAAACTTACTAAACATCAGCCCACACTGAGCAATACATTCAGCAAAGTATCATAACGTGTAGCTGTTGGACTCCTTAAAAAAATACAAAACTTGAATCTGATTACTCACTGTGCTGTCCTTTCAAGCTAATCTCACTCATATGGTAGAAATGGGCCACATAGCACAAGAACGTAAGGAATTTGTTACTGCACGTGCTTTGTTTGTTTTAAATTACAAAATCGAGGTAGATCATTCATTATTCTTCTAAAGTGACCTCTCCACATTTTCCAGTTTGACACCGTTCCATAAGAAATGGCTTGTAAAAGCTCTTTGGTAGCAATAAGTCTTCATCAAGTGTCTTATGTTTGGCTTCAGGGATTGTCATCCCTCTCTGTTTTGGGGAAACTCCACTGCCACATTTCAGAGTTAGATGTTCCAAAAGGATACTGGACTGAAGGATAAATTCTGTACCTTAAAGTATTTTCATGGAGCAATTTAATTTCTTCGAAAGATTAATTCCACATGAGCTCCTTCTACTAAGTGCTTAAATGTGTCGCCTTGTTGCTTATTATGAGATGACTGTAATACATTTTGTGTTTCAATTAAAAAAAAGGAGAGGACTCAGTGCATCGTTTATTAGGGGCTACCTGGTGCCCTGGGTACTGGTGTAGTAAGTTATTTCAACTAGGCGTTGGATCTCTAGGGATTCATGCAAACGAGAATGAATACATAGTAAAAAATGCCCCTTTTTGCCGTAATGTTATTCAGACTTTTAAGATCTTAATTATTTTGTAGGTCCATAATGGAATTGCAATTTATGCTACATGGACAACTATAGCCACACTTTTGAACTTTTCCGTTGTGTTAACGTACAGTGGAGATGTGGCCTACGCGACTTCGACTACGGTGGCATTAGCAATTTTATCCTTCGAGCTTGTTTTATGGTATGTGAAGTCAATATATTTAATAAAAATGTACAGCTTTCAGTTGATCATTACACTCTTTAGATTAGGAAAAAGTGCCTGTGGCAGAAATTGCACTTGTGTTTCCTAATGTTTTGAGGGATTTTTAGTAGCAGTGAGGCTCTGTGACAAGCTGCATTCCCCATCATCTGTTGTTTTATTTAAATATATTAGGCCATGTAAAAAGTTGATCATCTACCACCGTATAGTTAGCCCTACAGTTGAAGTAGATTTCTGACTTTCAGGGGATTAAGAAGAATCCTAGGCTTGTTAGTGGAAATGTATCTCAGTTGTTGATTTCCAAGCATTAATCCAACTTCTCCGAATGTACTCATGCTTATTTCCCACGAGTCTGAAAATTTGAGAGAGCAAATTATTCGGTAATGTAGCTTTAAAAAAATCTATAGCAGGGAGAGTATTTTCTCCTCTGTAAGTTCTCTGTGAAATATGTGTGTGTGTTCGTTGTTGGAGTAGAGTTCAATTGTGGCGGCTATTAAAAGGCATACGGGTCCCTGATGAATCTGCTCCACTGTTGCTTGGCAGACATGCAGTGATGTCTGCGCACATACAGGGGCTTATTTACAAGTCACTTTTTAATATGGGAAAAAGTGATGTACCGGCGGCACAAGGGGTTTGTAAATAGGCCCCAGAGTGTATGTGGAGCGAAGCTGCTGCCTCCAAGCAGAAGGAAGAATTTCAGGGTCTTTTCTCCGCGACAGCTCCTTTAAAAGGAAATTAGAAAGTACTTTTTAGGAGTTTTATCGTGTCAGTAGAAGCAAAGAATCAGCCAACAGGGTTGCTTCAAAAGTCGGCAAAGAAATAGACAGAGACAACAGTTTGCTTTCTCAAACTCACTCAGTATGTTAAATATATAGGTTTATATGTTTTATTACATTTAAAATGACCGTTTATTTAACAGACAATACAAATAAGTGTTTTTGGAACTTAATTGTTAATTGCTTCTTCCTAACTTAGTTGCACTCATGTTATCAACCTTAGAAGAATAAAACATTGGTGAAAACCCTACGTTAATGTTTACCCTTGAGGCTTACAGGCTGCTGTTTGCAGCTAGCACATAACCCTCCGAGCTATTTTGCCAGGATTATGATTGGGTTATACATAATAGCTATCAGCAGGCACATAATTCATCCACGCAATTTCATGTTGCAAATCTCTTAACATGGATTACACAAAGTCTCTTTTAGACCAACAGAGTAAGCCAGATCAATTTTTGGCACACAAGTTTTTTCGGAGGCAGACTTAGTAAAAATAAAATGCACAGAATTACTGGCCATTGGTGTGCTGATGTTGACTCCAAACCTGCCAACTCACACAGTGCCACCGTGTGTCACTTTTACACGATTTCAGCTCCTTTCACACGGTCACCTGGTGAGGACAATGTGAGTTGGAATGCTCTTGCAGTGAGCGTTTCCAACTCACATTGTGTTCAAGGCTGAGCTGATGTCCATCGAGGTTTTACTACCTCCCCAAGAAGTCAGCGTCAGCCTTTGAAACTTCAGATTGTTATTTTAGGAGGGTTACTCTAACTCACGGGCAGTGACCTGCCCAAAGCCCCGTTCCCTGCCTTGATAGCCACACCCCCTCAGAAGCACTTTCAGATCTTCTAAGGTAGTGGATTTAAGGTCTCGCCCCGTCCTGGTGCCCTCATCGCACATGGTGGGTTGTTGCACACTGGCAGGTCTATCACTCTCTTCTTTCTGACTCTGCTCTCTCTTGACTCTACCCTGCCAGTCTTCACTTGCTATTCACCCCTGCCGTTTTCTACATCCTGAAATTTGTGGGTTCCCAGACTACATATTTTTCATTTCCAGCATCATGTCACCTTCTCTTTTCCATCAGAGATGGTCACTTACTACTTCATTGCAAAGAGTGAATTGATGTGTGTTTTCAGGGTGCAAAAATACCTGTGATATGTTTGTGAAAATGTACAAACACACAAGTTTGTATACATTTCTTGCCTTGTGCCTCTAGCACCCTTTCCACCCAAAACCTACATCTGTGACTGGAAAATCTGCCATGTAGGAGGACACTCCACCCAATTGCAATTTATGGCCCTAAATTTTAGATTCTGTAAATCAGAAAGTGTAACTTACTATCATAAATGCATTTTATTTCTCGCCTATGTCCCTTTTTTGCGGATTGAGGCCACAATGTACCTTTTTCTGATGGGAAATGTGACTTATGGTTGGATGGAAGTTTGCTGGTGTCCTCGGTGTTTGCAATATGTGATGCATTTTAACAACATTCTCCCATGTCCACAGTCTAAAACCCAGAGGTTGAAGTGGGCAGGATCGGAGGGGTACAACGTGCCCATACTTTTTTTACTTATGAAAAACCTTTCCCCTACTTTTTGTGAAAAGACAGCTGTCCCAGGACGGTTAATTCCAGATAGCTTAAATGCTTCCGCTGAAGTGTCATTCAGTGAGTCTCCTGTGCTGTGAAACCGAAGCCGGGCAGACTGCTAAGCAAGCCTTCCTGCCAGGGTGCCTCCTTGTCTGAAAGAAATGCAAATGTGAGCAACGAGTTAATCTGCAAATGTAAAGAGTAATCTACAAAAGTAAAGGGTGCTTGGGAGCCAGTACTGACTTTAATTGATTGAATCACTCGAAGCTTTGTGATGGCAAAGATTTTTGGGGGAGTTGCAGTGCAAAGAGTTAACAACTTCACTGTGAAGTGCGTGCTTTTAATTGTATTTATATAGCGCTTACTATCCCTGTTGAAGAGACAGTTATGTAAAAATATTTATTACATATAGTCTGGGTATTAAATCTATATTTTGGAAGCACCATTTTATTTTAAACCTTTTTTTGTACATTTTGTAGCAGTCTATCATATACTGTGTGTAATGTACTGTAGTGCATTTCCCACTGAGTAAACACTTTTTACATTTATTTTTCATTTAAGCTGCACGTTATTTTATATGTAGTTACCTGACGGTGAAAGACCAAAAAAACTTACAGAATATTTTGTTTTGCAGCCACACCTTTGACCTCACCTGGGCTCACTGACCCCACCCCATTGCATGCAGCTTCACAGTTCCCATACTTTTTTTAATGCACTTCGACCGCTGCTGAAACTGGATGTATGATGGGAAAGAGCAATCCAACATGAGAGGGTATTATTGGAGATTGGCTCTCCGGTACTATGACCTTCTTTGACATATTGTCCTTTTTCAGCATTTCCACTATGTATTGTAACTTAAACTCATCTGAGGGATTCATCACCAGAAATAGTTAGCATAACCATGGCAGCTCATCATTTTGGCCATCTAATTTGAGTTTCATTCCGGGACAAAGTAATGATCTTCAAGGCATCAGATCAAAAATGCGGAGCTGAAATTTTGTCTAAAAGAGGACGACCTGAACCAGAAATTATTCTGTTCACATTTTTCTGGTTTTAACTGGAATAAATGATAAAATCAATGTACCATCTGAGCAAGTGAGTCGTTGTACTTTTTTTGTCATTACCCTTGAAAGTTACTTTCAGTGATGCACTAAAAGTAACACAAACCTAATTTTTTCAATCTGTGATTATGGCTAATTGAGGAGGGAAATAAGAAAATATGCCTGATGCCTAGGGAGAAACCTCCCAGTGCATCAATGAACATTTGTCTTTGCCTTTTTAATAACAAAACCCTGCTTGTATGTATTTCTTTCTTAGAAACACCCACGTTAAACCAACAGGGGACATTGCTGAGCCAGGCCCAAGAAGCAAGAGTGTGTTGTCCAACTAGAACTACAACGCAAAAGAGCAGGACGCTTATTTAAGAAAGGCATGAAGCAGGACATGTATAATATATTAGAAACTTCTCTGTAACACTTATCTAAATCTTATAATTTATAATCCAATATGGAGAGAAGAGAATCCTCCTGGGCAAATCACATTTCATAGACTAGCGCAGTTATGGGCTGGCTGCAGTACGTCTTCACATCTGGCTTCCTAAAACAAGAATATTTGTGCTTTCTCCCACAGCCAGCACATCCCGAGTCACTGAATGCCAATTTGAACCCACTGGGCACCGCACGGAGAACCAGTACAACCAAAATTTGCATAATTTGCTGTATTCCTCACACCATTCTCATCTGATATAACGCTTCTCTGGAATCTCGGTCATGGTTGAGGTGGCATGACGATCCTGCAATGCAGAACCAATCTCGGGCTGTCAGATACGTGACCAGAGCAAAGGCTCCTTTTGAGGTTGTGGGGTATTAGAAAGACAATTGTGCATTGAAGGGGCATACCCTCAGGTGGGCTTGCAGTGAGGAAAATGATCCAAACTCTCACCCAGATATAGAGAGCTCAGGGCTTCCCTCTGCTCACTTCTGGGATTATTTTTTAAGGTTTTGCACAGGTACTAAGCTATCTCATATAACTTTACGTACCCACTAGGCCCTGCAGACATCAATGTCCAGCAGAAGTGATGATCCAGAGTGATGGAGCCCAGTGTTTCTCTTTTCTCTGTGACAGAAGCCACTCTCATTGGATCCACAGTACAAGGTTATTGCTTTCTGGCAAATTCTGTTTTTTCAAGGGTTCAAAAGAGGGGTTTTGTGCATGACAGAGGAAACTGAGTTCCAAATTCCAAGGCACTTCCTGAAAGTGATTGAGGACTAGTTCTTTATTTCTTGAATCAGGGTGGCTCCAGAAGCATGGATTCTGTGCTTTACGGAGAGTAACAGGCTCTTAAGGTGAGTAATTTCTTTGCCAAGTATTTAGGGTTGCCAAGGTATAAAGATTTTGTGTGTGCATATTTAGGGGCTCATTGCTATTGGCATATGGTTACTTAGCAGACTTAATGCTACTGTGCACTGAGATTGTTGATGTTATTTGACATACCAGATGTAAGTTGTTACTCATTAGACGCCAGGAACAGGAAGTTGCACTTGAGAGAAAACAGACACTCTTTTGGATTTTGAGGAGTTTGGGATTCCATGTTCTCTTCAGGACCTGTGGACGATTGCTCTGTCACTGAGATTGTGTCAGAATGGAACAAGAAGAAAACGTAAGATAACAGTTAGAACAAATACCCTAACCAGCCACTTGAACAGTTTTCAGATTGGAGGGTGGTTTAGTCTCCCAAAGATTTCCCTCATTCCCTGGGATTGGGCTTGGTTTGGTTATTTCAGGTTCCCAGTCTCTGCCATAGACTGATACCTGTGATAGGGTCATTGCAGTTTGCAGTTCAGTGAGAGACTGGATGATGTTAGTTTTTTTGGCAGATTAACAATGGGTGTCTATTGAGCATCAATACTATACTAGTCTTTAATTCACACTACTACAAAATGCAAGGTATTTTCTACATCTACCAGTGACTCACCAGTGAGGAAAATCTTTCTAAATGAGGAGTAGCAGGATGGCTGAAACACTTCAAAGTAGACTATGGCTTGAGGTTTTCCAAAAGTTATACTTATCCCTATCACTCTAAAAGTCCCTGAGTGTTGCATACTGTCCACTAGCATCTTCAACCTCTACATTCACCCCTTTTGGCTCTACTCAAAGGTAACAGCATCAAAATCCATTAATCAATTAATCAATATGCCGACGATAAGCAACTGTACAGACATTCAACACCTCAAACACTGTCTAAACCTTATCCAGACCTGGATTTCCAGCACCTACTCGAAGATCATACCAGCCAAGATAGAATTCCTGTTGTTTTTCTAGAACAACAAGCAAAAACTAGTACTAACTTGGCTCAATGACATGAACCTTGACAGCTTCAACCCCAACTGTAATCCAATGCCCCAATGCCAAATCACTTGGATTTACTCTGGACACCATCCTCGCCCTCAAGGAACACATTGCCCAGAAACCAAAGACAGCCTGATACCATCTCTTCCAAAGAAAGTAAAACTGTTTCTTTCATCAAGCCTTCATACACTGTCTCTCTGGATAGTGGTAAATGGCCTCCCAGACTGCATATTGCCCCCCCTAAGGTCATCCTATGTTCTGTAGCACTTCTCATCCAGGGCCTGAAGAAATATATGCTCAAATCGTCCCTACCCTAATGGAAATCCATTGGCTTCCCCTTGCCAGCCAACACCATGTTTAAAACCAGCTGTTTCCTGTACAAATAAACATCCCAACCACCCCTGCTTATCTTGCAGACAGGATCTCTGGTGGCTCTCGCCACACCCGCAGCTAGGGCATGACAAGACTGCAGACTAAAAATTGTAAATAAAAAAACAAGGCAGCAGGCCTTTTCCGTCTATGCACCCAGGATATAGAAGAACATCCCAGTATCCAACAAGAGCGCACCAATGCTGCTCTAGTTTAGGAAAGAGTTGAAGACGCAACACTTTGAAGAGCATTACATTACAATACAGTAACTGTACACTTCTGCTCCCAGTAGCCAGCTACCTCTCCTATTACTTGTCGACGGTATCCTTGCCTTCGACCATGTACAGCTCTCTGCTGGCTTCTGGCTAGGTTTGTGTTGTACAAATACCACATACATATATACATACATACCTATCTTCTCAGTGTTTATCCTTATTTCAGTCCCTGAATAACATGCAGCAGAAAGTCCGGTGCCTCTAAAATTAGATAACTGGCTTTTAGCCATTATCAGTTGTGAGAAGACCATTGGAACTAATCACCTCCTCATAACAAGCTTTGGATTCTCCCTGAATCAATATCCCCCAGTCACGAACATGTCTTTCATGGTAATCACAAGGAAGTGACCCGTAAAGAAAGCATGGTTTTGTTACTGGCCCTTTTGGATGGGAATATGGCTATCGCCCACTGACTCACAACTTACTAGTGAGTGGCATACTGGGTGACATCCACGTATTCTGTCCTATAACTTTAACTGAAAGGGCCCTGAATAGAAATTAACTGCTTACTCTTTAGAAGCTTCAATGCGATGCAGACCCCCGTTCCAGGCACCAACAAAGCCAGACTGACCAACTAGCCTTCTGGAATTTTCTGGTCTCCAATTAGGAGCTGCACCAGTTGTGATACACTGTAAATTGGCCAGAATTTCTGGAAACCTACCAGGCTAGAGAAAGAGGTTACCTGCCAGAACAATACACTTTTGTTCCTCTCTAGTCGCTTGGAAGAAGGGGAAAGGCTACATCCAGATTTGCCCTAAAACCTATTGCTTTCAACCCAAAATCTGGTCTCCAAATAGAAAATCACAGAAAAGGTTTATTTAAATGATTTCTAAAAAGGTCATCCCCAAACTGATATCAAGCAGCGATTATGCCATGGAATATCTGATGATCAAGGTGCAAGCCACTGAACGCCTGATTGTAATGCAATTTCTATTCATAAACAACGTAGGATACACTCGGGAAATATTTTGATTTCAACACAAACTAGCAGGCTAGACAGTAGTGGTGAGATTCTCATTCCTTATTTCTTCGTTGTGTATTTTGAAATGAAATATAAGGTTTTGACAATCCAGAGAACAACAGAGATCCTGGTGTGGTTCATGGCTAGGTTTATTTAAAGTAAAAGAGACAGCAGGAATTACAGGTAATTTGTGTTTTCTATTTTCAGAGATCCATTTTCCACACATCCGTTCTGTTGCCCAGTCGAGCACCGCCAACCCTTATCCTTCCACCCCCCACCACCACCTTACTTTCTGATCATGGATTGAATATTAAAATGTGAACAGTGGACAAACAAAGCCCTGCTATTACAGGTATCCATGTTATTATGTCACCAGTTCAGCTTTGCACCTCCCCTGAGATGACAAGACGAATTACCCCAGTAGCCAGGCACATGTTCTATGTAATTGGAAATGTACATCAATACAGTGGGGAAGGTGCCAAAACCAAATTATGCTGACCATAGCATTGGTGCAGCTTCCAGTTTATGATGCCTATTGAACCCTCCCCCCTCACCCCCCCACCCCCCCCCCCCAAGGCTGTATTGGCAAAGGGAAAGAATTATCAATACACCAACATATTGCCCATACCCCTACCAGGAGGATGGAATACATTGGGAGGAGACAAGGAAAACCATATCAAGGAAACATAGAAGAGGGGAAGAATTATGGCAACATAACATCTGTGAGGTCAAATAAACTAACTAAACCCTAATCAGACCTATAGTACTTTAAAGGGCAAGCCTCAGACACAGCCATGCAAAACAAGGTACAAACGCTACCTAAAATTATAATAAGTATAAAATACAGAAAGAATGAATTCAGGCATAAGGAGCAGGAAGCAACATGATGCAGAAGAAGGCAGGTATGCAGCATCACAGGAATGGATGGAAACAATCTCAGCAGATGGAGATGAAAAGGCACAGAAACACTGCAAGAGAAGAAGTTGCAGAACGACCTCCAGCCTGTGCTTCACAGCCATCCAGCCACGGTGAAGTACTGGGTTTCTAACCACCTTTTATGGGCCTAGCAATTAATGGGTATGGTGGGGGCCATCTCCTTAACCAGTATACCATGGGTTGCTGCATAGTCGCAGAGGCTCCAGACCAGGAACTTGTGTTTTTAATGCATAAATAATGCAAAAGAGATCAGTACCATTATTCATATAATGCTTCTGTCATAAGTGTATGACTACAGGAACGTGCCCCCCGTCAGATGCACATGATTCCGAACTACCTGCAATTTGGGTAAGATGTGTGATTGTACCTGCATGGTTTTTGGAATGTTGTAATGTGCATGCTCACATATGCAGTGTGCTCTTGCAATGGTTTGCTGTGCTTCCACTTTAGAGCATCATCTTATATCACCATATGAAAAAGCTTATAATTGGGTACTAATCTGACATAGACAGTGGTTGATGCCGGTCGGTGGCCACTTACTCCGGGCATCCCCCCACCGGCACATGCTATTTTTAAAGTTGATTGTTTGAACAGACATTTACGGTCCTAGAAATAATAACTATGTGACACATATATTATTGTCCCTAGGTCTTTTCTAGTAAGAATTTCAACAGAAGGTTAGAGCCTTAGGCCTCATAACTACTCATGTAACGAATGAATAGATACGCAGAGATGTTAACAGCCATGACAAAGGCCTTAGGCCCGTATGGGCTTTAAATGGTGGCCGAAACATGTTGGCATAAACAGGGGTGATTGAGTCATCGGTACTCATACAGGCCCCACAAACTACTTTTATCTGTGTCTAGGGTACCCAAATAATAAAGGGGATTTCCTTGGATATACCCTGAAACATTTTTACTGTTTTTTTCTCTTCTGAATCCCTGCTTAGAAATCCAGTTACGGTTTACATAAGAACTCCTAATCTTGGTTGAGTCCACCCTGGAGATACCATCCTACCAGGGTGTGGATTGGCGCTGATGATTAAGCATGCCACTATTTAGTGGGTGAGGCGTCTGCTCCAACATCTTTGGATTTACCTCTATGACTTCGCTTCACAATACAGCCTAGTTGCTTATAAGTGTATAAAGCTGTGGTGGGGTGGGGGTGGGTATTGGCGATGGAGCCTCAATTTTCAAGTAATTAATTGAGAAGCACTGACTTCACGCAACACTCCCAGAATGAGGCCTTCAGACATGAGAAATAGACAGCTGCTAGGCGACAACAGTATCACAGGTGAGGAACCTTATGTACCTCGTGGTGGCTGCCTCAACAACATACAAGAAGAGAGGGCCCCCTCTTGCACAGGCAACTAGTAGCGGGTTGCACTCTTTCCCTGCCGAAGAGTGCACCTGTTGCTGCAGTGGGGGGCATTAAGATCTCCACTTACATCTTTAGTCTTATAGCCTTTTTGAGAATAATGGTGTTGCTTGAGGCAAGAGGCCTTTAGACCTTGGAGAACCCTGTGGTGAAAGGACATTTTGAAAATAACCTGTATGCCAGAAAGATTATTAGAATAGCTTCTTTTTGCATGAGAGGTCTTCCATTCCCAAGCTATGTGAGCTTTGCAGAGAGGAAGTATCTGGTGAGCATTTGTGTGTTTACAATTAAACCTAGAAAGTACTTGCTTTAAATAGGAGAATTACTGAAATGATTGACATTTACCATCAAAAAATTATTCTTTGAGTGCAGATTACTTCCTGCCACTGGCATGATGGCCTGTCACAGTGGGTTAGATGATGGCCAGGTGCCAACCGCTGTTGAGAAGAACTTTGCCAAGGGGTAGAGAGCTTTGGTAAAATGCTGAGAAGCTATGGAAAGCAGCATGGCTACAGATGAACTACTAACGCTAGATTTGCTCTTCCTTAAGGAATTGTATGTTCCTCTGATTCGATTGGAATATGGGGATGGGCAAATGTGCATCTTTTAGGTCCAGATCAATCATTCTTGTTCCCTTTTGCAGAGTATGTTCAAATATAAGAATGGCATCTGTTTTAGGCCTTTCTGTTTCTGATCAAAGAAAGTATGGCTTGTGGTCTGATAGGTTTGTGTGTCCTTGGAACATCAAAGGGGTGAATATGAATTTAGACGCAATTTCGAAAACCCAATCCTGTTTTTAGATCCCAGTGGGCGAAAACTGTTAATTCCTATCCCTGGAGAAAATCATTTATCCTTTCCAAGAATCAACCCTTGATGGTTAAAATGATAGTGAAGGAGAAGTTACTTATAGAGGTCCTGCCTCTTCTGGCTGATCTGTTGTGAACTCTTCCTCACTGTGAGACTAATCCAGTTGTCACCTCCACCTCTTTAGAGTTGAAGAACACATTCAATAGGGACCTTGGCAGGAGCAGTTGAGTAGACATTCCCTAAGTCTGCCTGTCATGACAAAAATATCTATGGAGAGAAAACACACTACCTACTGAAGGTGCATACATGCATTTACTCATTTCAGTAATGAAAGATGTACTAGACACACGAAATTTAGAGGCAGTCATGTAGTTCAACTTTAGCAAACCTTCATAAGAATGACTTTGCACTGTTTGCCCGTTAGCATTGTTCAGATGGTACATTGCCTACTAGTAGAACAGCAGGGTCAGCACTGACTAACTCCTTCAGACCTGCCCAGAATCATGGTGATGGAATCTGTGAAATCTAAACGTTTCTCATGACAGCTTCAAGCAGCTTCATCAAGGTATTTCCTAGCTCTTTCCCCTCATGAGAGAAGAAGGACACATTGACTTTCAGGAGAGGTGCTTTCCACGCACACTTTGTGAAGGTGTGCATTGATCTCAAACTTACACAAGCGATGCGCAACCTACCCGACTCCTAATCTTGCCTCTGTCAGAGATCTGCGCTCTGAGCTGAAACTCAGGCCGAGCCCAGAAAGGGAAAAGGAAGGCTTCAGGCTCTGGTAGCAGAATCATCTAAACCTGTCCTTCGGTCTCATTCATGTCATCAGGACAGGAATGACCAATTGGAAATGCAAATAAGAAAAACTGCAACACTACAAACACTACTGATAAACAGTAAAAACACAGCTGTAGAAGCAGGGATTTTACAAACCTTGTGTCTATTCAGAGCTAGTGTTCTGAACTGGTGAAGAATGGACTGAACAGTGAATCTAGGAAAATACAAATAAGTACATACATTTTGAATTACCTATATGAACATTAACATAGTCTATGTCCAGAAAATCAGGTTATACTTTAAATCTGAAAACGCCAACCAAGATCCGGATATTCTTTGGAACCTTTGTCTGAAGATGTCTTTAGGTTAAATAATGGATGTTTGTGAGGAAAGCTTGTGATGTGCATAAATGGCGGAAACAGCTACAATACTTCCATGATATTTAAGGATTGTGACCCTTGGTACAGAATGTGATGCGAAAGGTGGAAAGACACTATGGAGGAAGAAAATTAAAAAACAATTTAACAATATTGGTTAAATGAAGTTCAGGTAATAAAAAAACATGTTGATGGTGGAAGTCAGTTTCGTTGAAACGTCTGCGAAATCGCTGCTGCTTGTTTTATGCTCTCCTTGTTGCTTCTCCAAAAGCTGTCTACCATATAACATGTTTGTTAAAAAGATGGCATAATGTTGAAAACAACTGACGGATCAATTTTGGGTTATGTATTTTATTTCAAAATAGCCATGCCCCATCTCGATGTGTCTATGTTTAAAAAGAAAACCGAGTCATAAACCAGTTATATGACTTCCCAATTGAGCATATATATATATATATTTTGCATCTTTTCACTGATTGCAGTATTTTAATTTGTTGTTTCCTGTTGAATTATTTACCATTAAAGGTTTATTCTTGAAAACTTTGTCTTCGATGAGTATGTGCGTTACACCCTCACTATATATCCAGTGGTTATTGTCTCCTTATCTGGAAGCCTTAACAAGCACTTTGTATCTTCAGATCCAGGACGCAACAACATCTTTTTAGGTACGCATCATTTTTTATTAAAATTAATGGTGAGGTGGGTCGTTTTTGCTTTTTTGTGGAAATAGTAAAAGTTGCAAATAAATGTAAATGTCATTCTATAATGTTTGCTCAGGGAAACTTCCGCAGTGGTCGGTTCATTAGAGAAACTATGCTTGATATAGCTTATTCCTGAAATTTAAAGGAAAATGCGCTTTGATTATTAGTCTACAATATATTTTGTTTTATTTTATTACAGTACTTCAGTGAGTCGATTTCTTCAGTTCTCTATGGATACCATTATTGAGCCAGTCTGGCCAACAAATTAGGGGCAACATACCTTTGATCTATGATCATTGTTAAGATGTATGTGTGCTCTTTATTTATTCCTGAGAGCCTTGTAGAAACTGAAACTGCAGTTATTGTAAAGTTCCTCTTCAGTGATAAATTCCAAACAAATCATGAAGGCGTATTGAGATCTCCACCCAGCATGTGGAAGTAAGTTGTGCGGGGTCTGGAGGAGGAGTGGCTGAGTCTGACACCAATACGAACCTCCTTTTCAATATACACAAATAAAGAGAGAAGAAAGAATATATTTAATGGGAGGAGCAACATTTTCTTTAAGCCCCATAAATATGAGGGCTATGTGTTCGTTTTCCCCAAACCTCACCTAAAGCCTTTCACTTTCTTAAAATTGATGGTATTACTTAAAATGTGCTTGTTTGCATAGTCTGCCTGCAATTATGGCATTATCCCCTCGGTGTCCGATTACTTGGCAGGTATCAAGGGGTGCTGGTCCCTTCGGGTTAAAAGCTTGGATGATGCAACACGCAGCAACCAAGGATGGATTGGATAAACCATTGGAGAGTAATATTATTGATTGCTTAAATGATATGCTATGCCACTCTACGGTTGCATCAAGATGCTGAGGTGGGCAGTGTAGAAGAAATGAAGAAGATGGAGAAAGTAAGGTAACAGGAAAGAAAAGAGAAGGAGCCTTGTGAACAGAGTTGACCATCCCTAAATTCTTATATCTTGCTGGACGGGGTAATTGAGCATTGTGGACTGCCATCGTAAAGTGTCTGATTGGAATAAGTGCCCACTCACCCTTAAAGCTGTAGCATTGGTTTCCAAAACTGGGTAGTGTTTTGGCACAGCAGTGTTTTGGTACAGCGAGTAATGGCGGAGCAGGGTGGCATCAAGACGCTGGATCAGAGAAACATTTAGATTACAATCTATAAGTCTGTGGGTGCCATCTTGGACTTCAGGTCCGCATCAAGCATTTCCCTCTACAGATGGCTGACAGGTCACCTGAGCAGCAAGAGAGTCTACCCTGAGCCCTTCTACTCTGCCACTGACTCTTGTAGTTTGAGGGTACGTTGCAAGCTACCAATCGTGGTCATTTGGCAGGTGGGGCCAGAAAGCAGGATACACGTGGTTGTCTTGGTTTATGACCTTGCATCTCTACCGGCCAATGTATATACTAAGTCTCTTAGTTAATCCAGTATGTGAAGTGGTAATATACAGGGGCTTGAATATCTAGGATAAATGCATTCTGTTTTGCAAGATGAAAGGGGTGACCATCCCGCTTTGCAGTTACGGATGTAGTGTGTTTTACATATTTTCTTTTCCCATGGATTTGAAAAACTATCACAGTATTTTAGACAAAGATTCTGTAAAATAATTGATCCCAAATTAATCCATTACTGCAGAAGAATTGATAGATTGTTATGGCCTTTAGGGAGCAGTTTTGTTTGACACTGTCCTGTATCCAGGGCTATTCAAAACAAGCATTAACAAAGCCAGTAGGTCTTGCCTTTGGGACCTATTGACTTTGCCAATCGCTTTTGGCAGTGCTGGCCAGCATTGGGACTCTGTGCAGCATCGTCAATAATATTTAAAAGCACAATGCAGCGTGCGTCATTTCCTTTCCTTTTGTATTTACCAATCCAAGATGACAGATGCCACTTGGATCGATAAATAGAAGAAGTTAAGATATTTTTTGCGTGAAAGCACCAATTATAAAAAAAAAAAAGGACCGCAGGTGTTTGAGTGGTGGGGGATAGAGGAGGAGTGGGTGGGGGAGGGAGGGTAATAGCGGCTCACAGAGGCCTCAGGGAAGAAGCACAAGAGGAGAACAACATCAAAGAAGCACACAGGTGACTAAGGCTTCTAAGCAGTCTAGTTTAATTAAGAAATATGTCACTCAACATACTGTTAGTAATGGATTTATTGGTATCACACACCGAAATTACTTAACATTTCTTTTCAAATAAAACGTGCAAGCTCCCTCTTCTTGCACTACCCGGTGTTTACTTCACAAGTAACCAATGGCTGTTCACACTAAAGGCCCTGCCTTGATAAAGTCAATCCTGGACGAAACACTTGTGGGTTGCCCTTGGAGATATGTAATATGTTATTGTGAGATATTTGCAATTGCCCATTTTTTATAATAAAATATTTTGATACTTAACAAATTATGACCAGGAAGTATAATTATCTATTTTTGTTTGAAAATAAAGGTTAACTCATTTTGGTGATATCAATAAATCTGCATTGAATTCAACATATAGGAGTCTCCCATTCTTTCAAAGAAACACCAAAATGCCCCAGCAGTCTCTAAAGCAGCTGGCTGCTGAGGGTTTAGTACCCCCCACACATACTGTTTGATAGATACAAATTAGGATGTGCGTACCCAGTTTTCACGGATGCTGTTTTGTCTAGTGTTCATTTCTCAGTTTCTCTATGTCTTGTGAGGCCGCTTTCTCAAACACTCCCGTATCCAGACCCGCTATTCCAAAGGAGGATATAAGTTACTTGGAAAGTGAAGATTTTTTCAATTTTCTTAGTTATGGTAAACAAAGTTTCCAAAAATCACTCTAATAACATTTTACAAATAAAGTGACTAGCTCCACGCCAACCAGGAACAATTCAAATATTTTTGTTTGGACAAATCACATTGTATTAAAAGTGTGGTGGCAATGTTTTGTATTATACTAGGAAAGTTCATGATTGGAGCCTTGATGTTGTTACCATTGCCAGTATCTCTGCCGGCCAGCTTATATGCACTCTTGTCTCTGGGGCTGAAAGTGAGCTTTTTCTTGTTTTTTCCTTGGACTTTGTTGGTGTTCCCATCTGAAAAGGAGAAGCATTAAATCTACTTAGGTTAGTGTTTCTTATAGGCTGATCATTATGTGATTAGGACCAAATACTTGTAGATAACTTAGCCTCTTTGGATACCTTGAAAGATCTCAGTTTTATTCTGAGCTTGATCGATATGAGTTAGGGAAGGCTATGTAATTTCCTTATTATGTTTATGAATATGTTTTTTAAGTTTGTCTTTGTTTGCATGTATTTTCTAAAACTTCCTATTTCAGAATTGATTGAACATTGCTAAAAGCATAGTTTTAGAACAGGTTTCTTCCCAGTTATACTGTTATTTCACATATTGTTTTAGTGACTAAAAGGGTTCAGCCCCAGGAGAATCTATTGGCAATAAACGTTCATTTGTTATGGAAACAAAACGTAGATACACATGCTTTGTTTTTAGGTCTTGGCTACAGATAGATTTGGCCATATGTAGGCTGACCTGTTGTTTCCAACACAAAATCTATACTTAGAATGAGCTTCGTGCAAGTCCCTTGCTCATGATTGGATGACTCGGTTGACTCTCTTAGTAGACTGCACAACATTTGAAAGTTTTATTACCTATTCTTATGTTTGTCTTGCTGATTAGTTTTTTTTTTTTTTTTAACTTTTTATTAAACAATCATTAACATAGCGGCATCGAAATCAGTACAGTATAGAAATATGCATGACAATCAAGGCAGTACAATAGCGAATTCACATGCAGTGGGGATAATCAAGGGGAAGTAAATCATCAAGCTCTACAGTTTGCGGGGAGTGCAAATATCACCACGATAAGCGTTCCACAGTGACCAGATGTGGGTCCATTTTCGGGGGCAGCCTCGGGCTGTAAACACTGTCTTTTCTCTGAACATGCACCAGTCCATATTGTTTTCCCACGTAGTTAAAGTAGGAGGGGCAGTCGCCCCCAGGCCTGAGCTATATTTCTTTTTGCCAGCATGAAGCCCAAAGTTGCCCACTGTGTTTGGTGTGTGTTGAGATCAGTCGGCTCCCATATGTTTAGTAGACATCTACGTGCCTCTGGGCGTATAAGGACAGTCAGTACTGTGCTCATAGTTTCATGTACCTCCTTCCAGTACCTTTGGACTAGGGTGCATTCCCACATAATATGCATGAATGTGCCCGTGAGGCTACATTTCCTGCGACAGTCCCCTGTTTCGGCTCTCCCCATCATCACCAGCCGAGGGCCGGTCATATATACTCTGTGCAGGATTTTAAGTTGGACAAGTCGTAGTCGGGCCGAAATGGCCACCACCCGGGCGAGGAGACCGCTTCCTGCCAATCCTCATCGTCCAATTCCATCCCATCAGCTACCCACTTCCCCCTCAAAGCCAAGAGAGGATCGTCCATGTGGTGTATTAATTTGTTGTAAATTAACGAAATGGTCCTGTCAGGAACATGACCATCTAATATTCTGTCCGCCAAAGGGGACGAGTCGGGAAGGGATGTGCCTCTAGGGATGAGAGAGCATAGCGCGTGGCTAATCTGATTATATCGGAAAAGTTCGGCATCCGCAAGTTCGTACTGAGTTTGAAGGGCGGCAAAGGGTTTTACTCCACCCTGTTTCCACAAATCCTTGACTTGTGATATTCCGATCAGGTCCCATTTAGAAAACCCTTTCGAGGACCACAGGTTGCCAAGTTTTGCGGAGTCCCATAGGGGGGTAGCCAATGTTAATTTACCCTCCCACCCCAGAGATTTATTTGCTGCGTGCCACACCTTAACAGAGTGTCCAGTGGGCCCTGTGAGCTTGGATCTGTTTGATTTCGCGTAGAGGGGTCGGTTATAGCTCCCGCCCGGGAGGAGCCACCTGTCCATCTGATAGCCCGGATTGTCATGATCTCCGTATGTGCTGTGGTTAATGGCTGCTAGATGTGCCGCCCAGTAATATTTTTTAATGTCAGGTAGGCTGATGCCCCCATCGTACCACTGTAGTGTGAGCTTATTCAGGGCTATACGGGGAGGCCCGTTCCATAGCAGGTCTCTCTGGAGGCCTTCAATTTCTTTGAAATATTTCGGAGGGACTGGATCAAGTGTGTTCTGCAAAACATAAAGAAAACGGGGTAGGGACATCATTTTAAAAAGAGCAGCTTTGCCCAGTAGGGAACGGGGAAGGGATTTCCAGCTGGCAATGTCTCGCCTTAAGCGAAGCAATGGAGGGAGAAGATTATTTTCATAGCGGAGTACAGGATCCCGGGAGAGAAATATACCCAGGTATTTAAACCCGGTGGTGCTAATTTGGATGGGACAGTTTCGGGGTAACGCAGGGGGGTCCCCACTAAGAACATAGAGATGGGATTTAGACCAGTTGATCCGGAAACCGGAATATTTACCGAACGTGGCTAAGATGTCAAGAACTGCTATTAGAGACTGGGTTTTGGCGGATCCATGCGGCTAGTGGTTCCAGCGCCAGTGCAAAAAGAAGGGGAGAGAGTGGACACCCCTGACGGGTGCCCCGGCTCAGGGCAAAGGAATCTGACTTTTTGTTATTCACCACGACTTGCGCCATGGGTTCCGAATATAGAAGACGGACCCATCGCATGAATTCCTGGCCGAACCCTAACTTTCGGAGGACTGCAATAAGATAAGGCCATTCTATAGTGTCGAATGCCATAGTGGCATCTAGAAACACGAGGACAGCTGGCTCAAGAATCGTGTCCACTCTGCCTAAAACACCGTGAACACGGCGTAGGTTCAACGCCGTGTTCCTATGCGGAATGAAGCCGGACTGGTCCGGGTGTACCAATTCCGGAATTACGTTTATGAGACGAGTGGCGAGGACTTTAGCAAGGATCTTGGGTTCGGCATTGAGGAGGGAGATCGGCCTATAGGAGGCGCAGTCCGTTTTGGGCTTACCTTCCTTGTGTATGGTTACTATGTTGGCTATACGTTGGTCAATTGGGAGCACTCCTGATTCTCTACTTTCCTCAAACATGCTCTTGAGATGAATGGACAATTTGTCAGGGCTGAGTTTATACAATTCAATTGGGATGCCGTTAGGGCCAAGAGCTTTTCCTGACCGCAGTGACCTGATTGCTTCCGCTATCTCATCTGCAGTCAGGGGGCTATCTAAAAGACGCTGATCTTCTAAAGAAAGAGTGGGAAGTTTGATGTTGCGCAATAGTTCGAAAGATTCGTCTTCAGTGTAAGACGCCACTGCGGAGTATATTAATTTAAAGTGCCTGGCGAAGCAGTCTGCTATGTCCTGGGGATCCGTTACGTCAGTGTCATTAGCATCGTGGAGGACTGGGACTAACCTATTTGCCCATTCGCGTTTATCAAGCCAGGCTATTAGTTTCCCGGCTTTATCCCCGAGATCATAGTCTACCGAGCGTCTCTCTCCCCAGCATTTTCGCTCTTTCAGTCAATAGTGCCTTGTATTCATCCTGTTTAAGTCGCAATAAGTGAGCTGTGTCAGGTGTGACCGTCATCTCCATCTCTCTCTCTAGGTGATAAATCTCGTCCTCTACACTTGTAATTGCTCTATACCTTTCTTTCTTTTGTCCGGATATCAGGGACAGGGCCTCTCCCCTAATCACTGTCTTAAATGCTTCCCAGAGCGCCTGGGAGGAGTCCACCGTGCCCAGGTTTTCGGCAAAATATGTATCAATTGTCTTGGTGAGTTCTTGATGGATTTTAGGGTTGCGAAGGTGCCAGGGGTTAATAGGGGCTACCCTACCCACCCGGGCTTGATCAAGGAGTACATGGACCCAAAGTGATGAGTGATCCGAAATGCCCCTAGCCAGGTGTCTAATTTCATGGATGTGCGAGACTTGGGGGGGCTGGGATCAGAATATAGTCTAATCTGGATAAGCTGCCGTGAGCCCCCGAGTGAAACGTGTATTGCATTCTGTCAGGGTTATATGTGCGCCAGCCATCCACTAGTCCCATGGTGTCAAGAAAGTCAGGCAACCAGCTGTGCGAGGGCCCCAGTTTCCGCGGTGGGTGGCGGTCAAGCTCCCCCGACCCCACAGAATTAAAGTCTCCTCCCAGCAACAACACCCCCTCAGGTAGTGAGAGGAGAGTGGTACGCAGGTCCTGGAATGTGGTGGTTTGGAGGCCAGGGGGAACGTAAATGGAGACCAGTGTGGTAGTGCGTCCCTCCCAGGACCCCGTGACACCCACGTAGCGGCCCCTGTCGTCCGCCCAAATGCGGTCTATAGTAAGTGGGAAGGTATTTTTCAACATTACACCCACGCCTCTGGAGCCTTTGGTGAACCCTGCGTGCGCCACTAACCTATCAAGTGCGTCTCCTGAAGCAGGACGATGTCGGGGGCTTGCTTCCTAATATATTGGAGAACTATACTGCGTTTAACCTTGTCTCCCAACCCGTTGACATTCCAGCTCAGGATCCTAGCACTTTTATCCCACTGCGTATGCGTCATAAGTGTAAGTATCGCCCAGAGCCTTGGTCATGCAGATTATAAAATTTGCCGAAAGAACAATCTGTACACAAATCATGTGTCGATGAATGCAAATAACAATAAAACAACCCACCCCTCCCAAATCCCATTTCCAACAACCCCCCTCCCTGCATCCCTGCTCTCTGGACTTGGAACTGCCCATCACAAACTGGCAGAGTGCCTGTCACCCAATACACTAAAACTGTACAGTAACTAAAGGTAGTAAAGAGGAGAAAGGTCGGCGCCCCCTCCCACTATCCCCAACCCAATCGTCGCTGATAAATTGTTCCCATAAGGTCATGGAGTGCCTTGCTGAATAGCTACAGTTCAACAAAAGCTGTCGTCCGACTGTGGGGCCTTAGGACCCCGGTACCTGGTTATGTTCGTACAGACCGCCTGTATGTTAGCCAGTATTCACTCCCGTGCCTGTGACGCTTGATCTCCATCTCGACTAATTCCCCGGGGGTCACCGGCGGATCGACTGTCCAGCCAATCCGAGGCCAGCTCAGGATTATCGAAGAACCACACCCTTCCACCGTCCTCGACACGGAGACGAGCCGGAAACATCATGGCGTACCTAAGTCCTTTGTCTCTGAGTTTCTTCTTGACGGCTAGAAATGTTCTACGCTGCCTTTGCACCATTTGTGTGAAGTCCGGAAAGAATGGGAGGGCGGCATTTTCGTAGCTTAGGGGGGGTGCCACTCGGGCGCATTGCAGGATAGCGTCTCTGTCTCTGAAGTTGAGGACCCATGCAATTAGAGGGCGCGGAGGCGCCCCGGGCCTGGGTCGCCCACCCGGGATCCTGTGGGCACGTTCTATGGTGAAAAAATTCCCCAGTCCCTTGGGTTTAAGGTGGTTCAGGATAAGGTCCTCAACGAACAGGTCAGGGGCTGGCCCTTCTGATTTTTCGGGCACCCCTAAAATGCGGATATTATTGCGTCTAGACCGTCCTTCGCAGTCGTCAAGTTTACGTTCGGCCGTCTTACAGAAGGACTTAAGATCGCGTACTTCTTGCTGGAGCTGCGACACGTCGTCCGTAAGACCGGTCGTCTTGATATCCAGGGATTTGACTTTTTCATTCATCTTTGTTAGGTCGGCCCGGATGAGGTTCACTTCTATGGAGATGGTGTCCATTTTATGTTCCAGGGATGATTTGACCCCTCTATGGCAGCCATTACATCTTGCAGGGTCAGTTCCGGAGTGGGGCTCGCAGAGACCTCCCCACCCTAAGGGCGTGGTGCGGATCCGTCGGCGAGCCTCTGGGCAGGGTATAGCGGTCCAGTTTGTTCGATTGGATCTGCCTCGACCCCCTGGACCCCTTGGCTTGGCCCCTGTCCGAGTCTGCCTTACTCGCCATTAGCCCTCTGTGTCTCAGGTCACTTAGTTGGTGTCCGGACCAGGTCCCTTGCTGCGAGCAGCCGAGGGGTCAATACTATGGCTAGTCCGCCGCGTGTGGCGCAGACCAGCGCGGGCGCCCGGTCAGGAGCGGGAGGCACCGGAGGCACGTAGTTCGTGTGGAGTTTCAGCCTCCTCAAACACACAGGTAGACCGGCTACGGCCGCTCCCAGTCAAACGCCACCTCTGCTGCCAATCCACACCCCGGTCAGTCCGGCGCCACCTTCCGCAGTCAGGCCGACGCGAGAACACAGGCAAGGAAGCAGTTCAATCTTGGCCCCAGCCGCACCTCCTCAACAAATGCCGCCGAGGGGGGGTGGGGGGGGGAGATGGAATGCAGGTCGCTCTCACCCCGCCGGTCGGTCTTCTAAGTTCCGGTCTCCCCAAGCCGCCGCTTATCACGTCGCCCGTGCAGCTACCTCCGTGCTCGGTCCAGGAGGAGACGGGCCGCCAAAAAGGGGGGGGGAAGGGTTCTCACCACCGCCCCATCCGCGCCCCGTGTGTCACTCCAGAAGGCGAGATTCCGCTGGGTGGGGAAGACGCGCTCCGACCGGCGACTTCCGGTCCAAGCATCCGATTCCCTTTCGCGCCCCAGCCGCCGCCTCTTCACCGCAGTCCCCGGTCCGGTACCAGCGAGCAGGCCCAAATGATCGGCTCCGGTATCTTCAGCTCCAGGCGGCATCAGAAAGTCGGGACTACATCAATCGGCACCGCTCACTCGCTGCTTCAATCGCCGACCATAAGGGACAGGATATCGTCAGGATGTTGGGTTTAGGGGGACAGTCGCGGCGGAGCCGAGAGCTCAAGCGGCCATCTTGGTCCGACGCTTGGCTCCTCCCCTCGCTGATTAGTATTTTGATCTCGATGTTCTGAGTGAAAAAGGTGTATCCGTCCAATGCATGGAGGCATTTTTTTTTTTTTTAGGATTGAGCGCTCCATTGGAGTTCATGTGGTTCATTTGTTGTTTGCCTACCAAAAGTCCCTCTCCGGGTCCCCCCTTCCAATCCACCCTCCCACCCCTTCAGGTGTGCTATCATTTCACTTTCCGTGATCTACCTCAACCCGCTTCCCGCCTCTCTCCCGGTCTAGCATTTTTTAAATTATTATAATATTTATACAATGACCTGGCAGTTAGAAAGTTCTTCCAAGATGTTTGTTTCCTTTTTCGCATGAACCATTATTGTTTTAAAAATTTTCATTTACCGTTCAGACTAGAAACCGCCTATAACTCCCACATCAGCAATCATTAAATCCTGATATTACAAGTCATAGTTTCAATTCCGTCAATATTTTGTCTCAAGATGTACAGTATGGCATATATATGGTGAGGCATATATAAATGGTGAGTCACTGGTGCAACGCTGTCCTCAGTTCTTTGGCAAGACTGGTTTGTTCTCTTAGTTGCTGACCAACAATGTGAAAAAAGAATTTGTGTTTTTTCTTGAATGTTGATTGATTGATTCATGGACTGTATTATTTCATCGATTGACATTCATCTAATTTTTTTCACTTTTCAGCTGTGCTGCTGGCCGTGGCTTGTGCTGCATTTCTTATTCGGCTCATACTTGTCATATGGAGACACTTTAAAAGACAGCTGTACAGGTCTCAGGTCTTGAAAGGGCCAGAAAACTCCTACTAAAGCTCAGTGACTGCACAGGTTGTGTGTGTGAAGGACAGGACGATAATGTGAATAATGTGCCTGACCATATAATTAGGCGTTTAGTATAAAATGATGTGATTGGTAGCTTTTTTCCATAATTCCTAAGTTATAGTTCTGATATATCTGTGTAAAACGCATGATAAAAAGTAGAAAATAAGTTTCAAGTGTTTGTTTTTTGTTCTGCGCTTTCTTTTCTAACGCATTGAGAATGGATATATGAGATTAAAAGTGTTTGCATCGCTGGTCTTCCTGGCACCCATCCTGTCCTTGCCTTTTGAGTCTTTGCTGTAACCAGAAACATATATTTTGGCAATGGAGGCCATATTTGATGTTGCTTTTAGGAGTGACACAAATCACTCCCTCCCACAGGAAGTGGCACAGGCCCCACACCCCATTTCTACAGGAAAGAATACAAATAAGTGGGAGACAGAAACGACTGTCTAATGGTCACTAGTTTTTAAAGAGCACTTTCTTGCATTCACAGTGGTGTCCTTCCTCGTCTTACTCAGCAGCATGATCCATGCAACTGGAAATTGCCCTGGTGCAGGTCACGTTCTAAACTGTTGTCAAGGAGGTCGTAGTCGCTGTGCTTTGGCACCTGGTGTTTTATAGTGGGAGAACACATTGTGATGAGTAACATGTCCTCGGAAGTTAGGGTTAGTTCTCAAGATTTGGTCATCGGGGCCGGCCACCTCGCAGAGATGGCTGCTGCAAGGAGGGAATGAGACCAGTTCAGAATGCTGTAAACACATAAATATATTTTTATAGTGGGATGTGCTCACTGGCTTACACACATTATCAAAGGACCAAAGAGAGAGGCTCTTACTGGTCACTACAGCACTTACTCATCTTAAAGATTTTGAGAAGAAAAAGGAGACTTGTGAGAGGTCATGGTGATGGAGCAAGGACTTGTAAAGAAAGAGACTTGCTCGAAAGTGATCCTATCGTTTAACTTGCTAACGAATTACTAACCGTGTCTTGTAAATAATAACACGCACCACAGAAACACGCGGGTTAGCGAAGCTTGCTTATGTGTGTACTAATGAAAATAACAACGAAAACAGACTAATACAGCTTTAAACGGGGAAATCTTTACCGCGCATGCGTCAATTGCATCTACGCAATATGACGAGGTAATGCTTGGAGGGAAATTCTAGCGCATGTGCAGAAGGCATTAAAATGGAGTCTTGAAGACTCATGTGCATGGCATATGCTTAGCCGAAATGAAAACCAGCTATTTTACTAATGCTAATGCGGGGAAAGTATTAATAACTAAAGAGGGTTAGAGTAGAGATGGGTGGTATTGGTATACAGTGAGACCATTTATTTGTGAAAGTAACATTTGTCTTTTTGACTTTACTATTAGTGCGCATTTGGGCCTCTCGAGAATGACCAAAGTAAGCTGAGTCACATGATTTGTGCGCAGGCCCACAAGAAAGTTAACCCGGAAGGATGACCGAGTTTTTGACAGCCGTCCAAGGACGAGAATGATGTGCCCTGAGAACGGAGGGTGAAGAGTTCAGCCAAGAAGACTCTTATTCATGATTTTGAAATAAATGTTGCTAATAAATTTTGGATATGTATGGGAACGAAAGAAATGAATAAAGTTTAAGGGGATGGGTTTTTGCAAACAATGGAATGATAGAATAAAAGTAATATGTGAGCATGGTGTGATGATCATCCCCTTTGCCTGACCAATTAGATTTCGTATTTTACGATATTGAAACTTTAGTGGGTGGTACATGATGAACGAAAGGTATAATTGAGGTAGCTTTAGTTAGGTAGCAGAGCTCGGCATGCTGTCTGGGAGTTCGTGTTGCTGAGATGCTGACGCAGGGAGGGATGCTGTGAGATGCTGACGAAGAAACCGAATGCAGAACCTTCTATCCTAATTTAATTGGGTTAGATAAGAAGATCGCGGAAGAAACTTGAAGAGGAAGAGAGTGTCAGAGAGGGGTGCGACGCAGCCGTCGGTATTTAGAGAGGTCAAGTATCCTGTCCTGATTCCTGTCCTGAAGTCTTTGTCTCCTGATCTATCTCGGGGGACCCTCACCAGCCCTCTGGCCAGAGGGTTGGTCTTCGCACCATCCTTGGTAATTATTATTTCTTGTCCGTTTGTAGATGTTCTTTTCTCTCTATCCTCTCTTTTCTGAGCATAGTTATTGTATGAGTCTGAAGTATTTTTGTTTAATGATTATTTCGATTGAATTTACACTCTTATGAATGAGGGTGTTTGTGCTGAAATTTTGAGATGGTTCACATTCGTTTAATTTAGATAGGGATTTTAAAACTTCCAGAGTCTGTGGTTATTTACTTTAATTAAAGAAACAGTTAAGAATTATGTTCATTATCACCATCAACTAGTTCAACTAATGGTCCATCGACCAGAGGAAAGAACTTTTTGATCAGTGAAAGGTTAGTTAGGAATGTTGAATAACTAATCTTGAGAAATATGAAATTATAAACTAAAACTCCAGCGGTCTACTCGATTCAGAGTGTGTTGTGTTTTATGGGCCCAGGTGAGTATATGGTAGCGGAGTATCTGTTGTTAGTATACCACTGGATCAATGGAACATGCATGAGATGGTTGAAACAGTTTGATGGCATGTTAGAACGTGTTCTATCCAATAGACCTTTGTGGTTGACTGAGAGGCAAAGGGGTTAGCAGTGAATAAAACAATTTAACGTTCGTGTAGCCCATTTGACCACCACACAATAAGGACCAGGAATCGGTAACTAAAGTTAAGTGAGTTTATTATGTATTAATAATCAATATTACATTAATAATCAATTAAATCAAGCAAATTAAGCATCATTTAGATAAAGAAGTTAAATTGGAAGCATTAATCAAAGAAGTGATTTCAGTTTGGTAGTATCAGATATGCGACAACATAGCCACATAAGTACAAATGGCGAAAACCAGATGTTTATGTTCCTTAAAGAAACTCAAACTCTCCTTCTCAGCATGTATACATCTTAAAGTCATCTAACCAGTACTCTTAAGTTAAGATTGAGGATGGTTCAGAATTGAAAATCTCAGAGAAATTTAAGAAGCAAGAAGGTAACATTAAAAAAAGCAGGAAGGTGTCAGCATGGTGAAGATTTCAGTAGAAATCTTGTCAAAGGGAACAACTGTTTAGCTTATAGCTTCACACTCGCGAGAATAGAGTAAGCAGAGAGGTTTGTACCTCTCAGAGTTCAAAAGGGTCTGCAGTGAACTCTAACAGTGTATACATTAATTAAAGCATACAGATACATTCTCGTCATTTGATCCTCACACCTCCCCTCCGGGGACCAATGATGTTGCACTTCACGTTGCTCTGTGGCAAAATCTTAAGATTTTCTCATCCTGAAAAACCTGGACATTCACACGACCTTGGGTAGTACACCGTTACTGATACGCAATAAATAGGAAGCTTCTTCAGATTATTAGCTTTTCACGTCTGTGCCTAGATTTTCTTCTCACGCCTCACTATCATTAATACCTTATTTTACATTTAGGGGCCGATTATGATGTCGGGCGGAAACTTTCTGCCCGACTCCGTCTCGACATCGGATCCGACCGACTTGCAGTCGGCGGTTCCGCCCAACCGATTACGATGTGACCGAACACTATTCGGTCGGATTCCCACTGATTCCTATGGGAGCCTGTGTTCCGCCCAACAACACTGGCTCCTATGGGGAAATGGGGTGTGTGCGGAAAACCCTGCACCCTGTCACAGGCACCCCATTGTGCCTGCACACAGTGCAGGGTCTTACAGGGGGGTCCCTTGGGTACCCCCTCGTCCCACAACCGGAGGCCGCATGATGAAGGGGGGCCACCAGAGACCCCAAAAGTCAGTTTCTGACAGCGTTTTCGTGTCGGACAGGCCGACTCGGAAAGGCTGTTAAAAACTGACATCGCAATCGCTTGGTTGGAAACGCTGTCCATAGAGCTGTACGATGCGGGTCCGACTGACACGTATTCTCTGAGTGCCAGTCGGAACCGATTCGGAAAGACCGTGCGGTTTGCAATCCGACTGCGAGCATCGTAATCGGTCGGGCAGATTGGAAACCGACCGAGTCGGGGGGAAGGGTTCTGATACGGTCTAGGGGAATCAGACTGTTGGAAGGAGGCTTTCCGCCCGACATCGTAGTCGGCTCCTTAGTTTTAAGTTTTAAGATTGTATGTTGTATTGACTCCACGTTGCTTTGCATAAGTGACTTAATCCTACCTCCAGCGGTATATCTAACAAGGACCGCAGATTTTCAAAAATGGGAAGGTCTCATCCTTATCAAAATGTACAAATACCTTATTTTAAAAGGGAAGCCTATTCTCATTTACGATGAAGTATCCATGTACTTCAATGTCCGAACATTAATTTTGAAGGATGAACTGTGTGGGAAGGAGGACAAATCCACACTCTTTCAGCACATTTCAACACTGATGGTGACAGGGGACTCGGGTAGGCTTCAGCGATCCAGAGGCTCAGATAGCTATATGTAGAAACCATATCTAATTTTCTGGGACCCAAGCACCAGTGATTAAAATCACTGCCTGCACCAAAATATGACTTTTTCTGTAGTTTAACAGTGAGGGTGTTTTCTGATTAATATTCCTATTAGCAATCGGATTTCATGCTGCAATCCAGTCGACAGCGCAGCTAATATTAACACACCACCTGCAAAAAATAAGATGGTAACATACCAACTCTCCATACTTATTCCTACGCCTAGTACTTTAAACAGTAAATGTCTAAAGCAAATAATATCTGAGAATGAGATATACTAAGACACACTTAGGGCCTGATTACGAGTACGGCGGTCCCTAGACCGGCGTACCTGCGGTGGTGGTGCGACTTTCGCCTCCTCTTCGGTACGACCGCTCGATATTGACCATGGCGTTCGGACCGGCCAAGGACCGCTGCTACCGCCAGGATCCTGGATCCCACAGCGGTGGAGAATGGAAGCAGTGCTGATGCCCACACTGCGGTGCTAATCACAACCTGCGTTTCCGTTGACCTTTTCATGGCGGGGACCCTGCCATGATAAGGTCGGAGGAATGGCAGGGAAGGGGCCCCAGACAGGGCCCGTGGGTGTTTTAGCCCATTGGGCATTGTGGCTGGAGGCACTGTTGTGCATGCACTGTCTGCCATGCACGACATAATGCATGACAACAGTACAGGCACTGCACCCTCCGGTCCGCCGCGGTATTCCGTTTGAGCGGAGAGGGTGTTTTAGCATCATTGCTCGGGGATCAGGCTGGGACGGTCGCCATCTTGTGGTGGTGGTTGGCGGTCCAGCACTAAACTCTACTTCCGGGTGGGGGGAGCATAAAGGGCCCATGGAAAAGCGAGCGCGCTGCCAAAGGCAATCCCGTCTGCGCCCGTCCGCGTCCGAGGCCAGAAATCCTGCCTTTTCTTCTTTAGGGCAGAGCCTTAACAAGGAATCCATCTTAGCCCTAAATAGAAGCCTCCCAAACTGTAAAAATGTTTTGGATGTGGGAAATTGGAATGGGCCAATCTGCTGCAAGAACTGCAAACAGGTTCTTAGTCCTTCGCAGGATTCCATAACCTCAAATCGCACCACAACCACAACCACCCGCCTACGCAGTGGGCTGATAAACGCTCGATCCATGTGTAAACATGCCCAACATATTCATGATCTTATAATAAATGACAATCTAGATTGCCTTTTCATAACTGAAACATGGCTGAAGGCCTGGTGTAATCCAGATATAGCTATTGCCCTCCCCCCTGGCTATGCAATCCAGAGAGTGGATAGACCAGAACAACGTGGTGGAGGCTTAGCAATTATCCATCGTAGCTCCCTGAGATGTGCCACATCTCCACTATCAGAGTTAAAAGGAGCAGAAGGTATCAGCTTCTGCTTTCAAATAGAAGACTCCTTTGCATTTGCAGGAGCATTACTTTACCGTCCGCCGGGGCCCTACAAGACTTTTTTGGAAAATATTGGAGACACAGTGAGCTCGCTTATCCTTAGATACTCCAATTTCACTCTGCTGGGGGACATTAACATTCATCTCGATACACTTAACGACCCAGGGGCAATATGCTTCAAGGAAATCATGAACACCCTTGGCTTAGAGCAGCGGATTTCATCCGCCACACATATTGCCAACCACACGTTAGATTGTATCTGCTCTAACCTGAAAACCCTTAACGTTAAACCTCCAGTGGATTTAACCTGGACTGACCATAAGCAGATCCCTTTTGAAGTCCAAACTGAGAGTATACAAAACATAAAGGGGCACGCCAGAGTTCCTCAATTAGACAAACCTAGGTGGAAGGAGATGACAACCCATCCTGACCTTCCCCCAGTGGCGCAAGCCTGTACACCTAGCCTAGTCAGGAGATCCAACTGTAGACAACCTGCTTTTTACACAGTGGATCCTTACCCTTAGAGACCGCTTTTCTCCTTCTGTCCCACAAAACAGCCGCTCCAAAGAGAAGCCCTCCGACCCATGGTACTCGCAAACTTTGAAAAATCTACGACCCCAGTGTAGAGCACTTGAACGCAGATGGCGGTGGAATTATGAGCCCACCGAACTTATCAACTTTAAAAATGCTCTTAAAATATATCCTATCCAAATCAAACTAGCAAAAAAAGCATACTACACAGAAGTAATTAATGCTACCAATTCTAACCAGAAAGTCATTTTCAAGATTGTCAATACCTTCACTAATCCTAAAGCAGTACACCAAGAGATTCACCACTCGCAATCCCTCTGTAATAGTATAGCAGACTACTTTGAACAAAAAGTCTTAACATTACAAAAAGATGTCACAGCTCCCCTTTCTTCTCCCATCAACAATGACATGATCCCTGACAAAGAAAGGTTTACTTTACAAAATTTTAAACCAGTTACCCATGAAGAATCACAGCAGGTGATTCTTACTGTTAAATCAGGATCCCCTTTTGATCCCTGTCCCCCCTGATTTTCACATGCCCTAATTGACATTGTAAATCCCATCATAAACCAAATAATAAATACCTTCTTGGCAACTGCTAAGGTCCCTGCAGAATGGAAGCTCGCAGCGGTAAAACCACTACAAAAGAAACAACTTGCGGACCCCGCTACTCTCTCGAACCTACGACCAATCTCTCTTCCACCTTGTCCCAGCAAGATCACTGAAAAAGTCGTCAACCACCAACTTACTACATTCTTGGAAGATGCCAATCTGCTTCACCCCAATCAATCCGGGTTTAGATCTCCGCACTCTACTGAGTTGGCCTTACTGTATACAGCTGAATCCCTCAGAGAAGCTCTGGATCAAGGAAAAAATGATGTACTGGTCTTATTGGACCTGTCGGCAGCATTTGACATGGTCTCACACGTCATTCTGCTAGACCATCTTGCTTCCTTTGGCATATCGCACACAGTTTTGGCCTGGCTAAAGAATTTCCTGCAGGACCGAAGACAAGTCATTACTCTAGGTCCATTCAAATCAGTAGATAAACCAATGCTCTCCGGCGTCCCCCAGGGGTCAAGTCTCAGCCCCACTCTTTTCAATGCCTACATGGCCCCCCTAATTAGGCTGATATTGTCATTTAACATAGAGACTATATCCTATGCGGCTAATTCTGGTTTTGGAGAATAACACCACTCAGGCAGAAGAAAATCTACACCAATGTCTCACGGCCACCTTCAACTGGATGAAGATTAACCATCTGAAATGTAATTCTGAAAAAACAGAAATACTACCGCTAGGGAAAGGGAATTTTTTCTCCCCCAATACCTGGTGGCCAGATGACGCCACCTCCCCGCCCAACACTGTCAATTCTGTTCGAAACTTAGGAATTAAATTTGACGCCACTCCTTTAAACAACAATCCCTGGCAGTTGCTGGGACCTGTTTTCACATCATAAAAACGCTTTAAAAATTCTTTGACCTGCTTCCCATTGCTGCCCGACAGACAGTTGCTGTGGCCCTAATCACATCAAGACTTGACTACTGCAACAGTCTGTATGCAGGCACAAATAAGTCAGTTTTCCACAGGCTTCAGATGGTCCAACATGCAGCTGCACGTCTAGTGTTGAAATGGCCTAGGAAGTCATCTGCATCAGCAGCCCTAGAAACGCTCCACTGGCTGCCAATTCATAAACAAGTCCTTTTCAAGGTCCTGCTAATTACTTTCAGGACAGTTCATGCCAGAGGTCCCCTCTATCTACGAACCAAATTCAGGCATTATGTACCCACTCGGAACCTTAGGTCGTCCAACGCCAATTTGCTAAAGGTTCCAGCGTTTAGACTCATTTCAAAAGGAGGGAAATCACTTGCAGTAATAGGGTCTAAGGCCTGGAACATACTGCCATACAAGCTCCGTCAAATTCAATCCGAGACTCTCTTTAGGAAAGCTCTGAAAACTTGGATCTTCATAACATCTGACGCCGTATATAGAACTTTAATCTAATACCTACTCTTCGCGTCCCCTATTCTGGTATGGGTTCGTCAGCCAGGTTCTTTATGTGCCGTATGTGCCACGATGCTCCTAGGAGTGGCAGTTGCGCTTTATAAGTGCCCAATTACATTACATTACATTGCCTTCAGTCTCTCTCTGTGAGCAGAAGCATGCTGCTGCCGCAAGACTGCCGCCGGCACACAGCCAGCCCGGCGGTAAACTCCAGATTCGGAAGTCGGGATGCAGTTGGCTTGGCGGCATTCTCCCGACTGCCTATGCTGCGGCCTGGTGGTCCAACCGCCAAGGTCATAATAAGGCCCTTAGTTTGAAACTCACATTGGAATCAAGGTTATTTATTATGGACAGTTTTCCCTACATGGAATCAGGAACAATATCTAAGGGTCATAATAACTCCTCATCCATCAACAAGGTCACACATTTGTATATTAAAATTCATATTTTTGTGGCCTTAGTGGGGAATCCTCTTAGCCTTTTTTTTATACAGATAAATTGCGGTAAAGAGTACTGTGGTTGTAGTGGATATTGTGTTGACATTGTGTCTCTTTATGTACAGAAAGTAGATGAGACCATCTTCAGGACTGGATATTGCAAAACAAAAATGGGCGACACTCTTTAAATCAGAGTGTAGGAAACAAATACATTAAAAATTATTATAAAATCAAAAAAACACTGAAAGAAATTAAGCAAGGAATTAAATAGTCTCCTGATTCAGCAATACATACCCCCAATGAAAAGTAAATTCTCTCCGTAGAGAAATGTTGGTGGCACCTTTATTTGGTTTCTGGACTCGGGAGTTTCTCAAAATTATGAAGACAGACCATAATAAAAGTTTAGTTGACTGAAAACACAAAAAGTAGTCCTTAGCCAAAATGGAGCAAACTGTAATTCAACAGTTAAGATCCTTGAAGAAACCGCATCAAAAGAGACCAACAGAGAAAAACAAATTCAAACAGCTCAAAGGTAGTCAAGAATCCTTATCCAGGTATGATGACCAATCCATGTGGGTCTTCATAAGCCCACTGCTGTCTCCCTACTGGATTATGAAGAGGTTGAACAGCATTATATATTTTTCATCTGTGCAGCAACCTAAACCAGACTGTAAATCTCTGGTCAGCAGGAACTGAAAATGCAGACTAGATGCTGAGGCCAGCTCCTCAATGGCTGCCCAGATGAATCATTGAAGAGCAGAGGTATTCAAATGTTTTGATGCCGAGACCCCCCTGTCAAACTTTTTTAAGCGTAAGGACCCCCTCCAGACACAAATTTCTATAACCTGGTACTCCTCATCATTGACAACCATAAACGACCCCAATTCCCACTGCAAATCATTTTTACAGTGGGGCAAAAAAATTAAACAATGTTTAGCCAACCAAAGGTTTGTATGCGACTTTGGTTCGGTGTCAGAGGCTTACCATGGAGTTCAAACAAAAAGTCTCCAAAAAGAATTACCCAAAAATGCACAATGGTACTTTTTTTTCACAAGCAAAACATATTTTGACAAAACTTATTTGGATGATAACACCTTTCTGAACTAATGTGATGGGTGTGCCTATTTTTCTCTAGAGACTCCATCAATCTGCAATATTTGCAACCCAAAAATAGCAATAAGGAACACAAAGGTGACCAGTCCAGCTTAGCAAAGGGCCTTTTACTGCGTGGCAACACGTGTCGCTGCTTTTTAGTAACTTTTGAACCGTTTGAGCTATATACTAATTTTTGTTTTTGCTAAAGCCAGCAGATTATGTGGCAGATGATGGATTATGCAGCAAATGCAGCAAATCTATAATTATGTGAAAATCGCCGCGGCTGCACGATCGCATAATTCATGTGGCCCTGGATATAATGACTGTAATGCATAGGCTGAAACATTAGTGCATGGCATCCAAGGAGAACCATATTATATTTCAATGGATGCTGACAGCTTGGCTTTTACAGCTGCATGGAACTGGATGTTGCTGAACATCATTCATGATAAATAAAATATACAGTTTACAATCATTAATGATGAACTGTTAGGTCCAAGTAGGATGCTTTCTTTTAATCCATTGTAGGAAGTGGTCCCTTAATCTTCTTTCATACTGTTTTACTAAAAAGGTTTATATTTTCAACAGTATGAAAACAGACACTTCTATTTTAGCAAAAACTGAATCCTGGTTATATTAGTTTGCTGCTGTTACTGACTTGAGTCATTTTTGGGGGAGCTGGAGAGCCTTGAGAGTCCGAGTATGGGGGTGGCTAAAACAAAATATTCTGAATGTTTTTTAGGGCTTTTACCATCAGGCAGCTACATATAAAATAACAGGCAGCTTAAATGAAAAATACATAAAGAAAGGTTTTTACTCAGTGGGAAACACACTATAGTACATTATGAAATCTCTATTAGGTAATGCACTGTGAAGGTCTTTGTGTAACCAGAGAGCCACAGAACTAAATCTTGCTTGGTGCTGTGGAGAATAGTGATTTGTGTATTTTTAGTGCTACGAGGTCACAGCCACAGAAACCACTGTGAATATGTGTCATTATTTTATACTTGCATTACACACAGAATAAGCTACAAAATGCACTATCATTTTTACAATAACATAGAGATTTTAGTAATACCCAGACCATACATAATGCAATTTTTTTTACATAACTGTCCCTTCAACATCTCCTCAGGGATAGTAAGTGGTATTTAAATACAATTAAAAGCATGAAGTTCACAGGTCAGTTGTTAACTCTTTGCACTACCACTCAAAAAGAATAAATCTTTGTCATCACAAAGCTTTGAGTGATTCGATCAATTAAAGCCAGTACCGGCTCCCAAGCATCCTTTACATTTGAAGATTACCCTTTACATTTGCAGATTAACTTGTAGCCCATATTTGCATTTCTTTCAGGCAAGCAGGCACCCTGGCAGGAAAGCTTGTTTATCTATCTGCCTGGCTTCGGTTTTACAGCACAGGACACTCCCTGAATGACACTCCAGCTGAAGCATTTTTAACTATCGGAATTTACCGGGACGGTTGTCATTTTCCAAAATGAAGAGCAAACGTTTTGGATTCTAGGCAGAAGTTAGTCTGGTGAATGCGCCTCCCCCCTTCCCATGACTCCACAGCCCCCCTGGTGGTCGTGCCCCACAGATTGAAAACCTCTATTGTAGAGTGCGAGGAGTCTCACTGCAGTCTGAGGAGGGCCTGTTTTTACTTTGTCACTCTTCAGTAGTGTGGGAGTGAGATAAAAAGATCCTGGCTTGAAGAGTAGAACCCAGAATCATGCCCTTCCCCATGCAAGTTCCCTAAGGAAGCCCAGACTCACTTAGTGCTTGTTGATGGCTCCAAATACCGAACCTCCTCCCCAGCGGATATGGCTGTGTGATTGACACATGCAACATCTGATGATGAAAGAAAGCAAGCTTAAATTAATGGGTATTGTATTCCACTAAAGGTTCACCTGTCCTCTAAAGTGTCACAGTGATGGCACTTAAATGAACTGACCTTGGAAACCAGTAGTAAGCTATTCTTTTCTAATTTCCCTAGCCATTATAGTTCAACAGTTGTGTAATGAGGCCCACCCGTGGTTTAAGGTAGCTCTGAGTGAAGTTTATCAGAAATTGCATTTATTAGGGGGGTTTAATACCCTAAACACCCCCTGAAGATATGTCCCTGTCCGCTGCCTGTACCTCTAATTCCCTGTAACCTTAGCGATAGCACTGATGTATGAACCAGTAAAATCTGCTTTCTCTGCCCTGAGATTTGTGTCAATTTTAGGTCGCAGCCTACCTAAAGACATCTTGGGGACATTCAGAAAGTTGACCTAGGAATGCATTCTGCCCGTTGCTTACCATTGGCTTTGTAGTTTGTAACTCACAGTTTCTGGCTTTCTATTTGCTGGCTTTATTTGCTTTAGGCTATCCAGCTCGAGTTCGTCCCTCCTGTTAACCAAACCTTGTTTACTGTATTCTTTCACAAACTCGTTTTCTGTAAACAGGCATTTAAATCTTGTTCTTATCTTATCACATTTGCGTGCATTCAAAGACAGAGGTCAGATGTCAGACTGTGTCTTCAAGGGAGCTTGGTGTTTATTTTTCTATCTCTGACTGCAAAGTCATTGGATTTATGTCACAATCATGCTGGCTAGTGGGAGCCTGCTCAAGGAAGTCTGTACAGATGTTAGTGTTTTTTCTATTACACAGGAAAATTTAAGTGTCTGTATATGAATTGTGCTGACAATCAAATCAATACATTGGGTGAATACATATCCACACATTATCGTTAATGTGCTGTATACTTTTAGCAGAAAAAATGTATGAGTGCAAATTTAATGGTCGTTTCATTTGAAGATGTGTTGTCTGTAATGGCAGTACGCTACATAACCTGGGATTCCACAAATGTGGAAATTGCAGTATGTGTAAATTTGCCCTTTCAGGAACACTAGAATTCCAATATAATGGCTCTAGAAAACACTATATTAACCAACATATAGATTGTAATACAAAGTATGTGATCTATATCATAATATGCAAGTGTGCTAAGATCTACGTAGGAAGTACTATTAGGAATCTAAAAGTACGTATCTCTGAACACTTTAGAGCATTGAAAAATATGGATGAGAGATACCCTATAGTGCATCATGCTTTGGAATGTATAGAGCAACAGAAACAGCTATCATTCAAATTTCATGGCATAGAAACTGTACCTATTGATTGCAGGGGGTAATCGTGAATTGAGACTACGGCAGGCTGAAGCACGCTGGATTCTCAAATTACATGCGGTTGAACAGGGATTAATATCGATAATGAATTACAATATTTTCTGGGCATTTAAAATCAGTGACTGCCCAGAATATCTGACATATATTCATGTTAAGATTTCCCGTGTTTGATGTTAAGTTTCAGGCTAACTGTAATCATGGATGTTATTGATGTTATGCTATAGAAATGAACTTATGTACCTAATTGGTGTAGGAGATAACCATCTAATTTATGGGCATACTAACTTAACGGAAATGTACTAAGGTGACATTTTACTAGACATATGTGCTGAATCAGTATGTAGTAACTGTCCCCTAATCTCCTTACTGCTGAATTAGATTGTATTTTAATGTTTTATTCTGTGTGTTTTCTTTCTGTTCTCTATCTACTCTTACTAATTGCTTTCACTATCCCTTCCTTGGAGGTGTTCTAGAATTTGAGTTAGCCTACCAAGCTCTTTTTGATGCAATCGTGGAGTGATTGACCAATTGGGGTCAGTAGCATTTGAACTCAAGTAGATTTATCTATCGACTAAATCTCTAATCCTCTTGAATTTTGTTAGGGGAGCGTTATGGTTCGTCTACAATAATATACTCGGTTTTCATAAAATCTTTTTGTACGAAGTAAAATGTAGGAAATATTGAGCCCTTTTCTCCTTATCATATCGGCTGGGTCCTTTTTATTATTCGGTACTAAATGTAAGGCTAATATCGAAATCTTGGTGAACTTGTATATAAATTACACGTTCCAATATGGCGTAGGTTTAACTGTTTACGTAGTACTCGAGTTAGTGAACTTGTGGTCTGTCTTTGATCTCTACACATAGAGGCTATTTAACATATAGCTCTAAGATGGCGTGTGTTCTGAACGCTGATACTCTTACACGAGGATCTTCTACCGATGAAGTCGGCTTTAGGTAAGCTGCTGGATATAACGTGCGAGTGTCTTCAATGGGAGGCTATGCTTAGAGTTTCAAGCTACGCTGGTTTATTTAGTATAAGTTAATCTTGGACTGATTAGATATATAATTCTATTGCATAACGCAGTCGTTGGGGCGGTGAGTTTAGGGCTACATTTTTCTATAAAACTTTGTAATTTGTTGTGCCCTTCAGATGCGGAGGTATTGACTTGGTCCTCCCGTTTTTCGCAGTAACTTCCCGTAATATATTCAGACTACGATATGCCTTTATAATGCGGAGGTAGTGACTCGATCCTCTTGCTTTTTGCAATAACTTCCCGTATTATGTTCAGACTACGATATGCCTTTATAACACAAAGACCCTTTATGAAGTCGGGTTCCTCTCAAGAGACCTCATGTTTATTTTAACTTATTAGAATTTGATATTACGGTCGTGTATACCCTATTTAAGGCCTAGACACCTATTTGAGATAGTTGCACTTGCTCTTTCTGAACTTCACTCTTATATCCAATATATAGGATATGTGGCTGACCGCGATGAATTTTAATTCATATTACTGATTGTTGGACTATGGGTGCTATTAGAAGAAAGGACACATTTTAATTTTAGGTATGAATTGTAATTTTTTCTTTATGAGTGCATAATTATTCATGCACGTATATGTGATATCTATTATAGTTACTATTATTCGTTTATAAATGGATATAGTTCAGGATATTAGGTGTGGAATATTAGTTTATTCTTAGGTGCGCTTATTGAATCATGTACTCAATTGAGAGAATTTAGAAGAGAGCTTATGAAATCTCGGTTATTTATATAAATACTTAGTATAGTTGTATCACCAACTACGAAGCTTTTACTGGACTATACTTTTCTTGTTATTATAACAGACATTAAGGAATCGTGTTCCCTTAATTTTATAGGTTTATTACGACCTCTTTCTTGATGCGACCGTCAATTATTTAAGGGTTCTTGTAATACTGATCTTTGGTAAGTGGTAGTCAATTTGACTTAACATGCATTAAGGCGCATGGGTGTTTATTATCTTAAGTTGTATTAGTCTTGCTGATTTTTATTTAAGGTATCAGCATGTCTTAATCTTTTCCCTTCTTTTTCCTTTTTTCCTTTCTACTTTGGGAATGTATATTCACTTTGGAGGTGATCTTCCTTTAAAATTTACTGGCACTTGGTACTATCTATACTCTCAGGGACTTTCTGAATAACAGATAGTTGCCCTGTTCTGCTGACTTGGAGATATCTCACTTGTAATATAAAGTACCATGTTCACTGCATTGGTGGTATTTACACTATGGGAGAAGAATGTATATTTTCCCATATGTTTTAAACAGAGTACTGTATTGTAATTAGGTCAATTTTTTCTTGTTTTAGCCCTGATGAAGTCCTAGGCGTATAGCCGTATGGACGAAACACGTGTTGGCATGGCTTGTGTTTTAAAATCATGTTGCTAAAGAAGATGGATACCAGTGAATGATATCTTGTCAATTTGGAATAAACAAAGAAGAATACATTCAGGACGGATATTTGGACTTTATTTTGTTACTACTACATGCATGCTATCTGCTCGGGCTGCCAATTATTTATTTCGCTACCATTTCATGCATACTCCAGGTTACCCCACTCCACTCTACTCTGCACCACTCCACTCCACACCACTGCACTCAACTCTGTACCACTCCACACTTTGCCACTCCACTCTGCTTCACTGCGGTCTTCTCTGCACCACTTCACTCTACTCTGCCAATGCACTTTATGCCACGATAGTATGCACCACTGCACTCTACACCACTCAGCGCCACTCCATTCTATGCCACCCTACTCTGCAACACTGCCCTCTATGCCACTGCACTCTACTCCAAAGTACTCTACACCACTTTACTCAAAACCAATGCCCACAACGCCATATTCTGAACAAAATCACTCTACACCGCTATGCTCTATGCCACTGCACTCTACGCCACTCTATTCTACTCAGCGACCCTGCTCTCTGGCCACTCTACTCTGTGCTACTGCCCTCTATGCCACTCTCCTCTGCGCCACTCCACTCTATGCCAATGCAGTCCATGCCACTCTACTTTATGCCACTCTACACCACTGACCCCTACGCCACTGCACTCTATGCCAATCCACTCTAAGCTACTCTAATTTACTCTGCACCACTGCACTCTATGACACTCTACTCTATACGACTTCACTCTACGTCACTTCACTCTACTCTGAAACAAGCTACTCTGCCACTTTAGACTATGCCACTCTCTTGCACTCTGCGCCTCTCCACACCACTGCACTCTACACCACTTTACTCAAAACCAATACACTCTATGCCACTGTACTCTGTGCCAATCTACTCTGCAACTCTACACTGTACGCCACTATACTCTACTCTCTGCCACTGCACTCTACGCCACTCTACACCATTGCACTCTGTCACTTTACTCTGCACCACTGTATGCCACTGCACTCTACACCAATGCATTCTAGGCCACTCTACACCACTGTACTCTACGACACTCTACAGCACGGCACTCTCTGCCACAAAGCTGTACTCTACTCCATGACACTCAACTTCACTCCTCTTCACGTCAATCAACTCTACTGTACGCCACTCCATAACACTCCACTCTACTCCACTTTACGACACACCACTTTGTGCCTCTCTCCTTTACCCTACTAACTGTTAGCCATGCTGAACAGCAGCCACTCTGGTGTGCAACATTGCTAAAACATATTGGCAAAGACAACAGCTTTGCCAATGTTTGTACATTTTTCCACCTTTCCCATTCTAACGAGATTCTCAAGTCATAAGATATGGCTGGATCTCCTTGGAAGGAGCAGGATGGAAGATGCCTTTTTAGGCATTTTGTTATGTAAATTGTGCAGAAAATGCTACAATTTGCTACTATTTTCCCAACATCCCATCGACAAACAACCTTGCTTAATACACCATGAAATTAATGGAATATTTAATGAGTGCCCCTTTCAAAACCTGTGGCTTTATAGCAGACGTATTTGAGAATAGCGCTTCAAATGCCTTATTTAACCCATTTATTCTGCTTACAACACCCCTATAAGTCAGGGTTACTCACTTCACTCAGTGCATTTTGGGGCCGAAATTTGTACTACGCCACCTTCAAAGATCATCCATAACCATTCCTTCAGACCCACATAGTGACAGAAAAAAACAGTAGTCGGGCAAGGATGTCAATTAGGTGTAGCAACTGCTAACTGGGGCTGGATCTTTGGTAACCCGGGCATTTCCCCTTGTAACCCCTGGTTTAAGGAGTTGTGAAGGCAGAGGCAGCAAAAGAAAGTCAACCAGGTTTTGAATCTATTTAGCTTGTTCAGTTTCTATTTGGTCCATTCATTTAGCCTCTCAGCATCAAATAGAACATTTTTGAGGAACTAAGAGCAAGAGTAGGGGGCAGGGGGTCACACCTGTGGTATCAACATGGTCAAGTGACAAATGATATCACTTACACTATGCCTGGCAATTTAGTTCTTTTCTTTTGTCCTTGAGAAAGGCCCATTTCACCTTAGTGGGGATGACATGATGTAAATAGGCCGAAGATTTCAGGGTCACAATGACAGAAGATGCAGCCTTGGTATGGAGGAATTGAACCCGGAATGGTGTCAATAAAGTAGGACACCTGGCCAGGAGTCATTATAGACAGCATAGGGCTTGATGTCTTTTCACCAACACTCTACTGGCCATGTCTGAAACACACAGCATGGGGAGCAATGCACAGATGTTAGTCTTCAACTGGAGCAATGCACACGTGTGGTGCACATACCCTTGTAAATGGTACAAGTGTGGTGACTGAAACTCTGTTTTACAATGTTTTGGGAACAAGAAAAGAGTTAAAAGAGGATCAAATAGGTGATTGGGGTAATATTCTTTGGGGAGCAGCTTCACCTCCTATTAAACATGAGGTGCTAGCCTGCTCAGGGGACAATGTAAGCTTGACAAGGACCAGCTTAAAGAGGTAGTACATAGGAAAAAGTCTCCAACACGATAGGCCGTGTTGATACGTCACATATGCGGCAGAGCTGGAGACATCCTAGAAGAATTTTGTCTGATACGTCATTTATCATGGTCATAAGGAATGTAAGCAAATGGACAGTCTAAGAAAAGTGCTCGAGATGTGTACATCATAGAATCTAGTGCTGTCACTGATTTAGAAATAAAGAGCAGACCATGGTTGGCAAAATATGGCAAGGAATCAGCTTTGTGTCTATTGCCAGAGCACCTGAAGAACGGTCGTTTGTTATGTGTTTTTTCAACTGTGATGTGAGGGCAACCTTTTACATAGTTAGGTATATTCCAAAGGCGTGCTTAATGTTGTGCCATCTGTTTTGGATATTCTACACCTTTGTGTCAAGGTAAGTCAGAATATTTATGGTTGGTGAAGCGAAGTTGCAATGTTTGGATTATTGTTGACGGCTCAAATGAGAGCCACTATCCTACGTGTCAACAAGAGAGGACGTACAAGAGGTGATCTTCAAATTAGACAGGCTGGTAGCATGAGGAACGGTGACTGTTGGGTCAGGGAACCTAGCATTTGTGGGAGTTAAAATGGATGCAATAGTGCACAAATCTAGACTTAGAGAAACAATATTAGTAACCTTTTTTTGGGGGGGTGGTGGCAAAGGTGATGACCAAGTTAATGCATGAGCTTATATGTCTCTTTGCAAGCACTGTGGTAGAGCATTTAGCAGCACGTTAATTTGTCTTGAGAAACTAACTAATCCTCTACTCCCACAGGTTTGAAAGATTGCTGTGATAAGGGACAATCCCTAGATATGGAACATTGCTTTCAGGCAAACCCCACTTGTTATCTTGTTTGGACCGAAGATGTGGCCTGAAAGTTTGGCCCACATTACTGGGTCTAGAAAATACGACCATATTTCCCCACACCTGAAAGCATTAAACTGGCTACCATACGAAGCCAGAATCCAATTTAAGCTGGCATGTATTACCCACAAAGCGCTCCACTACAAAACACCAAGGTACTTAGCCCAGAAAATTGAGGTATCAGGGGAAGCAGACCAGCCAGGAGTGCCAAGGAGCTGTTGCTGAAACCACCCATCTTTCGGAAGAAGAAAACATATGACAGAGCTTTCTCCGGAGCAGCCCCCAGAATCTGGAACTCACTCCTCCAAACATTAGAAAAATTCCAAACACGGCAACATTCAAGAGGGAAGCAAAGATCTTCCTAATGAACAAGTTCCTTCCTTAGGCAAGACTTTCCATCAGTACTACTCTGGAATCTTGATGTAGAACTTACGGGAAATACACATCGGGACCATTTGGCTAGGAATATTGTTACACCATTGTACACTAAACAGATCCTAAATTGTTATTGTTGAAACTGATAAGAAAGACATGTACCGGAATCTTATATATATTTGCACTGCTATTCACGTTGTACTCTAACTGTAACTCATGTAACTGTGAAGCGCTCTGATACCCTTGGGTCACGTTCGCGCTATATAAAACTCTATAAATAAAAATAAAATAAATAAATAATGCAAACCTAGCCAAAAGGCAGTGGAGTGCTGTACTGTCTGTAACATTTAAATTTTCTTTTTCATAAATTGCTAACTTATGGGGGGCTCTTTATTGTCGGGTGCTTCTCAACGCAGTCTATCATGTTTCAGGTAATTTTAAGAAGTATTTGATCATTTCATAAACACTGGGTCCTTTATGTGTTTTTCCTAATGTAACATTGCTGGCTTTGTTTTTTGCTAACCTGGAAGAACAATATTAGATCCATAGTTCTATCCTATTCAATCACACACTTGAATATAACAGAACTTCTTTTGTCTCCTATTGCATATCAAATAAATTGTGCAGCTGGAAATATACATCAAGGTGGCTATTCACAATGGTAAACTTACATGTGAGTAAATCTATGCGTGTAAGTTGACTCTTACACTTTGCAGCAAATTTGCTACATTTGGCTGGTTACCACGTTCTGGGTGTAAATGTACTACAAAGTGTAGAATTACAGTTTTGGGGGTGGAGACTGAATAAAAGTAATTTAGCAAAGGAAAATTACTATTAGTAACTGTACAACTGTATTTTATGTTCCGCATAGTTTGCAGGACCTCCTCACTTGGGGAAGATACTCCCGCATACTTTGAAAGATCTCTGCATTTGGGGCGGAGACCTGTGCAACAAGGGAAGATATCTCCACAGGGAAGGGAATTGGAGAATTCTATATAACTGATACCAATCCAATCCTACATACCTGACACCCATTCCCTTCCAACAATATAAATACTGCTCACTAAATAGGATCTGCTTTTTGCTCTTCAGCTTTCAGATTATGCTGCCACCACATTCTACCTGAAGATTGCACACCACAGTGGCGAATAGGAAGAGAGATTTCACTGAGGAGACATCCCTTGTCGTTAAATGTGTTACAAACAACTACATGTGCTGACTCCATTCACTTTCATCGGAACCCAGAAGGCAACCTAATGGCAGGAAGTGACAGACTCAATCAATGCATTGGGGGAGGTGGCCTGCATTGTGCGAGGTGGCGTGATAAAAAGGAGTGGCAAGATGGGGGGAGGCGGGTGAAGAAGATGTTCACCAGGATTTAGCTGGACAAGTTCTTCCTGGAGAGCCAACTGTATATCATCTCTGTCTTACCCCCATGGGGAGGCTGTTCTTTCCACCATGCACCTCCTATATGGGCCACCTCTTTCTGGCAACACTAATGTGATCCCAGGTAAGATTCTTACATCAGCCCTCACTGAAAGCAAACCTACAGTGACTCACCAATATCTGTCCTTCGCTCTTACAATAATTGTTAGGCATAAGCTTCAACGGATAGTTACTATGTACTAGACCTCGGAATACCAAGTGTTGCACTCATATCGAGTGGATGTATACTTATTGTTGGTACTAATACCGATCTATTTGAAAAGGGATCAACTTATTGCTTATATGTTGCAAAACCTAGGTTCCCGACACCACTTTTCTGGGCAACTTCATATACTATCAGTTGAGGGCGGCGGTTCGCGTGACCCACAGTTCATTCCCAGAGGTCCCACCTGTCTTCCACGTTCTTGAAATGGCCCTTACTTCCCCCTCACCTCGTAAACGTGACTATATTCCGGAATGCATGAGAGTGCGCCGGGACTAACATAGTATTACCAAGATATGAATCATATATATTGTAAAACCCATAATTGGTTTACATATATGACTTCTATGGAAACATGAGCTGAGAGTAATTGTACTCTTTTTGCCCTTGAACCACAGATCTCGTTTAACCGGAGGACTTAACCTATGTACCTATGCGGTAGACTGGCTATCGGTTGCATACTTTCTTACATACAGATAGATGGGCTAATATTTTGGTCCACCGACATCCTCGTGATGCACTTAATCTCACATTTACTTTAATTTTCGCATATCTTTATATTTATTTTAATTTTTCGTTTTCCTTTATCCTTATAACTTTTTCTTTTGGTTGCTGCACAAATTCAGTGCTTTGTGCTAGATACTAACAATTATTTTGGTAACAACAATGTTTGCATGCCAGTGTCCAATTGGAAAGTGTTTCTAATGTTTAAACTGAGCACATAACATACAAGGGTACCATGCTGGAAGGGCACCATGTTATAATGTCTTTCTTATGATAAACTTCACAACTACTCCTCTCAATCTCACGACTTGCATGTTGGATATCTCAAGGAAAGTACAAGTACCTTTCACTCACCAAGGTGGATACACTTTAGAATTAACTAATAAGAAAGAACTGCTGCTCTCCTTAAAAATGTCAGCCTTGAGAAAGCCCCCGCCCATACAGCCTCACAGAGGGTGAAACACATGTTGGCTTTCTTTGCAACATTAACAACGAAAATCACACATCGGAAGGAGATATAACTCAAGAAATTAATTAAGAAAATAGAATGTGATGCAATCTAAGGATGTAATCCAAGAGATGATTTGAGGATGAACCAAGGAGAATAAAAAACACAGCTAAAGAAAAAAGATATATCTGTCATTCTTACAACAGAACTTTCTGTTAAACCATTCAAGACACCGAATATTGGGTAGATACACTCAATATGTACTTACATCTTTGCATATTGGTAAATATTATTTTTTAACCTTCATTTGTGAACAATGTATGACAATTCAAGGCCAGCCATCCTCATACCTATCACTGACTAGAAGACGTTCAGATCTTATCTGGGTCAAAGGGTTCATATTTGAATAGGATCTCTCTGAAGCAGACCATAATTATTGTGAGTTTAGCAAAGCCCGGGAAGCTGTCAGACTACTTTAATAAGATAACTCAAGAGGTAAATGTATACTACAGTGCATAACCTACAGGCCACAGGTTCCAATTCCAGTACTATACCTCAGTGGGTTAATTTGAGAGAGTGAGTGTCCTCAACATTATTTGTATTTTTTGCCACGTGTTTTAACGCATCAACCTATCAAACACAAGGAGATGATGGACGGAACGCTGAAACTTTTCAGACACTCACCCCCAGTCACAGATCGGGGTTGAATCCATCATCGTTCTTTAGCTCACTTCGCCACCTCAGTTTAGACCCAGCTGTATGCAAATCAGTCTTGACCCTGTGCCTCATGCGAACAGTTCAGCCCGAACTGCCAAGCCAGGTCTTCCCTGAACCGTAAACAAGCATCATGGGACCGGTTTTAGGGTGACACCCCTCATCAGTCAGGCTAGCTTGAATCCAGTGGCAAAGTGAGCAAGTGACCCACGTCTGGGCATACCATGCCAATTTAGGGCGAACAAAGCAAACACAAGGAGATGATGGACGCAGCGCTGAAACTTTTCAGACACTTACCCTCAGTCACAGATCTGGGTTGAATCCATCACCATCCATCTTTAGCTCACTTTGCCACCTCAGTTCAGACCCAGCTATATGCAACTCAGTCTTGACCCTGTGCCTCATGGGAACAGTTCAGCCCGAACTGCCAAGCCAGGTCTTCCCTAAAACGGAAACAAGCATCCTGGGACCGGTTTCAGGGTAACACCCCTCATCAGCCAGGCTAGCTTGATGGACTTAGGCCCAGATATCTGTACTGGGGTGAATGTATGACATTGTTCAGCATTCTGTCCATCAATTGTTCTTTTTAAAGCATGAACCTAACCACAAGTAGCAGCAACAAGGATTACAGAACACATTTTTATGTGAGCAGCAGTATCTCAGACCAAAAGTGCTATACATAGAACAGAAGTGTACACATTTGGCTGGGTTCAAATTGAATTACCAAAAACAGATAATTATGAGGGGTGGGAAACTGCAGCACAGTACTGCCATATTATAAGACAGCACAATGTTGAGTAGAGGTTCTCTCCTTCCTTGAATCCTTTTTGGAAGGCAGATCCCAATGAGTGCATCTCCACCCTTTTATATCCTCCCCCAAACCACTCTTATTTGGGGTGCCCCAGGGATCAGCCTTGAGCCCTCTGATGTTTAATGTGTACCTCTGTAGGTTAGCTGGCCTGATTGAATCTAGGGGTGTGAAGGTGGTCTCCTATGCGGATGACACCCAGCTTCTGTTTTCCTTTCAGGAATATATAGCGGCTGCACTCTACAAATGTAAGGAGTGTCTTTAAGGAGTAGCTGTCTGGATGGAGTCTAACTTCTTTAAGTTGAATTCTGACAAAACCGAAGTCCTTTTCTTCGGACCCAGTGGTCCCCCCTCCTCTGAATGTTTGGTGGCCTGAAGAGCTACTACCTCTGCCAGGAATCTAGTTTTTATGTTCGATTCTGGGGGCATACCCGTAAAATTGTTGTTCATACAATGGTTTGCTCTGGTTTGGACTATGCCAACAGCCTTTACCTGGGTCTTCCTGCCTTTCTGACACACAAACTCCATATTATTCGGAATGCGGCAGCTAGGATTATTCGTCGAGTCCCTTTCACATCTCACCCCATTTGAAGCAGCTACACTGGCTCCCAGTGGTAAAGCACATTAAATTTAAAGCCCTCACACTGGCTTTTAGAGTACTCACAGGTAGAGGCCCCCTCTATCTAAGAAATAGACTGGTCTTTACAAACAACACAGAGCACTGAGATCGAATAACCTCCGCAGATGCAGGTCCCTAAATTCTTTGAGGCCCGACGTGGAGGCAGCTCCTTTACAGTATTTATGGCCAAGCTATGGAACCCTCTGCCAGTTATTCTTCACAGGGCACAGTCAGTTGCCATCTTTAAAGAGACCTAAAAACCTGGCTGTTTGACTCAGATTAATACATAAAGTGGCTTTATGTGGTATCAGTCTTTTTGCTTTGAGCGCCGGGGCACTTCGGTCGAAGCAGCTGTGCGCTTTACAAATGCTTTTTGATTGATTGATTGATTGATACCTTTTACTTTACACACATTTACAATTTGAGATACCCGGCAATGTAGCGATTCGCACACAATAACACAACTTTTGTTCACATGAAGGACCTGGGATTAGAACACAGGTTTCAGGTTCCAATGTCAAAAGTAGCAATAAAATATATTTTCAGAATTAGGAAGTAGGATGCAAGAGCCTCTGACCAGTTAAAATGCCACCTGTTCCAGTGCTCCACAGTCCAAGCCAGTCAGCATGAATGAGTTCAAGAATATAGCCATGGACTGGAACCAGCTTCTAACAGCCCATTCTGAAATGATCGGCTTTTGGACCGTGGAGATAAGTGGCCTGAACAAGATCTTTCACTTTTGGGAATAGGGGATGCTTCCATTGCCTCTTGTTGACATGCGCCTTAGGCACGCTGCAGAAAGGCAAAGCAGCAAGTTTATTTTCCATGCACGTGTACTATTGGCCACAAAAAACTACAAAGTGGTATATGAAGCCTCAGAATTATGTTAACATGGTTCCACAGGCAGTAAAGGAATCCTGGTTGAGTCAATTCAACCTTTCATTCCTCTGAGATTGATTAATGAAGTACCATTAAATGGTATTATACTAACATCTTTTATTCCTAGTGCTTAGAATCTGGAAAACTTGTACTATGGATTATACAAAAACAAGTAATTACTATTATTGTATATGTATATATTGTTATATAATACTGGTTCTCTTTCCTCTAAGTACCTTAAGCAGGAGAAAGCCAACGTAAAGCCCTAGCATATCTGCATTCCAAACATTCCTTTACCCTATGTCTTTGATCCACTACTTCTTTACCCCCCAGTCATTTGTCTTAGATCCGCTCCATTTTCTTCTTCAAAGGGCCTCTGTACTTCCTTAGTAGTGCTGCAATGAGCAGCTTTCTAGCAAGACTGAATTAAGGATATATTGCTTTTCCTGCTCTTTCTCTATTTTCCCTTTGCCGTCCAAGATTTTTTCTATTTTTCCCAGGGGATTGAGCCAGCCCATTACCTACTTCTCTGCCCCTCCTAGGCTTGCAGGGATGGTTTGGGCTGCAATTGGCTCCCCATCTGGTGGTTTCTCCAGCCCTCCTATCCTCTTATGCCACCGGATTCCCATTTAGCCTATTCTCCCTGGGCATCCCGGCTGTGCTAAATTTGTAAAAGTGTAAGTACTAGGGCGCAAAGTTTTGTTTAGAAACTCTTGGTTGGTGCTATCAAAGGTCGAGGTGTCGAATACCAAAGCTGCGTAGTCTTGATTCCACCTCATGTCTCTTAAGTACAAAACCAGCCTCTGCTTTCTCTTATTCCCACTCTTGCAAGTTCTTTTTCATCTCTGCCTTCTCATTTTGTCACAGTTTTTCCATCTTTTTCTTTCTCCTTCCTTTCTCCTTCCTTTCTCTTTTTGTGTTTTTCTTCACATTGCTCAGGGGCAAAGTCTTTTAAAGAATAATAAATGCTGATCCCCAAACATGAGTACCAGTAAGCCTACCTGCAACAACTAGCTCAAATTAAGCAGTGCATGCAGGTAAAGGGCCGAAGGTACAAGGTGTTTCCAGCATGATTTTCCATGTTGGGGCCATGTTATGGCCAGGAGCCAGAATCCCCTTCACTATCCCCAATACACAAAAAGGGTCCGGCTAATCAGCCTGCCAACTTCAGACTAATAGCCCTGCTTGATGTAGATGGGAAATGCTATGTGAAAGTGCTCAATTCAGAGTTTCAAGAATGGGCTACAGCCAACGCATTAATACCGATCACCCAATCAGGCTTCAGACAAGCATGTAGCATGGAGGATAACCTGGTGATTCTCTCTTCCCTGATTGAGGCAGCAAATACAAAACAGGCGCCAACACTATATGCAGCCTTTATTGATTACACCACCGCCTTTGATAAAGTAGACAGATTGTGGCATTGGTGGAAGCTCCATAGCTGGGGTATCCCGTCCACATTATTGCATGCTACCATGAGCCTATACGTTAAAACCTGGGTGAGAGCAAGGTCTTCACCAATAGACTGACGCAAAAGATCGGGACTAATCAAGACCTGAAACAGGGATGCATATTGGCTCCCCTGTTATTTATCTATATTTGGCTGACCTAAACTATGCACTAGCTGGCATGAATGTATTTCCTCTCAAATTTGCGGGCTTTCATCTATAATGTTTGCTATATGCAGACAATACTATCTTATTTGATCACACCGCTGTAGGTTTGCAAAGATTGTTGAATGCCTTGTCTCGCTACTGTAATGAAACAAAATCTCTATCAATGCCTCGAAGACAAAAATAATAGTGTATGGGATGAAGAAAGTCAATAAAACCAAATTCACCTTCGATCAGGCGAATACTGAGCAGGTAGCCAGCTTTAATACCTTGGTGTCTACTATAACCAGCGTGGCACGCACCATGTGCAGCTTCAGCAACGACAGGAATGTCGGCTGCAATGACTATCGGCTTTCAGAAATTGCTCCAACAAACCTGTCTGTAATTTGTCGAGAAAAACCTGTCTGTAATTTGTTGAGTCATTGATTCCAAGTCCATCCCAACATTGTCATACGACTCCCTAATCTTTAAGGACAGTCTTGGCCCCTGACTGGACAAGGCCCAGTGCCGCTGTTATAGAAGACTATTCCAGCTGCCGGATGCCACTCCGTTTTCTTAAATTTGCCAAGAATTCAGCTTAAGCAAGCAGGTGACCCTGGGAAAATCACATTCCTAAATTATTATTTCAAGCTTAAGACTGCCCCGCTTCGCTCGTGAGGGGGCTTATGTGGTCAAGCATGCAGAATAGTAAGCATGCATGAAAAGCATCTGCAACAAATTCAATCAATGCCATGGGTGCCCAAGAAATTATCGATCTGAACCTTCCACCTAAATTATGCACCAAGTTGCTTAGATAAAAATGCAAGGCTGAGATCCCCAGACGAGGATCAACAGGAACTATCAGCAATGGCCCATGCAAATTTGTGCATTCCCCTCTATCAGTCCAATGGGAGGGCTCCTATTTATCTTGCCCCGTGAGTCTCGAGCTGAAAAAAGACCTAATCAGGCTAAGATGTCTGCATTATACCCCTAAAAATAAATATGAATGACTGAATGGCACAGAGGCCCTGAACTGTAGGCTGTGTAATTACAAATTTGAATCATTGTTGCATGTAGTTTGTGTGTACAATAAATTGAATGACTTGAGGCATTATTGGTTAGCTTCTGTATTTTGGGAATCAGGCAATGTCAAAATGCAATAGCAACATGTCTAAGCGGGACACATGCTCAGCTAACCGCTAGATGTTTTAAATTACTGCAGGACGCCTACAAAGTTTTACATAAGAATGCCATGTCAGCGCTTAACCTCTAGTTTCCAGGGTACTCCCATAGGGCACACTGCATCTTTTTTTTTTTATACTTTTGCACTCTAAACAGTATTTAGCTTGTGTTCTGGATTATCATCCAAGCAAAAAAAGGGAAGGCCTAACGTGATAGCCCTAGCCAGCACTATATACCTTATGCTCGTACAATATGAAGAGTTACTGGCCCTTTTTGCCCATTGAATCAATTTTAGATGTAGTGTTTACCATGTCTTAATTTAAGAATAAAGTTTGTGTTTATCTTGCTTATTTTGCACATTAAATCAACTTTTAGATGACGTATTTGTCATGTTTCAATTTAAGAATTAAGCCTGTGTGATAGTTCTAGTCAGCACAATGCACGTTATGCTCCTCAAGAGTGAAGTTTGTGTTTACCTTGCTCATTTTGCCCATTCAGGCAGCCTTTAGATCAGTATTTATCATGTTTCAATTTAAGAATGATGCCTATGTGGTAGTTCTAGCCAGCCCAATGAACTTTACGCGTGTACAACATGAAGAGCTTCTCGCCCCTTTTTGCACAATAGTATTAATTTTTAGATGCAGTGTTTAATATGTCTCTACTCGAGAACGAAGATTGTGTTTACCTTGCTCATTTTGCACACTGAACCAACTTTTAATGCAATATTTATTATGTCTCAATTTAAGAATAAAGCCTGCATCTTCCAGCTCTTGCTAGCCTTATGCACTTTACACTTTTAAATTACGTATATTATTTGACTTTCTATATAATTAATTAACGTCTGATGAAGTGTTTATTAAGTATCTTTACTTATGGAGTTTGTGTGTACCCTGTTTCTTTTATGCAAAAATTGTTATGGTTTTAATGAACTAAACAATAAAACTTTACCTAACATCCTCATCTCTACTCCCACTTTTTTATCTTCTCTTAAACTAATACCTTCCTCCTACATGTATCTTCAGTTGAACCCCCAAGATGTTATGTGTGCATACAATCAAAATCCAGAGGTGGCTGTAGTGGTATTACAAATACAGCATTACTGATCACTTAATCATTTCTCCCCAGGAGATGCCACCAGACTCACGCAGATTTTCTGTGCACCGAACACTCAGGTTGAATGCAGGAGGTATTTATGCATGTTAACATATATGAATTGGAAAGAAACATGCTGGAATGGGCACAGTAAATCCAACTACCGCATGTTAATATGCATTACAGCTGAGAAAACTCTGAATAGGACAAAATAGGGGAGGATTTGATGATTCCAGTTCTGGTAATTATGGCCCCTTGAACCATGCTATTTATGATCGCCCCCATAGTATTTCATTTGTTATTCTACAGCAATCCAGTTTATGGATTATTGTCAATGGCAGCCCCAAACAACATTGATTTTGTTTTTTGTATGGTAACAGGTCCAACAGCCCAAAATCTTACAACAAAATGAATAAACACTCCAGGAAAAACAAAAAATTAATGGAAAAAGGAAAATAAATATTTTGTTTAAAAAATTTATTCAGGTCAGAAATAAAGTTCAACATCTGAAAATAAAAACCTGTAAAGGAAAAACCTATAAGCCAACCCAAAAAACACCTGCACCCTAGTACAAAATAAAGCTCAATTAAAACAGCATAAAAATGAATCGGAAACACAGAACGCACATATCAAATAAAGTTAAACATTACACTTCACAATAATGCCTACCTCAATATCATAAACTAACTAACACATACTACACTAAACAACATTGATTTTGGTTTTGTATGGTAACAGGTCCAACAGCCCAAAATCTTACAACAAAATGAATAAACACTCCAGGAAAAACAAAAAATTCATGGAAAAAGGAAAATAAATATTTTGTTTAAAAAATTTATTCAGGTCAGAAATAAAGTTCAACATCTGAAAATAAAAACCTTTAAAGGAAAAACCTATAAGCCAACCCAAAAACACCTGCACCCTAGTACAAAATAAAGCTCAATTAAAACAGCATAAAAATTAATCGGAAACACAGAACGCACATATCAAATAAAGTTAAACATTACACTTCACAATAATGCCTAACTCAATATCATAAACTAACTAACACATACTACACTAAACAAAAGTACACTAAAACAACATCCAGTTACAAACACTAGCTTAACTAAAACAAAACACCCCCCCACCACTAACCCATATAAAATAAGTTTAATTTAGTCTTATCTAAACCAGAGACCAACAAAGGGAAACCGCGGCCTCAAACTTTAGGAAAAGTCCAAAATGTCAAAGAAAGACTACTAAGTCAAAGAAACTGGAAACAAGTGGAGGAAAAATAAAAATTAAGATTTACTATTTCCTCTCCAACCTTAACCACATTGGCAAAGTGTTGGACTTTAGGCAAGGGGGATTGAAATGTAATATTCCCACTCCAAACGTAACCACATTGGGGAACTTTTTGGACTTTGGGGGACAAATTTACTATTCCCACTCCAAACTTTAAGGAAAATGCTATTCTTTTAAATTGAAAAATAAATTAATACCACAAATTTACAATGTACACTATGCTAAAAGAATATATTACAGAAATACATTTTGATTGTCCAAAACAAAAGCACACAATGAAAATAAAAAGAGATAGCTACCAAAAATGTAAAACATAACAATTATTTACTATAAATAATAAATGAATAACCGTAAAAATATTTTTTTAATTATTTTATAAAATAACATTAACACAAATCTAAAACTTCCAATTTAAAAAAATTGCAAAAACATTTGAATTTAAAAACAAATTTATTGAAATTAATTGAATTCAAATATTTAAGCTAATGTTAAAAATTAGTTTCAATTAACAAAGAACAAAAATGTTTGATCAAATTATGAAACAAAGAAAACTACAAGACATTTTAGAAAATATAACAATGTTAAAAGAAAATAAAAAAATTAAATTTGACTTTTACAAAATCAAAAAAACAAAACATGATTTCATGAGAAAATTATCATAAAAATATTTAAAAATATAAAAAGAAATGAACACAACAAAAAATAAAATACACTTAAATAGCTATATAAATAACAATGATATAACAGACAATAATGACAAAATATTTAAAAAAAACAATAACATTACCTACGATATTCTGAGCTAGGAGCTTTTTTTACACCACAATATCTAAGACACAATATTTTTTGACAATATTTTGTCCGAATATCCCTCCAGGGTTTGGGCCCTATCCCACCTGGGCAAAACATGAGGAGAGAGAATGACAGAAGAGGGAACACAGCTGCCAAGGTTTTCAATTGCTATGTGTGACATTCTCATAATTTCAGTGTAATTATGAGTGACATTTCAACAACTGTGAGTGACTTTCTCGCAAGCAAAGTCAAGTGATAAAGATGAGGCAAGCATATAAATATCAGAAATTACACCCATTTCACCAAAGAGAAACTCTAAGAAGTTCTTAAAATTACTGCAAAGCACCAGATATGGTAGGACACTAACCTAGTACTCGCGAGCTGCCCCAGACAGCATCACGGGCATTGGCAAGGCTCAGGAGAGTGAGGCGCACACCTTACAGCCAGCCAGGATGCTGTTTGTTTCAAAGACAGTACGGTTTAATCAATCCACATAAAAATGATAACTGAGGAGTGCAGCTGAGCGGTGTCAGCCCGGTTGGCACGCCACTACCTGCCCCACCAGCAGGCTGCAGCTGTACCAGAGCTTCTGAAAACACCAGGCTCGTAAGTGACACAGCTGCGGGCCATGCTGAAAGTTGGACCGGCACCATTACCATAACCAGGTATCAAGTTGTCGATGCTAGGGGCCGGACTCACTCCGCTAGGCAGGCGCCAACAGACTGAGGCTCTAGGGAGGCCGCATCCATCCTGGTGATTGCTCCCTAGGGCTAAGCTTCCAGCTTGTTTATGTGTAGGCCACACTCACCTGCGGCAGTCTCGTGTGCAGGGGTGTGCCCGGGCAGTCCAATGTGAAAGGGAAGTATGGAAGCAGGAATGCTGGGTGGAGAGTGGGCGAGTGTATGGGTTTCTCTGGTGTTTTTGGAGGATATGGGGGAAATATTTCAGGTGTAGGCAGGTGTCTCATGCAGGGTCCCTTACTTCTTGTGGCGCTGCAGATAACTGCTGTTTATCTGCTGTGAAGCGCCGGTGGTGCAGCATGCCATTTGCAGGGTTAGGTGCTAAGTGCAGACCCCTTCATCCTTGTGGCGCCCATTACCTGCTGAGTGCGTGAGTATAATCCCTAACTTGTTTTTCTGGCCTGCTCTGTGGAAATTCAAGACCAAACCGACTGGGGAAGCTAGTACTGGCCCTTGTGGAGCGAGATTAAGTTTCAAGGTGGGGGTGCAGGTTCGCTTACCTGCTGCCGGTGTAGGCACACTCTCTCCCTCCTGGGTGCTGCTGTCTTCGGAGTCGGCTGCAGCCGTGCTCCTCCAGGAGTCGAGTTGACGACTCCTTGCCGGCTGCGCCACAACATGCAATCTGAGATGAGCTCAGTGCTGCCTGTCAGACACCACCAATCCTGCGGCTGTCTGTACTGGGACGGGACTGGCCGCGTGTCAAAAGACTGTCACATTATCCCATGACTGTCGCGTTTTCCGCTCGCACTGTGCCGGCTCGCCAATATATAAAGAGAGCGAGTCTCTTGATAGAAGCTGTGGGCCATAACTTTAACACTGACTGCGAGGTGATGAGTCACACAGTTAACCTGAATGGATTGCCGGTGTCAAGGGGAAGTGAATAAACCTGCTTACATTGTAGCCTCTGCTCTCAGCCTGCTTAAGACAGCCCAGTCACGAGCTGAGCCAGATGCCCCAAGCCTGCGCAAGCAGCGCAGACCGTGCGCTGCAACCTGGATTTCAGTTTCTAACAGAGCACTAATAGCGCTCTGGATTGATACTGAGGCGCTACAAATGCGTGACTTTGCATTTCAATACGATGATGCGGACCACCACACTGAAATGCATTAGTCTAACGCCTGATGCGTGGTACTTGGCAGAGCTGAGGGAAACAATGGCAGAGATTAAAAAACCTAAAAGGATAAAACCCATCAATATGGGAGAAATATTAAAGTGTGAGGGGTAGAAAAAGGCAATGGGAAAAAGCAGGATAGGAAAATGGAGAAATAAAACATTTCAGATTATATTTTATTTTATTTATTTATTTTATTTTTAGTGTTTTCTATAGCGCGAACATGACCCAATCCTGGGTGTCAGAGCGCTTTACAGTTCCGCCACAAACAGTTTCGATCACAGTTTACAAATTTACAACTAATAAACATCTTCAGTCTTACTAGGCAACCACTAGGGTTATAGTAGTAAATGTCATGACATACGTGCATATAAAAAGTAATATAAAATGTAATATCCTTTCTAAAGAAAACCTGGTTTCAGAACTGGATGCAAAGTTACAGATCAATAATCATGTGGCTTGATAGAGGTATCTTCATTAGCTATCGTCCTTGAATCTTGCGTATGGACTTGGGTATCCGTGCCGGTCTGACTGAGGTCCATAGGTGAGACTCGATGAAAACACAATGACTTGTGCTATCCCGGAGCCATTACTCTGATATTCGCAGTACCGTCATCCTGTTATCTCCACCTATTAACACATCTGAAAATAGTAGATTCAGGGATGATTAAAGGTCTCAAAGGAGTCGCAAGAGGGCCGTAGTTAGTTACGGGAGAAAGTTACTCATAAGAAAGGACTTAGGGGCCCATTACGATGGCGGGCGGAAGCACTACCGCCGTGCTGGCGGATGCAAAAACCACCAGTTACCGCCGGCACGCAGCAGTCCACACGCCCGCCCAATTACGATGCGAAAAGCAGGCCAAACACCGCCGGCAAGCCAGCAACACCGTCCGCCATCAAAGTGCGCCCGCAGACGTAGCGGCGCAGCACAACTGACACACACCGTCCGACGAAACACGTCCCGCCCGGCGCATAAATTACGATGCCGCAAACAAACGGCTCCCACGGCAAAGAGACACCGCACGTGAAAGAGAGGCGGAAACACGGACGCAGAGCACGGACAACGAAGAAGCGGCACCCCGGGCATGAATCCAGCACTGCAGGCCCTTCCCATGCTTCTGCTGATGCACCACCAAGGACGCAACGTACCGCGGAGACGCAGGTAGGCACACACACAACAAGTGCACGCAAACAGCGCACACAGTGCAAGGGCGGAAAAAGCGGACAACCCCCCACCAGCGCGTGCACACTACACATCCACCATTGCATCCACATATGACACACAGGCCAAATCCTAACATCGCGGAACACATGTGTACACACCACCTGGGACTAGGAACCAACCACCCCGTCACGGCCCCAAAGCGCCGATGACGCCGCCACACATGCGCACAACGCAGAGGCCAACCGCAGCGCCATGCATGCGTCGCACACAGACACAGGGACACAACCAAGCAGCACACACACCAGCCCCACCCCGAACGCACATGACACGTGACAGGCCTGCCACAGACATGTCCCCAACGCCCAATTCACGGACAACACCCAACGCCACACAACCGACGCACACATGTCAGTGAAGTCACGCAACAGCAGGACACACCCCAGTGTAACAAACATGGCGAAGCACACAGCGGCGGCAACACCAACTAGGAGAAGCAGGGCCCCTTCGGGAAGAGGAACGCCAGTACCACACTGAAAAACCCATACCACCCTGCACATATGAACAAGACACATGAAACGGAACACCAAAGAGCCCGGTGACCGACAACAGGTGGCCCAAGAATTACATCCACACACAAGGCCCAACGCAGAGCGGAAGGCAGCCTGCCGCCCACACAAGGGAGAGCAGACAGCACTGAATGACCTTCCATTCCAACACCGAAACCACAGCCCTACGACAGAAGCCGGTGAATACAGCCATTGTCCAAGAATAGACCAACACAGGCATGCCGAGGAGACCGACCACAGGGCAGATAGCGCATATCACAGAAGCACACAACGGACGGGGAAGAAAGAAGAAAACACTCCCCCATGTCGGCCACATGCAAGTTAATTGGAAGGAGTCACACAGCACTGACCTTGAACTGTCTGAGAAGCATGTGGGAAGAGGGCCCGTGTCCTCCAAACAAGCCAACAGAACACAAGTCCTGTCTCCCCACGACTACACAGAGCTCACAGCAACCCCGGAGTGTGCACATTGCAGACTGCACACACAGCCGGAGCACGCCACCACAACGCACCGCTGCGAAATGGCAACCGCAACACACCTACCCAACTAAGCCGAAGAGCTCAAGCTGTACCAAACCAGCACGATACATACATTGGGATGCGATCTCCTGTCCCTGCTGAACGTAAGTTACCGACTGACTTACCGCATCACATTGTTCAGCTGCGTCATGCCCGTCTTCTACTGTCGGAGGTGTCCCTACCAGCATCCCGTCGAGATATGCCTCTCCAACCCGGCATGTCTGAAGGCGGACCTGCTACCACTACTCCTCCCTCTGGACGCACACGACAGGGCCTGCTCTGCCTATGGGGGCATGGCGTATGTGGCCAACATCGCACGCGCACTGAAATGGAACCACTGTGCCTCCACACGACGGATCATCGAGAACAGCTACATCGAATGTCACCCAGCATGCCCCATCATGGTCCTCCAAGGGACAACCTACGAACAACACCTTGACAGCCACCATCCGCTTCATTGGCTGGCAAACATGTACACCACCAATGACATGGAAGCCCTGCTGGACGGCATCGCATACCTGACAACCTGTAAATACGTCGGACCACAACGCAGGTTCCCCGAGTGACCTATGAAGTCCAACCCCGCACCCATGCTCAGCTTCCGCACGGACTGGCCAGTCACCACCACAACAGCCATACCAAACGACCGGCAACTGTAACCACACCATCAACGACATCGCCATGACATCGGATATGACCGGGACATGCACACTGTTCCCCATCACATCCAGGAACACCGCATGCATCGTGGGAGGCAGTGGCATGGGCTCTGTGCATCGCACCCACATGGACGGAACTGCACGAACAACCAGGACACGACATGGATCCAGCGCACATGGACACACACACCGCTCAGTGGACATGAATAGGTCGCCTGGAGTCTGTGGGTGCTGCACCCCTCCCACCCCCGCCCCGGGAATCCCATACCAGGACCTTTGCATGGACGACAAGTGCATACAACAACAACACGACCCCAGTGACTGTGACATGTCCAGTAACCACCACAGTGCAACAACAAGTGGCACGCCGCTGCATGCACGCAAGCACATGCCCTGATGTCATCTCACATGCACGCGTGCATGAGGAACAACCGCAGCAAACCTGTCACATGGAACTGAGATGGACTGTGCCCATGATGCCGAGCGGTCTGGTAGGCTACATGTATACCGTCTGTGTCAAAGTCCGCAGCTCCGCAGCTATACGTAAATGTACATTAGCACAGCCTTGGCCAAGCAGATGTAACCCCACACCCTATCCCATTTGTAATCATGCTCAGTATATCCTCAATATGTATTCCGCTGCCAGTAGTGTCCACTATACTGCATCACAGAGGACAGAAGACTCAATATAATGTTTGAAACCAGAACTGTCTCCGCTGACTCATTTCACAAGTACGAATGAGAGAGGATGAGAGTATGTGAAGTACACGGCAGTCGTGACATGACCATGTAGTCCACTGGTATTGGATGTCAACGCAAATGAGTAGCACTACTGTGGAAGACACACATGTGTCGTGTGAAGTCGTATGGACGCAGTGCTCAGGTGGGTGGGTGCGACGGGTAGATGCGCACATGCCAAGTTGGAGCACGCCGTGTTGGGAGGGCTCATGAACAGTACACCACCGCTTCCCTGGGCATTGTGAGAGGACACCTGTCGGGGGAGTGAACACGTGTGTGCACAGCAGCCGGGCACACGTACAAGCGGTACCAGGCGCACCTCAGCCCACCCTCTGTGGACGAGCTGGATCCTGTTGTGCGCCCGCCATGCCCCTTGACAAGGCACACACAGCCCCAGTCGACCAGGTGTAACCCCAACATAGTCAATCCGCACAGGCGATACAGGGCACGGGATGGCAGTGGAGCATGGTGTGTGAGAGGTCTCCTCGCGCTCCTCCTGGTCATATCACGCAGGCAATAGAACCTCAACGTCCAGCATGGCAAAAAGTCAAATGGAAGTGTAGGGGGACGCACCACAGCACGAGCAGCACTGACGTCACGGGAGGTGGCTCGCACCATCCCATCCATTGCCCATCATACCAACCACGACACATGCCATTGCGACTAAGTGCAAGCGCGTGCGCCACCACCCCTGAGCCCTCCCCAGAGAGGCCAAAGAGTGAATGTGTGGGCCATCAGCCACAGACGGACGCGGCATGGCCGCAAGGGCAGCCACAGCCACTGGGTGTCGCAGGTGGCGGATCCGGAAGGCGAAGACTGTGATGCATAGTCCATGCAGGCCGGGTCTCCATTTGGGGCACCACGCAGGTGGACGGCGTCCCGCCACACATCATACCCTGAGACAGCCCACTCGTGCAACTGGACCCACACATACACTCCTTGCCCTCTCTGGTGCAAGCTTGGGGCTGCCTGTGCAAGCGCTAGCCTCGCAGGTGAGCATGCATATTGGGGGGCGAGGGGAGGACATGAGGGCTGGGGCGAAGATGACTGTATCACTGTCAGTTAGTACAAGGGATGACCCAGATGTGGAAAGGAAGAGACGTGTCCCGTGTGTACTGCAACTAGTCGCCAATCCAACTACCCCCCATGTCCGGAATGTAAGCCCGCACCTAGGCCCGCCCATCCGCCACATCGAACATACCACCAGCACGACAACCTTCCCATTCGAAACACTGACTGGGGGTGGCGACCAGTGAACAATCATGTGTAGCCTACCCACGCGTACATGTGGGCCCTCCATGATCCATGTCACCTGCGGCAAAGACATGACATGCGCAATGAGGGAAGTGAGGAGAGCTGTCCGCCCCACGCGCAGAAGGTGCATCAGCTCCACAGACCCAGCAGCGAGTCCAGCAGGGGTCACATGTGCAGGGGCAGCTGTGCCTGGTGTGAAGGCACATGCATATAGACAGCACATCGACCAATGTGTAGTCTGCCCACATCCACAGTCCATCATCATGCGGACATAGGAATTGAACACAGGGCAACACATCTTAGCTGGTGCACCCACCGTGACCAACAATGCGCAATCATCGACGTACCCGCCCTGTGCATGGCCCCCCCAACGGAGGCACATCCAGTGCCACCATCCCACACACACAAGCCTTCCACGGAACATGCTGTGTCCAATGGTCAGTACAGAGTCAGCGCCCATCTGGTGGATCCTGAACAGGAGACACATGCACACACATGCCAGCTCCCACTATGTACGACTGCCACCTGGCACGTGCAATGTAACCTCTCACCTGTGACGTGTGACTGCAAGCACACAGCCGTCTTGGCATGGGGCTGTCAATGTGGACACCAGTCAATGTTTCGGGAGCTGTGATCCGTACAGTGCTGTACATAGGGTGCAGTGCTGACACCTACTACTGTCTCATATCCCCTCGTGCCACAGGTCCCACTTGTATTGGCCGCTCAGCCCGTGCCCACATCGTCGTCGTCGTGTGCCATACTCATCCAGCCTCGGAAGCAGTACCATGCTCAGCAGACACTCATGTTGCCGTGGCGTTGCCGCTTGACGAATATGCAGTCAGTCCCCATCAGCACGCCCCGCAAGTCATTGGGGCCTAGATCCCCATGTGCATGCACATGGCAGTGGTATGTCTCACTTGCCATTGCCATTGTTGGGAGACCTGTGTAAGTGTATTGTGGCCGTGCCGTCCCAGCTTGACAGCTGGGCTGTGGCTCATGTGCTTGCTCAGTCATGTCAGTGATGTGTATGCGAAATTGCTATGTGCCGTGTTGCTTTGACATGTGTCCTCTGCCATTTAACCCAGGCGGAGACCGAACATTGACCGCCCATACCAATTGCTGGCGGACATGGACGATACAGAGGTAATCAGGAAGTTTCGGCTGGACAGGCCAACTCTGCATCGACTGTGTGCCATGTTAGAGCCCCATCTCCGTCCCCGCAGGGTGTATCCGACTGCTGTCACCCCCACGGCTAAGGTGATGGCCGCCATGCATTTCTTCGCCACTGGGTCATTCCAGCACACAGTGGGCAGTGGAGGAGGGATGTCCCAGCCCATGTTCAGCAAGGTGCTGAGGGATGTACTGGCAGCCATGATGCTGTGCCGGAACAGGTACATCAGATTCCCCAGGGCTCGTGAATTGGCGGCAGTGAAGGGTGCATTCTATGCCCTTGGCAGAATCCCACACGTCGTGGGAGCCATTGACTGCACTCATGTTGGCCTTGTTCCACCACAGGCCACTGAGCACCTGTACCGCAACAGGAAGCACACGCACTCCCTGAATGTGCAAGTGGTGTGCCTTGCGGACATGGTGATCACCCACGTGTGTGCAAAGTTTCCAGGCTCGGCCCATGACGCACACATAATGCGCAACAGCATCTTGCCACGACTGATGGCCAATCTGCAACAGGATCGTGGCTGTATTGTCGGTGAGTATGTGGAGTGGTGTAGCGTGCTGGTTGTGCGATGCTGTCCCCTGTCCAGTTGGAATAGCAACGGTTCTCTGTGTCCCTCACACCCAGGTGACTCTGCGTATCCGAATGGGGCATGGCTGCTCAGTCCATTGAGGAATCCTCGCACCCCAGCAGACGATCGATACAATGAGGCACATGGGAGGACCAGACGTGTGGTCGAGCGTACCTTTGGCCTCCTCAAGTCCAGGTTCAGGTGCCTGGACCGCACCGAGAGTGCACTGGCGTACTCCCCACAGAAGGTGTGCCAGATAGTGGTGGCGTGCTGCATGCTGCACAATCTGGCCATTCGGAAGCAGATCCCCCTCATTGTGGATGACGGAGATCAACCAGGGCCCCAGCCCGCAGACCAGGACAGCTCGAGTGAGGTGGACAGCGGAGAGGAGGAAGCTGGGAATGTGCGCCAGCAGCTCATCGCCCGCTACTTCACTTGACGGTGAGTGTCCATGTACGACGGATGATGTGTCTGTATCTATGCAGGTGTGTGTGTGCTGTGTCAGGGTGGCCGTATGTTCACTGCGTGCAGTGTGTCAACGCTCCATGGCCAGGGTAGTATGCCACTGTTGGTGGCTGTGGCATTGTGCCCTATTGCTCTGTGCGATGTGTGTACATTGCTTGTAGTTGTTGACATGTACTGTGTGATGGGTGTGTGACACACTCATTGAATGTGCTCCTGTTCTGTCTCCCACCCCTAGGTCCCTACAGGCCCTCCGGATTCCATTTCCATGCCACGCATCAGGTGCCTTTCCGCCCAAGGTGGCCGTTGTATTCCGTACAATAAAGACACAGGGCACAAACAGCAGTTAGTGAAAAAGGTGCATTTATTACAAACTGTGACATGTGATTGTGTGTAAGGTGATGACAAAAGTGGTGCGTGCAGTGACAATGAGCTGTCGGTCATGGCTGCGTGATGATCAGGGTGTACCCACTGGTTCTATGTCCATAGTCCAACACACACATGCCATCCAGATGGCTGTGTGGAGTGGGATCGTAGAGCAAGTCAATGCAGTGGCTGGTCAAGGAAGGCTGGCGGAAGGCTGGCTGGCTGCCTCACTTGCGACTGGAGCGTGCGAAGTCCTCCCGGGAGATCTGTTTCCTCTTCGGACGGCCCCTTCCACGTTTGGGAGGGGGTGTGTGGTGGCGACCTGCTGGTGGTGGGTGAGGTGTGCTCACTGGCTGTGGACGCAGGGGAAGTGGACACTGCTGCCCGAGCCTGCGCCCTAGCAGGTGGTGGCGGAGGTGGTGTTGCTGGCCTTGCCTGTGACCCCACCGCCACCACCAGCTGGCCCATGAGGTCCACGAGTTGGTCCATACGGGACACGAATTGGCCCATATGGGCGTCCATGGACCTCAGCACCCCCAGCACCTCCCGCGTGTCAGTAGCAGACCTGGCCCATTGTCCTTGGGCCTCTTCATAGGCCCCAAGGACTCTGTCCATTTGAGGCAGGGCATGGCTCCCAGGGGAGGCTGGCGTTTCCCTGACCCTGCTCCTCCTACCAGTCCTGCTGCCACCGGCCCTGCCCACTAGCCACATTGCTCACCACGGTCCTCGCTGTGGCTCCCAGGGTGGATCCAGTCGGCCGGGCCACCACCTGCGCTGGGGCTGGTGCCAGCGAAGACGTGGTGGTGGTGGAGGCGGTGGTGGTCGGTGCGGCGATGGTGGCGGTTGCGGCAGTGGTAGTGGCCGCAATGACCGTGGGTGTGGCCGCAACGACAGTGGCAGCAGGGGACTGGGACTGTTCAGCATCCCTGGATGATGGGTTGGTGGGTAGGAGGGTCCTGGGGAGCGGCTGGGCCCTGCCACGCCAGATGGGCCAGCTTGGTGGTCCGTGTCCGAAGAGGTGGACAGATCCTCCAGATCCGTGTGTCCTCGTTGGGGGCTTGTAGGCTGGCTGTGCTGGCTGCTGTCTCCATCCCCAGCGTCCAGCAGTTCGTCACCTGTGGAGAGAATGAGATTTGTTATTGTGTTGCACCTGGCGAAGTATGTATTAGTCGTCTGACATTGGCAGTTCGTGCAATCTCGTACATGGGTTTCCCGGAGGCGAGTGTGTGGCTGTGGCATCTGTAGGTGTGTGTGCTAGGCAATGGGACTGTGTGCTGTGCACATGTGGCATGGGACGGATTGGCCATGCCGATGGGTGTGTTGCTTTGCCCCTACTCATTGTGACTCTGGTGTATGCGGGCTCCTGGCCCATCCTGGGTCTGGTTTGTACTTTGCTTTTGGAGTTCAAATGGAACGCTTAGGAACGCATATGGCAACATGGGGGCCATGCCCCAGATTCGCATTTGGGAGGGTATATGCTTTTGGGGTACATGCTGTGAGCCATGGGTGCCGAACGTGACATGTGTTGTGGCAGCATGACAGTGCATGGTCTGAGGTGTGTGCATGCCTGACATGCCCTGCATATTTGCTGTCTGTTGTGGTTACTGGACATGGCATTGGACGCATCGTTATGAGTGAGTGATAGTTGTGTGCCAGCCAACGTATTGCAGTTGTCCCATCTCCTTGGTGTGCGTGCTGCCCTGTGCCATGTGCATCACTGCAGTGCTCGGGGGGTGTGGCCCATGTTGTGTGTTGTTGCTCACAGTGTGTCGTGCGCTTAATTGACTTCTGGCACATGGTTGGTCATGGGCATGTGTCTTAGCGTGACTGCTGTATGTGTGGCAGCTGTGCGGATGACATGCCTTTCATGAGACTGGGGCTGACGGATGGGATGGATGGTATGTTGTATGTGCATGGTGTGTCTGTGTGTTTGATGGGTTCAGTGGTGTTCGTGTGCATTTCTGTTGTTCCGCTCTGTTGCGTCTAGTGTTGTTTGTCTTACATAGGCGTAGTTGTGGGGTGTGTGGTTGACAGGCAGTAGGGGCTACATGGACAGGACTTCAATGGTGTTTCGGTTGTGTGTGATGAGTTGCACAGTGGCTGCCGTGTGGGACTATATTCAGTGTGGCTTGTGCATGCAGACGTGGCTCCTTGGGTGTTGCTATGTCTGTGATGGGTCATGTGGGGTGTGAGTCTGCTGTTCATGTCCGTGTGCACATTGTTCACTTGTTCGTGACGGTGGGCGGTGCTGCGTGTCCGTGTGCTACGTGACATGTCCCATGTGTTGGTGGTGTTATGGTCCTCATGCCTCCAGTAATCCAGCCCTGTCCAGTTTCCCACCTGCAAGTTGTTCGTGCGTGCACTGTACTGGATGCCACATGGCTCTTAGCGGGGGTGCTCCATGTTGCAGGTCTGTGGGGGTGGGGGGGTGTAGTGGGTCGTGGGGGTGGCTGTACACCCACTGACACCGATTGCTGTGGACCGTGATGTCTGCCTTTCGGCTGTCGTTGTGCACTGCGGTGGCTGACACGTGGGTGTGGGGTGTGGGGGATGCTCCTCCTTGCTGTGCTGTGGGACTGGGGCCTGGTGTGTGTTGTACTTGGGCTGTCCACCGTCCCACCCACTGCACTTTGTGTTCCTGCCACTTACCTGTTACTTGTCGGTTGGTGCAGCTGTGCCTGACACATGGGTGTGGGGAGTGCTCCACCTTGCTGGTCTGTGGGAGTGGGGGCCTGGTGGGTGTTGTACTTCAGCTGTCCACCGTCCCACCCACTGCACTTTGTGTTCCTGCCACTTACCTGTTACTTGTCGGTTAGTGCAGCTGTGGCGGACACATGGGTGTGGTGGGTGCTCGTTGTGGCGCTTCTGGCATATTTGGGGACCTGTTGGTGGTTACGTGGCTGGCTTAGTGTACACATGTCCCCACGCATCTTACAGTTGTTCGGTTTGGCCTGTGTGTGGTAGTGTCTGTTGCATGTGCGTGTGATGTGTTGTGTATTGTGTGCTGGACATGGGGGTGTTTGTCCCTGGGAGCTGTGGCATGGTGGTTGCGCATGTGTGTACATAGCGGTGTGCTGGTATACATTAGTTTGTACTTACCAGCCTCCACTCCCCCTGCTAATCCGGCGAGGATCTCCGGATGGATTACGACTCGCACCTTCTCCTCCCACGCTTTGAAGGTCTTAAAGAGCGCGGGATTCCCTCCGCCAGTGACGGCAGCCAGCTCTCTGTTTTTGCCCTCCTTCTTCTTGACCAGGCTCTTTACGTCATTCCAACGTTTGTTTATCTCGGTTCTGTTCCTGGGCAGGGTCCCGACTGCATTGACCTGGTCTACGATCCGGGTCCACATTCTGTTTCTGGTGGCTAGTGGTGTGTGCTGGACCATGTTCCCATAGATTTGTGGGTACACCTTGATGATCTCGTCGACCATGACCGTCAGCTCCATGGGCGTGAACTTGGGCATCCTTTGTGGTGCCATGGTGTTTGTGGTGCTGGTGCGGTGTGTGTTGTGTAATGTGCAGGGGGTTTGTGGTGCCGGTGTTTGGTGGTGGTGGTGGTGGTGGTGGTTGTGATGTGTGCGTTTCTGTGGTGTGCTGCTGTCCTTGCTGTGTCACTGTGTCCTCTCCTCTCCTCTCTGGTTTGCAATGTAGCAAGGGGTTGTGGTCTGTGGGAGTGCTGCTTTTGTACTCACCTATGTGGGTGTGTCCTCATGGTCTGTTGTTTTCAGGTGTGTTGTGTCTGGGGTTCTGGCCTTTGTATTTTTTGTTTGTCCGGGGGGTGTTTTCGGGATGTGTACTGTGCTTGTGTATTTGTGCGTGCCTTGCTGTGTGGACTTGTTGGCCATGTTGTGTGCTATTGGTTTTGTGTGCGGATGGTTTCTGTGCAGGTACGTGGGCGCCATGGCTTCTGCCGTGTCGATTCTCATCGGCGTTGTTTGCGCTGGCGGGCGGTATTTTTGTTGTTTTCCGCGCTCATGGCGGTGCGATCGTAATTTCACGTGCGGTGTGTCGGCCGTGAGGGCGGGCGGTTTTGTGTTGTCGTGCGTGTTTCCGTCCGTGGCGGGCGGTTTGACTCCGACTCGGACGATGGCGGGCGGTATTTTGTATGATTTTTCCGCCGATGGCGGTTTTCAGTTTGTGTACTCATAATGGCGTGGTCGGTGTTCAGGCGGTGTGTGCGGGCGGATTTTTGCCGCTTCCATGCCTGGCGGATTTTTTTACGCCGGGTATCGTAATGTGCCCCTTAGCCTCTTTTTTGAATTGCGAGACATAGGTGATTCCTCTAATATTTGGTGGAAGCGCATTCCAAATTCTTGGTGCCACTCCCGAGAATGCTCTATCGTACATTCTCTTCTTACGGAAAATTGCTGGTTTCAGAAGGAAATCTGCGGCCCCCCCTCGATGGTCTAAGGCCTCCAGAAATCGTAATTTTCTGGGCAAGGTAAAATGGTGTTCTGTAGTGTAAAGCTTTGTGTGTAATACACACCATTTTTAGCTGAATTCTTGCCTCGTACGGTAGCCGTTTGAGCGCTTTCAGATGTGGAGTGATGTGGTCAAATTTTCTTGTACCCGTTACGAGTCTTGCTGCAGCATTGAGGCAGGCTTTTAGTGGGGCTGTTGAAATCTTAGGAAGCCCAGCTAGAGTTGTGCAACCATACTCAATCCTTGAGATAACCAAAGCTTGGACAGCCGTTTTCGGGTCAGCAGCGTCAATGAACGGTTTCAATTTTCTGAGATAGCTCAAATGGAATCAGGCGTTTTTTGCCATAGTGTTGATGTGAGCTCTCATGTTTAATTCCTTATCCAGCGTGATTCAATCAATCAATCATGTCACTTATAAAGCGCACTACATACCCGCGAGGGTCTCAAGGCGCTGGGGGAAGAGGGGGGTGGTGCTGCTGCTACTGATCGAAGAGCCAGGTCTTGAGGAGTCTTCTGAAGGCCAGTAGGTCTTGGGTCTGTCGGAGGTTGGTGGGGAGGGTGTTCCAGGTCTTGGCGGCGAGGTGGGAGAAGGATCTGCCGCCGGCGGTCGTTTTCCGGATGCGGGGGACTGTGGCGAGGGCGAGGCTGGTCGAGCGGAGCTGGCGGGTGGGGGTGTAGAAGCTGAGTCGTCTGTTGAGGTAGGCTGGTCCGGAGTTGTGGAGTGCTTTGTGTGCGTGGGTGAGGAGCTTGAAGGTTATCCTCTTGTTGACAGGGAGCCAGTCCAGGTCTCTCAGGTGGGGTGTGATGTGGCTGCGTCGGGGGATGTCGAGGATAAGACGTGCAGAGGCGTTCTGGATGCGTTGCAGCCGTCTCAGGAGCTTAGCCGTCGTTCCTGCGTAGAGGGAGTTTCCGTAGTCCAGCCTGCTGTTGACGAGGGCCTGGGTGACTGTTTTTCTTGTTTCGGTGGGGATCCACTTGAAGATCCTGCGGAGCATTCGGAGGAAGTTGAAGCAGGATGAGGAAACGGCGTTGACCTGCTTAGTCATGGAGAGGGTGGGGTCGAGGATGACCCCTAGGTTGCGTACGTGGTCGGTGGGTGGCGGGGCTGTTCCCAGTGATGTTGGCCACCAGGAGTCGTCCCAGGCTGAAGGGTTGGAACCAAGGATGAGGACCTCCGTCTTGTCCGAGTTCAGCTTCAGGCGGCTGGTCCTCATCCATTCGGCGACGGCCTTCATTCCTTCGTGGAGGTGGGCTTTGGCGGTGTGAGGGTCTTTGGTGAGGGAGAGGATCAGCTGGGTGTCGTCGGCGTAGGAGATGATGTTGAGGTTGTGCTGTCGGGCGACGTGGGCGAGGGGTGCCATGTAGATGTTGAACAGCGTTGGGCTGAGGGAGGAGCCTTGGGGTACGCCGCAGATGATCTTGGTGGCCTTGGATCGGAAGGGGGCGAGGCGGACGCTTTGTGTTCTGCCGGAAAGGAAGGATGTGGTCCAGTCCAGGGCCTTCTCTTGGATCCCGGCGTCGTGAAGGCGTGTTCGTAGTGTGTGGTGGCAGACCGTGTCGAAGGCGGCTGATAGGTCCAGGAGGATGAGGGCTGCTGTTTCTCCGTTGTCTAGCAGGGTCCTGATGTCATCGGTGGCGGCGATGAGGGCGGTTTCGGTGCTGTGGTTGCTGCGGAAGCCGGACTGGGAAGGGTCCAGGATGTTGTTCTCCTCGAGGTGGCAGGTCAGTTGTTTGTTGACGATTTTCTCGGTGACCTTCGCGGGGAACGGGAGCAGAGAGATGGGTCGGAAGTTCTTGAGGTCCTTGGGGTCTGCCTTGGGTTTCTTGAGTAAGGCGGTGATCTCGGCGTGCTTCCAGCTTTCCGGGAAGGTTGCTGTCTCGAAGGAGATGTTGATTATTTTCCGGAGATGGGGCGCAATGGCTGTACTGGCTTTGTTGAAGATGTGGTGAGGGCACGGGTCTAGCGGTGAACCGGAGTGGATGGTGTTCATGATCTCGCTGGTGTCCTCGTCGTTGATGTTGGTCCAGGAGAGCAGGCGGTTGGTGGTTGTGGGGGCAGTGGTCTCGGTGGTTGCCGGGGCGGTCGTGGTGTTGAAGCTGTCGTGGATGTCGGCGATTTTGCGGTGGAAGGAGGTGGCCAGTGAGTCGCACAGGTCTTGCGACGGCTGGATGTCGTTGGTGTTGGAGCTGGGGTTGGAGAGTTCCTTCACGATGTTGAAGAGCTCTTTGCTGTTGTGTGCGTTGTTGTCTAGGCGGTCTTTGAGTGAGGCCCTTTTGGCGGATCTGATGAGGTGATGGTGATTGTGGGTGGCGCTCTTGTGGGCGGCGTAGCTGTCCGCTGTCCGTTCGTGGAGCCAGATCTTCTCCAGTTTTCGGCATGTTCGTTTGGAGGCCTGGAGGTCTTCGGTGAACCAGGTGGCTTTCTTGCTGGTGTGGCTGTTGGGCGGATTCTTGAGCGGGGCGAGGGTGTTGGCGCAGTCGTCGATCCACTGTCTGAGGTTGCGGGCGGCGGTGTCTGGGTCGGAGGGTTCGGCGGGTGGGCTCAGGGCGAGGGTTGTGGTTAGCTGGTTTTCCGTGACTCTGCTCCAGCAGCGGCGAGGCATTTGTTCGGTGCGGTGGTGCGTGGTGTGCTTCCTGTAGGTGAAGTGGATGCAGTGGTGGTCAATCCAGTGGGGTTCGGAGGTGTGGTTGAAGGAGACGTGTGGGCTTGCGGAAAAGATGGAGTCTAGCGTGTGGCCGGCGGCGTGGGTGGGTGTAGTCACGAGCTGTCTGAGTCCGAGGGTGGCGAGGTTGTCGATCAGGGTGGTGGAGTTGGTGTCCTTGTTGTTCTCGAGGTGGAAGTTCAGGTCCCCGAGGAGGATGTAGTCCGTGGAGGCGATGGCGTGTGTGCTGACGAAGTCAGCGATGGAATCGCTGAACTGTGGTCGGGGTCCGGGGGTCTGTAGATGAGGGTTCCTCTGAGGGTGGTGTTGGGATCGGTGTGGATCTGGAAGTGCATGTGTTCGGGCGGTGCTGAGGGTGTCGTCGGTGTTGGTTGAGACTCTGAGGGTGTTCCTGTGGACGATGGCGATGCCTCCTCCGACTCCGTTGGTGCGGTCCCTGCGGGTGATCTTGTATCCGTCCGGGATGGCAATGGCGATGTCGGGGGCTGAAGCGGGATTCAGCCAGGTCTCCGTCAGGAATGCGACGTCTGGGGAGGTTGAGTCGAGAAGGTCCCAGAGTTCGATGGCGTGTTTGCGGGCGGAGCGGGTGTTGAGGAGGATGCATCTGAGGTAGTTGGGTTCTTTCCTGGGCGGTGGTTTGGCGGGGCGGGTGCTGGCGAAGCTGCAGTTCCGGCAGGTGAAGGGCCCTTGGGTGCGCTTCGGGGTGGCCTGGTAGCAGGCGTGATCTTTTCCGGGGTTCAGAGCGTGGAGGGTGCTGGCGTCGTATCGGCGTCTGTTGATGTGGCGGGCGCGGGGGATGCCCGGACCAGGGGGTCTGGCGCTGGGCGCGGCCACGGCGCGGACGGGCGCAGACGGGCTTGCCTTAGGCGCGGCCGCCATAAATGGGGAGGTGGGAGGAAGGAGCAGGGAATGGGGCAGCGAATGGGCAGTGAGGAGGCGGGGCCGCAGGGGCGCAGGGCGCAGCGGCGGGAAACAGGCACAGAAAGGAAAAGCGATCACAATCAGGGGCAGCAAGGGGGCACAGAAAGGAAAACGATCACAATCAGGGGCAGCAAGGGGGCACAGAAAGGAAAAAGCGATCACAATCAGGGGCAGCAAGGGGGCACAGAAAGGAAAAACGATCACAATCAGGGGCAGCAAGGGGGCACAGAAAGGAAAAGCGAGCACAATCAGGGGCAGCAAGGGGGCACAGAAAGGAAAAAAACGAGCACAATCAGGGGCAGCAAGGGGGCACAGAAAGGAAAAAGCGAGCACAATCAGGGGCAGCAAGGGGGCACAGAAAAGAAAAAGCGATCACAATCCAGGGGCAGCAAGGGGGCACAGAAAGGAAAAAACAGAGCACAATCAGGGGCAGCAAGGGGCACAGAAAGGAAAAACGAGCACAATCAGGGGCAGCAAGGGGGCACAGAAAGGAAAAACGCTCACAATCAGGGGCAGCAAGGGGCACAGAAAGGAAAAAACGAGCACAATCAGGGGCAGCAAGGGGGCACAGAAAGGAAAAAGCGAGCACAATCAGGGGCAGCAAGGGGGCACAGAAAGGAAAAACGAGCACAATCAGGGGCAGCAGCAGGGCACACAGACGGAGCTGTGTGGTGGGGGAGCGACCTACCAGTCAAGGTCAGGGGTCGCTCTCTTCACCACGCAGCGGCCGCCATAAATGGGGAGGTGGGAGGGAGGAGCAGGGAATGGGGCAGCGAATGGGCAGTGAGGGGCGGGGCCGCAGGGCGCAGCGGCGGGAAACAGGCACAGAAAGGAAAAACGATCACAATCAGGGGCAGCAAGGGGGCACAGAAAGGAAAAACGATCACAATCCAGGGGCAGCAAGGGGGCACAGAAAGGAAAAACGATCACAATCAGGGGCAGCAAGGGGGCACAGAAAGGAAAAAGCGATCACAATCAGGGGCAGCAAGGGGGCACAGAAAGGAAAACGATCACAATCAGGGGCAGCAAGGGGGCACAGAAAGGAAAAAACGAGCACAATCAGGGGCAGCAAGGGGCACAGAAAGGAAAAACGAGGCACAATCAGGGGCAGCAAGGGGGCACAGAAAGGAAAAAACGATCACAATCAGGGGCAGCAAGGGGGCACAGAAAGGAAAAAAACGAGCACAATCAGGGGCAGCAAGGGGGCACAGAAAGGAAAACGATCACAATCAGGGGCAGCAAGGGGGCACAGAAAGGAAAAAACGATCACAATCAGGGGCAGCAAGGGGGCACAGAAAGGAAAAAACGAGCACAATCAGGGGCAGCAAGGGGGCACAGAAAGGAAAAAACGTTCACAATCAGGGGCAGCAAGGGGGCACAGAAAGGAAAAAACGAGCACAATCAGGGGCAGCAGCAGGGCACACAGACGGAGCTGTGTGGTGGGGGAGCGACCTACCAGTCAAGGTCAGGGGTTGCTCCAAGAGACTTGATAGAATCAACTAGAATCGGAGCACCATTTAGCGCTGTGATCAGTTTGGTCCATTCCTTGATCATCGTGGAGGATTTACGGGGGGAGATCAGAAGGAATTCTGTTTTCTGTGAGTTGAGTTTAAGATGATTGCTAGAAAGCCAATGTACGGTCTTTTGTAGTGCTAGGTTCATTATTTTGATCTCTTCAAGCAATGTGATCTTCATATACAGCTGAGTGTCATCTGCGTACATGTGGAAGGAGATGTTAGCCTGCTGCAGTATTTCCGTGAGTGGCTCAATGTACAGATTGAATAGGGATTGGGATAGCGTTGAGCCTTGAGGGACTCCAATCTGACTCGGGGATGGAAGGGATAGATTATGGTTTACCAAGAATCTTTGCGATCTGTTCTCTAAGAAGGAATGAAACCATTTTAGGACTGTCCCCGAGAAACCCATCCTATTCTCCAATCGGTCTAATAATTTGCCATGATTTACGGTGTCAAATGCTGAAGATAGGTCGAGGAGGACTAGTAGACAGGTTTCGTTACGGTTTAGAGCAAGCACACCGTCATCAGCTATGTGCATAATTGCTGTTTCCGTGCTGTGGTCTGGTCTAAACCCTGATTGGCAGTCGTTTAGTAGCTTATATTCAGAGATGTGAAGGTTCAGCTGTTGTTGAGCACATTTTTCCAACACCTTAGCCAGTAAGGGAATGTTTGTTACCGGCCTAAAGTTGTTTGGGTCCGATGGATTCTCGGTAGTTTTTTTCAGTAGAGGGATGGCCTGGCCTGTTTTAGACAGTCAGGAAAGGAACCTTGGGAGAGCGAGGCATTCATTATTTTAGTCCAGCTAGGGATGACCATGTGGTTGACCGTAGGCCAACATTTTGCGTAAAGAGGATCATTGTAATGGTTGTTCGGTTTTAAGGCCAATAAGGTTCTAGCAATGTCTTCCTGATCATAAAGTTTGAAGGTTGACCAATGGGCCTTATTTTTGGGCACTGTTTGTGCAGGCTGGGTTGGCTGCTTCACTTGAGTGCTCTTTTGAGTCACAAGATTATCAGCGGTAACCTTGAGTTCATTCTCCATGGAACTAGCTTTGGTAGTAAAAAATGCTGAAAAGTCTTCACAGCTCAGAGCCGATTGAGCTGTTAGTTGAGAGGATTTGGCCAATTTGTTCGACTGACCATTTAGTAGATCGAAGAGTTTTCTCGGTCTGTTCTTAGCATTATCAAGTTAATTTCTAAAAAAGTATTTTTTTGACTGAAATACGCTTTTATTGTAGGCTTTCCTAGTCTTTCTTAGCTGATTTAGATGAGGGGATGATGGGAGCTGTCTCCATTTCCTTTCTGTGATTCTGAGTATTCGTCTTTCTTCATTCAGAGAACCGTTGAACCATGGGTTTTATCTTTGACTTGAATTCTTTTGAGTTTTAAAGGGGCTATGTTATTGAATATTTTAGACATCGTACTGTTGTAATGATCCATAAGCTCGCTGAAGTCCACCACTCCAGGAGGAGGTTGAAGTTCGTTCTCGCAACTTGCTGTTAGCAACTCCATGTTTAGGCCTTTAGTATCTCTGACCCATTGCTTAGGCTTGACTGCTTGTGTGGCTCTTTTCTTCTTAGAGGATGTTATTTGGAAGGTGATGATGTGGTGATCCGACCAGTCGCAGGGTACAATATCGATTGAATCTACCTAATTTTCTTTGGAGATGATCCAGTCTAATGTAGCGCCTTTTGAGTGAGTTGGAAGACCACATGCCTGCACTAGAGAATGGTCTGCTAGGAAGTTTTTGAAAATATTGACCTGATTATCTATGAGGTCATTCCAATGTAGATTGAAGTCCCCTAGAAAGATATTGTTGGAGTGTGGATCAGAATTTGCTGTGATAATTTCCATAAGTTGGTTTATGAACATTGCGTTTTTACCTGGGGGGTGGTAGAAAGCGTGTAGTTTAAAGTGTTGGTTATCTGAGAGACGTAGAGAGAGCCCCAGGTATTCACAGGACTCAAGAGGGTCGGAGTGGGCTTTAGAGATTGAGATGCTTGATCTGTGTATACAGGCCACTCCTCCACCTGTTTTGTTTAGCCTGTCTAGTCTCACAATATTATAGTTTGGTGGAACCAATAGGTTTAGGCATGGGGACGATGCATTATTGAGCCACGTTTCTGTTAGAATAGCTACGTCAATACCCCGGTTCAAGATTAGGTCGGCAATGTCCGCTGCATGTTTCATAGCTGATCGGCAATTCAGTAGTAAGCACATAAGCGGTTTCAGAGGGGTATTTAGAATCGAATCTTGCCTTAAAGGTATTAATGTTATTTCTTTCAGGTTGTTAGCATTTAGCTTTCTAGGATTCACCTATGTTATTCTGTTTACATTGATCGGAACTGCTCTAATTTGTTGATCATTTCTCTTAGGGGTGGTACTGGGTGACAACTCGTATGATAGCATTAAGGATTGTGTTTTGGAGTCTGTCCGATAACTAAGGATTTTGCGAGGACGAAGAATCCTATTTGACAGCGGCAATGGGGTCGTGTTCATCCTGTCAAGTTTGTTGTGTAGTGAGTGTACTGATTTTTTAATCTGGATGATTTTAGAGAGATAGCTTTCTGAGATAAGTAAAATATTCTTCATGTTTCTGATGGCGTTTTGCATGTCTATTGCTATCCTATCCGTCTGGGCATTGAGCGATTCTAGCTCAGTTCGTGGGGGAGAGGAGAGAAGTGGAAATTGCAGCTTGTCTGTAGTCATGGAGATCTGAACGCTAGATGTATTTAGTTCCGCGTGAACGTGGCTATTTACGGTATCTTCAGATAATTTTTCCTTCCACTGTAAGGATAGATCGGACCTAGTATAGTGATCTAACCTACTGAAGTTCTGACCGCCAAAGCTGCATCTGAGAAACCCTCACTTTGCAGAGTATTAGATGTACTCGCCCGAGGTGTGTGAGGGATGGACAATGGGCTAGATTTTAGCTGGTTTGCTACTATGGGGTTATTGTTATCTGCTTTGGGTATGTTCAAAGAATGATTTGAGGCTAACCTGCACTTCTTAGCACTGAATCTAGAGCTGCGGGTTAAAGTATGGGGGCCATTGCCTTGGAGTAGTGATACTGACTCCGTCTGCTGTATCCTGTTGTCACTAGTTTCAGTGTTACTGAGCAAAGATTTGGGGGTATATTCACAAGAACGTGCGCTAAACATCTCCAAAAAATGTTAACGCAACTTTACACATCGCAGTCTATCGCGGGAAAATAACCCGTGTTAACGTGGAATTCACAACACGGCGGTACCATGCGATAGTTTGCCGAAAACGCGGCCAATGTCCGCGATACAACCACCGCGACGGAGATAAAAACACAAACCCCAACGCAAAAAAATGTGCGATGGGCCAAACCGCGATGAGGAAATCAGCGATAAGCAGCGCAAGGCCTGCAATACACACACGGCAGGCGGGAAAATCACTACAAAAGTAGAAAAAACACACAAACACAAAATAACCAACACCGAAGCACCATGGAGGCAGCCGGAGTAGGCGCAGAGGACGAGCGGAACCCCACAAGCACCCCGGACGACCAGCCTGGGACCTCGGGGACAGGGAAGGGCAAGGACAAGAAGAAGAGGAAGAGGCGGTTCCGTCCGCAGGAGAATAGGATCCTGGTCACGGAGGATGATGGAACACCATCAAGAACTGTTCGTCACCTCCAACGTGTCATTGGGCACCAAAATTGGAATATGGCGGTCCGTCGTGGACAAGGTGAATGCCGTCGGAAAGCACAAGAGGTCAATGGATGAGGTCAAGAGGCGATGGATTGACATCAAGCGCAAAACCAAGGAGAAACTCGCAGGCAACCAGAAGGCAGCAATGCAGACTGGAGGTGGGAGCCCAGCGCCACAGCTGGAGCTGGATGACATGGAGGAGCTGGTGTCGACAGTCATCAGTGTGGAGACCATGGCAGGAGTCGGGGGAGCGGACACTGCTCCCCATGACACAACACAACAGCAACAGGGTGAGTAACCACCAGGTACTGGGGGGACGGGGGAGATGGCCACAATGGCATACATGCACAATCAAGCAGAGCACAGTGCACACCCACAATGACTCTGGATCATGGCCCTGATCTACAGACTGTCACAATGTACATTGCCATGCTGTCTGAATGTGAACATGTACCATGCGGCTACATACATGTGGACACATTGTAATACAGCATCTCCCCTTCACATTGCAGAGGCATCGTCAACACCTCCTGCAGAGCAGTCCTAGCCACTCTTCACTGATGACGAGGAGGACACCCCCAGCATTGACACCGAAGCCCTCCAAGACATCATTGAACTCATCCGCCAATCACCTCCAGGATCAGGGCAGCCCAGCTGCATCGAGGAGACCCCACCCACTCCACAAACCACCCAGCAGGAGGCACCCCCAACCCCAGCTGTCTCCCAGGACCCCCACGAACAACACATGGCCTTCCAACGCCGTGTGTTGGAGGGCCAGAGGGAGATGGCTGAGCAGGTGCGGGTGGGGTTTGACCTCATGGCTACCAAACTTGACGCCATTCATAGGTGTCTAAGTCCCATCAGGGACCACCTCCAGTCCCTAACGGACACCCACAGGCCGCTCCATGGTCTCCAACTAGCCCTGGCTGACATCGCTGGAGTCATGACTCGGAGACAAGAACACCTGTCCGCTCAGAGTGGCTCCAGCGATCTCAGCCGTGAGCTGGCACACATGCGGAGGCTCATGGAGGACATGGTGCAGATGGAGGCGGAAAGGATGGCAGCCACCGCTGCACATCAGCAAAATTGAGCTGGGATCTACCATGCCCTGCAGATCCTCATCATGGTCTTGCTGCCACAAGGCATGGCGCAGATGAATGCTGCTGCTCCCACACCATCCACATCTCCGCCCCCTGGTGTGTCAATGCCTCACAGTGCGGCAGACATTTCCACTCCGGCACCTGATGTGTCACTGCCACACAGTGCGGCCGACAATCCACCTCCCGCCCCTGATGTGTCAGGGGCACACAGTGCCGCAGCCGGAACTGCACCACCCACAGGTGAGGCAGAGCACACATCCGAGGACGTGGATGGGATTGAGATCAGAAGGAGGCACTAGCATTCATTTCCGCCACCTGGCCTGTTGCTGCTTGGTGCCGCACATGGCCCCATGACCTTCCACTGACCCCGATACACTCTGCTGCACTCATCTTGGACCGCGACATGGACTGCCATATCCTGTTTGGTGACCAATGACACGGCGACCAGACTGCGGACTGTACTCTTCCTCTTCGGCTGTACTTGTCATTCCCCGATGGACTCTGGCTGGCCCTCCACGGGCCCATATTGTGAAGTGGGGTTGGCATGGCCCTGTACTGCTCCAGCTGCAAAACTCCACTGGATGTGCATTAAACATTCAGAAACACACTGCTGTGTCATGTCTTTCATCATTCAAGTATGAATGTGTGGATGAATGTAGGGTCAGTGGCTCCCCCTAACGTCAATGATGCTCATCTAGTGGGATTCCAGTCACAGTGTGCTACATTGCCGATTGCGTTCCGGGTGCCGTAGACACTACAACAGGGACACACGCATTAGTCACTTCCTTGTCCGGACATGGACTGAACCACGCCCAGAGCCCCCGAGTCATTGTTGCACGCCCTGCGATGTTCCGGCATATGCCAGGCCAGACCACTCCGCTTACGCTCCGAGGGGGGGGTCACATAGCTACATGTCGCAGGTTTACACGCTAGTGGTCTGCAGGTCACTGGTCTAGTTGTCAGCATGTCGCGGCCACTCCCTGAGGGCAGGTTTGCACACACACCACACCCATCCGGCACAGGCGTCACAGGCCATGTGACCCCACCAATATAAGGGGCCGACAACGACACATTCCCCACTGCCGGAGGTGACTGGATGACGGACGTTCCACGATTCTCAATCATAAAGGGCCCATGAGTTATTGCGCACAGGGTTAGTCGCACCTGAAGCCATGCGACCATCACGGGCCTACCACCACGTGGCGCTGACTGGGGTTGCACAGGGTTAGTGGCACCGAAATTGCTGAGCGGGTGTGCAGCCTGCGATGATGACATGTGCACTGATGTGGTCTCTGCCATTGATGCCTCAGGACTCAGCGTCATGTGTGGGACCTGCTGGGCCGCGGTGCGGGTCCGCATGATGTGGAGCATGCCATGGTGGCGGGACCAGGGCCTGGAGCTTGCACGGGCATGTGGTGTGCCCACTGGTGGACACACCGTTGGCGGCAGGTGAACAGTGGGGCCTGGGTGCGCAAGGGCGGACAGCCAGCGCTGGCCGGCGGGAGGGGGTAGGGTGAGGCTGCATGTGTGCACAGGGACAGACAGGCGTTGTTGCCGTGTGCAGTGAGATGGACTCTGCCATTATTGACTCTGGCCTCGATTACAGATTGCAGACCTGGTGGCTTGCAGTGTATGCCGGCTCGTGGTTGGAGACACACCGGTGGTAGCAGGTGAGCAGTGGTGCCTGGGTGCGCGGGGGCGGCAGTGTCCCTCCCTCTCTCTCTCCCTTCCTTTCCTTCTCTCTCTCTCTCTCCCTTCCTTCTCTCTCTCTCTCCCTTCCTTTCCTTCTCTCTCTCTCTCCCTTCCTTTCCTTCTCTCTCTCTCCCTTTCTCTCTCTCTTTCTCTCTCTGCCTTTCTTTCATTCTCTGTTTCTCTGTGTCTCGCTCCTTTGATGTGCGCATGACACACGTTCTGATTTTGTGCTTTATTTTCCAGGCTGTGACATCAAGATTGTCCCGGACGGACCCGACAGGAGTCTTCCATATTGGTGTTTTGTGTTGTATTTCAATAAAGTTTTTGGTTGTTACTTCAATGATGAGTGACTGTTTCTCATTCTTCTGACCACACATGTGTGTTTCTTTTTGTCATTGTGCGACATCATGCGCTTTTTGTGGCTCTTGTGTCGTGCTCGGTATGTGTTTGTCTGGGGGGAGGGGGTCTGGGGGGGGCCTGGGAGTGGTGGCGGTGGGTGTTGTGGCCCTCTTGGGTCTCCGAGCTGCATGATCATTGGCTCCATGGCATCTGTGGGTCTTCCGATGTGGCTCTGGGCTGTGCTCCCTTTCGTACTGCAGGTAGTCGTCCTGCTTAACACCAGCAGAAGGCAGGTGTTAATTCCCTGTTGCTACTGCAGCTTATCATCTGTTTTTGGTTCGCATCGCAGATCTGGCAGTTCGTTGTGAAAGTGGTGTTGTGGTGTTTTCGTGTGTTTTTGCACGGGAACGCCTACTCTGCATCTCATTAGGGTTAGTTGGTGGTGTCACCCGCTTGTGAATGGGGCGTTAAATCTATCTCCACTTTTGATGCATTAAGGTGGCGATAACTCAGCGATAATTCCTTGTGAATATGCCCCCTAGTCTGTTATATACAATGAACAATTTACGAAATTGTTTTTAAAACATATAACTGACACTGTAAGTACAACAACAGTGATTGTATTATTATATACATACAATTATAAGGCTGCCACCTTACTGGCATATCACCAGCCTGCATTATATTTCTGTGCCAATTAAAACAATCATTGGCAATATGTTTTGCCTATTAGAGAGTTATTTGTCTATGTTTTTAAGTAATGTTGTGTAGCAGCATAACTGGAGTGCTGCATGAATGAAAGTAAAACAAGCATTTACAATGCAAAGTGGTCTCAAATTTGTGAGAGTTAGAGGTATTGGCACTGTAAATGACAATGTCTTTTACCCATGTGTTTTGAATTGGTGTGGAGTGGATATATGTGCTGTGGAGTGGAATTATGTGGGTTGGATTGGAATTATTAGTTGTGGAATTGTGTGGTGTGGAGTGGATTTGTTAAGTGGAATTATGTGGAATGGTGTGCAGTTAAAATATGTGGATAGTAATTGTGTGATATTGAGTTGAGTGAACTGGAATTATGTGGAGTGTACTTGTGTGTCATAGAGATTTTAATTATGTGATGTGCTGTTGAATTTTGTGGCGTGATATGGAATTATATGGTGTGGTTTAGATGTATTTGGTGTGTCCTGTACTTGTGTTGTTGAGTTGAAATATGTGGTTTGTTGCCGAATTGTGTGGTGTGGAAGGAAAATGGTAGAGTTGAATTGTGTGGCTTGGAAGTGTGCAGCATTGAGTGAAATTATGCTGATTGGAATTATGTTGCATGGTGTGGAGTGTATTTGTGTGGATTGTGTTCCCAAGTTTTAAAATAATGAAACATAATTACGAAGAAAGGCGGCCTTTCATTGCGCACAAATTTACAAAACCTTATTATATGCAAAGACTTGTCCAAATATCTTAATGAAAACATGCAGAGTGAATCCCCAGTGACATTTGTGTTGAATAATTTTAGGGGGCTTGAACAATGTGGGGCGCTGTTTTGGTTGCAAATGGTGCTAAGACTATGCACATCTGTGGGGGGGCATGCACCATATTCATCTAAACTTAGCTTGGCACATTTGTCAGGGGAGTTCTGATTCTGGTGCTCCAAACCATGCACCCATAGATGTGTATGTGGTTCACAGGATTTTGAATTCACTGCTCAGTAGGCAACGAGCGGGTTGCTTTTAAAACTGTAAACTTATCAAATGCCAAAAGCTATTGAGTGAGGTAAAAAAACAAGCATAAACATTTATGCCAGATAAAAGAGGGAAAACACCCGCATCATTGCTTCTGACAGTGCAGAGTTGGGTTACTGGTATTCCTGACCTTTTCCTCGCTGCATCTTCGAGCTGTTGTTGCCTTGCTTACCTTATGAGACGTGAGATGATGGTTGGATCTCGCTTGGGGCAGTCTTGTTTCTTTTATAATGATGCTGACCCGTGCCTGGCCTGCCTCAACACCAATGTGATTGCTTCATGTGTTTTTAGCTGGTGTGTTTGGGATGGTTGTTTGCCACTGGTGACTTAGATAAACTTCCAAAAACAATGAATCCCACTTTCTTCACAAAGGCTCAGAAGAATGGCAATTTTATTATTATTGTACTTCCTAAGAAGTAGTTTTTTTTAAGCAGGATTCTAATTTTTCTGCACAATGATCCCATGTCAGCTGGTCTTCTCAGTAGGTTATGTGTTCCCTGCTGTTATTACTGTGCTACCAGCCAGGTTGAATTCCAGCAGGGCCAGTTCAGCCTTGCATCCATCCAACATAGATAAAATGAGTAGCATTAAATTGGGTAACATGTGTTATTACAGCACCTACTACTGCAAACCTCTGGCATTACATACTATAAAAAACTATTTATCATCATCATTATGGTTATAAACCTCCTAGTCACAGGTTTGATAGTGGCTGGGCCAACTGTCTGTTTCATAGTTCTAAAATCAGCTAAGTGAGTTGGGCAATGATGACCACTTGTTATTTACAGCGCTATAAACGGTAAACACTTGCAAGCACTGTAAAAATAACCAGGTTCTTATTTGATGGTAAGGCCAACTAATACACCTAGCAGGTAATCTGCTTTAGATACCACCTGTCTTTTTGCTCAAATGGCTATCAGGCAACAGTGCAGAAAACAGATTGTGAGTCACAATGGTAAAAGAAAGCACATTTGGGAAGAGGTGGGAAGGGGGGACGCCTGCCTGACAACAGACGGAGTCAAGAGCCACATCACCACTACTGCGGACAGATCGCAGCCGTAGTGGAGGGCACGCTATGGAATGGGGGCTCAGTGTGAAAAAGGTCTCATCTTCCAGAGTCAGTTTAAAAAACAAGGCAAAAGCAGGCCGCTGCCTTAAGTCTAGAGGAGCAGAAGACCATCAGCATTATCATAAAATTAGCAAAGACTACAGGGAGTGAAGAGGCGCAAAATGTCATTTTGCCAAGGGTGGCAAAAATCCATGCAACAGCCCTGGTTAGCTTTCTCTAGTACCCACTGTTTCCCTTGGAGAATTTTTGAAGGGGAGAGAGGCCTGCAAAGCACTTTAAGGTGAACTACACAATGCATCTTATATGGTGGGGTTTCACAAATTTTCCCAAAACTCCGCACTATAGCTTGGAGAAACAAGGGATCATGTGCATTAATAGTTACAGCTCTGAAATGACGTACAGGATCACTTCTCTAGAAGCAGTATATACTCACAACAAGCGAGGCACCGAGCGCCCTCTGTCTAAATCGCTCGAGTAACATTTCTATTTGTCTTTTGTGCTTCCGGTGTCTTTTGGTCTTTCAGGTGTAAACATAAGACCACATTGGCAGATCCCCCCCACTGCAATAACGCTCACTTGAGCAGAAACATATATACACAGAGAAACACGCAGCGGTCAAGATGTCCGCCTGTTTGAAGCATGCAGTTTAAAGTGCAAATGAGTCCTTGCTTAATGCTCGATGTGCCACATAGATGAATGGATAAAGCACTGCATGCTGTGCTGATCAAGTTGAAAAGACCAGCGGAAGCGCGCGTTGCGATGGCCAACCAGGAGGAACCATGAATGTGTGATAACCAATCCGAAGGAACAATTAGTGAAATCGCCTGGGCGAGAACCAAGCACCCAAAGGAGGGACAATTACAAGCAATGCACCAATAAAAAGGCAGCATTTCTGAAAGGCACAAAAATGAACGAATGGCAATCGATGGGCTTGGTTAAAGCCCATATTGTAGATACACCCTGCCTCGCAGAGCAGCGCATGCACTCTGACTCTAGGCTTGACCTAAAAAGGAGATATGATACGGTTATAACCCTTTTTTTTAATTGCTGGCGGGGTAGGAGGGAAGGCAGGGGATACAAGGAGGGAGGGAAGGAATGGGTGTTGGGGCAACATGGACAATAGAGGGTGTGGGAATTAAAGCACTTTTTTGTTTTTTTCAGGCTGGAGGTACAGCTCCGCCAAGTATCATGCATCAATGGTTAGACAAATGCAGTTTAGCATGGAAGTCCTCATCACCACACTAAAATGCTTAGTCATGCATTTATAGCGCCTCCTATCACAGCGGCACTACTGGGCATAAGAAACTGCAAATAGGAACAGACCATTGCAAAAGCGCGAGCAGCGGGCTGTCTGCTGGCAGTGCTGTGCAAGCTGTGCTGCCAGTGAGCCTGCATTATACAGTGCCACCTTCAAGGTTGAGTTTCTTCACTACCAATAATGAACACAAATTGTCATCACACAGCATAGGGCAGCCTCAGGCTCTGGCTGCAGTGCAAAATAAAGCTGAGCCTCAGGAACCCAGCCATGTGACATGCCATGGCTAAGTCTGTCAAACAGACACTTACAATTAAATCCTCTCTGGAGAGTAGTAATCACCCTGAGACTACCCTGCAGTGCACAGCCCCTTGCTCAGACTGAGAGTGATGATGAATCCAGGGGGCGGCGACTTCCCTGTTGTATTTCAAAAACTGGTGCCACCTGCACGGCACTGTCAGTGACAGTTAACTCAATTCCACTAAGTCAGTGATTGGATGATGATTGGCCAGTGACCCAGCAACTGGTGGGCAAAATGATGTTTTGTGTTACTGCACGTTGTGCGCTCCCCTGCAGGCATAGAGTGAGTGGGGCTGTCGGCACCTCTCAGACCACGCAGCGCTATAGACCCCCGGCCTCATTGGCAGTGCTTTGTTTGTACTCCCTTTTATTTTATAGCAGATTACAGTATCTTTTCAGATTTTTTACATCAATCCCACAAGATTTTAAATCCGGTTCCCTTAGGGGATACCATATATAATGGCCTATACCGGCTATACTATCTGGTATTCCCTGTGTTTCTGCTGTTAGAACTTACCAGTATTCAAATTGGCATGGTCTTATGCTGGATGGGTGAGCACAGTATTTCTATGCCAAATAGCGACTTTCCTTTTGCTTTCCAACATCGTTTACTATGGGGATACTAACTATTATGGCTCTCGCATTGCTGTAATATCTCTTATCCCCTACGTTTCATGAGTTGCGCTTTAGCCATTGACCACTTGAAGTTGTCTTTTATTTGAAAGCACACTACAGTATCTTTTCAGATTTTTTACATCATTCCACAAGATTTTACATCCGGTTCCCTTAGGGGATACTAAATATTATGGCTCACACATTGCTGTGATATCTTGTATCCCCTACGTTTCATGGGCTACCCTTTAGCCATTGACCACTTGAAGTTGCCTTTTATTTGATAGCAGACTACAGTAACTTTTCACAGTTTTTTACATCATTCCACCAGCTTTTACATCCGGTTCCCTTAAGGGATACCAAATATAATGGCTTATACCGGCTATAATATGTGGTATCCCCGGTGTTTCTTGGTTTAGAACTTACCAGGATTCAATTAGACATGGTCTTATGTTAAATGTAAAAATGTAAGTCCGTTTTTAAATAGCGCAGCTACTCACCCTTACGGGTCTCAAGGCGATGGGGGCCGTCGTGGAAATTAAGTGAGCTATTGCCCAGAGTCACATGGTGCTGAGTTGAGCTGCCGCCGGAGCCGGGGATCGAACCGTGAACCCTGTGCTCCGAAGTCAGCTGCCCTGGCCGCTGCACCACACCTCTCCATATGTTGGATGGGTGAGCACAGTATTTCTATGCTGATTATAACTCTTCCTTTTGCTTTCCAACATCATTTACTATGGGGATACCAAACAGTATGGCTCACACATTGCTGTAATATCTCGTATCCCCTATATTTCATAGGTTACCCTTTAGCCATTCACCAGTTGAAGTTACCTTTTATTATATAGCAGATTACAGTATCTTTTCAGATTTTGTACATCAATCCCACAAGGTTTTACAGCCGGTACCCTTAAGAGATACCCCATATAATGGCCTATACCGGCTATAATATCTGCTATCCCCTGTGTTTCTGGGGTTAGAACTTACCAGTATTCAATTTCACATAGTCTTATGTTGGATGGATTAGCACAGTATTCCCATGGCAAATAGCATCTTTCCTTTTGCTTTCCACCATCGCTTACAATGGGGATACCAAATATTATGGCTCACGCATTGCTGTAATATCTTGTATCCCCCTAGTTTCATGGGTTACCCTTTAGCCATTGACCACTTGAAGTTGTGTTTTACTTGTTAGCAGACTACAGTAACTTTTCCACATTTTTTACCCCATTCCTCAAGATTTTACCACTGCTTCCCTTAGGGGATACCATATATAGTGGCATATGCCGACTCTAATATCAGGTATCCCCTGTGTTTCTGGGGTTAGAACTTACCAGTATTCAATTTGACATGGTCTTATGTTGGATGGATGAGCACAGTATTTCTATGGCAAATATCACCCTTCCTTTTGCTTTCCATCATCGTTTACAATGGGGATACCAAATATTATGGCTTGCGCATTGCTATAATATCTTGTATCCTCTACATTTCATGGGTTACCCTTTAGAAATTGACCACTTGAAGTTGCCTTTTGTTTGATAGCAGACTACAGTAAACTTTCACATTTTTTACATAATTCCACGAGATTTTACAACCGGTTCGTTTAAGGGATACCAAATATAATGGCCTATAACGGCTATAATATCTGGTATCCCCGGTGTTTCTTGGTTTAGAACTTACTAGGATTCAATTAGATATGGTCATATGTTGGATGGGTGAGCACAGTATTTCTATGCCAAAAGCACCCTTCCTTTTGCTTTCCAACATCGTTTAGTATGGGGATACCAAATATTATGACTCATGCATTGCTGTAATATCTCGTATCCCCTACGTTTCATGGGTTACACTTTAGCCATTGACCACTTGAAGTTGTCTTTTATTTGATAGCAGAATACAGTATCTTTTCACATTTTATACATCATTCTACAAGATTTTGCGTACGGTTCCCTTAGGTGATACCATATATAATGGCCTGTACCGGCTATTATATTTGGTATCCCCTGTGTTTCTTGGGTTAGAACATACCAGTATTCAATTCGACATGGTCTTATGTTGGATGGGTGAGCACAGTATTTCTATGCCAAATATCACCCTCCCTTTTGCTTTCCAACATCTTTTACTATGGGGATACCAAATATTATGGCTCTTGCATTGCTGTAATATCTCGTATCACCTATGTTTCATGGGTTACGCTTTAGCCATTGACCACCTGAAGTTTTCTTTCATTTGATAGCAGTCTACAGTATCTTTTCAGATGTTTTACATCATTCCACAAGATTTTACATCCGGTTCCGTTAGGGGATACTAAATATTATGGCTCACGCATTGCTGTAATATCTTGTATCCCCTACGTTTCATGGGTTACCTTTTAGCCATTGACCACTTGAACTCGCCTTTTACTTGATAGCAGACTACAGTAACTTTTCACATTTTTTACATCATTCCACAAGATTGTATGTCCGGTTCCCTTGGGGATAGCATATATAATGGCCTATACCGGCTATATATCTGGTATCCCCTGTGTTTCTGGGGTTTGAACGTACCAGTTTTCAAATTGACATAGTCTTATGTTGTATGGGTAAGCACAGTACTTCTATGCCAAATAGCGCCCTTCCTTTTGCTTTCCAACATCGTTTATTATGGGAATACCAAATATTATGGCTCACGCGTTGCTGTAATATCTCGTATCCCCTATGTTTAGAGGGTTACCCTTTAGCCATTGGCCACTTGAAGTTGTCTTTTATTTGATAGCAGACTACAGTATCTTTTCACATTTTTACATCATTCCACAAGATTGTACGTTCGGTTCCCTTAGGGGATACCATATATAATGGCACATACTGCCTATAATATTTGGTATCCCCTGTGTTTCTTGGGTTAGAACTTACCAGGATTCAATTTGACATAGTCTTATGTTGGATTGGTCAGCACAGTACTTCTGTGCCAAATAGCTGCCTTCCTTTTGCTTTCCAACATCGTTTACTATGGGGATACCAAATATTAAGGCTCACGCATTGCTGTAATATCTCGTATCCCCCACGTTTCATGGGTTACCCTTTAGCCATTGGCCACTTGAAGTTGTCTTTTATTTGATAGCAGACTACAGTATCTTTTCACATTTTTTACATCATTCCACAAGATTGTACATCCGGTTCCCTTAGGGGATACTAAATATTATGGCTCACGCATTGGTGTAATATCTTGTATCCCCTACGTTTCATGGGTTACCCTTTAGCCATTGACCACTTGAAGTCGCCTTTTACTTGATAGCAGACTACAGTAACTTTAAATTTTTTTTACATTATTCCACAAGATTGTACATCCGGTTCCCTTAGGGGATACCATATATAATGGCCTATACCGGCTATAATATCTGGTATCCCTTGTGTTTCTGGGGTTAGAACTTACCAGTATTCAAATTGACATGGTCTTATGTTGGATGGGTGAGCACAGTACTTCTATGCCAAATAGGGGCCTTCCTTTTGCTTTACAACATGGTTTACTATGGGGATACCAAATATTATGGCTCACGCATTGCTGTAATATCTCGTATCCCCCACGTTTCATGGTGTACCCTTTAGCCATTGGCCACTTGAAGTTGTCTTTTATTTGATAGCAGACTACAGTATCGTTTCACATTGTTTACAGCATTCCACAAGATTGTACATCTGGTTCCCTTAGGGGATACCATATATAATGGCCTATACCGCCTATAATATTTGGTATCCCCTGTGTCTCTTGGGTTAGAACTTACCAGGATTCAATTAGACATGGTCTTATGTTGGATGGGTGAGCACAGTATTTCTATGCTGATTATAACCCTTCCTTTTGTTTTCCAACATCGTTTACTATGGGGATACCAAATATTATGGCTCACACATTGCTGTAATATGTCGTATCCCCTATGTTTCATAGGTTAGCCTTTAGCCATTCACCAGTTCAAGTTACCTTTCATTATATAGCAGATTACAGTATCTTTTCAGATATTGTACATCAATACCACAAGATTTTACATCCGGTACCCTTAAGGGATACCCCATATAATGGCCTATACCGGCTATAATATCTTGTATTCCCTATGTTTCTGGGGTTAGAACTTACCAGTATTCAATTTCACATAGTCTTATGTTGGATGGATTAGCACAGTATTTCCATGGCAAATAGCACCCTTCCTTTTGCTTTCCAACATCGCTTACAATGGGGATACCAAATATTATGGCTCACGCATTGCTGTAATATCTTGTATCCCCTACGTTTCATGGTTTACCATTTAGCCATTGACCACTTGAAGTTGTGTTTTACTTGATAGCAGACTACAGTAACTTTTCACATTTTTTACATCATTCCTTAAGATTTTACCTCTGGTTCCCTTTGGGGATACCATATATAATAGCCTATACCTGCTATAATATCAGGTATCCCCTGTGTTTCTGGGGTTAGAACTTACCAGTATTCAATTTGACATGGTCTTATGTTGGATGGATGAGCACAGTATTTCTATGGCAAATATCACCCTTCCTTTTGCTTTCCAACATCGTTTATAATTGGGATACCAAATATTATGGCTCACGCATTGCTGTAATATCTTGTATCCCCTACGTTTCATGGGTTACCCTTTAGCCATTGACCACTTGAAGTTGCCTTTTGTTTGATAGCAGACTTCAGTAATTTTTCACATTTTTTACATCATTCCACAAGATTTTACAACCGGTTCGCTTAAGGGATACCAAATATAATGGCCTATAACGGCTATAATATCAGGTTTTCCCGATGTTTCTTGGTTTAGAACTTACCAGGATTCAATTAGACATGGTCGTATGTTGGATGGGTGAGCACAGAATTTCTATGCCAAAAGCACCCTTCCTTTTGCTTTCCAACATAGTTTACTAGGAGGATACCAAATATTATGGCTCAAACATTGCTGTAATGTCTTGTATCCCCTATGTTTCATAGGTTACCCTTTAGCCATTGACCACTTGAAGTTGTGTTTTACTTGATAGCAGACTACAGTAACCTTTCACATTTTTTACATCATTCCTTAAGATTTTACCTCTGGTTCCCTTTGGGGATACCATATATAATGGCCTATACCTGCTATAATATCAGGTATCCCCTGTGTTTCTGGGGTTAGAACTTACCAATATTCAATTTGACATGGTCTTATGTTGGATGGATGAGCACAGTATTTCTATGGAAAATATCACCCTTCCTTTTGCTTTCCAACATCGTTTACAATTGGGATACCAAATATTATGGCTCACGCATTGCTGTAATATCTTGTATCCCCTACGTTTCATGGGTTACCCTTTAGCCATTGTAGTGTAGCTCCTATTTCCCTAATAGGCTCTGCGCATTGGAATAATATATCCTATAGGTTTGACATAGGACTGAGGTCGGTATGTCCCTATTGAGTATATTAAACTTATTTACTTGTGCCAGCTAGCTCAGAGGCCACTAGAAACTCCTTGATAAACAAGAAGGGAGTAGTTTCTGGCAGCCGCAAAACATGAAAACTTTGTTTCCCTTTAGAATCAGAACGTGTCCCAGAGTCGTGGAAACAATAGATAACTATTTCACTAAGCTCAATCGTGCATACTTAGTTTTCCTCAAAGTTACACAGAAAGAATAGACGGGCGTTTCAATAAAAGATTTATTGAACAGTCTTGTTTCTCGTGTAAGTTAAATGTGCTGTTACGATCACAAGACAGTATGCAAGTTAAATAATGTACAGCGTAAGCAGTAGAAATAAATAATACTGCGCTAGCATGATCTTTAGCAGATATTCATTTACATAAATAACACAGACTAAAAATGCGAGTACTCATACGATGCGTTTCTAAGCTAGTTCTACCCCAATGTACCTAACCTAACCTAGGTGTAGGGAGAGGTATGAAGTAGGTGAAGTATTCCTTACTATGGTATACTAAGAGTATGTTACGCCCAGTATGCCTAGTATGCCAAGAGTCCCTCTAGGTTCTAGTCAGCTCCATACCTTAAGAATGAGAGAGGTAGGAATCTCTTGCCAGACTCGAACTCCAACACCCCGCGAGGGAAGTCAGATCACTGGAAGCTGGACTCTCTGCGTGCAGGGATGACAGCGTCTTCTCAGTGCGTCAGGCCGGGAAACGGGCTCCTCTGAAGTCGAGGTCTGCTCTAGTTTACAAGGGCTAGGGAAGGTATATTTATACCTGAGAGGTACCTCACAATGTTAGCATTGACGTGAATCGGACAGCGGAAGACGTCATGAATGAACCCCTAAGGTATAACGGTTCATGCATAATAGATGAGTCCTTGAAGAAATCAATAGTCCTGTGCTAGGGAAACTCCCGAAGCCTAAGGGTCTGTTCCTCAAGAACTCGTTGTGACGTTAGGGTGGACGGATGTCGGAGACCATGCCTGTATTTGGAGTGCACGGTTTCATGCCTAAATAAGGACTGGGATTCTATGCGTATATAAGGGCAGGGCGAATTGTGCCTATATAAGGACATGATACAGAGAAACCTATATACGGACACCCTAAGAGGAATACAACACCCACTCCACTTTCGTGTGTACGATAATACTAAAATGCTAAACATTTAAAATGCTAAACATTAAATGGAGTACCGCATATTTTAAAAAATATTTCTTAAAAGCAGTAAAAAACATTTTAAAAATGCAAAAGGTACTGTACATATTAAGCATTGCTTTTCATTTCAGGCATATATTCGGAAAGTAAATGCAATTTAAATGAAACTAAGCAGTAATATTTACATTTGACAGAAAATGATCGATAAGTTATTCAAAAATCAAAGTCATTTCATGTCATGAAAATTAATTATTGTTATCAGACAAATAAGATGACGAAGTGTCTGAGGAAGTACCGCGAAGTTTGTACTATAAGGCTAGTTCTACTTCAAGCAGATTGAATTGCCATTTTAGTTCGAAAAAATGGAAAAAAGTTCACTTTGGGAAGAGTTCCAAGTTTTTGAAAATATGAAGGCCAAATTATACTGCGTCTCTGGTACACTGTTGGTGAAATCAGATTCAGCGTACGGGTCTGGTGAAAACATGAGATCATCTATTTCTGTAGACAAAATATCGTCCACTGAAGTTGGCGTCAGTTGGAACACCTCGTGGAGGAGATTAATTGCACAGAGATGTGAAGCATCGCTCTCAGCATAGAACGCCGCAGCAATGTTCGCGTCCGTTGTTACCTGTGTGCCTGTAGATCCATCTCGTACCTCAGCAGCAGCTGGAAGCGACTGTGAGATCTCAATGAATGCCGTCATCAGGATGGGTAGCCTCTGGGGACAACACAGAGCATGGGCCGTTATCGGGACCAGCAGAGTATCGACATCCGTTGGCGTTGCTGATGGAAATGTTAGACAGGTGTCTAACACGCATTCTTCACCGCATAGCAGGCATCGTAGAACAGGTAAGATGCAATCTTGCCAGATTGGTCTAAATGACAGGAACCACGTGGTATTCAGGTCCCGTGAGACGAGTCATGCCCAAAAGCTGTACTATTCGCTCACGGCACTTTCGTTCAAGGAGAGCTTTCTCCATTTCGCTCGGAGTGATGTCTGCGAATAGGCTGGCCATAGCGTAATAGCAGGAAGAGAAATAGAATTCCGGCAACAAGTGCTAGAATTAACGGTATGCCACCAAACACCGAATGTGCAAAGTTCGGGATGATTCCGAGTATTGCATGGAAAGGTGCTAACAGACCGGAACAGATGCTCTTAAATACATGTACAATTCCGCTTGTATCAGACATGTTAAAGATACGTCCTATCATTTCCACGAAATGTATAGGGCAATTTGTACGTATTAAAGTCTGTATCTCAGCCGAAGTCCTTGCTACTTGGAGATCATAGGTTTCTTTGGCCGAGGTCAAAGGCACTGTTTGCTGTAAAAGCATGGCTTTCATTCTGCTTAAAGTATCAAATCTTATAAAAGAGACGTTCAGCGAAGGCCACAAAGGCGACTCCCTGACTGTGTCTATTGGGGCAAACAATACTTGCATACAGCAAGTGACCCTGGAGTTGACCGTTACTAGATATGGGATGCCTGGCAACATGCCGCAGCAACTTTGATCATTCAACATGAGGTAACTCCCATTAGAAAGTTGTCCAAACGTTGGATTAATCAAAGCAGCTGGTGTACCCTGCTGATGGCAAGACAAATTTGCCACAGAACCATTGCAAGCCCCATGTAAAGAAATGTCCTGACATATAAGTGAACCGCTCAGTGCACTTTTACAGTGTGTACCGCTCAAAAACACTTCACGATCCCCACTCCAACATCTATATGTATACGGTAAATTCCAAGATGTCTTAATGTATTCCTTACCCAACCTTTCAGATTTGCCTGCTTGCATCTGTCTGAGGCAATACTGAAACTGAAAAGTAGTCACAGGTAGTGTTATTTTGCCATGAATGAGCCATTCTGTAGCTGGTTTTTCTGCCACTGTAAATGGTAACTTTTCCAGTTTCTCAATGCTCAGCACTGTATACTTTGCTCCTCTTTGTGCCAGTTCGATCTGTTTATCAGTTAGATTGTATTCTGCAAACAGAGCTGACGTGTTGATAAAACGCCAAGGCACATAGCCCGCATGCAAAGATTGCAGCGTCCAGCTTAATAACACAATAGAACGTAATTGTGATTGGCCTTGCTGTAACATCGCCAAATCTTGTTCCAGTATGTCGATAGCAGAGGATACAATGCCATCCAATGAATATATTTTGGAGGACAAAGTTGTTAACCCATTGTCGACCACAGTGAGTGTTTTCTCTAAATTAATACGATCAAGTTCACGTATTCGTTCTGCGGCCTCCATCTGTGACACTTTCCATGCTTCATTATAAGCAGCATAGATGCCGGCATATATGAAACGTTTTTGACGCGGTTTTCTTGGTCCAAGCAAGAATTCCCTAAGGTATGCTTCTTCTTTAAGTAAGGATAAGTGTTGTTTCACATCCTGTAGATTTCTGCAGCCAATCGAGGCATAATGTTCCTACAATGTATGTTGTTACTACCCCCGGATGCTGTCTTTGGACGTGGGTCTGGCCTGTGAATAGTAAAGCCCTGAGTTTTATTCAGGAATCTTTCCTGACAGTTGTTCGTGTCTGTGGGCCAGATCAACCATTTTCTCCAATCAGGATTAGATCTGTTGAGTTGTAGTATATTGTCAACTGTCACCGCTGCCTGTGTATTGTTATCACTTGCAGGTGTTGGTACAGAAGGTGTTTTTATCTCTTTGATCTTGGCTAGTCCAAGACAAGATGTTTGTTGGACAGTTTCATTCAAAAACATTATTTGTTCAGGGATGATACAGGCTCTAAATAAAGCTTCTATCCCCTGTACTTCCCAATCTTTAGTACCCCAGACAGTTTTTGTGTCTTTCCATAAGTCGAAACCCTGTCTAGACAGTTGGGCAATAAATGTTGCAGAGTAAATCTGTTTTGTATTTGTTAACATAATTTTCAGTCCTGTCTTGTTTATATTTTTATAGTAAAACGTTTCTGGATCAGATGTATTGTAACCTGAAAAATATGGAAACTTGCTAGCAAATGTTTTTGAACTACCTTGTGGTGGTGTAGGACAATGCTCCCATTGGTTAAACATAAACACATTTCTAGGGTATGCAGATTTATGCAAATAATGATGACCATAGTGGTAATAGCAATACAGCTGTTCATAGTCTGATGAACCCTCTAAATATTCATTTTTAGAAAATGCAGCAGGTTTTTCTAGGTCAAACATTACGTCGTTTACAGTCTCAAAGTCCCAATCATCAGAATAGGTACTGGACGAAATTAGATCACTTAGTGAGATTTTAAACAAATGTGGAATGTTCAATTTTTTCGTCGGGCCGAAGATATCAAATTATGTTTTGTCCCACACTATACCATCATGTATAGGAACGGCTGTGATGTTCACTGTTGATAAGTCTCTTGCTTCACGATGGGAAGATTTATGTGGTTTCAAAAGTACGTTCACATCTTTTCCTTCAGTGTTCACATGGATGTATCTGCCACTTATAAGCACGCTCACAGTTGTAACCAAAGCTAGCCAAAGCAGGAAAACAAATAGTCCAGATATAATCAAGAGCTCAATCAATGGGGAAACCAGATAAGTCTTTTTCAGAAAGTGAAGAAAGTCTTGTACTTGCTGCTTGAGTTTTAATGATGCTGAAGTCGTTTCAGGTTCACTTGGATCTTCTGAGAACGTATCAAAGTTAATGAAATAGCCAGAAGCAGTTTTGTCAATTGTTGGAATTGCATCAGGATTTGTAGAAATCGCTGGAACCAGTCGATCACTTGCTACATTGGTGTAGACAGGTGTATTTGGACGAACTGTTACTTGATTTTCAAGAGGGATGAGTTCCATTGCATTGTTGCCTAGTCCTTCATCTGTTACAGCCGAATTCTCGATTGTTATCAGTCTTTCAGTCTGAACCTCTTAGATAGTAGCGAGAGGAGTGCGTCTGCTACTAGGTCGGAGTCCACGAGGCCTACTATTTAGTATTGGCCACATACTGTGGTTTGATGAGGTCGAATGACACAAATCTTTTCTCCTTTCTTCCAGCAAGGGGCGGCACAAGTACTGTTCTTGTTCCTTGAACTGCTAGGACAGGTACTGGTTGTCTGTAAGAAGGTCCAAATTCCTTCTTGTCCGCAATTTTTTCTCTGACTAGATCCCCAACTTTTGGAATCCAGACAGGCCTTGCTGTGACCGCCGGTTTTTCCCCAGTGGTGGTTGGCTGTAGGAATACGTTGCTTTGTTTTGATCTCAGTTCATTGATTTCCTGTAAAACAGCCAAACGATCTTTGATATCAAACGGTTTATTTTCCACCACTGTGCCTACGTGATCGAGGTCTGGTACCCACATTCTTGTCCCAAATAGGACCTCATATGGAGTGACCCCCCCTAGAGAACTTCTTGGCAGGTTATTTAATGAGCGTTGGACCCCATAAAGATGTTTGACCCACCCATCACCCGAACCTAATACCCTAGCTGTTATAGATTGCTTTATGTCCCGGTTTTTCCTTTCCACTACCGAATTTCCCTCAGGATGGAATGGAGAGGAGTACCGCAATGCAACGCCCAGACTGGCCATGGCTTCTTTGTAAGCCCGAGTGCTAAACGCAGGGCCCTGGTCAGAATGTAGCGTGCCTATTGCGTATGTGCCGATAAAGACTTGCAAATCTTTTATAACAGTTCGAGCATCAGCCGAGCCCTGAGGCCATATCCAGAGGAACCTAGAGCATGAATCCACTGCAACCATGATATACTTATAGTTACCGTCCCTTTGCAAGGGACAGCAGTGGTCCAGGTAAACACAAGCTAATGGTTTGTCTGAAATTAACAGGGGTGTCTGCGCAGGGCGTTTCACTGTGGAGACTTTCATCTGTTGGCATATATCACATTCTAAAACATAGTTCTTTGTTTGTTTTCTAATGCCAGGCCACCAATATCTTTGCTTGAGTAAAGATACTGTTGCAGAAACACCTGCATGGGCAGAAGCTATCCCTTCGTGTGCTGCTAGGATTAGTCCTAATCTACGTTCCTTGTTTGGAATTACCCTATCCCCCACTCCAGGGATTCGAGCAAAAGGAACGCTGTTCGCATCAATTACATAAGAGTACTTGAGTGGAATTTTTTTTGGTAGCGCTGCACCACTGCCTTTGCTTGTAGCATTGACAGCCAACATTATCTCACTGTCTATTTTTGTTTTTGAACGAGTGATCGCATCTACGGAAGCCGTCTGGACAGCCCCCTTTGCGGCTTCGTCAGCCAATGAATTCCCTGCAACGTGAACGCCATCACGTTGATGACTCAGTGTGTGGATCACGTGAGTCTTTGGTAGTTCATTTTTCAACTGAACTACTTGTTCCCAAAGCGTTTTGTGCTTTATTGTGCCACCTTTCGCATCTTTGAATCCATTTTCAAGCCAGTTTTGTATCTAAGATTTCACCCCTTTCCAGTGCTCAGGAATCTAGAAGTGCCGGGGGGTGGAGAGGAGCTCGCAGCATGATCTTAGCAGACTTCAGTAACGTTTCACATTTTTTACATCATTCCACAAGATTTTACAACCGGTTCGCTTAAGGGATACCAAATATAATGGCCTATAACGGCTATAATATCAGGTATCCCCGATGTTTCTTCGTTTAGAACTTACCAGGATTCAATTAGATATGGTCTTATGTTGGATGGGTGATCACAGAATTTCTATGCCAAAAGCACCCTTCCTTTTGCTTTCCAACATAGTTTACTAGGAGGATACCAAATATTATGGCTCACACATTGTTGTAATCTCTTGTATCCCCTATGTTTCATAGGTTACCCTTTAGCCATTGCCCTTTTGAAGTTGTGTTTTACTTGATAGCAGACTACAGTAACTTTTCAAATTTTTTACATCATTCCTTAAGATTTTACCTCTGGTTCGCTTTGGGGATACCATATATAATGGCCTATACCGGCTATAATATCAGGTATCCCCTGTGTTTCTGGGGTTACCCTTTAGCCATTGTCCACTTGAAGTTGCGTTTTAATTGATAGCAGAGTACAGTAACTTTTCACATTTTTTACATCATTCCTCAAGATTTTACATCTGGTTCCGTTAAGGATACCATATATAATGGCCTATACCGGCTATAATATCTGGTATCCCCTGTGTTTCTGGGGTTAGAACTTACCAGTATTCAATTTGACATGGTCTTTTGTTGGATTGATGAGTACAGTATTTCTTTGGCAAATATCACCCTTCCCTTTGCTTTCCAACATCGTTTACTATGGGGATACCAAATATATTTTGGCTCACGCATTGCTGTAATATCTCGTATCCCCTATGTTTCATAGGTTACCCTTTAGCCATTCACCAGTTGAAGTTACCTTTTATAATATAGCAGATTACAGTAACTTTTCACATTTTTTACATCAATCCTCAAGATTTTACATCTGGTTCCGTTAGGGGATACCATATATAATGGCCTATTCGGCTATAATATCTGGTATCACCTGTGTTTTTGGGGTTAGAACTTACCAGTATTCAATTTCACATAGTCTTATGTTGGATGGATGAGCACAGTATTCCCATGGCAAATAGCACCCTTCCTTTTGCTTTCCAACATCGCTTACAATGGGGATACCAAATATTATGGCTCACGCATTGCTGTAATATCTCGTATCCCCTACATTTCATGGGTTACCCTGTAGCCATTGACCACTTGAAGTTGCGTTTTACTTGATAGCAGACTACAGTAACCTTTCACATTTTGTACATCATTCCTCAAGATTTTACATCTATTTCCCATTGGGGATACCATATATAATGGCCTATACCGGCTCTAATATCTGGTATCCCCGGTGTTTCTTGGTTTAGAACTTAACAGGATTCAATTAGACATGGTCTTAAGTTGGATGGGTGAGCACAGTACTTCTATGCCAAACAGCGACCTTCCTTTCGCTTTCCAACATCGTTTACTATGGGGATACCAAATATTATGGCTCACGCATTGCTGTGATATCTCGTATCCCCTACGTTTTATGGGTTAGCCTTTAGCCATTGACCACTTGAAGTTGTCTTTCATTTAATATCAGATTACAGTATCTTTTCACATTTTTTACATCATTCCACAAGATTGTACGTCCGGTTCCCTTAGGGGATACCATATATAATGCCCTATACCGGCTATAATATTTGGTATCCCCTGTGTTTCTTGGGTTAGAACTTACCAGTATTCAATTTAACATAGTCTTATGTTGGATGGATGAGCACAGTATTCCCATGGCAAATAGTACGCTTCCTTTTGCTTTCCAACATCGCTTACAATGGGGATACCAAATATTATGACTCACGCATTGCTGTAATATCTCGTATCCCCTACGTTTCATGGGTTACCCTGTAGCCATTGACCACTTGAAGTTGCGTTTTACTTGATAGCAGACTACAGTAACTTTTCACATTTTGTACATCATTCCTCAAGATTTTACATCTAGTTCCCATTGGGGATACCATATATAATGGCCTATACCGGCTCTAATATCTGGTATCCCCTGTGTTTCTGGGGTTAGAACTTACCAGTATTCAATTTGACATGGTCCTATGTTGGATGGATGAGCACAGTATTTCTATGGCAAATAGCACCCTTCCTTTTGCTTTCCAACATCGTTTACAAAGGGATACCAAATAATATGGCTCACGCATTGCTGTAATATCTTGTATCCCCTACGTTTCATGGGTTACCCTTTATCCGTTGACCACTTGAAGTTGCCTTTTATTTGACAGCAGACTACAGTAACTTCTCACATTTTTTACATCATTCAACGAGATTTTACATCCGGTTCCCGTAAGGGATACCAAATATAATGGCCTAAACCGGCTATATTATCTGGTATCCCCGGTGTTTCTTGGTTTAGAATTTACCAAGATTCAATTAGACATGGTCTTATGTTGGATGGGTGAGCACAGTATTTCTATGCTGATTATAACGCTTCCTTTTGCTTTCCAACATCATTTACTATGGGGATACCAAATATTATGGCTCACACATTGCTATAATATCTCGTATCCCCTATGTTTCATAGGTTACCCTTTAGCCATTCACCAGTTGAAGTTACCTTTTATTATATAGCAGATTACAGTATCTTTTCAGATTTTGTACATAAATCCCACAAGGTTTTACAGCCGGTACCCTTAAGAGATACCCCATATAATGGCCTATACCGGCTATAATATCTGGTATCCCCTGTGTTTCTAGGGTTAGAACTTACCAGTATTCAATTTCACATAGTCTTATGTTGCATGGATTAGCACAGTATTCCCATGGCAAATAGCATCCTTCCTTTTGTTTTCCAACATCGCTTACAATGGGGATACCAAATATTATGGCTCACGCATTGCTGTAATATCTCGTATTCCCCTAGTTTCATGGGTTACCCTTTAGCCATTGACCACTTGAAGTTGTGTTTTACTTGATAGCAGACTACAGTAACGTTTCATATTTTTTACCCCATTCCTCAAGATTTTACCTCTGGTTCCCTTAGGGGATACCATATATAATGGCCTATACCGGCTATAATATCAGGTATCCCCTGTGATTCTGGGGTTAGGACTTACCAGTATTTAATTTAACATGGTCTTATGTTGGATGGATGAGCACAATATTTCTATGGCAAATATCACCCTTCCTTTTGCTTTCCATCATCGTTTACAATGGGGATACCAAATATTATGGCTCACGCATTGCTGTAATATCTTGTATCCCCTACGTTTCATGGGTTACCCTTTAGCCATTGACCACTTGAAGTTGCCTTTTGTTTGATAGCAGACTACAGTAACCTTTCATATTTTTTACATCATTCCACGAGATTTTGCAACCCGTTCGTTTAAGGGATACCAAATATAATGGCCTATAACGGCTATAATATCTGGTATCCCCGGTGTTTCTTGGTTTAGAACTTACTAGGATTCAATTAGATATGATCATATTTTGGATGGGTGAGCGCAGTATTTCTATGCCAAAAAGCACCCTTCCTTTAGCTTTCCAACATCGTTTAGTATGGGGATACCAAATATCATGGTCATGCATTGCTGTAATATCTCGTATCCCCTATGTTTCATGGGTTACACTTTAGCCATTGACCACTTGAAGTTGTCTTTTATTTGATAGCAGAATAAAGTATCTTTTCACATTTTGTACATCATTCCACAAGATTGTGTGTACGGTTCCCTTAGGTCATACCATATATAATGGCCTATATCGGCTATTATATTTGGTATCCCCTGTGTTTCTTGGGTTAGAACATACCAGTATTCACTTCGACATGGTCTTATGTTGGATAGGTGAGCACAGTATTTCTATGCCAAATAGCACCCTTCCTTTTGCTTTTCAACATCGGTTGCTATGGGGATACCAAATATTATGGCTCACGCATTGCTGTAATATCTCGTATCCCCTACATTTCATGGGCTACCATTCAGCCATTGACCAGTTGAGGTGGACATTTATTTGATAGCAGACTACAGTAGCTTTTCACATTTTATACATCATTCCGCAACATTTAACTTCCGGTTCCTTAAGGGGATACCATATATAATGGGCTATGCCATCTATAATATTTGGTATCCCCTGTGTTTCTTAGGTTAGAACTTAACAGGATTCAATTTGACATGTTCCTATGTTGGATGGGTGAGCAAAGTATTTCTTCGGCAAATAGCACCCTTCCTTTTGCTTTTCAACATCGTTTACAATGGGGATACCAAATATTATGGCTCATGTATTACTGTAATATCTTGTATCCCCTATGTTTCATGGGCTACCCTTTAGACATTCACCAGTTGAAGTTGCCTTTTATTTGTTAGCAGACTACAGTAGATTTTCAAATTTTTTACATCATTCCACAAGATTTTACAACCAGTGTTCTTAGGGGATACCAAATATAATGGCCTTTACCGTCTATAATATTTGGTATCCCCTGTGTTTCTCAGGTTATAACTTACCAGGATTCAATTTGATATAGTCTTATGTTCAACGGGTGAGCATAGTATTTCTATGGCAACTACCACCCTTCCTTTTGCTTTCCAACATCGGTTACTATGGGGATACTAAACATTATGGCTCACGCATTGCTGTAAGATCTCGTATCCCCTACATTTCATTGGCTACCATTCTGCCACTGAAAAGGTGAAATTGACATTTATTTGATAGAAGACTACAGTAGCTTTTCACATTTTATACATCATTCCACAACATTTTACATCTGGTTCTTTCAGGGGATACCATATGTAATGGGCTATGCCATCTATAATATTTGGAATCCCCTGTGTTTCTTGGGTTAGAACTTAACAGGTTTCAATTTGACATGTTCCTGACATGGATGGGTGAGCAAAGTATTTCTATTGCAAATAGCACCCTTTCTTTTGCTTTTCAACATCGTTTACAATGGGGATACCAAATATTATGGCTCACGTATTACTGTAATATCTTGTATCCCCTATGTTTCATGGGCTGCCCTTTAGACATTCACCAGTTGAAGTTGCCTTTTATTTGTTAGCAGACTACAGTAGCTTTTCACATTTTATACATTATTCCACAAGACTTTACAACCGGTTTTCTTAGGGGATACCAAATAAAATGGCCTTTACCGCCTATAATATTTGGTATCCCCTGTGTTTAAGGGTTAGAACTTACCTGGATTCTATTTGACATCGCCTTATGTTCGATGGGTGAGCACAGTATTTCTATGCCAACTAACACCCTTCCTTTTGCTTTCCAACATCGTTTATGATAGGGATACCAAATATTATGGGTGCGGGTGCGGGTCTCTCTCGCTCTCCTGCCGCCGTCGATCTCCGCAGAAATCAGATCCCGTCTCCGGCGTCAAGGTCACTGTTCTCCTCTAATTGGTGATGGTGAGGAGAGTTGGTGACACCGCCACAGCCGCGCGCCTCAGTCCGGCAGCCAAGGGCGGGCGCTCCCGGCTGCTCAGCCATGTTGCCTCCGCCTCAGGACTGAGCTCGTCTTGTCGCCGCTCCCAGCAGGGCTCTGCAGCCGCAAAACACAATTTCAGGCGCAGAAAGTGCTTCCAAGAACAATGCTGAATGCAAACTCCAAATATCTCGATGCAGAAGCAGGATAGTGTCGGATATTAGTCCCCAGGCCACCAGAGCCTCACACGGGTGCGGCCATCTTGGTTTAGCGCTCTCTAGCGCCCCCCTTATTAAGTATTATCTTTATTTAATTTTTAAACTTTAAAATTATATAAAAATAAAATATATATATATCAATAGTTTAAAATAAAAATAAACATTCTATAATAAATTAAAACATTAAACTATTAAAAAATAAATAAACTGACATTTCCCAATACAATAAGTGCAACAGTAGGGAAAGTGTTGGATAGCGGAATAATTAAATTTACTATTCCAACTCCAGTGAGTGCAACAGTAGGGAAAGTGTTGGATAGCAGAGGGGTAAAAATTACTATTCCCACTCCAGTGATAGCAACAGTAGGGAAAGTGTTGGATAGCGGAGGGGAAAAAATGACTTTTCCCCACTCCAAAGAGTGAAACTTTAGGGAAAGTTTTGGATAGCGGAGGGGTAAAAATTACTATTCCCACTCCACTGAATGCAAAAGTAGGGTAAGTGTTGGATAGTGGAGGAATTAAATTTACTATACCCACTCCAGTGATAGCAACAGTACGGAAAGTGTTGGATAGCGGAGGAGTAAAAATGACTATTCCCACTCCAGTGAGTGCAACAGTAGGGAAAGTGCTGGATAGCGGAGGGGTAAAATTACTATTTCCATTCCAGTGAATGCAACAGTAGGGAAAGTGCTGGATAGCGGAGGGTTAAAAATTACTATTCCCACTCCAGTAATTGCAACATTAGGGAAAGTGTTGGATAGCAGAGAAACAAAAAATACTAATAGCACTTAAACAATTGAAAACATTCTAAAAATATTGCAAATTTTTTAAAATCATAAAAATAAAAAACAATATTTTAAAAATATAAAATTAAATATATTAAACATATAAAAAGAACACATATTATAATATTAATTACATATAACAAAAACCTACAAATAATATATAAAATAAATTAATAAATATATTTATAAACAATAATGATTTAAAAGTAACAAATATTAACAAACAAAAAATTATTTAAAACATAAATGTATTTATTTTATTTTCTACCCTTTAACACCACACCAATAACAAAACACTTCAACATTTTTAATTAAATGTATTTCCATAATCAACATAATTAATAATAAATTATAAAAATCTTATTAATAAACATTAAAAAAACATTTATTGAGTACACATGCTTTAACACTATAATATCCACAACACATACTTAAATTAAACTATAAAAAAATAAAACACAATTAAATATTATTTTTAAAAGAAAAAATATTACTATTAACAACTAATAATTAAATGTCTAAAAATGTATTTAATACCCACCTTTTACCCCTTTAAAAGTAAAAACACACAAAAAATAAACAATTACACAAAATAAATATCAAATAATTAACATTAATTAACAACTATATAATAATTAATTAAACACAAAATACTTACCACTCTTTAGTCCTATAAACACCACAACACACACCTAAAATTAAGTACACAATTACCATAATTAATTACCAATTAACTAATTAAAATTATTTAACAACCAATTATTAATTAATAATAAATTACTTTACCCATTTAACACTATAACATCTCAATTAAACAAATAATAAATAAAAAATATTCAATAAATATAATATAATTAAATTACTTCCCACCCTATTCCCCTATAAACCCACAACCCACTATGGAACTAAAAACGCAAAATTCAAATAAAAAAATATTAAGAACTACTCAAAATAATCAATTAATTTTATATAAATAAATTACTTCCCACCCTATTCCCCTATAAACCCACAACCCGCTACGGAAATAAAGACGCAAAAATCAACAAAAAAAGATTAATAACTACTAAAAATGTAACACATATATTAATAATACAAACAAATCTTATACAAAAAAACATACATCACATACATATAAATATATACTAAAATACATAACATTAATAAAAAAATCGATATTTTTAACAACTATATTTTTGCAAACAATATTTTACACTTCGAGATTTTAAACATCGATATTACTTACCTAAATTCGATATTCTTGACCACGAGAATTTGTCTGTCGATATTTCTGACCCGCGATATTTTTGAATCGATATTTGTGTAAATTGATATTTTTTATTTGACATTCTGTCTCTGCACCCAATTTGACATGGTCTTATGTTGACGGGGTGAACACAGTACTTTTCTGCCAAACTGTACCCTCCCTTGTGTTTTCCTGTATTTTTCTATTGGGATACCAAATATTATGGCATATGCATTGCAGTAATATCTTGCTTTCCCTACTTTTTAAGGGTTACCCTTAAAGAGTCACAATCTGTGAGCAAAATATCATAGAGGTGTAATCTCAAGTATCTTTCTCAGACTACTGCGGATAGGTGGCCTCTGTGTAGGATGATGTTTCTCATTATAGGAAACACTGGAGGTGACTCTGAGCTTCAACACCCACACTGTGGACAAAATGTGGTTTTGGATCTTCCTGATGCAGTGATTGGGGACAGACAGATGACGGGTCTGTCCTAGAAGCTATAACTCTTTAGAAAAGCAGAGGCTGGTATCCCAACCCTTGCCAAAGCCATCCACCAGGCGACTTTGCTCGGGAGTAGTATACTGTAACACCTTGATAAACAAAAGGCCTCTTGGAATTTTTGAAATGTAGCCTGATCTCTTCCACCTCACCTCAGTGTCTGGGTATCCTCCCTCCAGCGATAGGAAATGCAGGTAATATACTTCCACTCTCCGGGGAAGCTATCCTCATCCTCATCTTGTACAATTACAAACCAGGGGCATTCAAATTGACCTCACTTTGCTTTGCAGGGGTAAGCATCAGAATACATCAGTTATAGCATTCAGAGAATCTTCTTTTCAATGTTTGGATTACTTATCCTGCATACTCTCTCGTGTTGCTTTTATCATGAAGTAACTGATTCATTCAGGTGCAGCCGAAAGTGCTTGATATTTTTTTTTAAATGCATCCAGCTATTACCTTGCGGATCCAACCCCTGAGCTGATCAACGGTCTTTGCTCAAGCGGTGGTCTAGCAGTAGCCTTGTATTGAACAGACTGTTCACCTGTTTATAGGGCCCATCAAAAAGTACTTAATAAAGAACAATCTCAAATGCAAGCAATGTTTTGAATCCTAATGGACTGAGCATCCTAGCTTCTGATTAGCGTCTTCACTAGCACCAACAAAGCGCACCACATCTTGAGGCCAACAACTGGCCCAGCTCGACGCATCTCGACACACATGATGCATCTCGCCGTAAGTACTCGCAACACTAGCGGTTTTATTGACCTCGATGCAAAGCATATCGTTACCCGCATCACAGCTATGTTTGGCAGCTTCACCAGAACTGACACAACGGAACACAACATATCTTGATGCAAGATCTCAAGCGCTCGTCGACATCTCCTCGACAGCCACACCACACAGGCCAATACAAGGACTTGTCATCTCTACACCCAGGACACAAGATACTTTGTAACCACGAATTGGACTCAGTCCTGTAGCCAACTCACGCTCCATTGTGGTCTGCCTTTGTGACTTGGGCCCCATCCTCCATGACCGGTTAAACGTAATTGGTGCTTCTTGCTTCTAAGAACTACTTTTCTTCAACATTTTTAAAATTGCATATTTCTGGTTCTACTTATTGGAGTTTTATTGTTTTTTCTTAAAGTTTAATCTATTTTTAGAGATTGGTGTGGGATTTTTCTTGTGTTTTTTTCACTTCATTACTGTTTGAAGTGCTGCATAAATACTGTAATAATATTCTGTGTGCTTATTTTACATGTGCTAGGCAACAGATTGAACCTGTTGAAATAAACCCTTTTGTAATCATAATAGGGGATTTAGGCAGAATGTTGGAAATAAAAATACATTGGGACAAAATATTGTGTCAAGAATCTTGATAGAAAATCCTGTTACGACAAGCGAACTTATACATGCAGCGCGGAATCCCTGAGGCACTGGGAACTTTGGGACCGATTCACAAAGGTAAAGTTAGATGAAAGTCTAACTTTACGACTTTCGGTATTCACAAAGGGCATTTACTACTCGTAAATGCCCATTGTGAATACTGAAAATCGTAAAGTTAGACTTTCGGTATTCACAAAGGGCATTTACTACTCGTAAATGCACCTTTGTGAATATCGAAAGGCGTAAAGTTAGACTTTTGTCTAACTTTACCTTTGTGAATCGGGCCCCTAGAGCCTGTGAATTGAAAAAACAGGTCCTATTGGCATGAAGAAGGGCTATATTTCCCAGTGAGAAACTTATATCTCTGCAGCCTTACAGCTCGAGTAGGTGGGCGCTCTATCAAGAACTTAAGCGATTGGGCCCACTTGTCAAGCCAAGGATCCTTTCACATTAAGATTTGGGCTTAATCCAAGAGATTGGATTCATATGACAATTGAACCAATTGAACACGAAAAACTCTCACTTTTGTTTGGTGTATTTTAATATTATGTCTTCATGTATGGGAGATATCTTGTGGTCCTGAAGAAGGTGGTCAAAGTCTTTTTTAATCACCAAAACACGTTGACTCTTAGGTTATGCTAAATCTGATGAACACGTGGATAAAATAGATGATCTTTTGAACAATCATATGTCCCATTCTTCGATTTACACAGATTAGCATGATACAAAGACAGATATATTAGTCTGGTGTGTGCTCCCTCTTTTTGAAAAAATATTTCTATTGTGTATGAATTTTGGTAGTTTTTTTATGTAATATATGTTTTTTAATTGATGTGTGTGTGTGGCATGTCCTGATAGTGAATTACTGCCAATTTCGATTTTCACTATTGCAAGGCTACCAGTTCCCATAGGACAGAATGGGGAGTTTGTTTATAACATCTTATAAACATAACTGGCACTGGGAACAAGGTAGGAAAATAAAGTTTAGTATGCCTCTTTTAGTGAGGGTGATTTTTACATTCTGTGTTTCAAAATACCACTTTTAGAAAGTAGGTATTTTCTTGCCTAACCATCCAGTGTGCCTCTGCTAGGTTTGTGTATTGCATGTCTGGCTTTTGGATGACAGGGGCTGGAGAGGGTCAGTGGCTCCAGAAGTCTGATGAGTCAGGGCTGGGCTGAATAGACCTGGGCTGCATTTAGAGTAGGGTGTGGAGATTTCCTTTCACCTGCATGGGCCTGGTCTGTCTTCAACAATGCTGTCTCCACCTCCTGCCAGGAAGCTGCACCAGTGAAGACAGAACTGGTTTTGGCTGGGTACAGACACTCTCTGCCTTCAGAGAACAAAGGATTTTTGTGTATAAAAAGAGGGGCCCAGACTCTAGACTTTTAGATCACTTCTGGGAATCAAGAGGAACCTTTGCCAAGGAGAAAAGCCGGAGAAGCTGAGGAGGAATACTGCCCCGGTGCTGTTTGCTGTCTGGGGGTGGCCTGCAGTGGCTACTTGCTGCCAAGGAAAGGAGAAAAGGACTTTGCTCTTTGCTTTGTCACCTGCTTGTGGAAAAGATCTTCAAGGGCTTGAAATTGAGCTTGCCTCCTGTTCTGAAGTCTCAGGGACACAAAGACTTCATTTCTTCTGTCTCTCTGCATCTGGAACTGCTGTGTCAGCTGCCACAGAAGGAAATTGCAACGCCGACGAGCGGCGCCATAACCTGCACCGAAACCGTGGGCACCGCTTGTGAAGAGCACGATGCACCGCCCCGACTTGCACCGTAGGCCCGACGCCTGGTGGCGCCGTGCCGCATCGACTCCGAAGCCGTTACCGAGGCCGCTGCCTGCACCGGAGCCAAAGACACCGCTCGTGACGTCCACGACGCACCGTCCCGAATCGCACCGCAGCCCCGACTTCACTGACGCCGGTGCTTCCTCAAAGCGGAGCCGATACTTGACGTGGGTGACTCCGGAATGCATCAACACCGCACCGTTGTAAGGAACCATCGCCTCACCCCCACCGTGATGTCAACTCCCCAACACAGTAAGGAACCGACGTCTCACCTCCCCTGCACTGCAGTAAGGAACCATGGCTTCACCTCCCCTGGGGTTGTAAGGAACCGACAACTCCAGTTCTGGGCCCTTGGAGGTGGTTTTGCTGCAAAGAACCAAGAAAATTCATGCATCGACTCTCAGCGCCTGTTTTTCCCGACCAATGCATTCCTGTGTGTGGCCGCAGAATCGACGCAGTGCCTGCCGTGCGGCTGAAACATCACCACAACCCGAGTCCCAAGTCCCAAGCACCATTTTACAGAAAACCGTGGTGCACGCTCCAACTCCGACGTGGGCCCTGCTGTGCGGCTGAAGAAAACGACGCATTACCTGCTTTGCGGCTGGGAAATCGACGCATCGCCTGTTCTCCCACTGCCTCATCGACCTAGTGCATCCGGATTTTTGGCGCATCGTCCCTGTGAGCCAAGTTCTTCATTAATGTGGCCCTGCAGTAAGGAATCGAGGCTACGTGTCCAAAGATTGACGCATCCCCTCCTTCACAGTAAGGAAAAAACGGATCACCTCCCCTGGCAGAAAGGAATCAACGCATCAACTCCCCTGCGCTACAGTATGGAATAGGCTCATCACCTTCTCTGGCAGCAAGGAATCGACGCATCACCTCCACTGGCAGGCCCATAGCCAGAAGTATACGTTTTGAGGTGTATGGCCCCACATAAGGATTATAGGTGGTTCTGGGTGGGATGTAATGGTTTCTATCCACAGAATCTGTTTGAAAGAAGTCTTTAATTTAGGTGATATTTGAAAACAGGCAGTTCTTTTTGTATATTTGGGCTAATGTATTATCAAATTGATCATTTAAAACATGCTAATCAAAACTGACCATCATGTAATAAAACATATTGGAGCAATCATAATTGGATATAATTTAAATATGGCTTTACAGTGGTTTTGGGGTCTATTAATGTTTGAGCAAAAATTATGGCAAATGGCATATGGTTCAATATTATTTAATTGAAGGATTTAATTAAAGATAACTTCATAGGTATGTTTGCTGTTGGTCCACTAAGCAATGATAGGCTAAAATATGTGTAACCTAGTATGTTGTAAAGCATGTCTGGCCAAAAGCATCAGTGCACTGTAATTGTATTTTAATGTTAATACAATAAAACAATTGAACTTAACAAAATCTTTTTTAACTGATGTATTTTAGTGTCAGCTTATCACTGCGTACACACACCCACCAAACACATACACACACACACAGATGCAAAGCCTGTACTGAAATGGGGACAATTGCAGCCCGAATATTTATATTCCTTCAGGGCACCGTGTTCTTAATTTTAGCCACCCAATGCCCTTGCAGGTTTGATGGACAGCAAAAAGTCCCTAAGCGCTCAAAATTAATATAACAAACGTAACAAACATCCATGTAGGATGACGTGAGATAGAACAGACGGAGCCAGAAATGTGTGAGAGCAGTCAAAACAGGAACTGTTTAAACCCAGAATGTCAGAGCAGATGTGTCTGGTGATCTTTTAAGGTGCTGAGGATTGCACTTAGCAAGCAAACAAAGTTTGAAAATCTCAATTCCTCCAGATTATTTGGAGGGTTGAGGGGTTATGCCAGATAATTTCTCTGAAGAGTGCGAAACAAAAATGTCAGGCATCTCACAATCTTCTTCATACATAACATACACATCAGAGCCACATGTTTTACAGGCTCACACACAGTGCTATTACTTTACAGAGCTCCTACAGGTCTGGATAAAACAATGTCTGCAAAAAAGACGGGCTGGTACTAGCACTCACTTCTAAAGAAAGTGAAACTGTTTCTTCTAGAAATCAACTTCATAATTGCTGTTGAAGCCCTTGTGCTCTTGCATCTGGATGGTTGCAATGCTCTGCTTCTTGGCCTCCCAGTCTCCACACTGGCACTCCTTAAGTGCATCCTATATGCTATGGCACGTCTCATTCTCATCCATAACCTCCAACAAGAGGGAACACCTTGGCTCCATTTGTCGGCACGCGTCATTTTTAAATCTAGCTGCATTATTTACAAAGTCATCTCGACCAACACACCGTCTAATCTTGCAGGTCAGCTCACCATTTTCGGTGGTTCTCGCACACCCGCAGCCAGGACAGCATAAGACTGCAGAGTAAGAAGTATAAAAAAGAAAAACAAAGCAGTAGGCCTTTTCCATCTATGCACCCAGGATCCATTTATCCATCAGGACTGCCCCAATACTGGCCCAGTTTAGGAAAGAGTTGAAGACTCAGGGGCCTATTAAAGTTGTAAGTTGGAAAGCCTCCGACATCAGGTCGGAGGCTTTCCGACTTACATTGTAGGTTTCAGATCTGACAGCCTTATTACAATGAAGACTGTTGGATTTGAAACCCGCAGGTCGGACCGACTGGCTTCCGACAGGCTCAAGGAGCCCATCAGCCAGTCGGAGGATGCTCATAATTCCCTATGTATAGCGTTTACGCCGTGGGGAATATGATGTCGGTTTCTGATAGGCTTTTCATGTTGGGCTTTCATGCAGAGGCCTCCGGTTGACGGCCTGGGGGGCATCCCCTGTTAATCCCTGCAAAGTGTGGCAGGCACCGTGTGGTGCAGGGATTAAGAGAAACTCCCATTTCTCTATGGGAGCTTGTGCTGCGGCCAGTTTCCGACTGCAGCACAAGCTCCCATAGAGAAATGGGAGCTTGCAAGCGCACCCTGCGGTCGCATCGTAATTGCGGTGTCGGGACCACTGACCTGAGGTTGGTCGTCCCGAGACCGCAGCGATGTCGGTTGGAGGCAACTCCGACCGACATCGTAAGCGGCCCCTCATTCTTTAAGAACACTGCACCACAAAGCATTATCCTTCCACAACCCATCTAACTCTCCTATAACGGACCGCATTCTGCTGCCTTTCGGCTAGGTCCGCACTATAGAAATATCATATACATACATAAAAGTTACACCAATCATTTAGCCTATATTCTCAGACTGCAGCAGTGATTGTCATTTAAATATTAGAGTAAATAGATCGTAGAAAATGCAAACATTTTGTCCCCAAACCTTAGTTTTAGAGTGTATAAATAAATATGCACAGTTGTACTATTGAATACATGCTTTTCATTCTAGGAAAATATACCCCAAAACAAAAGCTTATCAGTGTTATGAAAAACAAAGGGGGTCATTACGATGTAGGGCGGATCGCCACCGCCCGCATGGCGGTGGCGATCCGCCCTACATTTCCCTCCGCCCGCCACCCATTTTCCCCCACCATATTAGTATGGCGGGGGGACCCCGGCGGACGGAGAGACCGTCCGCCGGTTTTCCGGCCGGTCGACCAGTCAACCGGGCGGAAAAGGGGCTACATATGGTGGCGGTGTCTGCTAGACACCGCCATCCATATTAGCATGGGTGCGGGAAGCAGCCTTTCCGTGGCGGCGATGCCGCCACAAAAAGGCATGCAGAGTTTGCTGTTGGGGGCCCGTTGCGGGGCCCCAGGGTATTGGGGGGGTGGGGGGTGCACATGGGGTGTACCTATGGTACCCCCCTACATTGTCATGGACAAGGTGGCAGGCACCGCGCGGTGCCTGTCACCTTGTACATGACAATGCACACAGTGCATTCCCAGCATTGTGGCGGGCAGTGCTGTGTGCACCGCCCGCCACAATGCTGGGAATGGAGGATGCCACCGCCGCGGTGGCATCCTAATCGCTGGTGCGGGACCGCAGCACCACTGGCGGCCGGTCCCAGCACCGCTAGGGTGGCGGGCGGACGAAAGTCCGCCCGCCATCCTAATAGGCCCCAAACTTTTTATCCCAAAGTAAGAGTCATTTTTAGCAAATGTACGTTTGGTGTCTCAACACCGGTTTGTCATTTTGATCAAGTTCTCGCATGTACTAGTGCCACATATGGATATATTATAACTTGAATGTTCACTAATCATCATGTCATGACATGGCTGCACATAATATAAAAAATAAACAATATTATGCCAGGGATAAAATTCACATCACACAATCACCCTTACACATACTTGTGCACACTCATGCACATATACCTATAGGAAATATTATTCGGTTCCCTCTATATATATGTTTTTTAGCATCATAGCAATAGCCCCAAAGCACTCTGCAGAGTTTTAACATTGTCTGGAGTACTAGGATTATGGGGCAAACTTTCTGTATATTGAAGGGATAGACGTTGTTCTCTTATGGTGCAGCTATCAATGGTCACTGATTTGAATTAGAATGTTTAGGTTTTCTAAAATAAGCAGAATGCGGAATGGTCAGAGCAAGGGGAATTATACTATTCTGTTTGTGCCGCATATACTGCATAATAATAGAGTAACCATTTTTGCCACAGCGTTTTTGTAGCTAAAATGGGTTAAAATGATACTTAAACATATGCAGCACAATGCTGCATAATATGGATTATATATAAATATATATATATATATATATAAATATATATATGTACACTTACCGTGTTGAGAGTCCTGCTCTAGTTGCCTATTGGTTCTCACATGGGGGCATATTTACGAGAAAATGTCGGAGTGCAGAAATGCACCAAATTTGGCAGCGCAGCGCTCTGACATTTTCACAAAGCAGGGCTGTGCCGTATTCACAAAAATACAGCGCACCCCTGTGTTTTCCCTAGCGAAGCGCTAAACTTAGCTGCCTAATGCCAATGCAGGCACCCATGCACCATAGTGCAAGCATGCCTGCATTGCAGGGAATGATTGTTTATGTGTAGGAAGGAGTCCCTTCCTGTACATAAACAATCACTAATAACAATGTGTTACTTCTATGTGTGCTGCAGAATCCAGCACACATAGAAGTAGCAAATCGTCATTATTCATATATCATCATTATTTAATGATTGTTTATGTCCATGAAGTGACACCTTCCTACACAGAAACAATCATTTCACTCTTTCTATGTGTGTTGCATTCCGCAGCACACAGAGAAAAAGAAAAAGCCAGGAGAAATAAAAGTATTTCTCCTCGTTTTGTCATTCTAACGCCTGCTGTTGGATGACGTTAGTTTTTGCCGCTGCCTCAGATTTACACCTCCTTGTAAATCTGGGGCAGCGTCAAAAGCAATGGGTGTTGTGGTTGAACGCCCACAGCAACATCCATTGCACACCCGTTTCATGCTAAGTGATGCGTGTAAAGGGGCCTTATTTACAAAGCGGTGTTAAGCCACAAAAAGTGGCTTAACGCTGCGTTGTAAATATTGAAAAGGGTATATCGCCACAAGAACATTGCTGAAAGTGTCGTTCTGGTGGTAATATCCCTTGCAAATATACCCCTGGGTTTCTGTTCCAGCCATGTGGGAGGCCCTGTTTCACTTACAGAGTGATTGACAGTGCCAGGGCATATGAAACAGTAAAACACTATGTGGCTTGAGCTGCATGGTGATTGGTTGTGTAATCACATTGTAAGTGTGATGCAGGGCCTATAATTTGCTTTCAATCGTTGGCATATAGCGAGCTGCAGGCTATATTTACAGACCACTGATCACTAACAGAGTGCAAGCGTGTCACCGATCTATACAACACAAATAGTGCATGTGTGAAATGCTGAGCATAGCCTTCCAATTGTTCAAACAGGCAGTATGTTTTTTTCATGTCACAATGAGGGTCGGGTACTGTGATGCTAAAGCAGTTCTGTACAACTTTAGACTATTAGAGTAAAATTGGAACAAGGCTAATGATTCACTTTATGAACCCCGATGAAGTGAGCCATCTCTGTTTCAGAGCTTTGGCTGGAGTATCTCAACAAGGTGAGTATGGATATATATGCTTTGTAAAGTGCACAATGACTCCCAGAGTGATCTCTTGCTACTGATGGCAATGCGTACTGTTAATTAACTCAGGGGTGCTCATTTTATTGATTTGGGTAAAAAGTAGGCAGGTGAAAAATTTAGTTTACAGTGGCATAATCTCACAAACGTTCCTGCATTTCACGTCAGACTAATTCCACAAAATGCCCATGATTAAAGTATTACACCATGTTGCATATTCAGCTTTCATTTATTTAAAAATGTGATTGTGGGAGCACGGGAACATTGTGAATGAATCGAACATGAGTGACTGTTCACATCACCTGCAAGTGTTCACTTTCTTTAATGTCATATGGGCCCTGAAAATGAATGTAAGGAAGAATTTCATGCTAAAAATAGCACAAACTGCCAGATCAGCATTTTGCATCATTTCTGAAAGGAAAAATGTTGGGGCAGAAAAGTCCTCTGCATGGTAATGGACTTGTACCCCTACCCTGAGTGCCCAACTGTACTGTTGTCTGGATCCCTACTGCTGATTTTTGCTGTCATAGGCAGACACGGATCACACGTGCATGCCATGACATAGGCCTGTCTCCCGGATTGTGGTCTTGTTGAACTTGGGGTTCCCAAAGCTGTACCTTCATAGTGGTGAAAGGCTACCACCTTCAACAGGAGTAAAGCAGCCCTACGCGGTGGTGGCAGTATACCGTGTAGTGATCAGCAGTAGTTAACAGGTACTTTTTACCCTGTCGCTGAATTGAGGCCTACAGGTTCACTCACCTTTTTAAAAGTTCCACAGCTGTGTGCTTAACTCACCCTTACCCTACATCAGGTAGATGTGGAAGTGCTACACAGCGCAAGAGTTGTGACTCAGCTCTGGGTGTATGTGTGCCTGGGAAGGGTACAATTCAGGGATAGGGCAGCGCTGAGCAGTGCTTCATGAGGTGTGTATGTGCTCGGTGTGTGTGTACCTGCGAGGAGAACAGAACATGAAGGATGTAGTGCTGTGCAGTGCATGCATGATGAATGCACGAACTGGGTATCTGTGTACCCACAAGAAGTACAGTACATGAACGAAATGGTGTTGTGCAGTGTGTACATGGTGAATGTGTGTGCTGGGTGTATGGGTCCCTGTGGAGGCACAATACATAGAGGTAACAGTGTTGGACAGTGTGTGTGCCGTGGCTATGTATGTGCACTGAGTGCTTGTTTGTCTGTAATGGAGGTCCTTAGGTTCCCTTTTGGAAGACCCAGGCATGTGTGGTAAAGACATGAGGTGGTAGAGGAATCTTCCCAGACAGATTTGTGTATTGCTGCATTTCTGTGAGCTAGGTAGGACACACTTGGGAAAGGAGAGCTAGGCCCCACAAGGGTGTTCTTTGATTCAGTGAGACAGTGAGTCAGTATAGAGGTACATAATGTAGGGTTTGGTAGAGGGACAAAGAGAGAGTGATAAGATCGAAGAGGTGATATGATGATTGAAAGAGAGACATAAGACAGAACGTTTATTCTTTAACTTAATTACCACAAAATACCTGGGAGCATGAGAGTTAAGGTGGAGTAGGTGGGTATGTGATTTACGATTCTCTGAAGTGTGCATGCCCATCAGACAAACAAAAATCTGTTCTTCTGGCTATCTTGATCATTTTACCAGGGGGCCCTTTGGATGCTGGAGGTCTTGGGCAATCGGCCAATTTGCCCATGCCTTAAAATTACCCTGCAACAAGCACCAGAAATCCAAGAAAGTTCAGAACTGGTGCAATTTCTCACATAATGATATGGAAGAACATGAGTGCACCCAAGAGCAAGGGGCAAAAGCTATGTTTATTGGGGGAGCGTAGTGTGGTGTGCAACAAAGGCTTATAGATGATATGCAGCAAAGGACTGACTGGTATTCTGCAAGATGGAAGTGAAGGATAGCGTGCTTCAGCCCAGGGAAGTGCAAGCTGATGTACATTGGGAGCAATGAATGCTGTGCATTTAGGAGGACACGGTGATTGACAGTAAGGGGCACAGACTTGTATACATTGGAGGACATAGTGTGATGTGGAGCAGTGAGCACAGGCTGATGTGCACATGCTTAATGTCCATTGGTAGATGTGCACATGGTGATATCAGAGCCTTCTGGAGAACAAAATAGTATGTATGGGTGTTGGTCTGTGCATATGGAGCCTGTGTGTCTGAACGCTTGCGTGCATGAGTGTCTGTATATTTGTTGATCAACAGCAAGCATAAATACCTTCTCTCATTGACAGGAAAGACTGCACCCCCCCATCCATGACATTTATTAGATTTTAACAGAGAAGAGATTTTAGCTCTAGGTGTTTGTAATATAGAAATCCATAGATGGACAGAGGGACCTCTAACTTTAAACCAACACTCCCCTTTACCAGTATGCATTCTTTCAAAACAACGGCTCCATCCTTTAGAAACAATGACTATTGAAGGTTTTTAAATACTACTTCTAGTTCCACAAGAAAATGCTACCAGAGGCAGTCTACATACAGTCACATGGGCACACATTGATCAGGCTGTTGGCAGGTATGCATAGGGCCTGTATCGGTTAGTCTGTCTGCATGGGTAGTATTTGTGACTATATATACACCGCATGTTGGTCTGTGTGCACGGATACCTTTATGTTTGTGGTTCTGTCCATACAGGTTGATTTATGTCTGTGTGCATGTATGGTTGTCCATATTTTCCTTTATGCAGATGTCTAAATCTGGTGTCTCTAGGGAAAGTTGTACAGAGGTCCCATGCGATATAGGGAAGTAAAATTAAAAGATGTCAAGCGTAGCTCTTGCTCAAGCTGGTATAACATATTGAGCTGAGGCCCAGACCCCAACCCACCAGCCTGACTGGGATCGTACTGCTACTGCTGTCAAAATGTCTGCCTGACTGTTTTATGGCAGAGCTGGGTGAAGTATACTATTTATGTGAGATCAGCGGAGTGAGTGAGGGTTTCATAAGGCCCGTGTACATGTATACTGTTCTTGCATCGTTGTCTTGTAGTTATGGCTCTTTAATGAGCCTGTCTACAGACTGAAACGGAATGTGCACGTCTTGCACCTTTAGTAGAAACATAGTGCACATATGCAGCCCAACATGTCAACCCTTACAATGGCTTTACAACAGAGGGTGAGGGACAGTATTTTATTTTATCTGTTTTGTTTTAGATCTGCTATTTAAAAAGCTACAGCTGTTACATAGAAAACTGATGATGTGGGTCTGTCCCGACCACATATCAGGTGGCCACCCTGTGTGGGCTCTGGGCAATTGCCCATTTTGACTATGCTTTTATTTATTTATAAAGTTTTATATAGCGCGAACAAGATCCCGAGGGATATCAGAGCGCTTTACAATATGATGGAAGGAAGGACATAAATGCAATATCCACATCAAGAAAGGAAGAAAAAAACCAAAAAAAACAAAAAAAAAACAAAAATAAATAAATATATATATATATATATACACATTCGCAGATTACAGGACAAATGTACCCAGGAGGGTAGGACAATCAGCAAGTGTCGGCGGGCGACAAGTGAGGGTCAAGAGTATGCAGTAAAGAAGAGCCGTAACAAATGGTGGTACAATGGTAGTAGGAACAATGAAAACAGGCAAGTGAAGCCTATCCCTCTTAGGGTAAGAATTTGTTCATTAGGAATCTTTTGGCTTCCAATTTGAACATTGTCACTGAAGAGATTCTGCGTACTTCCGGTGGAAGGGAGTTCCATATCTTTGGGGCAGCGCCTGAAAAAGCTCTGTGACAAGTTCTCTTTTTGTTAAGAATGAGTGGTTTCAGGAGGAAGGTAGAGGCGCTTCTTGAGGCTCTTACCCCACTGGATAGTTCAAGTTTTTGAGCCAGGTACAAGGGAGTATTGAAGTGAAGGCCTTTGTGCGTCAGAACAGCAATCTTCAACTGGATTCGTGCTTCATAGGGCAGCCATTTGAGAGATTTTAGTACAGGGGATATATGCTTGTTTCGTTTGGTATCTGTAACCAGTCTCGCCGCAGCATTTAGGGATGCCCTTAGTGGAGCCAGGGCGTATTTGGGAAGGCCACAGAGGGTAGCACTGCCGTAGTCTAGCCTCGGCAGGACGAGCGCTTGGACCACCTGCTTGATATCATTTAGTGGAAGGAAAGGTTTGATATTTCTGAGTGATCTCAACAAGTGATTTGCTCCCTTACATATATTGCTGATATGATTTTTCATATTCAGGTGCTTGTCCAAGGTGATTCCAAGTGACTTGGCTGAGTCTATGATAAGAGGAGTGCAGTTGAAAGCAGTGAGGTGAGCCAGCCATTGGTCTAGTTTGGGGATGTGGTTCGGAGGGAGATGAGCAGGAATTCCGTTTTGGAAGTATTGAGGAGGAGGTGGTTCTCGGTTAACCAGTTTTGAGTAGATGTTAAGGTAGTATTGAGTGAGATGATGTTTTCCGGGGATGAAATTTTCAGATAGAGTTGCGTGTCATCCGCATACATGTGAAAAAGAATGTTCATGGAGGTTAGTGAGTTTGCAAGAGGTTCTAAGAAAAGGTTGAAGAGAATAGGAGATAGAGCGGACCCTTGGGGGACCCCATGAGTACAGGAGAGGGCTTAGAGAGAGAGAGTGGTTTGCCTTGACTCTCTGTGATCTGTGATGAAGGAAGGATGAGAACCATTTTAGCACCAGATCCGAGAAACCCATTCTGTTTTGCAGGATGGATAGGAGGTTGTCATGATTAACCGTGTCGAAAGCGGAAGAAAGGTCCAGGAGGATCAGGAGGCAGGATTCGTTTTTATCAAGCATTTTTAGAACGTCATCTATTACGTGAGTGAGAGCCGATTCGGTGCTGTGCCCCTTCCTAAAGCCGGATTGATGTTGGTCTAGGAGTTGGTAATTGTCTATATGAGCACAGAGTTGGGATTGTACACATTTTTCTAGGAGATTTGCTAGGGTGGGGATATTGGAAATGGGGCGGAAATTATTGAGATCAGATTTGACAGCGTTAGGTTTTTTTAGTATAGGAGATACCTGAGCTGCTTTTAAGCACTCGGGGATCATTCCTTGAGACAGAGAAGCGTTAACGATCCTTGTCCAGGTGGGGATGAGTGCAATCTTGATTTCTTTGAAGATGGACGGGGGCAACGGGTCACTGAAGTGGTTGGAGGGGTTGATATTCTGCAGTAACTTGTAGATGTCATTTTCACTAAATGGGGTAATGGGTGCCCCATGACGCATTGTTCTTGGTGTTCGGGGTGGTCGAATTGTGCTTTTCAATGGGGTCAATAGATGAAGCTGCACTGGAAGAAGGTAATAGAGCCTTCTTAGAGGCGAGGTCAGTGGAGATGAGACTTGATTTCTCCGTGAAGAAAGCGGCAAATTCATCGCATGAAGGTGGGTTGTCACCAGGATCCGCGAGGTTAGGACCGACGACTGATTGCTGTTTGACCAATTCGAAAAGTTTCTTGGGGCGGTTTGCAGCTTGATCCAATTGGTATCTGAAATAGTCAGCCTTAGCACTCTTGATTTGTTTGTAGTAAAGGCTCCTGACCTCTCTAAGGAATTTTAGTTGATCCGAGGAGGGATTGGATCGCCAGGAACGTGCAGCTGCCCTTAGGTTGCGGCGTTCCGTGTTTAAGTTGTCGTTATACCACGGTTTGGATATCTTTGTTGACGCATTTTTTTGTTGGAGTGGAGCAATGTTTTCCATGATGTCGGAGATGGTCGAATTGTAAGCGTCGGTGAGTGATTGCACCTCAACCAGGTCAGCTTGGGGGAGAGGGCAGATTTACAGTGGGCAGCTAGTTTGTCAGAGTTTATAGATCTGAGGTCCCTTTTCCATATCTTTGATTTCATTGGTTGAGCCTTCTTTAACAACACTTCCCTGTTAATGTAGAAGAGGATGCTGTGGTGGTCGGACCAGTCACACGGGGTAATGGAATCAAGTGTGATAGACTGCCCTTTGGAGATGATGAGGTCTAGAGTTTCTCCTTTAATGTGAGTTGGTTGGTCACAGTGCTGAGTCAGATCTTGATCATTTAAGAATGATTTAAGGCAAGATACAGCGGGGTCATTGGGGTTAGACCAGTGAAGGTTGAAATCACCAAGGAAGATTTGGGACACCGCTGAGTCAACATTGCTAGTGATGATTTCCATTAGCTGCTCAATGAAGGGGAAATTATCACCCGGGGGGTGGTAAAAGGTGTGAAGTCTGCAAACCGGTAGGTTCTTACTTGAGATGCTGAGACAGAGGTATTCGCAGGAGGAAGGTGTAGAGGACTCTAAGTGAGATATCGAAAGTGTGTTCCTGTGAATACAGGCTAGGCCACCACCCAACTTCAGAGATCTGTCTAGCCTGATTATGTCATGAGTGGGAGGTACTAGGAGGTCTAGGAAAGGAGTGGAGGTGGAATTTAGCCAAGTTTCAGTGAGAATGATAATGTCTAGATCATTGTGTTGGATGAGGTCGAAGATTTCGGAGGCGTGTTTACTGGCTGATCTGCAATTAAGTAATACACATTTAAGTCGTAGTGGATTAGGGGGAAAGGAGTCTGGGTGACGTTCACGCGGGTGAGGTTGTCAGTATTGCTGCCTCTAAGATTGCGAGGAGGTACTCTGTTCGGGTTGGAAAGGATGGGGTGTATTTGTCTCGGCGGGCTCATGTTAGATTTGGACCATGTAGGGCAGGAGTTGTGTTGGTCAAGGAGATCAAAGGACGCCGGGTAGGACTCAAATCTACTGTGGCTGGCGGGCGCGTTGGGTAGGGGAATGGATTTCGAGATGGAGGGGGTAAAAGGCTGACCCATCTGATCACTATCCCTGGTGGGCGCTTTGGGCCTATTTGCAGAGGTGATGATAGAGCTGATCATGGGAAAAAGATCATTTGCGAGGGCTTTCAAGTCATGTAGCTCAGAAGTGAGAAGGTGCAACTGTAAAGATATGTCATCGAGGCGCGCAGCCAATTCTGATTGTTGGGCGAGGGGGGGAGAGGGAGAAGCGAGGGGTGACAGAGGACCTCTGTGTATGCCTGTTGAAGCCTGTGGGGAGAATCGTTGCCCAAACCCTAGTCTAGCCTGTGGCAAAGTTATAGGTTTGGGGGAAGGAACATCGTCTGTTAATCGAGAAGGCTGTGGGGCTTGAGGGATCCTCTCAGCTCGAAAGTCATCCTGTATCGGCCTGACCGTCGGTGAGGAGAGTGAACCAATAGAACCGCCCACCAGCTGAGAGGGTGATCTAGTGGCTTGAGAAGTACTGATAGGCGACAAGACGGCTCTGGAATCCGCAGAAGGAGGTGAGTGGTTAGGGGAGAGTGGAGTATTCACAACTGTTAAAGGGGAGTACTGGTTAGATCCAGCTGAGACGTGGTGGTAGGGTAAGGGACTGTGGAATTATCGTAAACCGCTTTTCTGAGAGTAGGGTAAAAATTGGCCATCTTAACTAGGTTGATATTAGAGGCTTGGATTAAGATGATACCATTATTGTAGAGGGTAATAGTCGTGGTGGCTTTGACGGTGGACGAGGGAGACGTTGTAAGTTTAAGGCCATGTGAAGTTTTCTTAGAACCTGTTATTTGAAGCATGGATTGGAGCACGGTTCGTTTTCTGGTATAGAAGATGAGGTCATTAACCAGAGTACCTTTGTTGGTGCAGAAGTAGGGGTCTGAGAATAGTGTTTCTGGTCTAGCTTTGAGTATGCGATGTTTGTATTTTTTGCCGCATTTTTAGAGAGGTCGGTTGGGTAATTGATGATGAAGGCGTTGGAACCATTGGGGTCGGGACTTATTTCCATTGTGCCATGAGGGAGCACGACGTCACTCATGGGTCTCTCTGTGGAAGGGTGAGGGGCGTGATGGTAGCACATAGGGAGGTGCGGAGATCTTAACTAAGCAGTGCCAATGAATGGGGCCCCTTAATTCACTGTAGTCGTGACATCCCGTAAATCGTCTCGGCTCTATAGACTGGCACTGGACGGCACATAGGTCAATTTTCAACTCGCCTGGGATGATATAGGCGGGGAGCAGAAAGAGGTCTGCTCTGTAACCTGGAATCCACGATTGCGAAAAACTTCGTCTGAAAGGTACTCGACAGACGCTGATTTAATGACAGGCAGTAGGGTCCAAGGGCTTCAGCAATTGTTGTGACTTTGACCAAAGGAGCTTTAAAACATGATTGTATCCTCAACCATCCTGGTCTTTGCTGGACAGATAAGAGAGGCCCAGAAGCTGTGTGTTCACCCTGCATGTCATCCTGCTGCCTGCATGCAGTGCCCTCACCAATGGTAGTGAGGCTCCATGAGAGTCAGTTCTGAATGTTCATAAGTCATATTACTATCATTCAGTGCACCAGGGTGTGCATGACAGCCTTAGCCAAGCCCCCTTGCATCTGTCTGTCTCCTTGCCTCACTCTCTTACTCTGGAGACAGCAACGATTCTTTCAGTTTCAGTATTGGTAATGCAGGCAGAGTTGAGGCCGCATATCACGTGCACTTTCACAAATGTCAAACTTAACTATATTTTTATCAAATAACAGAAACTGAAAGATTGGGGCTTTCAGTTGGGGGCCAAGCACATCATGGCCTGGCTGGGCCCTGCTCATCCCCCCATCCGTGGCTACGACTCCGAAGCATCATTTTGGAACCTGCACATCCTTGCAAAACTGACGCATCACCGCTGCCTGCACCAAAGCCATGGACAATGCTCACCGAATGCACAATGCAGCGACCTTGACCTTGACTTTCAACGAAGCCCCGACTTTGCGCAGCACCTCCGAAAGAACTGCTTGCGTGAGTCTCGGACACCGCATCACCGACATCCGTAGTGCACCGCCCCGACTCCAATGCATTCCCGGCCCTGCGTGGCTGTCGACTGACGCATCGCTTTCAGCCCAGCGGTTCGACTGCGACACCATGAAATTGACTCACAGCGCTCTTGACATTGACACATCACTGACGCTGCACCGCCTTCAGAAACCAAAGCCTCGCACCAGGAACTGGCTCATCACCTACTTTGCACAATGCTCCGCCCCGAGTGCCAACACCTCAACGACCTTGCACTTCCCTCGGAACCGGCACATCACCTGCACCTACGATGCATCCTCTTCCATTGCACATCGCATCGTCCCCAAGCATTAATGTATCCAAGGTACTGTCAGCGGGTCTGCATGACTCCTGTCTCCGGCCCGGCATCCATCGTGGTCGGAGAGAACTTTTGGATTTGTACCAGTCAAGCGCGACTTGATAGCCCCAGTTGGAGTTGTTGCCCCAGTTACTTACCGGTAATCTTCTTTACTATGAGTATAGTCTTCCTCGCCACATGAGTTACACAGTGAGCTGCAGCGCCACAACAGAACCCTCCAAGCAATTTTACGCTCCAATCCTCCCGTCCCTCCCCAACATGGACGACCATCGTCACCCTTGACCCAGTACAAGAGGAGGTACGACCCACCCCACTTCCTGTGCAACTACCATGCCCAGCAAGCAACCACATGAAGCCGATAGTCAAACAGGGAGGGAGGGATGGGAACTCATGTGGTGAGGAAGACTATACTCGGAGTAATGAAGATTACTGGTAAGTAACTGTGGCATTACCTCCTTGTAAGTCTTCCTCGCCACCTGAGTTACACAGTGAGCATATACCAAAGCCAAGCGGCTTCATGGTCACCAACAAGAAACCACATACCAAAGGTTGAGGCAACCAACAAGTTTTTAATCCAAACAACAAAACAGAGGAAAAAAAAGACAAACAGACACCCAACAGAAGGAGCTCAAATCAAGTGCAGAGCAAAGCCAGCCTGTAGAACAGCCTCAGCAAAACCCCCAGCAGCAGGACCACCAAAAACCACACAATAGTGGTCCATGAACATGTGTGGAGAGGCCCACATAGAGGCCCTCCATATATCCTCAATAAAGACCCCCTTGAAAGAGGCCCAGGAGACAGACATACCCTGGGTAGACCGACCCTGGATCTGGGCCGACACCTCCAATCCCTGGGAACCATAGGCCAGAAGGATCATCTGCTTAATCCACCTACTCTGGGTGGAAAGAAAAGGCTTTTGACCCGATCTCATTGGGCCAGGCACGGTTGGCAACTAAGGGGACCTTGGCCAAGAACTTAGGATCAGGGCAAAGGACAACACGATCTGGCAAGACACGTAAAAAAGGAAGAGAACCCAAAAATGACCCCAACTCTCCAATCCAACCAGCAGACACAATGGCCACCAGAAACACCACCTTCGTGGTCAAGAATTTAATGTCCACAGACCCCAAGGGCTCAAAAGGAGCCACCTGAAGGGCCTGTAACACCAACAGGAGATCCCAGGCTGGGGCAGGAAAATCACTCCAGGTCCAACGCAAAACCATGCAACAGAAAATCCGGCACCCTGATCGGGTCCACTGAAACAGACGCCAGGCCTTTAGAAACACACCACCTAGAAAAGGACCCTCAATGTCGGAAATAAGACTGAAGAGTCGCCAGTCTTTGGGAACCCTGAAGCAAGTCAACCACTTCCTCGGAGTAGCAACGGGACAAGAGGCTCACCCTCTCAAGAGCCAGGCCTGAAGATGGAGCCGACACAGAACCCCCACAGGAAGACGCAAATCCATCAGCAGATAAGGAAGATCAGGAATCGCCCAACACTCCTGAACGGCCAGCTCCCTCAAAAGAGGATACCACGGGCGGTGAGCCCAGCCCAGCGCAATCAACAGAACAAATGCCTTGTCCAGGCAAATCCTGCACAGAACCAGGGCAATTAAAGGGATCGGAGGAAATGGTAAAGCAGTGTCCGGCCACCTGAATGACATCGCATCCACCCGCCATGCCTCTGGACAGGGAATAATCATGCAGAAGCGGGGCAGCTGAGCATTGACTTGGCCGCAACAAGTCCACTGACGGGCACTCAAACCTCATTTGCAACACATAGAACACCTCCCCTGACAGTGAAATCGAAGACTTGGGGGAAAAACCCTGCTCAGTTGATCTGCCCCACAATTCTCTCTCCCTGGGAGATACACCACCCACAGAGACAACACAGTGGCTTCCACCCAGGTCAGAATCTCCTGAGCCAGGAGCTACAGGGACAGAACCCATCACCACCTGATTGTCCGTCCGGACCAGAACATGATGCCCCCAAAGGGCCGATGCAAACTCAAGACAAGCCATCTGAACCGTCTTCAGCTCCCGGAAGTTGGACGAGAAACCAGCCTGCAGGCAATACCAGAGACCCTGCACAGACCAGGAATCCAACGTCGCCCCCCAGCCCAACCGGCTGGCATCTGTCATCACCACCTGGGAAGGGGACACCTGAAAAAGAAGACCCCTGGTCAGATTGGACTCCACCAACCACCAACCCAGCGCGATCCGAATCTCAGGGGACACTACTGATCCAGCGGGTTACTAGCAACAAGCATTCATACACTGAATACTCACCTGGGCCCATTCATTCACACTAACTAGCAATCACCGCTGGGGGAATCAGTTGTACTCTTTATCAAAATCCCTGCTACCAATTACCTTTTCTGATTGAAGAGTAATGACTTACCAATGGACCTTTGATAATTGGGGATAAAATGAGATCATACAAATACAATTTCATAAAACACCTGAAATAACCACTGACTCAGGAAGTTTTAAAATGTTTTATCTAAAATTTTAGCAGAGTAATATACAAGCCACACGGCACTTAGTTGCATATCAAGGAGGAAGTACACTATAATATCACCTATTAATCACAAATGACGGTCCCTCAGAAAAGAGAAGATAGAGACAGCAGTACAACTAAAGATTACGCCTTTATAGTTACCTAAAAGTGTGAGAACCAAACCCCTTGGCCAAGGAGTTGGAAAAGGGTCCCAGGAAAGATGAAGACCAAAGACCTCCGGACCAGGTTCAAGACAGGACAGGTGACCTCTCTACCAACGACGACCTGCGTCGTTCCCTCTCTGGCACTTCGTTCCTCCTCGATTCTTCCGTGTCTTCTTTCTAATGGAATCCGCCGCCCCCACCTCAGGACCTCTTTGGACAGCGGTTTAGTCTGCAATCGATCAGCTCGTTCTGTGGTCCTAAAAGCGGACAGCCTCAATGCTCTGCACCCTGCACCCTGTGCGCTTCAAGCTGTGCTCCTGTGTTCCTCTACGCTCCTAATGCTAACTAAATTAGCTAATTCTATATCTATTATACCCTTCTATGTCCATATACCTCCCATTAATGTTTCAAAATTATGGGCCCACTACTTCTGATTGGACAGGGACAGGGGGTTGATCCTCACACCATGACAATTTAGTTCAATTTCTTTAAGCCCATTGTTTTAAAATACCGCCCCTCACAATTAATACATTTGCTTTATTTCCCACCCGTCTCACGACAATTTCAATACAAAGTGTATACAATATGTATCAAATTTTGGACATCTCAGATGAACTGTGAAGGTGATCAGCGGGTCAAGTCCTTGGACATCTTCCAAGTTGACTTCATCGCTTTGTCTTGTTAGTTTCAGAGCGCATGCGCAGGTCACATGGCTCGAGCTGCTGTTCAGTTAACCCCGGCCCATTTTACGAACTAATAGAAATCAAAGAAGAAACATATTAAAATCAAAAATAAAATGTTTTCACTACTCTACTCTATTCCCATTTAATTATAAAATCTATCCCGCATTAGTAGCGTTAGAATACCACATTATTAATTGTAGCAACACGAAGGCTTTAGCATGTGAGAACATAAAGCAGCCATTTTAGCATACACTGCGCAGAAGCAAAGATTCCCTCCAAGCAAAGAAAGACGTCATACCACGTGATATGGTTGACACATGCGCAGTTGAGATCCCACGCTTTAGCGGCCATTTTGGATTAGACAAGGATTATTTATTAGTGGAAAACACATAGGCAAGCATCATCTGGATACAAATGTTGTGTATGCACTTATTAATAAAGACGTTACAAGGTTTTAGTACAAATTAATTAATACTGTGAGAAGATTGCTTACGAGCAAGTCTCATTGTGAGTCCTTGCTCCATCACTACCACTGGCAGATCGTCAGCAGCGGAACATGGGGACCAATGGGACAGGAGATGGTTTACCAATGGGTACAGATGCAATCGAGCCCATGGCAGTACCTTTATCGCTGCAGACATCAAACCTTGCAAACTCAACCACTGATGCGCTGGGACAGAGTCCAAGGCCAGCAGACAACCCAGGTCCTTCCTCAAGGTTACCCTCCTCACAGCCAGCAAAAACACAAGCCCCTTGACCATGTCCAGGTGACCCCCAATAAACACTAACTCCTGGGTGGGAACCAGATGCAACTCTTTGTGGTTGATCAGGAAGCTGTGCCTCTCCAGAATCTCACAGACCCTCTGGACGTGAAGAGTCCCCTTTGAAAAAGAAGAGGCAGAAATCAGCCAGTCATCAAGGTACGGGAATACCCAAATTCCCTCCCTATGGATGAGCCCAACCAAGGGAGCCAGGACCTTAGTGAAGACCCTCAGGGCAGAAGACAAACCAAATGGCAGTACCTGGAATTGCAAATGCTTGGGTCCCACACAAAACCTGAGGAACCGCTGGGATGCAGGGTGAATGGGCACGTGGAGGTAGGCATCGAGCAGATCCAAGGAAGCTACCACATCCCCCTGAACCAGTAAGAGAAGGATTTCCTGCAAAGACAGCATCTTAAGCTTAACATGAGGGACAAACGAGTTCCCCTTTTCAAATCCAGCACAGGACTGAAGTCCCGGAAACCTTCATTACCAGAAAAGAATGGAGTAGAGCCCTTGACCCCTTTGACAGGTTGGAACAGGACGAATGGCCCCTTTCTCAAGAAGATTCTGAACACCCGCTAAGAGCACCTCCCTCTTTGGCGCAGCTGATGGCGAGGGAGTGTGAACAAAAAATTCTGGGGGTGGAGAGTCGAAGAAAATCGAGTAACCCTCCCTGGCAATTCGCAAGACACATTGGTCGGAGACCGACCTTTCCTAAGTCTCCACGAAAGTCAACAATCAACCCCCCCACAGGGGGCTGACTTGCAAGGCCCCACGGATAGTCGGGACTTTCCGTGAAAAAAAAGGGGCAGGCGTAGGGGCAGTGGGGGGCACCCATGATGCACGGCCCCCACACCACAGAATGAGCCCACTGAAGCAGGGCTTCCAACCTACACAATGAGCTCGCTCTGCCTTGCCTTTCCGAAAAGCCCCAAGAGCACGCTTGGCAGGGCCTCCACCCCGGGCGTTAGGCACAACCTCACCCCACTTACCTGCAAATTGCGCTCGGAGAGTCTGCAGCGCAGAACAAAAAAAACAGGAAGTGGGGTGGGTCGTGCCTCCTCCTGTACTGGGTCAACGGTGCAGGTGGGCGGCCATTTTGGGGAGGGATGGGAGGACTGAAGCTTAAAATTGGTTGGAGGGTTCGGTTGTGGAGCTGAAGCTCACTGTGTAACTCAGGTGGCGAGGAAGACTTATGAGGAGGTAATGACTTCTAAGCACTGCATTTTGAATTAATCTTGATAAATTCATATCTTGACTTGTGATTGTTGGATGTTTGTTGTTTTGGTCTTGTTTTACTCAGCTAAATATTGGCTATTCATCTAAACTGGTGTAGAGTACTTTTGCGATGTTTTAGCTGTGTTACTGTGTGTGTGCACAAATAATTTACACATTGCCTCTTTAGTTTAGCCTGACTGCTCTGTGCCAAGCTACCAGAGGATGAGCACGGGTAAACTTTAAGTGTGTACTACCCTTACCCTGACTGGGACTGTGGTTCCTGCTTGGACAGGGTGCATACCTCTGCCATCCAGAAACCCCATTTCTAATAGTATGGAAGAAGCATGTTGGCTTCAAGCTGCAATGAAGAAAATATTTTAGTGTAAGAATATGGATTGGTCATCGCACTGCTTCTTTAGAAGCAGCAGTAGAATGTCTTTTTAAAATACTGAGTTACTATACTGTAAGAAATAGGGTTATTGTTTGAGTGGGATGAAATGCTACTCAAGCAACAACCAGAATCCTTGTCAGCATGAACCACAACAGTCACTGAATTAACCTGAGCTTAGCCGTCTGGTAGCTTTGCGCAAAAGCTTTCAGGCTTAACTTAGAGTCACTGTGTAAAGTTTTTATGCAGCAAACAGTAATAAAGTGAAAACACAACACAAGAAAAATCCCAACCCAATTTTGAAAAATAAGATACATTTTAATAAATAAAATAACACCAAAACAAAATGAAATCCTATCAGTACAACCAGATTCTTTTTAAGTTTTCAGTGAAATCTAGCACCTAAAAGATCAAAATGCCAACCACGCATATCTGTTTCAGTGAGACTGGGACAAAGTCAAAAGTTAAGATTGACAACGATGGAGCACAAGTCAGATACACAAGATGGATTGGGCCTTGTCTTGGCTGAACTTCGGACAGAGATAAAGGTTTGAAGAAAAAGTCCAGGAGATGGTAGAGTTCACCAGAGCAAGGAAGCAGGCTGTATCCAAAGAGGAGTCGTCATTGCCAGGGAGTGCTGGACGAAGTCTCGGTGAAGCCATTGACAATGGCAGGAAAAAGCTCTGAGTAGAAGAAGCAGGATGTTCAGGCTGAGGAGTTTGTTGTCATCAATGGAGAGCTGGTCACCATCAAGCACGGTGAAAGTTTTTACCTTCGGACTTAGACAAGGTTTTGGAAGCCAGAAACCTCCAGTGTGACAGAGCTATAATCTGTAACAGAAGAGGGCTCCATGAGGCCAGACACTGTCACTGAGAGGCCCTGGTGAACAGGATTTGCTCCTGAGTGGAATAATGTAGCAGGAGCTACTGCAAAGTCAGACCAACTGGCAATTCTCCTTGGGCAGATCAACTGTCAGGTAGCTCCTTGTCTTCTGTCAGTTCTTCTAGTACTTTCGGTTAAACTTTTTCGAAGTCCCACGTTTTAGGGCTAGGCAGGAGCAGGACCTTTAACACCACTTCCAAGAGTGCAAGACCTGGGAGGCACCATTCGGTGGGGGGGGGAGGGATTAACACTCACTCCAGCAAAGATGAGGTGTAGATTTCAAGGTCTCTGGAGCTTGTTATGCCCCTGTAGCTCACACAGAAGGCCAGCCAACTATCCCTTGGACTCGTGTCTGGTGATCCTGCGTTCATGGAGATGGTCCAGTTCTCCTTCAAGCATCAAGGCAGGCCTCTAGCAGCAGGACGCCCTGGGAAGCAAGGCATTCCTCAAGCAGCAGAGCAGTCCTTTGGAAGCAGTGCAGACCTCCGGGAACCAAGGCAGGCCTCAAACAGCAGGCTGGTCCTCTAGGGGTCCAGGAAGTCATTCTGAAGTCTTCCACAAGTTCAGAAATGTACTGAAGAGGTGTTATGGGGTACAACATTTATACCTTGGGCCAGCCTTTGAAGTGGGGGAATTTCCCATGCAACCCCCACATCTAGTTCTGGAATGTTCTTCCCTTAACCTACCAAGGCTCCAAGAAGTCTGGGGTGAAAAAAGGCCAGTGCCAGGTTCCTTAGTGTGTGTTCTGGAGACATCCCTTTGAACTGTAGGTGGGCAAGGAACAGCTCTGCCCCCAGCCATCCTGGCAGGGTGGTCAAGTCTGCCAACACCTAATCCCCTTTTATCTCACTGGGAGGAATACACAAAGACCAACAGCTAAGTAAATCGAAGTCATGTGACCAGCCAGCCAAGTACCACACATCAGGCATTAGACATTTCAGTGTGGTGGTCCACATCTCTGCACTGAAATGCATTGTTATGCATGTATAGTGCCTCCTTAGCAAGCCGGAGCTGAACGCTGCAAATTAAACCACACTAAGAGTAAAGCCTGTTAGCTGGCAGCAGTGCATCTGCACTGCTTGTGGCAGGCTTGGGGGCTGAGACAACTCACTCAGCTGCCTACAAAGTATAACATGATATTCACCCGACACTCTGGCGCAGCACCTCTTATTAACTCAGGACGTCACGAGCGCCATTGCCCAATTGCTACTGCAAAGAAAGCCTTGAAGGGCACACTGCGGCCTACAGGTATGGACCTGTAGGCCGCAGGCGCAGCATAGTTTGACTTTGGAAGCCTGCCAGCACAGCTGGGAGCCTGCTGCCAGTGCTGCAACTCCCACCACATTGTACCTCTAAAGCCGGATGGGACCCAGCAGCGTAATGATTTCCCGTACGGACTCCCAGCTTACTCGCGGCCGCCGCCGAAGTGGTGGTCTGGTGCCTTAGCACTGCATCCTGGCCCCCAGGTACGTGAGTTTCACAGCTTCAGAGCCTGGCAGCTTTCTGTAATGTAATTCCTTTTGTAATTCACATCTTTTCCTCTGATATCAAGGTACAAGGTCCTGTGTCTTTCATAAAGCTACCTATTCCTTTGGGCAAGGCTTCCTGATGTGATTCTGGTCACTGTGGTGCCCCAATACACTGCGGAGCCCTTGTGGTGAGCCAAGAAGAAGAAGGAGCCAGTGACAGGTGATCCTTGGGAGGGGACGCAGTGCGTGCAGCCTCTGCTTCCAAATCATCGGTGTAATGTAGCACCCCCTCATTTTGTCGGAGTAGGTGCTGCGGGGGCAGAGTGCATGATCCTGTAACCTAGTCCGATGTCATTCGATGGTCTAGAGCAGTGGTTCCCAAACTGTGCGCCGCGTCACCCCGGTGCGCCTTTACAACTAGCCAGGGGCGCCGTGCACGTCTTTGGAATGGGAAAGGTATTTCTGCTGAAGAAGAATTTTGTAATGTGCAGAGTTTAAAACCTAAGAATCTTTTGTGGCCCCGAGTAACCCCTAAAATATTCCCAGAAATGCATACTCACAGAGAAGCACCAGGGACGGTGTGCCTCAGAAGCGAATGCAGTGGAGGGTGTGAAGTTTTTGACAGGCCCTTGCTGTCTTTTTCCTTCTATTCTTTGGCAGTTGGTCGGCATTTGTGACCGAGGTGGTGTCTCATTATTAGCAAAGCCAAAGCTCTCCGTCTAACCTTCTTCCCGTGGTAGTAACAAATTCTGTGTTGCACTGAGCGTGCCATGAAGAAAGAGAAGGCTGCTTGCAGACACATTGAAGCAGGAAGTCCCTTGCTGAAGCCATTGCCCGAACCATGCACAACATGGCAGAGGAAAGAGAACCGTAAGCTCCTGTAAGTGGCCTCTGTTTTCTTACACGCATGGCTACCACCTACAGGGCACTCACTGACACTTTGAGGGTTGTAGGGAGGAAGTTGGGTGGTCTTGGGTCACAGTGACGTGTTCCAAGTTGCCACGCTTCCAAAGAGTCTTTTCTTAACCATGTCTACTCCTTTTTTGTTAAGAATATTAAGGACAATAATCATAAATATTACTAGAGTCATAACTTGTTTTTGTGTAGTAGCGCTTCTGTAATTTATAAGCACTGACAATAACAGGAGGGTACAGCTTCCAAATCATTTTACTTACCTTGGGGATGGAATGCTGACCAGCAGTGAGCATGCTTTTGTAAGCTGTATGTGTGGCAAACGCAATAGCTCTGGGTAATTAAGGTTTTAAATTTGGGGATTTCGTAAGGGCTCCACATAAATAGTGCAGGCACTTAATTAATGTCTTATAGTGCTGTCCAAGCTTCTGACGCTGTACAGTACATGTCAAATCTGCTATGAATGTGAAAGGCTGCAGTAGCTTCCTGCTCATCCACTCATTGACCTCTCGGCTGGCACTGTTAACATTGAGCGTCTTTCCGGTACTTCTCTATAGGTAACTCAGAACCTCCAGGTGCAGGTTTCAGGCAGGAGAGCTACACCTCAGGACAAGAACTTACAACCTACAGGCGCAGGTCGCAAACAGCAAACCTATACGGACCAATTCAAGTTTTTTATTAAACGACTTATATTTTTCTTTTGTTACACAATTGGTTATAATACCTTTATCGGCTTCATCCCAATTAATTTCAGGGAGAAAAATGTGAGTACTCGCGAGGTCGGGTTTACATCCCCCCTCCCGAAAAAAAGTGACATGATGGTCCAATTAGGTCAAGGGAGCCGCAGGTCGAAAAAGTTTGGGAACCACTGGTCTAGAGGAACCCTTGCTCACCTCTGAGAGGCGAGAACCTCCAATGTGGAGGACTGAATCCCCCGCGGCCTGGCTCCACCTGACCGAAGCTGTCAGCAGAACTCTGGGCCAGTCCGTACACATGTGTAGCCACCCAACAGCAGGATCCCTCTGCAACCCCTAGAAAGGTGAGATATGCCACAGATGAGCAAGGGTTGCAAGCAGTAGCACCTATGTATAAGGGCAGTGACCTGTCTGTGATGTTATTTGTGCAGGAAGGGAGAACGGTGTACTCCAATTAATAACACAGAGACCTAGCGGGAGATAATTCGGTAATAAGGGTCCATGCACGAGCAATAAGAACATTCTGGGTGAATTCTTTCTCAGAATAAGGGATACGGATGCTTTAAAGAGCCAAAAAGTTAGCTACAATGCACGGTGTCAGCAACATGTACAAATAGGCTCTCTCATGAGTAGACAACATGTGGAGCCTCATGTTTCAAATAACGGAATACATTACATGTCTTCTTGTCTTTAAAGCAACTTTTATTTACCATTGCATAATCTGTTGTATCAAACATCTTCAGTAAGGTCTGGCTTTTTAGTCAAAAGTACAAAGAAAAGTTAAACTATATGTCCCAGAATGCAACTTTATAATAGATAAGAAATGTCATGAATGGCTGAAAATGTAACACATTATGAGGCTACTTTTGGAAAGTAGTTTACCTCCCTTGGCACAACTTAATGTTGCTCTATAGCCATCAGCTCAGGTCTAACTCCCTGCCCTTCACATGTGTCCTCCCGGCTCCCGAACGTATTCTAAATTAGCAATGCAGCTTTTGTTTGTACTTTATGCTGCAGTTCATATTTGCATTTTTAGAAGATATTTTTTCCTTCTGCTTGTGCTCACATCACCAATACTGCAGTCTGATAATATCATGGTTATAAACTTGATTAACTACAATGAAGTTGCAAGGTCACTAATGCCCTTCCATTTCTGGTACTTTATGGTTTAAATCTTTTTATTTTTTTAAAGAAATGCCAGGCATATGAAGTATACATTATTACCCATGTTGCATTGGACATCAATGCTAAAGCCCTCGACATTCATTAAAAGAAGAGGATAAGGAGAAAAGCAGAGAGAGAACAGTACTACATATAAAGGAAAACAGGAAAAGAAACATTCCCTTCCCTAGCCCACCCCCACCCACTAAGTTTGGTTCACTGTACTTTCCATAATTAAGATGGAATAGATCACATCATAACTAGTTGCACCTGTTTATACTTTGGTATTCACTTCTGAGAGCCGCAAAAGTCTTAGTTATTTAGGGCACGTCAGTTCTCTAAAGTCTTGAGATAGGAGAGATATATAAGGGCACCACAATTTCTCAAAGGCCTCTCCTTGGTTTGTAGGTGTCAAAGATATCCTTTCCATGCCCAGTATATTCCATAACTTATGTACCCATCCTGTATGAGTTGGCAGTTGGGACCTGCCCCAGTGTGCTAAAATATTCTGTGTAGCTGCACCCAGCGCTAACCCTATCTATCTGCCCCGTCTAGACTTCAGTGGTTATGTTAAGGGGTTTGGTAGCCCTAGTAAGATGTAAGCCGGAAATCTAGGTATTTGCGTTTCTAAATGTTTTGCAATCTCGTCTAATATTTGAGTCCAGTATGACTGGAGTCAAATACATTTTGTGTAATCTGGATGGAGTGAGGTATCAATACTTGGTAATTCTGACAAAGGTTTCGGTGAGGGAAGTGTTTGTGGCAGTGTGCCTTGCTCTGAAATATATCTCACCCCATTCCTTCTCCGTTAGCTGTCTCCCCAGTTCAAGCTCCCATCTATGTTGATTGGCTTTGTACGTGTGCTTATTACGTTGGGTCAAAAATGTATATATCTCTGAATTTAGCCGCCTACCTGTGGTATGGGTGACTAGTCAGTATTCGTAGGCTGTGAGGGGCCTCTGTATGCAGATTATTACTGGGATGTGTTAACCAGTGACGGAGCTGTAAGTAGTGTAGTCTTTCTGTTTCAGGAACGGAAAAGTCCCCGCTCAATTGCTGAAAGGGAATCACCCCTTCTTCGTCTATCATGTGCCCCATGGAGCGACACTCAGAGCGTTTCCACTCCGTGAATGCCCCAGGATCGAGCCCTGGAGTAAAGTCAGGGTTCTCGAATAGTGGCGTCAGAGGAAAAGGGAAAGAAGTCAGACCACATTTGATATTTGCCTGATCCCATGCGTTCATTGTCTCTTGAGTGATGGGGGAAAGATATAGGTTCCTGTGTCTGTGGGCTTTCTTGAGAAAGGGGATCTTCCACAAAGACTTACCCGCTACCGCTTTATTTTGAAAGAGCCAATGTTTCTCTGACTCGGACTGTTACCATTCTACTAGGTACCGTAGCTGTGCCACTTGAAAGTACAAGTGTAGATCCAGGATACCCAAGCCACCATTTTTAGGTGACAGCCAGCACAGCTCTCTCCTCATGCGTGGCTTTTTCCTGGACCAGCTGTACTGGGAGATTTCAGCTTGTAAGGTTCCAATCATCCCTTTAGGTGGCTCTAGGGGTAGTGTCTGAAATAAATAGAGGATCTTGGGGAGAATAGTCATCTTAACTGCTGCGATACGACCCAGCCACGAAATCTGATGATGTTTCCAGCTAGCTGTCTCGTTCCTGATTTGTCTTAATAAAGTGTGGTAGTTTATTGAGGAGATTTGTTGGAGGGTGGGCGCTAATTTAACCCCTAGATAAGGGAGTGCAACTGACTGCCACTGAATGGGTATAGTGTTTGTAAACTTGTCACCAATTCCTGGGGTATTGATAGGTTTAGTGCTTGTGATTTCTCTACGTTAACCTTAAAACCCTGATGTCCGTCCAAATGCTTCCAGTTCTTCCAGGAGTGTCGGCAGTGTGGAGGCAGGACAACCCAACGTGAAAAGTATATAGTCTGCGTATAAACTCAGCTTATGCTGTTCCCCCCAAAGGTAGCACCGACTATCTAGGGACTGTCTCTTACTCTTTAGGAGAGAGGCTCCATACATAGAGCAAATAAGAGAGGGGATAACGGACAACCCTGTCTCGTGCATCTGCTTACTTGAAAGGATTCTGAGGTGTGGCCATTTACCCTCACTGTCGCCATAGGGGAATGGTAACAGTTCATAATTTGCGTTTTGAATTTATCACCTAGGCAGAAATGCGTTATTACTTGTTCTGGATAGGGCCAGTGCACCCTATCGAATGCCTTTTCGGGATCGATGGCTAGCAGCATCGTCTCCTCTGGGGTCCTCGCAGCTTTTTCAATTATATGTAAAACGCCCTTGGTATTGTCCCTGGTTTGTCTGTGTGGTATGAATCCCACTTGATCTGGGTCTATGATAGTGGATAAGAGCGGACTTAGTCTGTGTGCTAGAATGCCGGTGAATAGTTTAAGATCTACGTTTAGTAGAGAGATAGGCCTGTCAGAGCTACACTGCTGTCTATCTTTCCTCGGCTTGGGCACCACCGCAATGGAGACAGCTAGCATTGATGCAGTAATTGCACCTGGTTGCGTGAAGGAGCCGATGAGCCTTGTTAGTATGGGGACTAAAGCGTTGCAGAATGTCTTATAGAAAATAGGGGGGGGATCCGTCGGGCCTGGTGACTTAGAGAGTTTTAGGTGGAAGATGGCTGAAATTATTTCCTCTGGCCTTATTTCCTCCTCTAATCTCTCTGCTTGATCCGGGGTAATGCGGGTTGTGTTTGCTCCTTGGAGGTAGATGGCGCTAGCTAGGGGGTCTAGGTCTTGTTCCGTGTATAGCTTTGAATAGAATTCTTTGAATTCTTCTGCTATAGCTTTGTTGCTAGTAATAAGGCCTTCTCTCTGGGACTGTATTGATGGAATTCCCATCTCCTGGCGTTTCATACGCAATTTGTTAGCTAAGATTCGGCCACGTTTGTCCCCTCCTGTATAGAATGAGTGTCGTAGGCAGAGTGCCCCATACTCAGCTCGATCAAGGTCTAGTCCTGCCAGCTGTGCTCGTAGTGCTGTTAACTGATGCCACACCCTTGGGGCCCCTGTGCGCTGGTGGATGCGTTTTAGTTCCTTAACCTGTGACGAGAGACTATCCCTTTTCTCCCTTTGTAGTTTGTTGTGGCAGCTGCGATGGAAAGGAACTCCCCCTGATCACAGCCTTCAGTGCTTCCCATAGTGTCGCTATAGACACCTCGAGAGTATCATTAAGTGTGAGGTAATTTTGGATTGCTGTTTAATTCTGAGATATTACTGTGGGACGCAGCAGCATCGTTTCATGTAAGCGCCATGTCCGACGGGGAGGCTGCGTTGGAGGTAGAGACAGTGAAAGAATCACCGCTGAATGGTCCGAGAGGGTCCTTGGGAGGATTTCAATCTCCGTAGTGGAGCTATGAATTTCTCTAGTACCAAGGAAGTGATCTAATCTCGCATATGTTTTATGCGGGTGTGAGAAGTAAGTATATTCTCGTGTCTTTGGGTGAGTCTCTCTCCATATGTCACTAAGTCCCAGAACTCTGAACCATTTATGACCTCCTTTCGACAATGCTCCGGTCTGCCCATGTCTTTGTGTCAATCTGTCTAGATCTGTATTGAAAATTAAATTAAGGTCTCCCCCTATTGGAACCTCTGTATCTGTTGTGGAGAGTGTCTCTGCTAGTGCTTTCCGTAGGAAGGTTTCTTGACCTTCGTTTGGTGCGTATAGATATACCACAATGAATGTCTTGTTTCCTAAGGTGAGCTGGTACGCAAGTAATCTACCTCTTAACTCCGTTTCCCTATGTCCAATTGTCCCCTTAAAGGATCGTGCCACCAGTATAGCCACCCCAGCCTTTTAAGAAGTGGCAGAGGAGAAGAACTGATGCGGGAATGCTGGTGATCGGAGTCAGTAACAATCCCCGGGTAGGAGGTGTGTTTCCTGAATCAAGCATATGTCAGCTCCTGAGTTCTCCAGGTAGGATAGAACTGCCTTTCGTTTGACTGGACAAAGGCCCATAACTTTCAGGGTTAATATTTTGAGTGTCGTGTCAGACATCAGAATTTAAAGGAATGGAGGGGAGCTATTGATGTGATTGTAAAGTACTGTGGCCCAATCTGACCCTCAGTTGAAAAGTGTGTTGTGAAATGTGATGCATGTCTTATGGTGAACCCAAAAATAAACCCAAAGCCCAAAATTATACATATTAAGATGGAAAACAGTTGAAACTTAAGTTCCTGAGTCAGACCCTGGCCTCCTAGGCCTGGATTTCAAAGTAAGGGGTCCATAGTGTGGCCAATAGTCCCGTCCCTCCCCCCCAGCCCCAACCAAACTTCGTGCTTCTTTGATGCTCAGCTCAACCGGAACCATGTGGATCATCTGTTTTGGCCAAAACCTCCGGGATGCATTAAAGGGCCGCCTGTTGCCCCTCAGCTATCTTGACCGGGTCCGGGCACGTCGGGCTCTTCTTCCCTCCTCGATGCCTCCCTCGATTTTTACAGTCTCTAGATTGTGCCCATGAGGAGTCCGAAGTCTGTTTTCTTTTCTCTGTGTCTATTCCTAGGATCTGGCAGGTCTCAGACAGAGAGTATAACTGATGGACCCGGTCCTCTAATCGAAACATACTACGGAAGGGGTGGCCCCAGGAGTAAGCTATCCCTTTGTCCCACAGGTGCTGCGCGACAGGCCGGAATTCGTGCCGTCTTTGTAGGGTAATAGGTCTTGGAACAATACTGGTGACTGTCCACGAAAGCCAAGTGGTTGCTTCTCACGAGCTGCACGGAGTATGTTCTCCTTTATGGGAAAATCATGTAGGCAGTCCAGTATATCTGCTGGAGGTGCCCCCTCTGGTTGCGGCCCCCCGACTCGGTGAGCACATTCTATTTTAAACACGGTCTCAGGTGGGGATCCTAAAATATGACGAAAGAGGTCTCCTACATAAGTAAACATATCGTTTCCCTCGGATTTTGAAGCCACTCCTTGTATTCTTATGTTATTACATCTGGACCTGTTCTCGAGGTCTTCAGTGTGTGCTTGCAACTCGAGGTGTTGCTCCTGAAGTCGAATGACCTCCTGCTGAAGCATATTCGTTTCCTCCTCATGCCTGTCTGCCCATTCTTCTAATGTCGCGACGCGATCCCCTAGTGCGTCTACGTCTTTTCGGACGTCTTGCAGATCTTGCGTAAGTTGAGTTGGCCTAACGGCAAGGGCGGTCGACCTCAAATCTGGGGAATCGAGTTAGAGTCTCTGCAAGGACACGCAACATCCTGTGATTCTGGGCAAATCACTTAATCTCCCTGTGCCTAACAAAAATGAATGTGTCCTCATGTAACGCAACTGGTGCTCGTGTAAAGCGCTCTGATACCCGATACCTTCGGGTCAAGTTCGCGCTATATAAAACTCCGTAAAAAAAAAAAGTTCTTGCTTAAGCTTTTGCAGATCATCTCTAAGGGAGTAGAACAAAGATTCCATGAAAGATCGAGTTACTGGCTCATCGGATATAGCTTCATCTCGTGGTCGCGGCTGTTCTGAAGGGGTGCCCCGGTCCCCAGTGGCTGGCCCCGCCAGCATGTCTTTAATTGTGCGGTCTTTTTTTATGCGGGCAGGCACCATTTTTGATGTTGTTTGGTGAGACCTGGTAACAATAAGAGACTTTGGAACACTTCTGCTGTGCTACCTGTTGTTTATTTTGTTTGTAGTTCGACTCTTAGTTTCATCTATTTTATGATGATTTCCTTTGCTCGTGATTTAGAGCTGATCCGGTTCTGCCTGTCTTTGAGTCACAGTCTGCCTTTAAAAGCTAGTGGGTACTTAAGGAGTGTGTACGGGTCAGTTCTACCTGTGGCTCTGTCCACCGCAGACAAAGTTATTCCCTGAAACTGGTATAGGGTACTGCCTCCGCGAGTGGGTCCACTTGGCGTTATCAGAGAAGGGAGCCCCTCCTTTCAGTCCCTCAAGGGGTCCACCCATTCCAGAGTGGTGTGATGTGGGCCTTATTACTTATTGGTTGCTGCAATTCAGAGCCTGTAGGGCCAGTCCTGACCTCTACCCACTATTTCCGTTTCTCTGTTTTAGTCAGTTCAGTGGGGTCTGCTCTCCTTCCGCACACAGGATCTCAGCTAGGTAGTTTGCAGCGTGGTGGGGTCACACTCTGAATTGCTGCCAGCAGTTGCCAGGGAATGGGCCTCGCTCGCCGCTCTCCGCTCACGCAGAGTCAGCACCCCACCTCTCACCTCGGGAATCTGGTGCTGTCCGTAGCGGTCTGCTACTGGAATCTTCTTCAGGTAGGCGTGCCTCGCTCCGGTGATTCGATCTCCGTTCCCTTTAGGAATATCGCTGATGCTGGGCTGACCCTTTCTGTCTACACTTCTGTAGATCACGACTCAGCGATGAGGGCTGGGCCAGGCTTCTCCGTCGAGTGCATTCTTCGTCGACCCCGCTCTCCCCCGGGGCAGCGCCAGGAGTCACTGCAACAGTCAGGGCCGCGCTGCAGTGGTAACCGGGGGTCAGTCACGGCTGGTTCCCGTCCATTGATTCCAGCGTCATGCGTGCTGGGGCCCCAGCCTCTGGTCACAGGGGCCTCAGGGGGTCCGGCCGGTCCCTCTTCTCATGCTGGTTACTCCCTCGGGTGGCAGGGAAGGGTCTCCGCGATCGGCCTCCGCCGGGCCTCGAGTTGGCCAAGCGCAGGCCCCTCCGCGTTGCTGCTACAAGCTCCCCCGGGATTTCACCGGAGTGCCGTTTCCCCTTTCCGGGACCAGCACCGGGGTCTCCGGCACCTCCGGAGCGATTTCCAGGTCCCGTTGGGCTGATTATGTGTTAGTAGGCGGACAGATCGGCAGCGGGGACGGAGAGACGGGATCGAGACGTCCTATCCGTCCGCCATCTTGGCCACGCCCCCATTTTTGGTACTTTAAAGCAGTTTTAAAATCTTTTTAGAGTTTCTTGTTGCTCAAATGGGTGTAATTTCCTGATATTTATATATGTTTCCCTCGTCTTCATTGTTTCATTTTGCTCGCAAAAAATGTGTCACTCATAGTCGTCGAATGTCACTCATAATTACACTGAAAATATGAAAATGCCACACATAAGCAATCTGAAACCTTGGCAGCTATGTATGACCCAGGACACAGGCAGCAGGCACCAAATGCTCTACCCTTCTGCTCGTCTCTGCTCTACCCTGACATTTATGGCCAGAGCTGTCGGCATTGGAACTGGGTAGCCAGGTTCAAGTCTCAACATCTACTCAACATTCTGGGATTCTGGGCAAATCACTTAACCTCCCCATGCCAAAAGAAATGTGACCATGTTTAATGTAAATATTGCGGATATAAACTACCCCAATGCCTTAGCGTTGAGTTTGCGTTATATAAAAATTGCAGAAAAATGCACAGAGGTAAAAACTAAACCATAACATAATAAGGAGACACAATCATACCCATTTAGTGACTGATTTTCACGAAGTGAAACCAGAAAGCCTGGATAAATCACGGCTTCTCTGCTTAAATTTTGTGATCTCAGGCATATATTTTATTTCACAAGTACTTTCAAATACGTGAATTCAGAATACCAGCTGCACAAAAGCCTAGTGTGTTTGATTTAATAGACCATAATGTTGCTTGATAGTGATCTGGGATGCAGACAGGGTTCATATAAAAACTGTCCTGCCTCTTATTTTACTAATGGCACTGTCACCAGTGTAGGGGCGGGGGAGAAATGGTTCTAAATCCATGTTTAAGAAACTATCACTTTTAATAAGTATTTTTAAGTGCAGCGCTGTCATGAGACCTATTAATATCTAAGCTTCCAAATGTTAATGCAAACATTTTCGAGGTCCAGCTCGTGCATCGGGCTCTAAGAGCCAAGGCTGACCCTTGGCTTGACTGTCCATGTTAATTGGTTGTATAATCACCTCTGGGTTGAATAGAGAGTCAGACAGGGTAGGATTGGGAAGGCGGGCAGTCGGGCATTGGCCGATGGGCCAGTGCTTCAGGGGCACCTGTGGGCCGTGTTTTTTGGGCCTCTGTAAACTGGTCCAACAGACTTACTGTCTTCCCCAGACCCCGCCAGGCCTCTGTAATGTGGCACCAGCATCATGTGCACTCTCCTGACCTGCTGTAAATTAAGGCTGGGGGCCTGGTGTTGCTATGGCCTTTTGGGCATTCTCGCCTCGACTCCCTGCCTCATGGGGCCTGCCTGGCCAGAAGCAGTGTCATCCCCTGCTGGGCCATGATCTTCAGGTTATGGGAGGGTGTGAATATGCAGGGGCCTCCATTACGGGAGGGTGTGAATATGCAGGGGCCTCCATGGGGGGCAGAGGGAGGAGGTGATTTTGTGGCCTTTGTGTCATTCTCACCTCAGGCTATGGTGGGCTGGGAGGGGGTAAGAGAAACGGCCAGGTGTTGTCACCCCTGCCCCAGTGTCTTATAGTCCTTGTTTGGAGTGTGTGGCTTAAATTATTGGATAAGGCATTAAGGTCAATCCTGAAGCGCTGTACAAAACTGTGCCTACAAAAGCACAGAAAGCACTGAGTGGAACAATGTCAGTGCTGTAAACGAGCATTTACAACAAGACTTAAACGAACAATACAGTGCTGGAAGATGTCAGCGAGGCCTAAAGTAAGTGCACTCATGTAGCAAAACCAGTTGGGGCCCTGATTGGAGGTAACTGAGTAAAGCTGAATTAAGCAGAGTATTATATCATGAACTGAATGTCGTTACGTCACCTGTAAACCGTGAGCAAAAAGACAAGCTTTGTAGATCTAATTATTAGAGGCTCCTATGCTGTCAGACAGAAAACATGTTATGCAGCCATAGAAAGGGGTTCCTGAACCAGTGTGCCTCTAGAAGCTTTAAAATATTTAATTTAACAAATATTTCTCAAAAAAAGTAGTCTAATGAGACTAACCAGAAGGTGATCCATGAAATGGACGATCCGGGAATGTGGGCCACTTTTTTGGGGGAGTGCTTGGGCCGAATTGTGATCCCAATCCGACCCTGGAGTCAGAGAGGTGTCTTATGAGATATCACCACCAGGCACATGATGACACGCAAATAAGGAAGGCTTTTGCTGTTTCTGTCCATGTAGTATCTATAAGGCTTTGAAAATGTTTTTTTTAACTAAAAAGCCAAAACATTTCTGTCTCCATTTTCCTGTCATGCATTCTCTCTCGTTCTTTTTCAATCCTGAAATTATTCATTGTTCCCTCTTTAATTTTTGCATTATTTCCTAGCTTTTTCCATTACTGTGATATTTTGACCTCCCTTTTAATTATGTTTAACTCGTTGTGATTTCATTCCATTTCCTTAATGTTTTCGTTTCGTTTTGTATTTGAGGAAACCCTTTATTTTTCTCTTTTGTTTTACATGTAGTTAATATCTCGGGCTGTCCCTTCAAATAGTCAGAGGTCACGGCAGGGTAAACAAATGAAAGAATTAAGTTATTTATTGACACCCTTTTTGAGTGTCCCCATAGCTGCCAAGGTTTCAGATTGCTTATGTGTGACATTTCCATAATTTCAGTGTAATTATGAGTGACATTCAACGACTATGATTGACACTTTCTCAAGATCCAAATCAAGCAATGAAGACGAGGCAAACATATAATAAATATCAGAAATTACACTCATTTGAGCAACGAGAAACTCTAAAAAGATCTTAAAACTGCAGCAAAGCACCAGGGAACTAAGGACACTGCAGGATGGATGGATGTGCGTGCCAACCTTGCAAGACCTCTCACATTAGTTTCCTTTTTCTTTTCACACACTTTTATTAGTAATGTGACTGGTAGTGCCCCCTCTCAGTCCTGCAAGAAATTATACTCATAACCATTCACATCTGGTGTTTGACATCGTGACGAATGAACCAACTACGTGTGTGCAGCAAATAAATTAGTGTGACAAACGATCAATTTATCAAAAACAAGTGTGCATCCCTATCCTAACAAGCATTGGTAATACATCGGTTTCGCCTATGTGATTACTAATAAGCTGTTTTGTTGTAAGTTGTAGCTTAGTATTGCACAACTGCTCACCAAGCTACAACTTACAACAAAAAACAGCTTATTGTTAATCACATAGGTGAAACTAATGCATTACCAATGCTTGTTGATGAGAGATACTGACTAACTTAGGGGCATATTATCAAGAACGGCGTTAAAATTATCACCGGTTTAGCGGCAGAAAACTGCCGCTAAAGCGTCGATAATGGGCTTGATAATATGCCCTGAGAACTCAATAGAAGCCCATGTTCACACCAGAACATGGACTTCTATTGGAATTCTCAAGGCATATTATCAAGCCCATTATCGCCGCTTTAGCTAGCAGTTTTCTGCCACTAAACCGCGATAATTTTAACGCCGTTCTTGATAATATGCCCCTTAGTTTCCCCAAATTTAACATACATTTTCGCAATAGTGTGCAACTTTTCCTTTTTTGTTGCTATTTTGCTCAAACCTAGTTCCAAGGTCCAGACTAGATGCATCCTGTGGGTACTGGTATTAAGTCTACCTCCTTGGCTTAGACCATCTGCCCCTGGTTCAAGTGCCTGCCACAGATGCTGCTAGTGGTCACGCTCATGTTGCTGATGGTGAGATGCTAGATTATTGGGTTATTTATTTAAAAGACGCTTATTGACAAGGATTCATAAATCCTAAGACCACAAAAGAGGCTATGTCCAATGCCAGTAAGCTGGTGCTGAGGGGAAATTAAACTGCTGAAGATCCCAGGTGTGTCAGAAGAAATGGGAGGTATTTCGCTTGAGCGCTGCTGCAAGTGCGAGCAGAGAGCAGAAGTGAGGGGGAGCCAGAGCCATAGGTCGTTCATTTCATGTCACTGTAAAGGCCACGTGGTCTTTCTGATCCCAGCAGAGGGTATGTGGTGTCCCAAGGAGACCCCTTACCAAGCTCGTGTATCTGGAGCTATAATATTAGAGGAAAACTTCACTAGCTCGTTCAGAGTGACTGTGAATGCAAATGTACAGTTCTTGTGCGTTTGTATTGCTATGACACACACGTCACTGGGAAGCATTCTGGAATGGTCATGACAGGGACACAAGTAAGGGAGAGGTAGGACCATCCACAAATAACTATTCAGCGGAGGCCAGAGTACCTTGGGGCTACCATTACTGTTGAGCACTTTAGGCTGACTTATGAAAACATGTATAACTTACGACTCTCCTAAGTTACACCACGTCTCTTGTTAAGTTATGACTGCTGGGTGTTCACTAGCGTTACCTTTCGAAACATGTGGAACATGCGACTGCCTTAAGACAATTCTACATGTAAGGAATGTACTACAAAAAAGGCGCCTATGACTGTTTCCGTAGCACTACGTTTGCTGATTTTGTAGAAATGTAAGAAATATGCCCGTTTAAGAAATGTCCAGATTTTTAAATGAAGTGCAGTAATGCTATCTTTTGTCACTTTAAAAAAACATATTTTCTCCAGCATGCCCTTCTCCTCAGATGTAGGAGGCTTGATATGGCTGTGGTGACATACAAAGAACAGAAAAGCAACATCCGAATTTGTTATTTTTGGGTAGAAAAGGCAGTCTGGAAAGTGAGGTGATGCAGCTCTACCTCCCACTGGGAAAGCTGATTTTAAGGTTAGCTACGCTAATTTAACCGCTAAAGAATCCATTTAACACAGAAACAATTCTCTCCCATGGGTACGTGGGAGGGTCAGCAAGATGAGATGAAGGGTGCCAATGGCTGCACATTGACGTCGCTTCTGCCCTGGCAATACACATGAAGAGAATGCAAACAGCTTTGAGGGAAGCCAGCCAGTACACATACACCACTGGCGACATGACAGGTGCAGTACTGCTGCACACCAAGCATATGATGTGCAGAAGACAAGGCTGAGTACTACAGAGGATGCTGCGAGCAAGCAGGATAATACTGGATCTCGTTAGCTATATGGAGCACTCTGGAGGCTATTTAAAGTGCAAGGGATCTGCCCTATTATAGTTCACATTGGAGAGAAGCATGGATAGGTTGAATGACAAATGAAACCAGCGTTAGGGAGTCTTGTCCTGAGCAACCTGTAAACATTAAAACATACAGCTTCTCCATATGGCAAATTACAACGAGTAAGTAAAATGCTTGGTTGAGTGTGCAACGGGAAGCTAACTCACAGAATTGAAATACCATTATTTCATGTGAAAACGATCCCTCGTGCGTGAAAAAATGTGAGATGTATCAGGCTGTTGTGATTTTGCAACCAGCAGGGGAAAACTTGTACTTAAAAAAAATTCCGGATGGAAAATCCACACAAAGGCGGCTTTGTATTTTAATACTCGGGAGTACTCGGGTGTGTCACCCCCTGTGAGACCTGGGGTGATGGTTACTCCTTCCGCAGTTTTCGCACCAGCAGCATCTCCAGTCAGCGCGTAAAGCGGATAGATGTGTGCGTTACTGGCAGCTGCTCGGCTCGGTGCGCTGCTGCTTCTGCCTGGTAAAGCCGAGGCTGCTTGTGGGCTCGTCCGAGGTGTCCAATAAGCAGGACGTCCGGAGTCTGCCGAAGGGCAGGGGATACACGATCCCGTGGGGATACCTAATATTACACAACAACGGCACCACATGATAAGCGGTGGTGCCCAAAGTATCCAAAAATAACTATCTGGTTCGTGTGTCAAATGACACCTTCGGGTAAAGTCCGCGCTATATAAAAACGCATAAATAAATAATAAATAAAGCCTCCGTAATGGCCTGTTTCATAAACCATTATTAGCGCAAAAATTCACTAGCGTTGCTAAACTCAAAAGACGCTCTTACCCGTTCTGCAGTTTCTATGTCCGTAAACCGCTGTATGTACGAGTGAGCTGTGAGCGTCTCCATTCAAATATAAGGAGATGGATGGTACCTTAAAATAAACGACGGACCATCATTTGGCAAAAAATGTGTCTTTCTGTGGCGGCCATATTGGAAAGGTTAGTATAATATCCGAATATGGGAGAAGAGGGAACGTCTGTGGTAGGTACTGGCAAATTGTTAATTTGAAATAACAGTTAACTCATTTGTCACCAACCGGTTTGACCAGTGTATTAGACCAAGTAATCTCATCGTTCTAGGATAGAGATAAGCACTTGGTTGGCTACGTCTCTCACCGAAGTACCCGGGCAATGAGTGCTCAGAAAGACACATTAGAAAATGAATTAGTTACACATATTCATTTTCGGACAACAAGGTGGACTGGTGATGGGTACACTTCTTTAAGCTACAAGCAAGCAATAATATTGTAATAGAAGTGTAATATGGTTTTTGCAGGCTTGAAAAAGTCCAGGCGGACGAAACATGTGTTGGCTGCGGTATTTTTGGACAACATTGTATGAAAATCTGCCTTTGGAGTAAAAAACGTTGTAGAAGAATTTGACCTGTGTGGACCGGATCTGATTACAGACTACAAACAAGAGACTCACCTTGTGATTTGAACTGTGTGTGCTTGAGTGCATTTCTGTGCCTAACTAAATGCCTTTTTACGACTAATCTTTTTAATTAGATTAGGGGTTTCCCTTATAAAACACGCTTGTTGCATATTCTGCATTCTATTTGTGACGTTCTACTTTATCTCATTTTGAAATATCGACTTCTAGACCGTTTAAAAATGTAATAATGATGACTGACATTTAAATACTTAATGAACTAATGACCTGGATTAAACTAATTTGTTAATAAATCTGTACTAGACGCATTTAAATTCTCTTTGTCGTTTCCTGCAGAGCCCTGTTGGTCCACCGCTTATGGAAATTAATGTAAATAATAGCTCCTAGAAACCTCTCCTTGACAACTAAAAAAGGTCCATACCACCAGTGGCGGGGTTTTATGATGATCATACCCGATGTCTATGATTTAGAAATCCCCGCTCCAGCAGAACCGTATCCCATTAAACAAGCACAAGTCTCGAATTCTCATTTAAATGATTACAGATGTGGAATTTGGTACAAAAAACTTGGAATACAAACAATGAGATGACATAAGGGCTAAACAAATAGATGAATACAAAGAAGTAACACGCATAGAACAAGGATAAATGTACTTGCTGTGTTGGGTGAGTAATCACAACACTCCAGAATTATTTACTTTGGACAAGGACGGGCAAGCAGAGGTTTTGGTGCACTTGTGCAAACAAACTGAAACATAACTTTCACATTAAAAAAATGGCCTTCAAGGTAAGTGAAAATATAAGAGAACCAGCATCTGGTAGCAGCTACTGGTATTAGCCAAGTTAGCTGCCTACTCATTAAAACAAGCATTGGCATAGCCAATAGGTCTCGCTTTTGGGACCTTATAAGTATTTAGTTATGCAGCGCAATATCCTTGGTGCAACAACATTAACTGTTGCATGGTTAAACACTTATAAGGTCCCAAAGGCGAGACCTGTTAGCTATGCCAATGCTTGTTTGTAGACCTGTTAACTCTGCTACTGAATGATGCTCCCAACCTGTGCTCGGAGACGTTATACAATTCTCCGGCAACTGCCTTAATTTCTACACTTCCCATTATTGAAACACACAGACTTCTGTGCCCCAGCATAGGGAGCTGAGGGGATGTTTTTTCCTAGCTGAAGAAAAACATTCCGACAGCATATGACTTGGGACTGCGAGCAGGGCAGAAGTGCATAGCAAATCTAGATGGCTGCAGATGCTGTTGATTGCGGAGTGTGGTAAATCAGACAATTACCTGTACCATGAAGGAAAGATGGTGTAAATAGCACGACGTAAAGAATTGTTTGTGATTCTCATACAGATGAGATCCTGAATATGCAAAGTGGGACTGTTTCTTCTATCCTTACATTTGGTTCGCCATCTTCAAAGATAAATGAATGGTACGATCGGTTTTTAGAAAATCTACACTAGTGATTTGTGAAAGTATTCTGTATATGAAAATTATCCATTTAAACCTGAGTTGACTTTGAGACTCAGTGTGAGCTGCTCTGTGCATTCTGTGAATGTTCGGCTCATTGAATCCTGAATTCCCATAAAAAGTGACCGGAGGCTTCAAATTATAGCTTGTGAAAGAACACCAGGCTTAAATTGGACTTAAAAATCAGAGAAACCCAATGCAGCAATTTCGAATAACGGGTAACTATGCTACTGAAATCAAGCCTATGCCTCAATGAAACATGTTCTTAAAGGTATGCACAGCACACGCTGGGATCGGCAATAAGCCCTTGCCACAGTCCAATCGGGAAAGGGTAAGCACACGGCAGAGTGAAAACTAAGAGAGCGAGACGCGGAAACTGACAATCTGCGCATGTGTTTTGGGCGACCTACACATCTGTCAAAGCTTTAAGACACTGCCTCCCTGCGCAGACTCAGTGAGCGCTCAGACCCCTTCATTTTTGTTCCCTCAGTAACGGACACAGCGCAGAAAAAACACGTTTGGCTTCTGTATAGTTCGGACAGAACCATACGTGAAATTTGCCAAATCAAATTAATGAAGGAAGGGCTAAGTACGTGGTGGATAAAGAGAACTCTCCAACGAATGGTACAGAAGTCAACTTCAGCAATGTTACGATGGCTGAATAGTCTCAAAGAAGCCCTGAAAGGTGAAAGAGTAGAACACTGAAATAAATGAAAGTTGGTCCTGGGGCAAAGGAAAATAAATATACAACTACCGTGCTCCCAAACTAGTTTTAAATATCGCTTCCTAGGAGCAATGCAGTCTGAACCAAGGAGAAAAAGACGATGCAGATCATTAAGCATCGTGTATTAATATCAACAGAAGCGGCGTTGTTTTGTATTTAATTGCCTAATATATAGCGCTTACTACCACCCGACGAGGCGTCAAAGCGTTTTTCCGGCAAGGAGCATGCTACTGACTCCGTTAGCCTTCTCTCCCACACTGTTGTCTCTGTGATCCAGGAGGACAGATAATTCGCTCACTCCTAGTAAACAATGCAGCAATTTCAAATAAGGGGTAACTATGCTACTGACATCAAGCCTATGCCTCAATGAAACATGTTCTGAAAGGTATGCACAGCCAGGCGCGCAACACCCATTGGGCTCACCGGGCTTCAGCCCCCCTGTCGTGTGTGTCAGCCCGGGCTCAGACAGCTTCGCGGGCTGGCGACCGTCTAATTGCAGCCGCACCGAGTACTTCACAGGTCTTTAAAAGACCATTTACTTGTTAATGTGGTTTTTGTTGTGTTTCCACCCCTTCTTAGAGCCACTCTGCCTATGGCCGGAAGAATTGTCTCCCCCCTTCCCCCCGAAATCTTTTTCAGACAGAGACATAGCCCTGCCAATGACTAACACGCGTCCCGAGCTGAATTATGGTTCTTTTCGAGCCTGCAGCAGCCCTATTATTTTGCTGCTTCAGTAAACCAAGTGCTAGCAAACATCCAAGCGGAGTCTCGAACTCCTGATGCTCTTATATAGTCAGCTGCTCATTCTGTGAATCGCAAGGCATACATTTGCCACTAGCAGTCACCCTAGATGTTGCCATTATCTGGCACTGTTATCCAATCGAGCGTTACTTTAAAAGCAGGCTACCTTTGCCCATATTGTTTTGTTACATAAGCGAACTGGTAACTAGGATATGAGACCAAGTAAATAGCGTATTCCTTTTGAAATATACTAGAAATATTTTTCCAACACAAAGCGTAGTCAATATGATGTGTCGTGGAAACAGGAGGAGATGTGGCCGAAGGGCCAGAGCGGGTAACCTTGGAACTGCGGAACCGGGTTCAATTCCCAGCCTCAACTCCGCGTACTGTGATTCGGGAAATCACTTAATCTCCCTGCGCCTAACAAATCTACGTGTAATGTAATCTGTGTACATGTAAAGCGCTTTATTGCTCCTGGGCCAAATTCGTTTCTATATAAAGCTGCAAAAGATAACAAGCATTTGAAGGCACGAGCGGGGAGGAGGGGGGGCGACGCGAGTGGTGCGCGCGCGCGCGCCACAGCGAGACATCTGGTTTTAATTATCGCGTCAGGGCACGATAATTGAAACCACATGGCGCCCGTGCGGGTAACCGCAGGGAAAAGGCCATGATGCACGAGCGTCTGGTCAGCTTTTTCAAACCCCCTACATAAAGTCTTGCCAGAAGCAGCGGTTGCGCGCTACTCTAGGCTCGACCTAAACAGAGGGCAGCTTTGTTTTAAAATTATTTGTAAATAAATGTTGCAGCAAGAGAATAGGCCCTGAAAAGGCCTGGGGCACGTGGAGTAATGATTTTCGGCCTCCTGACAAGCCTGGGCATGGTAACAGTGCTGCAAGGCCAGATCAGTGTGCAGTACTGATGTCAAAGACTATGGAATATCAGTCATCTCTCACTCCCAGATGGATCATGTAGGTGTGTGCACTGTTCATTGAGGCCAGAGGCTCAAGGACCAACTTTCATCAAAAACAAGTTGCGAATAAACAACACCACATTGCGTAACATCTCAATTGGCGCATCCCACGGAGTTGTGTACCTGAGTCCAGTATAGGGCAATCCGGCAGTGCCGGATGGCCTGGTCTCACAGGTCTGTGTGCAGGACGATTTTTGGGCTATTTGTGGGCCTGTTCGATAGTCTGTTGGGCTGGTTTTTACTGATTTAGCTGATAATAAAACACATTTTACCTTTAGCAAGCTCAAATCCATGCAGTCTTCCATACCTTACAAAACACTGATCCAGCATATCTTTACAAATTCAAAACTGTCCCAATTTGCACACATGGGCCACTTTTTAGCTTTCTAATTCACTAATGGGATAGGTACACTTTTATTTTGGTGCCTGGCCTTATTTTCTGTCCCAGACCTACCCTGCCTCTCTTCTCCCCAAGAGAGCCACGGTACATAAAAAAGATAAATGTCACTTAGAGCCTGATTGCATGTGCCCCGTTAAATTATGATCCCTGCGCTCACAACTGATTAGAGAAAAACGACATACAATACCATACAAAATTGTAGATTTCGTGAAGAAATGCAACTCTTACCTTCATAACTGATACAGCACTGCCATCTAGTGGCTATTTATTAACATTATTACATAAACCACGTAAAGAATAGTAATGTGGACAGCTTGAGAGGCAACAGCAGTTGACACTCTTTTATTTTTTTGCAGATTTATATAGCGCGAACTCGACCCAAATGTATTGGAGCGCGAGCACCAGTTACGTTACACAACGACACATTAATTTTTGGTAGGCACGGGGAGATTAAGTGATTTGCCCGGAATCACAGGATGTTGAGCTGGGCCGAGGCTCGAACCTGGTTCCCCAGCTCCAAGATCGGCATCTCTAGCCCTAAGGCTACATCCTCTCCATCTCCATCCTCTACATGTTAGCCGCTGCCCGTCCTAATGGTCTGAGAGGCCACGGCCCCTCACCTTTTGGCCACTATAAACAAGCATTGGCATAGCCAATAGGTCTCGCATTTGGGGCCTTATAAATGTTTAGGCAGAGCTATTGACTTTGCCAATGTGTTTAAGCTGTGCTGTAGAGAAGTGTGGCTGCTGTGCAGCATGCTGAAAAGTTGTAATAAAAAAGTGCCAGAAGCATTTTTGTTACCTTATATATGACCAAGAAGGCATTATGTCCAACAGAACGACCATATTAAAAAATGTATGTACAATAAAAAATTTACTCATTTTTCTTTTGTTCTTGCAATGCTTGTTAAAGTTTTTTTTTGAGGGGGCATAAACAATTGGAGGTTGAAGGTTGTGAATTAGTACCTGTATTATAACACTAACAGCGGCCAGACGCCAGGGGAGAATCAACAGATGGCAGATTCCGAGAGCAGGCTGAGGTGGTGTTGAGTGATGTTGAGGTGGTAGTGGTGGTGGTGGTGGTGGTGGTGACTGGTGCTGAGATGATGCTGTGGTGATGCTGAATGATACTTAGGTCTTGCTGAGTGATGATGATGTGGTGGTGTACTATTGCAAAGGCGATGCTGAGTGATACTGATGTGGTGTTGAGTGATGTTGTGGTGGTGCTGAGTGATGCTGTGGTGGTGCTGAGTGATGCTGTGGTGTCGCTGAGTGATATTGTTGTGGCCCTGAGTGATGCTGTGGTGGTGCTGAGTGATGCTGTGGTGGTGCTGAGTGATGCTGTGTTGGTGTTGAGTGATGCTGTGTTGGCCGTGAGTGATGCTGTGGTGGCCCTGAGTGATGCTGTGGTGGCCCTGAGTGATGCTGTAGTGGCGCTGAGTGATGCTGTGGTGGCGTTGAGTGATGCTGTGCTGGCCCTCAGTGATGCTGTGCTGGCCCTCAGTGATGCTGTGCTGGCCCTGAGTGATGCTGTGCTGGTGCTGAGTGATGCTGTGGTGGTGCTGAGTGATGCTGTGGTGGTGCTGAGTGATGCTGTGGTGGTGCTGAGTGATGCTGTGGTGATGCTGAGTGATGCTGTGGTCGCGCTGAGTGATGCTGTGGTGGGGCTGAGTGATGCTGTGGTGGGGCTGAGTGATGCTGTGGTGGTGCTGAGTGATGCTGTGGTGGCCTTGAGTGATGCTGTGGTGGTGCTGAGTGATGCTGTGGTGGCGCTGAGTGATGCTGTGGTGGCGTTGAGTGATGCTGTGCTGGCCCTGAGTGATGCTGTGCTGGCCCTGAGTGATGCTGTGCTGGCCCTGAGTGATGCTGTGCTGGCCCTGAGTGATGCTGTGCTGTCCCTGAGTGATGCTGTGGTGGTGCTGAGTGATGTTGTGGTGGTGCTGAGTGATGCTGTGGTGGTGCTGAGTGATGCTGTGGTGGTGCTGAGTGATGCTGTGGTGATGCTGACTGATGCTGTGGTTGTGCTGAGTGATGCTGTGGTTGTGCTGAGTGATGCTGTGGTGGTGCTGAGTGATGCTGTGGTGGTGCTGACTGATGCTGTGGTGGTGCTGACTGATGCTGTGGTGGCGCTGAGTGATATTGTTGTGGCCCTGAGTGATGCTGTGGTGGTGCTGAGTGATGCTGTGGTGATGCTGAGTGATGCTGTGGTGGTGAGTGATGCTGTGTTGGCCCTGAGTGATGCTGTGGTATCACTGAGAGATGCTGTGGTGGTGCTGAGTGATGCTGTGGTGGTGCTGAGTGTTGCTGTGGTGGTGCTGAGTGATGCTGTTGTGGTGCAGAGTGATGCTGTGGTGGCGCTGAGTGATGCTGTGGTGGCGCTGAGTGATGCTGTGGTGGCGCTGAGTGATGCTGCTGTTGCGCTGAGTGATGCTGTGGTGGTGCTGAGTGATGTTGTGGTGGTGCTGAGTGATGCTGCCGTGACACAGTGTCTGTGCTAGTTACAGTGGGAAGAAGAGGGTAGAGGGGAAGAGGGGTAGAGGGGTAGAAGGGTAGAAGAGGGATAGAGGGGTAGAGGGGTAGAAGGGTAGAAGAGGGGTAGAGGGGTAGAAGAGGGGTAGAAGGTGGGTAGAAGGGGGTAGAAGAGGGGTAGAAGAGGGGCAGAGGGGTAGAAGGGTAGTAGAGGGGTAGAAGAGGGGTAGAGGGAGTAAAGAGTAGAGGGGTAGTAGAGGGGAAGAGGGATAGAGGGGTAGAAGGGTAGAAGGGTAGAAGAGGGATAGAGGGGTAGAGGGGTAGAAGAGGGGTAGAGGGGTAGAAGAGGGCTAGAAGGGGGTAGAAGGGGGTAGAAGAGGGGTAGAAGGGTAGTAGAGGGGTAGAAGAGGGGTAGAGAGGTAGAAGAGGGGTAGAGGGGTAGAAGGGTTGTAGAGGGGTAGAAGAGGGGTAGAAGAGGGGTAGTAGAGGTGTAGAGGGGTAGAGGGGTAGAAGAGGGGTAGAAGAGGGGTAGAAGGGGGTAGAAGGGTAGTAGAGGGGTAGAAGAGGGGTAGAAGAGGGGTAGAGGGGTAGAAGAGGGGAGTGAGAGAGTGTCTGTGAGAGTCTGTGAGAGAGTGTCTGAGAGTGTCTGAGTGTCTGTGAGAGAGTGTCTGAGAGAGTCTGTGAGAGAGCGTGAGAGTGTCTGTGAGAGAGTGCCTGTGAGAGAGTGTCTGTGAGAGAGTGTCTGTGAGAGTGTGTCTGTGAGAGTGTGTCTGTGAGAGAGTGTCTGTGAGAATGTCTGTGCGAGTCTGTGAGAGAGTGTCTGTGAGAGTCTGAGAGAGTGTGTGAGAGAGTGTCTGTGAGAGTCTGTGAGAGAGTGTCTGTGAGAGAGTGTCTGTGAGAGAGTGTCTGTGAGAGAGTGTTTGTGAGAAAGTGTCTGTGAGAGAGTGTCTGTGAGAGAGTCTGTGAGAGAGTCTGTGAGAGAGTGTCTGTGAGAGAGTGTGTGAGAGAGTCTGTGAGAGAGTTTGTGAGAGTCTGTGAGAGAGTGTCTGTGAGAGAGTGTCTGTGATAGAGTGTCTGTAATAGAGTGTCTGTGAGAGTCTGTGAGAGAGTGTCTATGAGAGTCTGTGAGAGAGTGTCTGTGAGAGTCTGTGAGAGAGTGTCTGTGAGTCTGCGAGAGAGTGTCTGTAAGAGTGTCTGAGTCTGTGAGAGAGTGTCTGTGAGAGTGTGAGAGAGTGTCTGTGAGAGAGTCTGTGAGAGAGTGTCTGTGAGAGTCTGTGAGTGTCTGTGAGAGAGTGTCTGTGGGAGAGTGTCTGTGAGAGTCTGTGAGAGAGTGTCTGTGAGAGTCTGTGAGAGAGTGTCTGTGAGTCTGAGAGAGTGTCTGTGAGAATCTGTGAGAGAGTGTCTGAGAGTCTGTGAGAGAGTGTCTGTGAGAGAGTGTCTGAGAGTGTCTGTGAGAGAGTGTCTGTGAGTGTCTGTAAGAGTGTCTGTGAGAGTGTCTGCGAGAGAGTGTCTGCGAGAGAGTGTCTGCGAGAGTGTCTGCGCGAGAGTGTCTGCGAGAGATTATCTGTGAGAGTCTGTGAGAGTCTGTGAGAGTGTCTGTGAGAGTGTCTGTGAGAGTCTGTGAGAGAGTGTCTGTGAGAGTCTGTCTGTGAGAGTGTCTGTGAGAGTGTCTGTGAGAGAGTGTCTGTGAGAGAGTGTCTGTGAGTGTCTGTGAAAGTGTCTGTGAGTGAGTGTCTGTGAGAGAGTGTCTGTGAGAGTGTCTGTGAGAGTGTCTGTGAGAGTCTGCGAGAGAGTGTCTGTGAGAGTCTGTGAGAGAGTGTCTGTGAGAGAGTGTCTGTGAGTGTCTGAGTGAGTGTCTGTGAGAGAGTGTCTGTGAGTGAGTGTCTGTGAGTGAGTGTCTGTGAGAGAGTGTCTGTGAGAGAGTGTCTGTGAGAGAGTCTGTGAGAGTCTGTGAGAGAGTCTGTGAGAGAGTGTCTGTGAGAGAGTGTCTGTGAGAGTCTGTGAGAGAGTGTCTGTGAGAGAGTGTCTGTGATAGAGTGTCTGTGATAAGAGTGTCTGTGATAGAGTGTCTGTGAGATTCTGTGAGAGAGTGTCTGTGAGTCTGTGAGAGAGTGTCTGTGAGAGTCTGTGAGAGAGTGTCTGTGAGAGAGTGTCTGTGAGTCTGTGAGAGAGTGTCTGTGAGAGTCTGTGAGAGAGTGTCTGTGAGTCTGTGAGAGAGTGTCTGTGAGAGTCTGTGAGAGAGTGTCTGTGAGTCTGAGAGAGTGTCTGTGAGAGAGTGTCTGTGAGAGAGTGTCTGTGAGAGAGTGTCTGTGAGAGTCTGTGAGAGAGTGTCTGTGAGAGTCTGTGAGAGAGTGTCTGTGAGTCTGAGAGCGTGTCTGTGAGAGTCTGTGAGAGAGTGTCTGAGAGTCTGTGAGAGAGTGTCTGTGAGAGAGTGTCTGTGAGAGTGTCTGTGAGAGAGTGTCTGTGAGTGTCTGTGAGAGAATGTCTGCGAGAGAGTGTCTGCGAGAGAGTGTCTGCGAGAGAGTGTCTGCGAGAGTGTCTGCGAGAGAGTGTCTGCGAGAGAGTGTCTGTGAGAGAGAGTTTGTGCGAGAGTGTCTGTGAGAGTGTCTGTGAGAGAGTGTCTGTGAGAGTCTGTGAGAGTGTCTGTGAGAGTCTGTGAGAGAGTGTCTGTGAGAGTCTGTCTGTGAGAGTGTCTGTGAGAGTGTCTGTGAGAGAGTGTCTGTGAGAGAGTGTCTGTGAGAGTGTCTGTGAGAGAGTGTCTGTGAGAGAGTGTCTGTGAGAGAGTGTCTGTGAGAGTGTCTGTGAGAGTCTGCGAGAAAGTGTCTGTGAGAGAGTGTCTGTGAGAGAGTGTCTGTGAGTGTCTGTGAGTGTCTGAGTGAGTGTCTGTGAGAGAGTGTCTGTGAGTGAGTGTCTGTGAGAGAGTGTCTGTGAGAGAGTGTCTGTGAGAGTGTCTGTGTGAGTGTCTGTGAGTGAGTGTCTGTGAGTGAGTGTCTGTGAATGAGTGTCTGTGAGAGTATCTGTGAGAGTGTCTGTGAGAGTGTCTGTGAGAGAGTGTCTGTGAGAGAGTGTCTGTGAGAGTGTCTGTGAGAGTGTCTGTGAGAGTCTGTGAGAGTCTGTGAGAGAGTGTCTGTGAGTGTGTGTGAGAGAGTGTCTGTGAGTGTCTGTGAGAGAGTGTCTGTGAGTGTCTGTGAGAGTGTCTGTGAGTGAGTGTCTGTGAGAGAGTGTCTGTGAGAGAGTATCTGTGAGAGAGTGTCTGTGAGTGAGTGTCTGTGAGAGTCTGTCTGTGAGAGAGTCTGTGAGAGTGTCTGTGAGAGAGTGTCTGTGAGAGAGTGTCTGTGAGAGTGTCTGTGAGAGTGTGTGTGAGAGAGTGTCTGTGAGAGTGTCTCTGAGAGAGTGTCTGTGAGAGAGAGTCTGTGAGAGTGTCTGTGAGAGAGTGTCTGTGAGAGAGTGTCTGTGAGAGAGTGTCTGTGAGAGAGGGTCTATGAGAGTCTGTGAGAGAGTGTCTGTGAGAGAGTGTCTGTGAGAGAGTGGGGTAGAGGTAGAGGGGTAGAAGAGAGGTAGAGGGGTAGAAGAGAGGTAGAGTAGAGGTAGAGGGGTAGAAGACAGGTAGGGATATATAGGCAAATGAAAAGGAAGCTATCGACTTCAGGAATGTGAAAGAAAGCTCTCCTATCTTGAAAGCTGATTACAAGCGCAAAACTTTCAAACCACGGAGTTGTTTGAAAGTTTCACCGCGCTTCTCAGGAGATGCTTGTAAACACCAATAACCTGATTCATTTAATTTAACAGTTGGCTCCGCCCAGGATTGCTTAGTAGCAAATGACAAGGAAGCTATCGACTTCAGGAATGTGAAAGAAAGCTCTCGTATCTTGAAAGCTGATGACCCATGACGAGAGAGGAAAGCCATATGGTGCCTCTGCTCGTAAGCGCGCGCCCGCGCTCGTAACCGCAAGCTCTAGGCCACAGTGGTAGCATTTTCTGAAGCCCTTACTAAAAGTCTCGCCAGAGCAACGCATGCGCTGGCTCAGGCGAGACCTAAAAATGTCTGTCAGGCTCAGCAAAGGTCACCCTTACAGACACTCTTTATTTTCAGGTCAGGCAGCCAGGAGCTAGACATGTGCTAAATGGGCACAATCCTGGCTGCCCGAGCTGAACTTTGCTGGGCTGAAGAAGTCACAGCTGCTGTGGGCGTGACATCTTCAGCCTAGCAAAGCACCGCAAGGCCCTCCCCCTCATGAAGTCAGTGATTACCTCGGACTTGGGCTCTTCAGTTCTAAGCCCTGAAGTACCCAGGGCTGAGTTTCAATCACTGACAACTCGTCACAGAGTGGGGTGGGGTCAGCAGTCTCACTGACCCCATCCCACTCTGTGACGAGTGAGGGACTGCTGCCTTCCCTCATTGGCTGACCTTAAGGAAGGCAGCAGTCCCAACTCTCCTGGGATCTTGGAGGCAGAGCTGCGCAGGTAAGTAAGATTTTATTTTTAATGTTCGGTGTGTGTGTGCATGAATATTTGGGAGTGAGTGTTGTGAATGGATGTGTGTGTGCGTGCATGCATTTGTGAATACATGAGTGTGAGTAAGTCTATGCGTGTGCGTGGCTCCCGCCTCCCTCCCTGGTAAAAGTACAGGCTGATACTACAATCTTTAATTCAGTTAATTTACAGTGGTGCTGGAACTATGGGTGCGGGGGTGCTGTAGCATCCCCATAACAAACTGGAAAGAGTTTAGATGACAAATGAACAATAAAGGGACTCTTCAAATGTTGTTCTTCTGGTAGAAGTTGTTGTGTTTTCAAAGATAGACTGCTACATACCCCCTATAGGGCACATTTATCAAGAAATAATACAGCGCAGCAAGCCACCTTACTGCGCTGCATTCCCGCTTATTATGTATGCTGCAGAATACTGCTGAATGCAGCACACACAGAAAGAGGAAAAAACATGGAGAAATAAAGATATTTCTCCACATTACGCCTCACCTGGGACGGCGTAGAATTTTAACGCATTCCCAGGTCTACCAGTAATGGTAAATCTGGGAATGTGGCAAAATCCATGGGTGGATGCGTGGGAACACCCATGCTCCTCCCATGGAGCACATGCCTGGGACAGAGTAACGCAACGCATCAATTTGAGCTGCATTGCGTTACACTGGATTTATCAAGCCACTCAGAGCCCCGCAAGGTGGCCTTGCGTGGCTTGATAAATCTAACTTAATAGTTGCGTCGCTCTTGCACCCCGTTGCATAGCGCAAGGGCAATCAATCAATCAATCAGGGAATTGTAAGCGCGCTACTCACCCGTGAGGTTCTCAAGGCGCTGAGGGGGGGGGGTCCGCAGATCTGTTTAGCCGAAGAGCCAGGTCTTGAGGGTCTTCCTGAAGGTGTTCAGGGAGGGGGCGCATCTGATGTCTGCCGGTAGCTCATTCCAGGTCTTGGCTGTAATGTGAGAGAAGGATCTTCCGCCTGCTCTGGCTCTGTGGATGCGCGGGTTTCAGCCAGAGCAAGGTTAGAAGATCGGAGGTTTCTTTTGGGTACGTGGAAGTTGATTCTGTCGTTGAGGTATTTGGGTCCGTTGTTGTGTAGGCATTTGTAGGCGTGAGTGAGGATTTTGAAAGTGACTCTTTTCTCCACGGGGAGCCAGTGGAGACTTCGTAGGTGTTGGCTGATGTTTTCGTGTCGGGGGATGCCGAGGACGAGTCTGGCGGCGGTGTTCTGTATTGTCTGGAGTTTGTGGAGTAGGGACTTGTTGATGCTGGCGTAGAGTGTGTTTCCATAGTCCAGTCTGCTGGTGATGAGTGCGTGGGTGACTGTCTTCCTTGACTCAGGGGGGATCCACTTGAAGGTCTTGCGGAGGATGCGGAGGGTGTTGAAGCAGCTGGAGGTGACGGCGTTGACCTGTTGGTTCATGGAGAGTGATGAGTCGAGTACGATGCCGAGGTTCTTGGCGTGGTCTGAGGGGGTAGGTGGGCTTCCGAGGGCGGTCGGCCACCAGGTGCTGTCCCATGCAGAAGGGGTGGTACCGAGGACGAGGACTTCTGTCTTCTCGGCATTGAGCTTCAGGCAGCTGTTGGTCATCCAGACTGAGACGTCTTGCATTCCTTTCTGGAAGTTGAGTTTGGCAGTGGTGGGGTCTTTGGTGAGGGAGAGGATGAGCTGGGTGTCATCGGCGTAGGATACGATGTTGAGGCCGTGTTGTCGGACGATGGCTGCGAGGGGTGCTATGTAGATGTTGAAGAGGGTGGGGCTCAGTGATGAACCCTGTGGGACTCCGCAGGGGTTTTTTGTGGGCTCGGAGGGGAAGGGTGGGAGTCTGATCCTTTGGCTTCTTCCGGTGAGGAGTGATCGGATCCAGTCCAGGGCTGTTCCTTGTATGCCTGCGTCGTGTAGTCTGGCGACTAGTGTGCGGTGGGAGACGGTGTTGAAGGCCGCTGATAGGTCGAGTAGGATGAGGGCTGTGGAGTGGCCTTGGTCCAGGAGGGTGCGGATGTCGTCTGTGGCGGCAAGTAGGGCGGTCTCTGTGCTGTGGTTGCTTCGGAATCCGGATTGGGACGGGTCGAGGACGGCGTTCTCTTCAATGAATCGTATCAGTTTCCTGTTGACTGTTTTCTCTGCAACTTTGGCTGCGACGGGGAGGAGCGAGATGGGCCGATAGTTCTTGAGGTCGGTGGGGTCAGCTGTGGGCTTCTTGAGCAGGGGTCTGACTTCTGCGCGCTTCCAGTCATCTGGGAAGGTGCCTGTTTTTAAGGTGGTGTTGATGGTGTGTTGTAGTTCGGGCGCGATGGCGGCCGCGGCTCTGTGGTAGATGTGAGGGGGGCAGGGGTCGGTGGGGGCCCCCGAGTGGATGCTTTTAATGGTCGAGGCGGTGTCTTCGGCCGTGATCGGTGTCCAGTTGGAGATGGTGGGCTGGCTGGTGTTTTTGGGGGGCCGTCTGTGGCACCTGGTGGATGGTCGATGAAGTTGTCGTAGAGGTTTTTGATCTTGAGGTGGAAATAGATTCCAAGCTTGTCGCAGAGGTCTTGGGATGGGGTGATGTCTGTGGCTTCACTGCGTGGGTTGGTGAATTCCTGAATGACACTGAAAAGTCCCTTGGAGTTGGTGGAGTTGGCCAGGATTTTGTTGTGGATGAAGTTCCTCTTGGTGGCTCTGATCTGGTTGTTGTAGTCCGTCATGGCGTCCTTGTAGGTGGTGTGGTTTTCGGTTGTCTTGGTGTTTCTCCAGTTCTTCTCCAGGCGTCTGCAGGTGCGTCTGGCTTCTTGGAGAGCGGTGGTGAACCAGGCGGCTTTCCTGGGGTGTTGTCTGTCAGGGTTACGTAGCGGGGCGAGCTCGTCTGCGCAGTTGAAGATCACAATGTGGAGTTCTGTGGCTGCGCCGTTTGCGTCGTTTGCGTCGGGTGCCAAGGTGTGGTTGTCTCGGGTGAGGGTGGAGTTAAGTTGCTCGTCGGTAACCTTGCTCCAGTTCCTTTGAGGTGGGCGTGGGGCTGGTTTGGGTGCCTTGGGTTTGTTGATGGCGAAGTGTACGCAGTGGTGGTCGGTCCATGGCGGCTGCATTGTGTGGCTGAATTGGACGCTGTTTCCTGCCGTGAAGATGGGGTCGAGGGTGTGTCCTGCTCTGTGGGGCGGTGTGTTGACGAGTTGTTTAAGTCCGATGCTGACGATGTTGTCACGAAGGATGGTGGAGTTGGGGTCGCTGGGGTTGTCGAGGTGGAAGTTCAGGTCTCCAATGAGTATGTAGTTTGCTGAGGCGATGGCGTGGGGTGTGATGAAGTCGGTGATGGTGGTGGCGAAGGGTGTTCGGGGGCCGGGGGGTCTGTAGATGAGGGTTCCTCGGAGTGTGGCTTTGGGGGTGGTCTGGATCTGGAAGTACAGGTGTTCGGCGGAGGGGAAGTTTCGCTGGAGCTGGTGAGGCGGAGGGTGCTCTTGTGGGCGATGGCGAGGCCCCCTCCTGGGTGGTTGGGGCGGTCTTTCCTCTGGATCTTGTATCCATCTGGAATGGCGGTGCTGATGTTGGGGGCGGAGGATGCGTTGGTACAGGTCTCTGTGAAGAAGGCGATGTCGGGCGAGAGAGAGTTGAGTAGGTTCCAGATTTCCATGGCGTGTTTGTGTACGGAGCGTACGTTGAGGAGGATGCATTTTACGGTGTCGCCGGTGCTGGCGTCGGCGGTGTTGGAGGCCGGGGTGGCGGTGAGGATCTGGTGGCAGTGGAGGCAGGAGAAATGGCCGTGGGTCGTGTTCGGCGAGGCCTGTTGGCATTCTCTAAGTCTTCCAGGGTTGAGTGCGAGGAGGGTGGTGGTGTCGTAGCGATGGGTAGTGGGAGGTCCAGGGTTCCTGGTGCTGGCTGCGGACGGGTCGCAGACGGGCGCCGACGGGCTTGCCTTTGGCGCGCCGGCGGCACGACCGCACAGCGGCCGCCATTAAGTAGGGGAGGTGGGAGGGAGGAGAGGCTGGGAGGCGGGAGTGGGGGAATTCCGGAGGGGAATTCCGGGGGGGGAATTCCGGGGGGGAGGGGCCGCAGGGGCAGCAGCGGCGAAAGGGGAAAGGAACAGGCAGGCACGAGAAAATAAAAACAGTGATGGAAATAGAGCAAGACACAGATGGGCACAATAATAGTGGCACAACAGGGAAAAATTAAGAAAAAAAACGGCTGAGAAAGGTTACGGTGGTTGCAGGCAGTCTGGTCCCAGTTGGAGTGGGCAGCAGGCGCAAGAGACGGCACAGCGGAGCTGCGGGGAGAGAGTGGACCTAGACCGAGGGCAACACAACTCTTTGATAAATATGCCCCCATGCCTTTAGTGTGGTGACATTACTGTAGAGAACCCCACTCAAAAAATTGTTCCAGAACCACTGTAAATATATAGAATTACTTGATATTTTCATACATGCCAACATTTTCCAACAAAAAAGTGGGAGATTTTGAAAGAAATCGGGAAATCTATTTCCTCATTGACTTCTATAGAAGCAGAGTCATTTATAGCAGGAGACAGCTAAAATGAACCCGCCTAAATCGGGTCTGTTAGTATGTATGCATTCGTCAAGTGGGGGCTGAAATGTCAACACAGAAGAAACTGCGGGAATGTAGAAAGCAGTGCTTTTTATGTCTGTTGATGGTTCTCAGAAGAACATCACTGTTAAGAATTAAAGGCCAGATGTACTAAATCTTTTTTTGGTTGCAAACAGTCTGAATCACTGTTTGAGACAGAAAAAACATTTTCTACTATGCCCTAAAGCCATTTTAGGAGTTGGTATATTTTTACTGATCCTTAAAATGGCTTTGTGACTTTGTACCGAAAGCACCTCTTCTGAAGAGCGAATCGATATGAGAAGGATCAATTTTTTGTTGCCGAAACCTGATCGCAAAACTTCAAAAATTACAGACTTCCAAGTTGGGGTAGTAATCTATTCACAAAATTTTGTAAATGTTAAAAAAAGTTTGGTGGGGATTAGGCAATGAACCAGTAGACGACTTTCAACTCCAAAATAATCTTTTCCAAAAAAAATAAACTTTTATTTCCAAATGCAGCACAGTTTTCTTCAAGGAAAACTGGCTGCATTATAAACAAGCATTGGTAATGCAATAGGTCTAGCATTTGTTTGAGTTAGAGCTATTGGCATTGTAAATGGCAATGCCTTTTCCCTGTGTAATGGAGTGTATTATGTGGTGTGCAGTAGAATTATGTGGGTTGTATTGTATTAGTTGTGGTATTGTGTGGTGTGGAAATGTGTGGTGTGGAGTGGATTTGTGTAGTGGAATTATGTGGTATGGTGTGCTGTGGAATTATGTATAGTTATGTGGTATTGAGTGTATTGGAATTATGTGGAGTGGGATTGTGTGTTATGGAATGTAATTATGTGGAATGCTATTTTGCTCTGTGGAATGGTATGCAATGTAGGTTAATTATGTGGTGTGCTGTTGAATTGTGTAGCATGATGTGGAATTTTGTGGTATGGATTGGATGTATGTGGTGGGTAGTGTAATTGTTATGTTGATTTTATTTATGTGCTTTGTTGTTGAATTATGTGGAGTGGATTGGAAATGGGTGGATTTGAATTATGTAGTGTGGAACTGTGTGGATAACTTTGCATTTTTGGTGACGAAAAAAAACAAATAAGTAGAAGCTTTGCTTTAGATCTGTTTCTTTCGGTGTTAAAAATAATGAAAAACTGATGTTTGGACACACAAATGGAGACCTTGTGGGGCTCTTTGGTATTATGTTTATGGGCAGAATGGAGTAGTGATAGGGGCAAAAAGTGCCACCTACCAGAGGAGATGGTGCCCCCCCCCCGTCCTCCCCATTTTCCCTTTATTGTGCGCCTGCGTGGCACAAACAGCTAGGAGCTTGCCATTTATTTTTTTCGCATGCATATGAAGTGCATATTTAATCCAAAGCCGTTTGCCTAAGGTTACCATATGTTTCTATTTCATCAGGAAACACAGTTTCTAGCCTTGTGCTTTAGAAACTGGTGCATTTTGGTAGTTGTAGTTATGGTTGTTTTAACTGAACAACGTACTGAAGAATTAAACATAAAAATAAGTTCTATTTGTGCACAGAAATTCACACCATAACTTTCTTGCGTTGAAAATAGCTACAAATTGGTGGTGTTCAAGTTGTCCAGTGTAATGTTAGTATATCAACACCAGGAAGATGAAAGGCTGGATTGGCTTTTGTAGAATTACATCATCGGTTAAGAAAGGCCACATACCCTAATGAACACCATTGGCCATTAAGGGATTTTAAAGCGAAAATTTGGAGAATATACTTTATGCTCCTCCAACATGGATATTACATTGTTGATTCTGGTGAATTCGTAACACTATCTGTTTTAGGATACAATTGAGGCGGCAACGCAAACATCACTATCTCCTCTGCTTAGTATGTTCCTAGTATGACTTCTGAAGCCCTACACGTGTGGCTGCACAACACCAGTTATGACAATGGATTTAACGCAAAAAATATTTACTGAAAGTTTGTGCTTTTCATTCTGTGACTGTCCCCATTATATCCAGCTGAAGGCTAAGAAGTGCTGTTTGCATACTACCTTTTCTGTATGAAGTTGAAGACTATTAAAGGAATAGAGCAAAGGTGGGAAGCAGCCGTAGCAGTCACCAATCACAATGTTAATTTAAATTTGTGTAAAGCGCTAAATTATGGCGGGGGGCATTTCGATGCGCTAGAATAAACGGGTGGGCAGCAGATATTGCCACTTATTGCATTTAGCTTAACTGAACTCTCAGTAAATAAATGAAAAACACCTTTTAATGCATAGGCATAGTCATGACAATGGATTTAACGCAAAAAAACAGAACTTTTGTAATTGTAAAAAAAAACAGGTTCATCTCAATATAGCCTCTTTGCATACAATACAACAGCTGTTGTTAGCTATCCAAATTAATGGCACCTATTTTACTGAAAGGTCAGAGGAGACGCCAGGATTTAAGCTCGTGCCCTACAGGCAAAACACAGATGCCGGATACATTTATTTGATTCAGTGGCCAGGCCCAGTGCAATCCCCTGCTTAAATAAAAAAAAGGAAAGGAAAACACGTGCAGATATGCACAGACGCTGGCATGCATCGAAAAATAGGAAGTTAGAAACACACAAAGCTCTATTTCTATTTTCTTAGAAAAGTATTTTATGAACAACATGAGGGAGCAGGGTGGTAAAAGCATCGGAGGGTCGTTGGGGTGTAGAGTTAAATTACGAGGAATGGTAGGAGGGCGCGGCGGTGCTAAGCAGAGGTGAAACTTCCAAAAGACTGAGGGGGATATTCTCAATGAAGTGGCGGTGAGAGGCGTTAGCCTCCTTGGCTTAACGCCTCTCACCGACACTTCAGAAACGCGAGGCTGCACCCTATTCTCAAGAATGTGGTGCAGCCTGGCGTTTCCCCCTGCGATGGCGCTAAGTTTCACAACTTAGGGCCAACACAGGCACCCTTGCACCAGAGTGCAAGTGTGTGTGTGTGCAGGGGAGGGTTGTTTATGTACAGGAAGGTGCCCCTTCCTGCACATAAACAATCCCAAAATACCATTTTGTAACTTTCATGTGTGCTGCTTCGTGCAGCACACATGAAAGTTACAAAATGGCATTTTTAAAAAGGTTTGTTCATGTACAGAAAGGGACACCTTCCTGTACATGAACAAACCATGGCATTTTGCTTTTTCCATTAGGAGAAATAAAGCATTTCTCCTCATTTCGCCAACTTAAGACCAGGATTTTCCTGGTCTTAAGTTCGGCGCTGCCACCTATTAACGCCGCCCTTGTGAATAGGTGGCAGCGTCGAATTCAATGGGTGTTGCGGTGGAACGCCCACCGCAACACCCACTGCACGCCCCTTTCACGCTAAGTTTAGCATGAAAGGGGCCTTATTCACAAGGCAGCGTTAAGCCACTTAACGTGGCTTAAAGCCACGTTAAGTGGCTTAACGCTGCCTTGTGAATAAGGCGCTGACCCTATCGCCACGGGAACGTCAGAAAAAGTGACGTTCCCATGGCGATAGGGGCTTGAGAATATGCCCCTGAGAGTTTCCAGCTATTACTTTATTGCTGTCCGAAGGTAGTTTTAGGGTTTACATTTATTTAAAAAAAAGAAAGAAACAGATACACATTTCGCAGTTACCTCAGTCAGTCCTATGCATCCATAATTCTGAACTAAAACTTGGCACAATGTCGGGATAGAAAGGCAGAGCCACTCTAATCGTAGTTAGTTATCATGGTTTAATTCTAAAAGGGGTTACCCTGTTTAGTACTAGGTCGTGTGGTTTATTTGATGTGCATTTAGAATTATAAAGATTGTGCTAAATGTTACAGCAAATACAATACAAAATAGAACATATAATGCGCGCATACACACACGTAGACCCTGACGTCCAACAGAAACAAAGTTAAGTCATCTCATACCTGCAACCTGTGCTTTAAATGGGCCGTGACTCACTGGTACAGAGCAATGGCTCTTCTGAGTGCTCTACCCCTGAGTACTGGAACATCTCTTTGTGCTAGGAGAGTACTGGTACTCCTTGAGACAGGTGGGGGTCAGGCTCTGAGCAGAGCTACAGGTACGTGCAGCGCAGGTGCTGCTGAATGCGAGGCTTTGAGTAGGGGTTTGAGGCGCTCTGACAGTCAGTGGGGTGCTGCTGCAGAGCGCCACAGGAAGGACGAGATGTGTGTGGCCTGACAGCTAGAGCTCCCGACAGTGAAACTGTGGTGCTACATGCCTGCCTCCAGCCCGAGCCACCCGATCAATTTGTTGAGAACCAGCACGTAGCTTTTCCCATTTAAAGCACTCCTTGCAATTAAAAAGCATTGGCAACGCTAATCGTTCTCGCTCATTTGTATAGTTGAGACCGGCTGGCAGAGGAAACAAGACGCGCTGCCGCCATTATTTAATAAGTTAATTTTTTTTTTAAATGCAGGGCTCAGAACACGCTCACTCTGGGACAAAGGGGCCGTTCACAGCACTCCCCACGTGCTGAGTGGAAGGACACAGGGCACGTCCCAGAGCAGAGGCAAGCTACCTTCCCCTGCCTTGCGTAAAAAGAGCGAGACACTGTAGCTGCAGTCAGCGCCATGTTGGAAGGGCACGGCTTCCAGTTAGTGTCCTTAAATGGGAGGTTGATATCAATTAATTCCTATCTCTTTCCCCCGTATTTTTTGTAGCCTAACGGCAAGAAGAGCAAGCATCCTGTGACTCAAAACATATCCCTTAATGCTCATGTAAAGCGCTGTCATACCGGCGGATCAAGTTTTCACTATATAAAATGGAGAAAAAAAAATAGCAGTGTTGGGCGAGCGCTGCTCACTGGTGCCCTTACATGCCAATAAAAGACACCTAGATGCTCCCATTCAGCGATGCTCATAGACTGGTTGGGCTGCAACCATGATTGCAGCTCTGTGTATGCAATTGAAAACAAGCCCAATCCCCTTTTTTTAAAAAAGCCCAAAATAAAGCAAATCCTACCAGAAAGAAGCCCAATTGCCGTGGACACGAAAAGTTTAAAAAAGCTAAATAAATACAATAAACAGAGCGGGACAGGGAGAGGCACAGTGCCTGAGGCAGCACCAACACAACTAGGGCAGTAAAAGGAGATGGGAAGGATGCTATATTTCCATGTAAGCAGCAATGGCACCGAAGCTGAACACAGGGAAACAGTAACAGACCAAGAAAAAAAATAGTCCCCCTAAGACCACATAAACACCCATAGTGGAATGAGACAGTAGTTAGTCCCTGCTGCATGGGAGGAACGGAAGAGAGAAAGGAGGAACAAAGAGGCAGAACTGACCACTGGCAAGCAAGGGTTTTTGAAGGACACTGAAACAAATAAATCAAAAGCTGGGGGATGGCTGTAAGCCAACATAAGAAATTACAACAGGTCTTGAATGCTCGACCTAAAAAGGTTAATTTACTTAAAGGTGATCACAAACATGGTAGTCTGCTGATCCTAGCAGGCAACCATCACTGATCACAGTGAGTTGCAATTTGCAACTTACCTGATTAGTATTCATGAGGTAGGTCAGATTGCGACCTACTCTGAATCTGATTTTAATATCAATTCATAGGGTTCGTTTTTAAAACTCTTTAATAGTCGCAAAAATATTGCAACTATTGTTTTGCGACCAGATTTTAGTATATCTGGCTGTACATCTTTATAAGATAAGAACTTTGCTCAAAGTAAAATACAGATATGCAGAAACCTAGGGACCAGACGCTGTTGCGAGGCTTTCAGGATATTTAAACACGATACCAGCCTCCCGATAGTTTATTCGGTAGCAGGTTTTCTATTCTCCATGTGGTGCACTCGTAGGGCCCTCTTAAAAACAAAACAATAGCAATAAATGAGGGCCTCAGCCATGCACAAATGTAATGAGGAATTTTATTGGGCCACTCATTTTTATTGTTTATCTGAGATTACCTGCTTTAATACATCAAATTTATATATATATATATATATTTTTTTTTTACCTGGTTCTGTTTTCTGTCTCTAATCTCGCAATGTTACATATGTACTTTGTATCGTCAGAACTGTTACCAGTTATGATCAATCAATTGTTTTATATGATCAGGCTCTCCCATGCGTGGAACTAGTCGAACAGACTATACCATATATCTGTGATAGGTCACATTTGTGTAGGTTTCATCTAAACTGTGCTTATTTTATGTAGCCATCCTTGCTCTATCTTTTTTAGCTTTCTTTTTTTTAATTGTAATCGATTTTAAAAGGAAATGAATTGTATGTAATTTTAGTTGTACTTTTAAGGTCTAATTGACCGAAATAAAGTTATTACTGACTGACAAAAAATACATATTAAATCATACTATTGGCTAAAAAGTACCTGTCTTTTTCATATTTGCAAATATTCTATATGTTTAACACTGTGTAGCCAGAGGTTGCCCATTTTTAAAATATTCCCAAGTCACATATTTCTGTGGAGTTTTGTCTCACTTGCTGCAGTGCACAAGAACATGCAAACAGAATGAAATATGTAGGCACATTTCTGGAGCCATGAGAAATGTATTTGTAGCACATACAGACTACCCGAAAGCTTCTTGGTGCAAACACTGTCTGTAGTCATTGATATTGTTTGGGTTGGGTAAAAAGATGAAGAATGGACTGTCTAAATGATTACGGGCTGATCAGAAGTTGAACAATAATGGCAGGGTGGTGATACCGCAATTACACTTCCTATATGGTATCACCCTGTCAATACTGTGCAAGTCTGAGTTCATGATGCAGTAATGGGGAATGGGAATGTGGAAGTTATGCCACAATTTTGAATTCTAGGTGCGTTAATTTTGAATTCACAAATGTGTATTAACATGAAGCTATTGCTAAGATGTGCTTTATTTAGTGTGTTTTCCTTACTTAGACTAAACTAAGCCTCAGTTAGGCTTGGGACTCCATCTTTGTTAAAATGGCTGCCGTATCATGATGTTCATTGTGTGTATATATTTCTTGCCTGACAGCACATGCAGCAAGAAATGCACTGTTTATTTTGTACGATAAACTGTTCTCAAAGAACTCGTTGGGGAAGTCTTTTGTTAATTCCCAAGGCTCTTCCTACTAGCACACTGTAATTTATTAATTCAAGATTGTTTTCTATTGTTTATGTAACTAGCTTGCCCTGACACCTCCAGATGACATTAGGTCAGAATGGACAAATCAATATTCATGTAATGGGTTTGTGTGAAGATGGTAGGGTTACATGAAGTTTTAAGAATATTGCAGTATGATTTTTGAAATTTTGCTCACACCATGATTACTTTGCAGTTTCCATCATTCCCTATGCTGAAATAAATTATAAAGACCCCTGGATTTGGGGGTGAGCCAGTTCTTTTGGTCTCCACTAGGGATGCTGCCCGATTTTCTGTTGAGTTGCTGCACATCCGAGACTTGGGGCCTGATTACAATCTTGGCGGACAGGGTCACTCCGTCACAAATGTGACGGACATCATGTTCGCCAAATTACAATTCCATTATATCCTATGGAATTGTAATTTGGCGGACAGGATATCAGTCAAGTTTGTGACAGAGTAACCCTGTCCGCCAAGATCGTAATCAGTCCCTTGGTACTTTTTCTGATTTTGCTTATATTTGCATTTATTTCTGTAACTGATGTCTTTCATGGCAATTGGTTTTCTATGTTTTTACTGATTCAATGGGATTACTGCTGCATTTGCATTTTTCTAAATTTTCTTTACTGCGCATTAATTTGTAATAAACTTTCAGATTTTTTCCTGAATTTCTGATCTCGTACTCCATTTTTGAGTCAGTCATTTCTTATTGACTGTACTTAAATGCTGTTTGAATCTTGTTTCCAGGGACACATTGCCTCATAGTTTTTAAGGTTAACACCATCCTCGATCTCGTAAATTGGGAGGCAACATAATACAGATCATCCAAGTTCTAGAAAGCCCACAGGAGTTTATGGTCAGAATGGGTTTACTGTTTGACTTGTGATCAGGCCCACTTCTGTGGGCGGTGGAGTGATAGGGACAACAATTAGTCTTTGGTGACTGCTTCATGCTATATATAAATACATGAAATGATTGCTATCTCTAGTGCTGGCAGCTGCATTTTTATAATCCACAAGATTAACTGAGAATACCAATCTCTGAGTACTTAGGGTTAGGACCACTTTTGCAATTTCAGGTACTGTAGATATATTTTTTTTCTTAAATCGGCATGCTGTCATGTGCATAGTGTTGTGTGGCTCCAGCTAACAATACACCTTTGGCTGTGGAGCTGGGGTTTGTGCTAAGTCATCAGATTCTTGTGTGCTGGTCTCTGATTGGAGAGATCATCTGACTCCAAAGTGTATTTTAGTAGTTGCCTGTATGGACATTTTCTTGCCCGTGCTGTAACTATCGATTCAGTTGGTCCACAATATTGTTCTGACATGCTCTCTGAGTCTGATGTGTTATGTTATGTGTATTTGTATGGCCCAGAACTCACCCAGGAGGGTATCCTGGCACCGAAGCAGGAGCTGTGTAGGCTAACCTAGGATCGAGTCCAGGTGAAGAGCCAAGCCTTCAGTTTCTTGCAGAATTTAAGAGCTCAGGAGGTCTCTCTGATGTGCAGGGGCAAGTCATTCCAGGCTTTAGGAGCAAGGTATAAGGCATGACTGCCGGATCTGGTTCTGCATATGCGGGGTGGGGGGTACAAATTGGAGACCAGCTGAGCTGAGGTGTCAGGTAGGTTTGTGGAAGTTTATGTGGTTGTTGAGGTATATGGGGCCAATACTGTGCATGGCTTTGTATGTGTTTATGAGGAGTTTGGAGAGTGCTCATTTGGTTTTTGTGTCTTTAGATAGTTTCGTACAAACAATTGTCTTGAATGTGGTGTGGTTTGGGATTCCATTGATTGACTGTGATGACAAATCCTTGAGTTTTCAGGTGTTTTTGTGGTCATCACTCTTCAGATGTTCCCAGGGTATCTTCCTCTTAAGGTTCTGCTTCGAGCTGGGGAGTTGGAGTATCATTCACATCTGCCAGACTTGCTTCCTTTCTGGGCCACTTTTGACCACAGCTGTTGATGTTAATAACAGTTCCTTGCACTATCTCTTCCAGTCATGTAGTTCTTGTTTCTGTTGCTCCAATGTGGGATTATCTGCTGCCTCTCAGTACTCTATCCTTTTTGGTGTGCCTCTATATTATGATTTCCAGAGAGCAGTTGCTTTAACAGAAACGTAATATACTTCTGTCCACCTCTCTCCAATTGAGTCTACTATCATACTGGTCACTTTTGTGGAATGTACTGCTGCTGGGCACCTCCTCAGAAGTGTGGGTAAGAATTGATGTTCTATGCAAACTCCATTGGCTTAGTCATTGGCTTAGTCTGTGGTTAAACAAGTTTCTGTCTTGCTCTCTCGTGTGTGTGTGTGTGTGTGTGTGTGTGTGTGCGTGCATGCGTCCGTGTGTGTGTGTGTGTGTCAGACAACAAACTTGTGTGTCATTTACTCAGTTGTGATGTCCCTTGGCTGGCACAATTTTGATCTATTGAGACCTTTCATCTTCCCTCTCCTTTGCTTTTCTCTCTGGCTCTTGTGTCTTCCTCTGTGGTGCCTGAGATGTCCTATTGATCTTGTTTTCATCTCTTGTATTGAGGTGTGATGCCTTGTTTTTGGACAGCTCACCGGCCCTTCCTCATGCAATGGTTTCCTTTAATGCAGCCTTTGACAAAGTCTCACAACCCATCCTTCTTTAGGCATCCAAAGACCCGCTCTCTGCTGATTCTGCTCCTTCTTAACAGATAGAGCACAAGCTGTCAGCCTGGCAACCTACTCCTCAGAAGCCCGCAAACTCATATGTGGAGTGTCTCAAGATTCTTTGCTCAGCCCCACACTCTTCAACTAATACATGATCACTCTGGCCAATGTCATCCATGCACACAACTTCCACACCCTCTTGTGCGCTTATGACACTCAACTCATACTCTCCCTCTTTGAAATACCCCCAGTACTAGAAACAAGTTCACTGCCTGCATGTCCGAAGTCACTAACTGGATAAAAGCCAGTTGTTTCAAGCTCAACACCAACAAGACAGAAGAAGTAATCATTGGCAAAAACACCTCACCATGGGATTCCAACTGGTGGCCGGCCGAACTCAGACCCACACCCATCACCTATGCCAGGAACCTCCGAATAATCATCGACTGCAAACTGGACATGACTGCACAAGTCAACGCCATCACTACACCCTGCTTCCACAACATGAAGATGCTAAGGGAGATCTTCAAATGGCTCGTGCCCTATTCACCAGCAAGTTGTACTATTGGAACACTCTCTATGCCAGAATCACCAAGCAACTCACTGCAAGACTAAAAACCGTACAGAACTTGGCAGCCGGACTCGTCCTCAACCTCCCACACAGAGCTCACATCACACAACACCTCAGAGAGCTCCACTGGCTCCCGATAAACAAATGCACATTCCAACTCCTCACACACACATCAAAGCACTACACAACTTAGGCCCCACCTACCTGAACAGTCGCATCTGTTTCCACCAACCACCCAGACACCTCCGCTCCGCAGGACTCCTACTCTCACGCATCTAACGCATACACAGAACCAGATCAGGAGGACGTGCGTTCTCCTACATCACTCCTAAACCATGGAACAGCCTCCTACTCCACATCAGAGCCTCCCCTCTCTTCTTGAATTCCGCACGAAGCTGAAGACCTGGCTTTACAATTAATCAACCTACCATAGGCAGGGCTAAGCACACATACTGGTTATCGTGTGGATACCCTCACAGGTGAAAGTGCGCTTTACAAATACACATACCATAACATAACAATGGCTTTTTGAGGAGCTTGCATTGTGTTACTGTTGACAGGCATAAAATCCTCATTCATATTGAAGATGCAATGGTGTACCACGTTCTCCAACCTTGCAACAAAAGCTGCTAAGCATTTATCCAGCTACTGGAATGTCAAGTTGAAAATATGGTGTTCTGGGTCAACATTTCTTAGGTTTGTAACGCACTGATGGGGCTTCTTTTGTACCGCTCAATCTTTCTTGGAGAAAATGTTCTAATTTTTTTTTTCCGGAGTTTTGTATAGCGCGAACTTGACCCGAAGGTATCAGAGCGCTTTACATGAGCACTAGTTGCGTTACACAAGGACACACTCATTTTTGTTAGGCACGGGGACATTAAGTGATTTGCCTAGAATCACAGGATGTTGAGCGTCGTTGCCGAGACTTGAACTTGGTTCCCCAGACTTGAGGTTGACCGCCCTAGCCGTTAGGCCACATCCTCTTCCCTAATTAGGCAGAGTTCATCAGGCCTCATTAAATCAATCAGAAGCTGCAGTGTTTCTTCATCTCGCGATTATCCTGTTGCTTCCAGAAAGTCGTTCAGCGACTCCAAATACCTCTTCCATAGTGGTTGCATATTTGTTGTATCAACCTCTATGACTGTGGTGGCACTTTGAGGTAGAACGTTGAGTTTTGGGATGCTCTCTCTTTCGGCATGATGGTGTAATGTGATGACACTTTGCTACTTGAATTGTTCGCTGCAGTGTGACCTTTCTGAAAGTTTCTATTAGTGTCTCAATTTGCATTCTCCTTTAACGGGGCTCTTTGTTTCGTGCTGTTTCACTCCTAAGTGGTTGACAAGATTATTCTTGTCAGCTAGGACAGTATGTCTACTATTATTACTTAGACTTTTTAGTGCGGTTCTTAGTGACTCTTGCTTGTTGCCAGATTCCCTGACTAGGAATTCAAGCTTCTTTTTCAACTCCTTCTTCTTTTCACTGATATTCACTTCCCTGACTCTGAGAAGATGAATGACTTAATCAGTCCAGCTGGTATTTGAATTTACGACTGCCAGATTTTTCTGCAAGTGGAGTAATGCAATTTGTTCCTCAACTTTTTTTTTTACATTTTTCAAGACACGAAGGTCTATGGTCTACGTGTGGCTCTTTATTCTGCCTTTCAGTCTGATACCTGATGCAGGCAGCATTTGCCACTCCCTCAATTGAAGGGAATTCAATTTATGGACTTTGGAAGGATGAATAGTTGATTTAGTCGTGCCAGTATTGAAGTCTATGAATGGTAGATCACTGCACTTTCCAGTGGTGAGCAATCACCTCCCTTTTCAGCTCGGCATGCGCATTTCATTGTATCTGCTGCTGGGAAACCAGTGTCTGTTGTCTTTGTATTCTTTGTCTCCTCCTTTAATAGTTTTCATCTTCTTGTCCTTGCGTTATTAGATGCTTGTGCCCGAGATGGTCATTGGACACTTCTCTTGTTTTGCTTTGAGTGTTTGCACTCAAGTCATTTTATTTGTTTATAATACATTGGATTCTACAATCCCTGTATAAAAATATGTCTCTTATTTCTTTATAACAGGCGACTTGTGATGCACCCAATCATCTATTATAAATTAATTACATCAGAATTCAACTGTAATAACTTATTACAGTTGCGTTCTGACATCATAATGCCTGCTGGAGGCAATGTAGGGGAAAGGCAGGTCAGGTAATAGAGCACAATTCAATTCAACCAGCTGTTCAAAGAAAAACGAAACATTGCTTTTCTTTCTTCTGTTCTGTTTTTAGGTTTTGCCTGCACAGCGAAATCTCTTGCAAACAAAAACAAAAAAACAAATCTTAAAACGGGCTTAGACCCCACCCATTACTTACCAATACTTACCACAGTTGGCTCCAACGTCACTCCCATTTTCTTGCTTCTAATTGGTCACAGCCTCCTCCTTGCCTCAGCTTCCAACTGGGGCTGCCCCATTTGTCCCTGCTGTGGATAATAGACCAAGTACAGCTTCCCATGTGCAATCAGTGTCCTTCCACTGGCTGTAGGCTCCTGCAGGTACTCTTTTTTTAGTTTTACACGTGCACTCTTATAGAGTGCATGTGTCTGCAGTCCCTTTTCCTCACCCTTGCCCTCCTCCCACTGTCCCTTCTGTTTCCCCACCCCCTGGCCTTCTCTAGCTCTTCCTTCTGATTTCCCCCAGCTCCCCCCTCCTCCTGGTGTTCCTTCTGTTTCGCTCACCCTCACCCTCCTCCCGCTGTCCCTTCTGTCTCCTCCCCTTGTCCATTCTTTGTTCCAAACCATTGTGTTACTTGCTACCCCAACCACCTCCCCCCTGCACTGCTTTAAGTCACACTGGAGCATGGGCTGCTGTGCAACATGGCTTAAAGGAAAAAAATTGCTATGACGCAGTCAACACTGGCCGTGTCATAGCGCTTTTTAAAAAACGTTAAGCCATGTTGCACAACAGCTCGTGCTGCTGTGCAACATGTAAAAAAACATTGAAAAAGCCAATACATCTCACATAGTTGAAACCTATTGGCTTTGCCAATGCTTGTTCTAGTTTACAGTGACTGTTGTGTAATGAAGTTTGTTCTTCACTGCCTTTTTAGGTCTCGCCTGAGCCAGCGCATGTGCTGCTCTGGCGAGACATTTAGTAACTGGCTTTTGAAAGTGCTACCCACAGGCTTTTCCTGGCCTCAAGCTTGCGTTCACACGAGCGTGCACGCGCGCAGCTGCCATCTGTCTTTCTGTAATGGCTCATTAAGCCTTACAGCGCGTGAATCCCCATGCTTGTTAGGTCTCGCGCCTAGCGTTGCAGTGCGCAGCCCTGCTCGCGCATCGAGACTTCATGTAGGGGCTTCTGAAAGCTGACCACACGCTTGTGCGTGTGCTTTTGTTTTCATCGGCTGCAATTGGCTTTTGCGTGCGTCTTTTTAAAAAAGACAGCACGCAATTGGTGAAAGGCGGTTGCATGTCCCAGCTTCCTTTAGAAATGTAACCGCCCATGGCCTATTGGTGTCTGTTACGCGCAGCAGCGGCATCTGGTTTTAATTATAAACATGTGTTTATAATTAGCGCGCGTTCGCTTTGCTGCCGCGCTCCCTCACCCCCACTCCTCTGTGGTGCGCGCGCACCACTGGTTTCGCTTCCGTGCTTGTTTTTCCTCTTTTAATACCTCTCTCTGTCTTCTTCCCCCCGCCTTTCTCCATACTATTTTCAAGGTACCCACTACCCACCTATTTTGACCGCCTGCCTGCTGTGCTCTCTTCTGTCTGTTCTGAACCTGATATGTGAAGCGCAAACTGTTGCTTTGCTGTTGCCCACGCTGTGCCTGCTCGGGGGGGGGGGGGTGGTATGTCTGAAATGCTACTTCCCATATTGCATCTCGATTATGTGTTGAAAGTTGGTGAAATGTTTTACTATGCAGATATGAAGCTGCTTGGCTTTATCACAGCGTTTTTAAGGAATGTCACCACTAACCTTGCCTGGACACAGAGCTTCCTGTAGTCAGTGCCAGGTTGTGTTTATTACTTTCAACATCCGCCGTCGTTCTCACATGTCATCCTGACTTGTTTCCTGTGAAACCTGCAGTCGCTGTCGCTGTTCTGGGTGCCTTTGAAGTCAGCCGGTTGGTTAATTACATGTTGTCTTCAGCTGTCTCCTTTGACATCCGGAGTACAAGTGAAATGACTTTGTTGTCGATGCCAAGAGACAGGAAAACTATCTAAATATGTGTTCACTGGCGATGCTTTGTGAGCACTTAGAATCCTCAATCGAGACGCACTCTAACAGGAGAGAGAAGTGTCAGACCAACAAAAGCGATTATTTCTGTCCTCGCGCCCCTTAAAGTATCACCACGCACTTTTATGTTCCAACCATAGCAGAGTGGCCTATAATTGGCAAGTAGAGGACTAAATATTATATAGAAAAATGTTTGTCATACTTTTTCTAAAAATAGGTTCCAAATGATTCTCTTTCAATACTATATTTGTGTTATGTGTCTTATTATGAAAACATTTCTTAAAAATAAGGCTTTCAAAATGGAAAAAATAAACCAAAGCTTTGGTGCAAGGGCAAAGTTATGTTTCTATGACATAATCAAATACATATGCATGTGTTGGGACTCTACAGTTCTTCCACTATGACGTCTTTTGAGAGCTCTAATATTTATTTCACTCTGTCTAGTGTCAAATTCGCTTATACAGGGACCACAGCCGTTTTTTAGATCTCACCTACCAGTTACCTTTTAGCTGTCTGTAGGCGAATTCCTATTGTAGCCCAACATAGTTTTTTTGTTGACAGTTATCTGCTCAATATTATTGCATATAGGTCGATTATTAATGGGTGCCTTTGCGTGCGAGGAGTCTATTTATTGTTGCAAATAAAAAAGCAAAAGTAAAAAGCATACATTCGGGAAGACCACAGCATCTCTCAGTACCACCACAGCATCACTTGTACTTTTTAATGGTTAATCCTTTCAACAGAATTGTTAGCGGGACGAAATCCTATCCACAATATGGGTTAGGGCTTGAAAAACGAACCATTAAATAAATTGATGTATTACAAAACACAATAAACAGGTAGAAAGTTTCAATGGGCACGGTTATTATTTATGTTGGACTTTTGGATTTACTGTGACACTTTTTACATTATGTTTTAGCTGGTGCTCTCTCTTTAGCTTTTTTGTCTGTTTACAAATAGTGCTTTGGTGGGTTGATTTCACCTTTTATCCCTATTTGTCTTATATTAGGAATCACAGCTTAATTAACTGTATTTTTGTCTCTCTGTTTTTTTTTTTTTTATTCGCAAACAGCACACAGCAATATTTGATGTTACTTTTTGCGCGTCATTTCGTCACTCTATTTAAACTCCACACCCTCCACTCTCTTATTGTCTCTCTCCTTCTCTCTCTCTCCCTCTCTAATTCTCTTTCTACTTAATTAACTCTCCTCTTTCTCTCTTTTTTTAGCTTTTTATTCTCTCTCTCACCCCTCTATCTGTTTCTCTTTCAAACCACTTCATTCACTCTCTCCCCTTCTTTCTCTCTCTGTATCCCGCTCCACCCTTTATTGTCTGTACACCCTTTCTCTGTCTTTCTCTCTCTTCATCCTCTCTAATTTTTTCTCTATCCTCTCTCACTCCACCCTTTATTCTCTGTACACCCTTTCTCTCTCTTTCTCTCTCTCCACCCTCTCTAATTCTCTTTCTCTCCTCTCTCGCTCCACCCTTTATTCTCTGTATACCCTTTCTCTCTCTCCACCTTCTCTAATTCTCTCTCTCTCCTCTGCCGCTCCACCCTTTATTCTCTGTACACCCTTTCTCTCTCTCCACCCTCTCTAATTGGGCATTATATCTTCACTCTCTCTCTCTTACTCGGCAACTCCACAACATCACTCAGCATCACCACAGCACCAATCAGTGCAACCACAGCATCAATCAGAGCCAGCACAGCATCACTTAGCGCCACCCCAGCATCACTCAGCACCACCACATTATCACTCAGCACCACAACAGCATCACTTAACGCCACCACAGCATCACTCAGCTCAACCACAGCATTACTCAGCACAACCACAGCATGACTTAGCGCCACACCAGCATCACTCAGCGCCCCCCCAGCATCACTCAGCACTACCACAGCATCACTCAGCAGCACCACAACATAACTCAGTGTTACCACAGCATCAGTCAGCACCACCACAGCATCAGTCAGCACCACCACAGCATCACTCAGCACCACCACAGCATCACTCAGCACCACCACAGCATCACTCAGCACCACCACAGCATCACTCTGGAACACCACAGCATCACTCTGGAACACCACAGCATCACTCTGGAACACCACAGCATCACTCAGGAACACCACAGCATCACTATGCGCTACCACAGCATCACTCTGCGCCACCACAACATCACTTTGCGCCACAACAGCATCACTCAGCATCACCACAGCATCACTCAGGGCCACCACAGCATCACTCAGGGCCACCACAGCATCAGTCAGCACTACCACAGCATTACTCAGCACCACCACAGCATCACTCAGCGCCACCACAGCATCAGTCAGCGCCAGCGCCAAGTATCTACCACTAACTAACTCACTCACTCTCACTAACTAACTCACTCTCACTAACTCAATCTCACTTACTCACTCACAGTAACAGCCTCTCACTTACAAAATCACCCACTCTCTCTCGCTCACTAACTAACTAACTCACTCTCAATTACTAAAAAACTCACTCATTCGCACTAACATACTCTCACTAATTAACTCTCTCAATCTCTCACTAACTCTCGCAATCTCTCAATAACTAAATTTCCAAAACACTCTCAATAACTAACTAACTCACTCTCAAAAAAACATTATGTATCACTAATTCACTCTCTCGCACTTCACAAATCTCTCTCACTAACAAAATCTCTAGCAAACTAAATCTCTCTCACTGACTAACTCTCTATCATTAACTCTCTCTCACTAACTAACTCTCTGTCACTAACTAACTAACTCTCACAAAAAAAATCGCTAAAAAACAAAAATAAATATGGCCATCACACTAACTCATTCGCGCAAAAAAAATTAATCACTCTCACTAACTTACTATCCCACTAACTCAAACTTTTTCACTCACTAAATAACTAACTCACTCACTCAATCTCATTCACTATCACTAACTAAATCTCACTCTCAATAACTCACTCACTCTCACTAACTAACTATCTCACTCTCACTAACTAGCTAACTCTCTCACTCTAACTAACTAAATGCCTCTATCACTCTCACTAAATAACTCTATCACTCTCTCTATAACTCTCACTACCTCAATTACTAACTAACTCACACTCTCTCACTAACTCTCTCACTCTCACTAAAAAACTAACTAACTCTCTCACTCTCTCAATAACTAACTCTCTCTCACTTACTAACTCTCTCACTCACTCTAACTAAATAACTAACAAACTAACCTTCACCGTCCTGTTCTTTATGCACACCCAAAAAAACAAGCATTGGCATAGCCAATAGGTCTTGCTTTTGGGACCTTATAAGTATTTAGTTATGCAGCACAATATCCTTGGTGCAACAACATCAACTGTTGCATGGCTAAACACTTATAAGGTCCCAAAAGCGAGACCTATTGGCTATGCCAATGCTTGTTTGTGTTGTTCTGGGTTTCTTGCCTGCATTTATGTAGAGTCCTTTTGGTGCCTTGTTTTTACTTTGAAGTGGGTATTAAGCTGCTTTCCTTCTGTCTGCTATTTCTGTACTGCTGGTGATGATACAACACTTTCACTGGTACCATCACATTCTCGATTTATTTTATTGTCCAGTCCCATTTGTATATTCATTTGTCATTCATTTTCTGATAATATAATGTAATTAAATTTGGCAAACAAATGATGTTTTTCTTGGAGGATACTGAAATCTTCACTCCTTGACTTATATTATTCCACAAGCAATTAAAGTCCACAAAATTGTTTTGTTGTTGTTTTGTTTACACTTATGCTTGCTAGTACTTCTCGATTTCCTTTCTATTTCCTCTGTTTTAGTTATTCCTTTCATTTAGTTGTCGAGCTTGGTTGGCCCTTGTGATGGTCCCTAACTCTAAAATGGTTGTTCTACTCTTTCCTATGGGCTATCTGATCTCAAAATGGGGGTCCTAAACTTTGTAAAGGGATGCCTGATCCTAAGATGGTGCCTTACCCTTCTCTCGCACAATCTCAGTCTTCTCAAGATCTCGCTCTCTTTTCTTATCCACCCACTCCCACTTTGAAAATGGTGCACATGACAGCAGAACTCCACTGGCTGCCCCTGCTGGCCCGCACCATCTTAAAAACCAGCTGCATCATTTGCACAGCCAGGCGTATCAGACTGATGATCGCACCATCTTCAGTGGCTCTCAGTAAACCGGAAGCCTGAACACCATTAAGCTGAATGGAATGACATTGTAAAAAAGGAAAACAACAAGGCAACAAACCTTCTCCTTCAATGCACCCCAAATCTGGAACAACATCCTAGTATCAATCAATGCTGCTCCAACCCTGTTCCAATTTAGAAACGAGCTTAGGACACACTTCTTTAAAGAACACCACATCAAAATGTAGTAACAGTCCCCTCCGAGAACCCAGCTACCTATCCATTCTCCAGCTGGCTGAATCTTTGCCTTTGACCCTGGACAGCACTCTGCTGCCTCGTGGCTAGGTTTGTGCAATACAAATATCTTCTACTTACTTATACACATACATTTAAAGGTAACTACTTCATTAACTGTATGTTCAGCAGGAAATTACTGCAAGTGAAATCCCACTCTACTGCAGACCACTGACCGCAGAAAGCATATTACAAAACAACTTTCATGCATCAACACTCCAAAGTGGCAATCACAAACAGCCTTTGGCTGTAGGTTTCAAATGCTAAATATTTCAGTATCCATCCCATTGCACTGTGATAATGTAGTCCATCTTGGCAAATAAGCCAAGAAATGCCAGTCGACTAAGCAGATGATTTGGAGGAAGGACTTGAGGACTTGGGTGACCCCCTTCTGGTGACTTCAAATGACCGGGCCACAAAGCAGCAGTAAAGGCGGGAGGATGGTCAGGATCTCAGAGGCAGCTGACCTCCTGAAGCGTTCTACTAAGCAACAAGCAGAAAGAACCCGGGTTGCCAAATACTTAACCCATCTCCTCGCACTGGAGCCTCAGTAAATGGAGTGACAAGAGGAGCTGTCCAGACAAGGAGACCTGGGGAGTGAATCGGATCGGGGTGGAAAGGCAATGCAATGGCTAGGTCAAGGAGGTGATTAGATAGAAGTCTTCAAACTCTAGAATTTGTAAAGCATCACTGACTATTTTACAATTGCTGACTCATCAATGCTGCCTGACCTGAAACCTGAGTGTATACTATCTATGAGTTTCTTTTATTGTCTATATTTCTTAAGTAGTTTATTTCTCAAGATTTTTATTAAGAATGACATTTTATTTATTTATTTTTCCATGTTTTTTCTTTAGCGTGGACCATATTGCTGGGGTGTTGAAGTGATTTACAAATAAATTTGGAAGTAAACAACATAATGCATTAAAGACAGTTCTAGCTAAAAGTGAGTACAGTAAGACCAAATAAATATGACTTCATAAGAAGAGTTGATAAAGAGTGAGAGTCAAATGAAAAAGAACAATCACAGAAAGCATAACCATTGAATGAGTAATGGAGTCCTCACTATTTAGCAGGTTAGCGAGTAGTGGGCTGGGGGGGTCCCTTGTTTTAGCTGTGTTCACAGTCATCCGATTATAAGTGCAATTACACGAGCTGCCCACCACTTTAGAAAAGGATACTGAGAACATCAAAGAGAGAGATGAAATTTGAGCATCAAACAGTTCCAGCCACGGCCCGTGCAGGTAAGAGCGGTGGGGCTTTGGGGTGGTGGGGCCGGGAGATGGGGGATTTCGACGGACAATGACGAGGGAAAATTAAATAAATAATTAATTTTCCCTCGTCATCGTCCGTCAAAATCTCCGCTCACCTGTACCCACCGCTCTTACCTGCACGGGCTGCAGCTGCACAGTTCACCTTTCATTTAAAGAAAACACAGCAAGTAATTTCCATATTTCTGGAGGAATGGAACTCCAAAGTTGCATTGCCCAAGAAGGACTCTTTAGTCTTTCTATATATCTTCATTTTTTGGAATTTCAAGGAGGAGACACTCTACGTTCTTAAGGCATGCACTCCTTAAACCTTGCTCCCGGTCTAAGATCCTAAACATTTTTTGCTGGAATTACTAGGCAGCCCACAAGAACTGCCTGTAGGTGATACAGGCTAGCTAGAGGATGCATCTGGCCTTAATTGGGAGCCAGTTCTGTGAAATTAGTTTGGAAGATTGATGGGTAAATTTCCTAGTACCTGAGGCAAATCTTGTGCCACGTGGTGCGCAGCTTGAGGGAGGGTGAGGTGTTTTGGGGGATTCCAGCAAGGACGGAGTTTCAGTAACAAATTTCAAAAGCACTAGAGCTTGAACTGCCTCCTTAAAGTCTTCTTCTGGAAGGAATTGTTTTATTCCTATCAGAAGTATGAGTTGTAGTTGAGCTTCTTTGACAATGTTGTTGATGTGAGCTTGTAGGTTTAGGTGTTTGTCTAAGATGAAACCGAAAGATTTCAGAGTCAAGAACAGTTGGAGTAGTTCTTGGATTAGGGTTTTTTCTCATCCCAGCTTGCATTGGAATGGTGCAGTTGGTAGGGGAGAATTCAGATTTTATTGAATTGAGTTTCAGATGGAAAGCAGAGGGCCAGGCTTAGATCATGTTAAGGGCTTCAAAGAGGATCTCCACAACCTTGGGGGAGGACATTTTTACGTATAGTTGAATGTCAGCGGCATAGAAATGGTAATTGATGTTGGATTGACCGACAATATATTCTTTCTATGAATATGTTGAATAGGGTCAGTGAGAGAATCAAACCTTGGGGGACTCCTTGGTGCAGGTCTAATGGATCAGATAGAAAGTTGCTGATTTTAATTTATTGGCTATGATTTTCTCAAAATGATGCAGACCAACTGAGGGCTATCCCACTTATGCCCATCCTTTCTTTTAATATATTCAGAACAGAGTTGTGATTCACAGTGATGAAGGCCTCTGACAAATTTAAGTGGACGAGCAGGCAGGAATTGCCTTCATCCAAGGTTAGCAGGATATAATCTATCATTTTTAGCGGGACTGTTTCTATATTGTGACATACTTTGTATGGTGGAGGGTATTGAGATCTTTAACCCGTTCGCTGCTAGGGAAAAAAGAGCTCCAGATGAAAGCGTCTGGTTTTTTCCCTGCAAATGGTATAAAAAAAGGGGTTATGGTGCTGAAATCACCATCTTCCCAGCTTTCAGGGACAAGCAGACTTTTGTCAGAAAACCAAAACTTTTTACACAGTTTTGGCGTTTTTATGGGACATAGCCTATTTTTGCTATTTTTTGTGCTTTCAACCTCCTTCCAGTTAATGGTAGAAATGGGTATGAAAGCAATATTGGATCCTGGAGAACTATACATTTTAGAAAAGTAGGCAAAATTCTGAATTCAGCAAGGGGTCATTTGTGTAGATCCTTCAAGGTTTCTTCATAGAAACTAACAGTTAAATATAGGAAAAATTGAAAATTAGTTGAAAAAAACAGCCATTTGTGTCAACGTTTTCACCTGTAACTTCTTCTAATGATGACAGCTGTATGAAAGCAATATACCGTTACATTTGCTGGACCTTTCTGGTTGTAGGGATATATAGGACTTGTAGGTTCCCCAAGAACCCGGCGAACCCAGAGCCAATAACTGAGCAGCGTCTTGCAATGGTTTTTTATTATATACCGGGTATATAGCAATTATTTTGGGAAAATGTATACATGGAAAAATTGGTATGATAGACACCTATGTATTTCTGAAATTGGAACAAAATATAGAGTTTAGAAACAGTAGATATTTGCACATTTCTGAAATTGGGAGTACCCATACTAGCATGAGAATTATAGGTCATTTTTCAAAATGACTTCTTTTTTACACATTGTCTTTCATTTCGAAGGCAGAAATGCATCGAAAGTCAATAGGTAATAACAGTTGCTCTATAATTCTGTGTTACACTAAGTCTCCCGAGAAAAATGGTACCTCACTTGTGTGGGTAGGCCTAGTGCCCGCGACAGGAAACGGCCCAAAACGCAAGGTGGACACACCACATTTTCACAGCGAAAAATGACCCTTATTTTGCAAAGTGCCTAGCTGTAGTTTTTGAACCCTAGCTCTGCCGGCACCTAGGGAAACTCAGCAAACCTATACATTTTTGAAAACTAGACACCCAGGAGAATCCAGGATGGGGTGACTTGACTGGCTCTCACCAGGTTCTGTTCCCCAGAATCCCTTGCAAACCTGAAAAATTGTCAAAAAAAACACATTTTCCTCACATTTCTGTGGTGGAAAGTTCGGGAATCTGCGTGGATCCACAAAATTCCACCCACCCCGCGTTCCCCAAAGTCTTCCGAGAAAAATGGTGCCTCACTTGTGTGGGTAGGCCTAGTGCCCGCGACAGGAAACGGCCCAAAACGCAAGGTGGACACACCACATTTTCACAGTGAAAAATGACCCTTTTTTTGCAAAGTGCCTAGCTGTAGTTTTTGAACCCTAGCTCTGCCGGCACCTAAGGACACCTAGCAAACCTATACATTTTTGAAAACTAGACACCCGGGGGATGCTAGGGGGGTATGGCTTGCATGGATCCCCCAATGTTTTCTTACCCAGAATCCCCTGCAAACCACAAATTTAGCTGAAAAAAATCACTTTTTCCACACATTTTTGTGTGGAAAAGTTGTGGCATCACCGGGCTGACACAAATTTCCTACCACCCAGCGTTCCCCCGGGTCTCCCGATAAAAATGGTGCATCACTCATGTGGGAGGCCCAAGTACCCGCGACAGGCAAGGGCCCAAAACGTATTGAGGCGACATCAAAATTGCCTATCACAAAACAACCTGGTTTTGCAAGGGGGTCACCTGGGCTTTTGGCCCCGTGCTCGGCGGCCAGCTAGGGAAACCTACCAAACCCACACATTTCTGAAAACTAGACACCCGCGGGATTCCAGGGAGGTATGGCTTGCATGGATCCCCCAACGTTTTCTTACCCAGAATCCCCTGCAAACCTCAAATTTAGCTGAACAAATCACTTTTTCCACATATTTTTGTGTGGAAAAGTTGTGGCATCACCGGGCTGACACAAATTTCCTACCACTCAGCGTTCCCCCGGGTCTCCCGATAAAAATGGTGCATCACTCATGTGGGAGGCCAAAGTACCCGCGACAGGCAAGGGCCCAAAACGTATTGAGGCGACATCAAAATTGCCTATCACAAAACGACCTGGTTTTGCAAGGGGGTCACCTGGGTTTTTGGCCCCGTACTCGGCGGCCACCTAAGGAAACCTACCAAACCCACACATTTCTGAAAACTAGACACCCGGGGGATTCCAGGGAGGTATGGCTTGCGTGGATCCCCCAACGTTTTCTTACCCAGAATCCCCTGCAAACCTCTAATTTAGCCGAGAAAATCACTTTTTCCACACATTTTTGTGTGGGAAAGTTTTGGCATCACCGGGCTGACACAAATTTCCTACCACCCAGCGTTCCTCCAGGTCTCCCGATAAAAATGGTGCCTCACTCGTGTGGGAGGCAAGGGCCCAAAACATTTTTTGATAGGCAATTTTGATGTTGCCTCAATACGTTTTGGGCCCTTGTCCGTCTCGGGTACTTGGGCCTCCCTGGAATCCCCCGTAGTTTTCAGAAATGTGTGGGTTTGGTAGGTTTCCCTAGCTGGCCCCCGAGCACGGGGCCAAAAACCCAGGTGACCCCCCTTGCAAAACCAGGTCGTTTTGTGATAGGCAATTTTGATGTCGCCTCAATATGTTTTGGGCCCTTGCCTGTCGCGGTACGTGGGCCTCCCACACGAGTGAGGCACCATTTTTATCGGGAGACCTGGGGGAACGCTGGGTGGTAGGAAATTTGTGTCAGCCCGGTGATGCCACAACTTTCCCACACAAAATTGTTTTGGAAAAAGTGATTTTTTCAGCTAAATTTGAGGTTTGCATGGGATTCTGGGTAAGAAAAAGTTGGGGGATCCACGCAAGCCATACCTCCCTATAATCCCCAGGGTGTCTAGTTTTCAGAAATGTGTGGGTTTGGTAGGTTTCCCTAGCTGGCTGCCGAGCACGGGGCCAAAAACCCAGGAGACTCCCCTTGCAAAACCAGGTCGTTTTGTGATGGGCAATTTTGATGTCGCCTCAATACGTTTTGGGCCCTTGCCTGTCGCGGGTACTTGGGCCTCCCACACGAGTGAGGCACCATTTTTATCGGGAGACCTGGGGGAACGCTGGGTGGTAGGAAATTTGTGTCAGCCCGGTGATGCCACAACTTTCCCACACAAAAATGTGTGGAAAAAGTGATTTTTTCAGCTAAATTTGAGGTGTGCAGGGGATTCTGGGTAAGAAAACGTTGGGGGATCCACGCAAGCCATACCACCCTATAATCCCTAGGGTGTCTAGTTTTCAGAAATGTGTGGGTTTGGTAGGTTTCCCTAGCTGGCTGCCGAGCACGGGGCCAAAAACCCAGGTGACCCCCCTTGCAAAACCAGGTCGTTTTGTGATGGGCAATTTTGATGTCGCCTCAATACGTTTTGGGCCCTTGCCTGTCGCGGGTACTTGGGCCTCCCACAAGAGTGAGGCACCATTTTTATCGGGAGACCTGGGGGAACGCTGGGTGGTAGGAAATTTGTGTCAGCCCGGTGATGCCACAACTTTCCCACACAAAAATGTGTGGAAAAAGTGATTTTTTCAGCTAAATTTGAGGTGTGCAGGGGATTCTGGGTAAGAAAACGTTGGGGGATCCACGCAAGCCATACCTCCCTTGAATCCCCCAGGTGTCTAGTTTTCAGAAATGTGTGGGTTTGGTAGGTTTCCCTAGCTGGCCGCCGAGCACGGGGCCAAAAACCCAGGTGATCCCCCTTGCAAAACCAGGTCGTTTTGTGATAGGCAATTTTGATGTCGCCTCAATACGTTTTGGGCCCTTGCCTGTCGCAGGTACTTGGGCCTCCCACACGAGTGAGGCACCATTTTTATCGGGAGACCTGGGGGAACGCTGGGTGGTAGGAAATTTGTGTCAGCCCAGTGATGCCACAACTTTCCCACACAAAAATGTGTGGAAAAAGTGATTTTTTCAGCTAAATTTGAGGTTTCCAGGGGATTCTTGGTAAGACAAAGTTGGGGGATCCACGCAAGCCATACCTCCCTATAATCCCCTGGGTGTCTAGTTTTCAGAAATGTATGGGTTTGGTAGGTTTTCCCAGCTGGCCGCCGAGCATGGGGCCAAAAACCCAGGTGACTCCCCTTGCAAAACCAGGCCGTTTTGTGATAGGCAATTTTGATGTCGCCTCAATACGTTTTGGGCCCTTGCCCATTGCGGGTACTTGGGCCTCCAACATGAGTGAGGCACCATTTTTATCGGGAGACCTGGGGGAACGCTGGGTGGTAGGAAATTTGTCAGCCCGGTGATGCCACAACTTTCCCACACAAAAATGTGTGGAAAAAGTGATTTTTTCAGCTAAACTTGAGGTTTGCAGGGGAATTCTGGGTAAGAAAACGTTGGGGGATCCAAGCAAGCCATACCTCCCTGGAATCCCCCGGGTGTCTAGTTTTCAGAAATGTGTGGGTTTGGTAGGTTTCCCTAGCTGGCCGCCGAGCACGGGGCCAAAAACCCAGGTGACCCCCCTTGCAAAACCAGGTCGTTTTGTGATAGGCAATTTTGATGTCGCCTCAATACATTTTGGGCCTTGCCTGTCGCGGGTACTTAGGCCTCGCACACGAGTGAGGCACCATTTTTATCGGGAGACCTGAGGGAAGGCTGGGTGGTAGGAAATTTGTGTCAGCCTGGTGATGCCACAACTTTCCCACACAAAAATGTGTGGAAATTGATTTTTTTTCAGCTAAATTTGAGGTGTGCAGGGGATTCTGGGTAAGAAAACGTTGGGGGATCCACGCAAGCCATACCTCCCTGGAATCCCCCGGGTGTCTAGTTTTCAGAAATGTGTGGGTTTGGTAGGTTTCTGTAGCTGGCCGCCGAGCACGGGGCCAAAAACCCAGGTGAACCCCCCTTGCAAAACCAGGTCGTTTTGTGGTAGGCAATTTTGATGTCGCCTCAATACGTTTTGGGCCCTTGCCTGTCGCGGGTACTTGGGCCTCCCACACGAGTGAGGCACCATTTTTATCGGGAGACCTGGGGGAACGCTGGGTGGTAGGAAATTTGTGTCAGCCCGGTGATGCCACAACTTTCCCACACACAAATGTGTGGAAAAAGTGTTTTTTCAGCTAAATTTGAGGTTTGCAGGGGATTCTGGGTAAGAAAACGTTGGGGGATCCACGCAAGCCATACCTCCCTGGAATCCCCCGGGTGTCTAGTTTTCAGAAATGTGTGGGTTTGGTAGGTTTCCCTAGATGGCAGCCGAGCCCGGGGCCAAAAACTCATGGGACCTCCCTTGAAAACCAGGTTGGTTTGTGATAGGTAATTTTGATGTCGCCTCACTAGGTTTTGGGCCCTTGCCTGTCGCGGTTACTTGACACACCCACGCGAGTGAGGTACCATTTTTAGCGGGAGACCTGGGGGAATGCTGTGTAGAATGAAATTTGTGGATCCACGCAGATTCCAGAACTTTCCCACAACAGAATTGTGAGGAAAATGTGTTTTTTTTTACAAAGTTTGAGGTTTGCAAGGGATTCTGGGTAACAGAACCTGGTGAAAGCCAGACAAGTCACCCCATCCTGGATTCCCCTTGGTGGCTAGTTTTAAAAAATGTACAGGTTTGCTAGGTTTCCCTACGTGCCAGCTGCGCTAGGGCCCAAAATCCACAGGTAGGCACATTGCTAAAAAAAAGTCGGAGCCTAGTGGGCTTTCTGCCGCCCTGGGGGGGAATCGGGTGAGGGGGGTTCACCCCGATATGCCCCCAAGGGGGGCAGAAAGACTGTGGCTATTTTTTGTGGGGGTGGGGGCATTGGTATGACCATTTTGGGCAGCCCCCACCCCCACGCATAAAAAAAGCCAGCGTAATCGCTGGCACCTAGTGGGCTTTCTGCCCCCCCCCAGGGGGCAGATCAGGGGCCACTGCCCTCATCTGCCCTCCCGGGGGCAGAAATACTGGAATTTCTCTGGGGGTGGGGTGGGGGTATTGTCATGCCCATTTTGGGCAGCCCCTACCCCTACACGAATAAAAAAAAAATCCCTGGTTTCTAGTGGGCTTTCTGCCCCCCCGGGGGGCAGATTGGGGGCTACAGCTCCCATCTGCCTCCCGTGGGGGCAGAAAGACTGTCATTTTTGGGGGGGGGTGGGGGCATTGGCATGCCCGTTTTGGGCAGCCCCCACCCTAATTCGAATTGCCCAAAGAAAAATCCCTGTCATCTAGTGGGCTTTCTGCCCCCCCGGGGGGGGGCAGATTAGGGGCTACTGCCCCCATATGCCCCCCAGGGGGACAGAAAGGCTGTAATGGTGGCGGGGGGTGGGGGCATTGGCATGCCCGTTTTGGGTAGCCCCCACCCTAAAAACAAATGCGCAAAAAAAAATCCATGGCGTTTAGTGGGCTTTCTGCCCCCCGGTGGGCAGATTGGGGGCTCCTGCCCCCATATGGCCCCCAGGGGGGGCAGAAAGACTGAATTATGCCAATTTTTTTATGGGGGGAGCGAAGGCCCTTGCCCAAGGGGCCGCTCCCCCCTCCCTGGTGTCTAGTGGGTGGATCCCTGCTTGGGGATCGCCCTCCTGGGGCAATCCCCAAGCAGGGATCCACTGGGAAGGGGTACCATTGGAAAGGGAGATTCTCCCTTTCCAATGATACCTCTCCCGTCTTTCTACGTGCTCAGGGGCTGAGATAGCCCCCTGAGCACGTAGAGTGAAACTGAAATGAGCCTAAAGGCTCATTTCAGTTTCGGTTTCAGTGAAATGACGTCAGCGCGACGTGAGCGCTGATCGTCATTTCACTGAAACGGGGGGGGCCTCGGGAGCTGGGGAAGCTCCCGAGGCTACATGGGAGAAATAGAAATCCCTCTGGTGCCTGCACCAGAGGGATTTCCGGGGCCATGTGCCATGATGGCCGGGAGCCTTCGTGCGCACACGAGCACCGTTGCGCACAACGGCTCCCGGCCGTCTTGCGCATGGAAGGGGTTAAGGACTACTGTTTCCTTGTTTAGTAGAAGAGATATTTTCCCTATTTTAGACATTCACGACTTCACCCTTGTTGATGGAGAACGTAATTAAATAAATTCAGTATTGAAATATATGGGCACTAATTGTTTGTAAATATCACACAGAGGAGGTGGGAAAAGAGGAAGTGTACAACAATGTGTATACCACGAAAACAGTGGCACATGTACAATGTGGAAAAACTACCCTCACTCACAAAATTGTGACATGCTTCATCATAGGGCGTGCTACACACACCCCCGCGCAGACTAACGCCTGGGGAGGAGCAACAGGCAGGGGAAGACAATACAGACAATAAGATATTTTGGGATCACCGAAGAAAAAGTGCAGATAGTGAGGTTAAAACTAGCTCAGATGTTTACCCACTGCCAAATCTATTCCGGGGCCATCTGGCTAGATTAAAAAATGTGAAGGATGAAGGTGAAAAGAGAAAATTAAGATTCCTTCACCCCTCCTTTACTGCCAAAATGTCGAAATGTTTCTGCCATGGAAGGTGTGCCCATAAGGAAGGGGTCACTCGGCATTCACTAGGACTCTTCGCGGCGAGGATCTGGAAACCTTTGTGTGTTGTTCAAGGTATCTCTGCATGACTAGGACCACTCTCTACAGATACCGGAGGTAGGATCAGAGGGGACCTCCTTTTTTTGGGTCCCGAAGGGTCCTGATGAATGCTGAGCGACCCCTTCCTTATGAGCACATGCCCAGACCCCCAGTCCCCGTCTGAGCGCCGAACCACAGCGCTCAGACCAATCACAACGCTGCATTGCAGCATTGTGATTGGCTATGGGGAGTCTGGGTGCTTCCTGTTCCAGTCGGAGGGAGGAGTAGAGAGACGTGACAAGGAGGACATTTTAATTACATTTTTTATTTACCCCCTTCTCCCCCCCTCCCGACTCTGCCACCCCACCTCCCTGCCCCGCCACCCCCGATCCGTGCTGGCCGCCACTGCTAGTAAATGAGAAAAGGGTGTGGTCAGATGGATTCTCAAATAAATTTCCAATCCCAAATTGAGCCCAAAATGTCTAAGAAAGCTGGAGTAGTTACAAAGAAAAGCCTGACTTCAGCATAAAACACATAAGGCATTCTTGTGAAAGCAATAAAAAGAGTTAAGAAATAAATGGGCTACCAAAGTCAAGATGAGATCCAGTGACAGTCTGGCAATAATAGGGTTCCATACTACGTGGTACCATCTTTGCATACTGAACGTTTTAGAAACAACAGAGATGATCGTCCATAGCATTATCATCACAAAATACAGCTGAGCTATGAGGTGGATAAGGGTGGCTTCAAGCTGTATCCTGACTTTAGCCAATGCAGCTTCCCACATGTTCAGCAGCATTTAGTCGCACCTCATTTAGGTGTAACTTAAATGTGCTAAAAAGTGTTAGAAATGCAACCAGTCCAAAATCCTCAGGGTGGTGGGGGTGTATTTTGTGCCCTTGAATCCTGGAAATCAGAGGTTGTTGGCTCGTCTACAGGATGAATATTGTATTGTATTTGTTAGAACTGGGGGTCTCTAGTTGGCAATGGTATGCACCTTTGTCCAAATAGGGACCCTTGCTTCTAAGTCAGGGAAAGGGGATTACACACCTGGATAACCCCTGCTCACCCCCTTGGTAGCTTGGCACGAGCAGGCAGGCTTATCTAAGAGGCAGTGTGTTAAGCATTTGTGAACACATACAGTAATACAGTGAAAACACTACAGATGGACACCACACAGGTTTTATAAAAATAAGTATTCTTTATATAGATTTATCACAAGACCACAAACGACAAAAATCCACAATACTGTAATCAATAATACTTCAAGATGGTAGAAATGGTTTAAAAATAGGTTCTTCACTTAAAAGCAGTCTTTAGCAACAAATAACCCCAACTGGAGTTATCACGACGTCGAGGTCAAAGAAATCCCAAAGTACGGCGCCGACCGCGAGGTGCGCGGCGTCGGGCCCGGAGTCAAAACAGACCCACAAAGAACAGTACCTTGGAAAAGCGAAAACAAAGACAGCTCACGGCGTCGGGGAGGTGCGGCGTCGTTGGCGCGTTGCGGCGTCGGTTCCTTGCTTTGGAGGAGAGGATGCGTCGGGACCTGGATGCTTGCGCAGGCAGGGGAGGCGTCGGTTCCGGACCGGAGAAGAGGTGACGTCACGATGGCGCCGAGGCCACGGTTCCGTACGATGTCACGATGTCGATAGATTCTTGACCACCCACGTCGACGATCGGCTCCGCGATGATGTCAGCTTCGGTGTCGATGCGGCACAGCAGCAGGCGTTGGGCCGGTGTCGTAAGTCGGAGCAGCGCTCACGGCTATAGCAGGCTTACGATGTCGCTCGCTGGCGTCGAGGTGGCATGGCGGTCGGTGTCGAGTCTTCGTTGCAAGTCGGAGCAGCGCTCACGGCTTCGATGTAGGAGACGGCGTCGCTCGCCGGCGTCGGTGTTGCAAATTCCTTCTGTAGCACCAGAACAGCAAGTTCCAGATGCAGGCAAACAGAAGGGGGTGAAGTCTGGTATCCCTGAGACTTTGGTCAGGAGGCAAGCTCAAATCAAGCCCTTGGAGTAATATTCTGCAAGATGATGAAAGTTCTTTAAAAGTTCCTTCTCCTTTCCTTGGCAATGAAGGAACCACTGCAGGTCAACCCAGCAAACAGCACACTTGGCAGAGGGGCAGTCCAACTCCTGCAGCTTCCTTGGTTCTTCTCCTTGGCAAAAGGGTCGTCTTGTTGTTCCAGAAGTGATCTAAAGTTCTTGGGTCTGGGTCCCAATATTTATACTACTTTTCTCTTTGTTCTCTGAAGGCAGAGAGGCCATTGCCTAGTCAAAACCAGTTCTGGTCAGTCTTGGAGCACTTTGTTGACAAGACTCCTTCTTTCCTTTCACAGTGTAGGCCAGGGACATCAGACACACCACAGGAGGTGGAGCCAGCATTGTGGAGGGAAGGCACAGCCCTATTCAGGTCCCAGGTGCAACTCCTCCCTCCTATCTGCATGCAGATCTCTCTATTCAGCCCTGTGCTGACTCACCCTGTCTCCTGGCAGCCCCCAGCCCCTGTCACTCAAACTCCAGACAAGGAATACACAACCTAGCAGAGGCAGGCTTGGATAGTTAGGCAAGAAAATACCCACTTTCTAAAAGTGGTATTTTCAAACACAGAATGTTAAAACCAACTTCACTAAAAGATGTATTTTATCATTCTGAGTTCAGGCATACTAAACTCGAATTTCTACCTGGTTCCCCGAGTCAGTTAGGATTATAAGATGTAATAATCTAACTGCCCATTCTGGCCTATGGGGAACAGGTAGCCTTGCAATAGTGAAAAACGAAAATGGCTGTAATTCACTATTAGGACATGCCACACACATCAGGGCAGGTCCTACCTTTTACTTACAATGCACCCTGCCCTAGGGCATACCTTAGGGGTGACTAATATGCAGAAAAGGGAAGGTTTAGGGACTGGTAAGTGGGTGCACTTACCAAGTCGACATGGCAGTCAGACTGCACACAGGCTCTGCAATGGCAGGCCTGAGACACACTTTACAAGCTGCTTCTGTGGGTGGCACAACCAGTGCTGCAAGCCCACCAGCAGCATTTGATTTACAAGCCCTGGGCACACCTGGTGCACTATACTAGGGTCTGACAAGTAAATCAAATGATCCAATCATGGAGTCACTAATCAATGCATCAATTTACCATAGGGAGCACTTGCACTGTGGCACTGAATAGCAGTGGCACAGTGCCCAAAGCATCTAAAACCAGCAAACAGATCAAAAACAGAGGAGGCAATCAGAAAAAAATGGAAGGGAGACTCACGCCAATGATACCAGGTCTAACACGTGTCCCCTCCAGCTGAAATGTGGGGAGAACTACCCTTCCCCTAGGGAGTCCTCTTCACTAAGGCGGAAAAATCTGGACAGACCATCAGCATTGGCGTGTTCTGTACCAGGGCGGTGTTCCACCGTGAAGTCCATCCCCTGTAGGGAAATGGACCACCTCAACAACTTTGGGTTCTCACCCCTCATCTGCATCAGCCATCTGAGGGGCCTGTGGTCGGTCTGAACCAGGAAGTGAGTCCCAAACAAGTATGGTCTCAACTTCTTCAGTGCCCAGGCCACAGCAAATGCCTCACGCTCAATTGCACTCCACCTCTGTTCCCGTGGAAGTAACCTCCTACTGATGAAGGCTACAGGTTGGTCTAGGCCTTCCTCATTAATCTGTGATAGAACAGCCCCCACACCATGCTCTGAAGCGTCTGTTTGAACAATGAATTCTTTTGAGAAGTTGGGCGCCTGAAGCACGGGTGCTGTGCACATGGCAGTCTTCAGGGCGTCAAAAGCCTTCTGACAGGTGTCAGTCCAGTTCACTTTCTTGGGCTGCTTCCTGGAAGTCAGCTCAGTCAAGGGTGCAACAATGTTGCCATACCCCTTGACAAACCTCCTAAAGTACCCCGTGAGTCCTAAAAAGGCTCTCACCTATGTCTGAGTCTTTGGGGGTTCCCATGCCAGGATGGTATCAATCTTGGGCTGTAGGGGCACCACCTGGCCGCTTCCTACCTGGTGCCCCAAGTACACCACCGAACCCTGCCCAATCTGGCACTTACTCACCTTGATTGTGAGGCCTGCCTTCCGCAGCGCCATCAACACTTCCCAGAGGTGGCGCAGATGTTCTTCCCAAGTGGAACTAAACACCGCAATGTCATCCAGGTAGGCGGCACTGAAATCTTCCAGTCCGTCCAACACCTGGTTGACCAACCTCTGAAAGGTGGCAGGGGCATTCTTCATCCCAAAGGGCATAACCCGGAATTGGTAATGCCCATCTGGTGTGGAGAATGCTGACCTCTCCTTGGCCCCATCAGTTAAGGCAATCTGCCAGTACCCAGACGTCAAATCAAACGTGCTGAGGTACCGGGCAGCTCCCAACCGATCAATGAGCTCATCAGCTCTGGGGATGGGGTGCGCGTCAGTCCTGGTGACTGAATTGAGTCCTCGGTAGTCCACACAGAACCGGAGTTCGGGTGTAGCACCAGGCGCGGCAGCCTTTGGGACCAAAACCACTGGGCTGGCCCAAGGACTTTTAGAGGACTCAATCACCCCTAAGGCAAACATCTTGGAGACCTCCTCCTTAATGTAAGCTCTGACCCTGTCAGTCACTCTGTAAGCCTTGTGCTTCACAGGAGGACTGTCCCCAGTGTCCACATCATGGACGCACCACTCAGTGACACTAGGAACCAGGGAAAACAAATCAGGGAATTGCCCCAGCAGTTGGCGACAATCTTGCTGCTGTTCAGGGGTCAGTGTGGCAGAGAGGCCAACACCATCCACTGACCCATCTTGCTCCGCTGCAGACAGGAGGTCAGGAAGAGGCTCAGTCTCCTCCTCCATTCCATCATCTGTCGCTAGGAGCATGCCCACTTCGGACCTTTCTAAGTGGGGCTTCAGGCGGTTAACATGCAGGACCCGCAAAGGGTTCCTGGGAGACCGCAAGTTCACCAGATAGGTGACATCACTCTTGCGCTTCACCACCTCAAATGGACCGGTCCACCTGTCCTGGAGCGCACAGGGCTCCACAGGGGCCATGACCCAAACTTTCTGTCCAGGCTGAAGCTCAATCAGAGTGGCATTCTGATCGTACCACCGCTTCATCTCTTCCTGGCTGGCTTCCAGGTTCGCCTGAGCGAGTTCTCTGAAACGCCGAGTCTGGTTCCTGAAGGCCAGCATGTAGCTATATACATCCTGGGGAGGTTTCCTGGGAGATTGCTCCCAGCCTTCCTTGACCAGACTCAAAGGTCCTCTTACCGGGTGACCATACAGCAGCTCAAAGGGGCTGAACCCTAAGGACTTCTGAGGCACCTCACGGTAAGCAAACAACAGGCATGGCAAGAGGACGTCCCACTTACGCCTCATAGGTTCCTCAAGACCCATAATCATGCCCTTAAGGGTCCGGTTGAATCTCTCAACCAGCCCATTACCTTGGGGGTGGTAAGGAGTGGTGAACTTTATTTTATTTATTTTTATTTGCAGAGTTTATATAGCGCTGGCTAGACCCGGAGGTATCAGAGCGCTTTACAGGAGGATCAGCGACAAAATTACATCAGTTACAGTTACAAGAGCCTGCATCAGTTACAGTTACAAGAGCCTGGTCAGACATAGGAAAAAAATAACAGAAGGTAATACTAAAATGTGATACAATAGCATAGTATAAGATATACACGTGTCCAAAGGTAGGGGGGGAGAAGAAAATAAAAGGGTGGAAAGAAGATCAAGGTTAGGCATAGCCGGAAGGGGGGGAAAGGTACTTCAGGGGCACAAAAAGTCAATGAGAAAGTAACAGCAGTCCGGCTTGAGATCCGCAATCATAACTCCACGGTGTCGCGGTGACTGGAACAGGAGGAAAGGGGGTGAAGGGGACAGGTTGGCCCGATCCTCGTTCTTCTTGCGTAGATCGTTCACATTCACTATCAGGCGAAACCGATTGTCACTGATCATGTCTCGGACTTTACTCTGATAGATCCCCTATAACACCACACTCCTTCCACAGGGACTTCATATAATTAGATATGAAGTTGGTACCACGGTCGGACACCACCTCTCGGGGGAACCCCACACGGGAAAAAACCCCCATCAGTGCACGTCCCACCACGGGGGCCGTCACTGTCCTGAGAGGGATGGCTTCCGGGTACCGGGTAGCATGGTCCACCAAGACCAGGATAAACCTGTTGCCCATGGCTGTCTTGGGGTCCAGTGGCCCCACAATGTCAATGCCCACCCGTTCAAAGGGGGTACTGACTACAGGGAAAGGTTGGAGAGGAGCCTTGTGCTTCCTTCCACTTTTCCCACTTGCCTGGCAAGTTTGGCAGGTCCTACAATGAGTATCTGAACTCTTGCGCATCTGGGGCCAATGAAAATGGGAAACAAGCCTTTCAAAGGTCTTGTTCTGCCCCAGATGTCCAGCTAAAGGAACGTCGTGAGCCAAACCCAGTAGGAAGGCTCTGAAGCGCTGGGGTACCACCAGCACACGGGCTGACCCAGGCTCAGCAACCTTAGGCTCGCTATACAGGAGGTCGTTCTCCCAGTAGATCCAATGTGATCCAGACTGATCACCTGCTGCCTGGTTTGTGGCCTGTTGCCTCAAACCCTCAAGAGAAGGGCACTTCCTTTGCTCCTCACAAAATTCCTCCCTGGAGGGACCTCCTTCTTGTTGCCAATGGGTCAGCTCAGGCAGGTCTCCCAGTTCAGCAACTTGTTCCCCTGTAGGTTCCAGGGCATCCTCCTCAAGGTCTGCCTCCTCCTGGACCGTGGGAACTATGGGGGCTGGTTTCCCGTGCCCCCTACCTCTTCTCTTTAAGGCAGGGGTCTGGGCCATATTTTCAGGCTCCAGAACCTCTTGATCACCCTTACTGGCCGCCATGGACCGAGTGGTTACACACGCCCACTCAGGCAGACCCAACATCTCTAAATGAGACCTTCTCTCCACCTTAGCCCAAGGGGAGTCCTCTAAATCATTGCCCAACAGACAATCAACCGGCATGGCTGGCCTCACAGCAACTTGGAGAGTACCTGAGACCCCCCACTCAAAGGGAACTTGAGCCACCTCACACTGGCTCTGTGAGTTGTCTGCAGCAACAACAGGGAAGAATGCATGGGGGACAACCTGCTCTTTGGACACCAACCGACAACTGACAGCTGTCACACTTGCACCGGTGTCTCTTAGAGCTTCCACCCTATGGCCATTGATGGTCACCCACTGCCTGTACTTTTTAGTGTTATCAGGCAGCTGAGTTTTAGGGACCATCTCAAAGTCTCCTAATGAGACAAGGGACATCTCTGCGGGATCCCACCCAACTTGGGCACCCATCTCCTCCCCCAGGGCTACACTGGCAATCTGACGGGGTGGTGCACGGGGTGGTGCTTTGGGATCTCTCATGGGACATTGAGGATCATACCAACGGTGGCCCAATTGACCACACGTAAAACATTTACAGGGGCCCCTCTGAACAGGTTTACCTGTCGGGGCCTCTTGCTTCTTCTCAGGGGAGGCTGGGAACCCTTCCCATGGTTCCCTTGGGGATTACTTTGGGGCCCTTTCTGGAACTCCCTCTGTTTACCCTTGTCCCCCCCACTTTTCTGCTGGGGACCCTGCCCACCTTTGGCGGAATCTCCCACATGACCCTTGTGAACCCTGGTACTGACCCAGCGGTCCGCCTCCTCAGCAAGCTTCCTAGGGTTAGTTAGCTTGCTATCAATAAGGTGCTGGCGTAGCTCTGGAAAACAATTAGCAGACAAGTGCTCCCATGCAAACAAATCATAGAGCGCTTCAAAAGTATCCACTTTGCTACCCTTCACCCAACCATCCATGGCTCTGCAAAAGAAAGATACATATTCTACCCAAGTGGTTCCCTCCAGCTTCTTGCAACTCCTAAACCTCTGTCTATAGAGTTCTGGGGTCAAACCATACCTTGTCATCAGGGCTTCCTTCATATGGGCATAAGACATCCTATTCTCACAGGGTAGGTCTAACAAAGTATCCCTCCCCTCACTCACAAAGCGGCCCCACAACCCAGCTCCCCAATCCTTCTCAGGGACCAGGTGGGCCAACATTGCTATTTCATAGGCTGCAAACCACTGCCCAATATCTTCATGCTTATGGAAATCTTTGATGACATCCTTGGGAATATATACCCTGCCTTCTGAAGGCACAGATGGTGCGCTGCCACCAGAGGGATTGAGTTCTAAGCCCTGTGCTTTGATCTCTAACTCCCTCAACATTCTCTCATGCTCTAAACTCATTCTCTCTCTCTCCAAGGCTAACTTGTTAATTTCAAACTCCAGCTTCTTATTCTCTAGGTCCTTTTGACCCTCCATTTTGAGCCTAGCCATCTCCAGCTTGTGTGCCCTATTTCTCTCCCTATCCTCCAGCTCTCCTGGGGACAGGTCTTTGGAAGAAACACTGCTGCCTGGCGGGGTAGGTACTTTCTCCCCCTTGGGCCCAGGGGCCCATCTAGCTGCCCTTCCACCTCCTCCACAGGGTGCTCCACATTTTCAGATGCATTTCTTGCTTCCACCCAGGCCCTCAGCGCCTTGTGGAACTCATCCTTTTTAGTGAGGCCTGGAATAGCAACTTTAAATTTTCTACAGAAGGCTTTCAGCTGTTTGGCATTATAGGTATCCAACCTCTCTTCCTCAAACTCTGGATCCATAGAGGCAATAGATGCTGGTGGACTCATGGCAATAAGAATTGGCAGTTCTCAGAAAAATAACAGTCCAAGGAAAAAAAGTCTACCAAAAAGTATGTGGTCGCGTTTGGTCTGCACTTACTAGTAGTGTACACCAATCACTGTATATGAGTCACAAATGCAGGTCCAAATCCTCACCGCTGACCACCAATGTTAGAACTGGGGGTCTCTAGTTGGCAATGGTATGCACCTTTGTCCAAATAGGGACCCTTGCTTCTAAGTCAGGGAAAGGGGATTACACACCTGGATAACCCCTGCTCACCCCCTTGGTAGCTTGGCACGAGCAGGCAGGCTTATCTAAGAGGCAGTGTGTTAAGCATTTGTGAACACATACAGTAATACAGTGAAAACACTACAGATGGACACCACACAGGTTTTATAAAAATAAGTATTCTTTATATAGATGTATCACAAGACCACAAACGACAAAAATCCACAATACTGTAATCAATAATACTTCAAGATGGTAGAAATGGTTTAAAAATAGGTTCTTCACTTAAAAGCAGTCTTTAGCAACAAATAACCCCAACTGGAGTTATCACGACGTCGAGGTCAAAGAAATCCCAAAGTACGGCGCCGACCGCGAGGTGCGCGGCGTCGGGCCCGGAGTCAAAACAGACCCACAAAGAACAGTACCTTGGAAAAGCGAAAACAAAGACAGCTCACAGCGTCGGGGAGGTGCGGTGTCGTTGGCGCGTTGCGGCGTCGGTTCCTTGCTTCGGAGGAGAGGATGCGCCGGGACCTGGATGCTTGCGCAGGCAGGGGAGGCGTCGGTTCCGGACCGGAGAGGAGGTGACGTCACAATGGCGCCGAGGCCACGGTTCCGTATGATGTCACGATGTCGATAGATTCTTGACCACCCACGTCGACGATCGGCTCCGCGATGATGTCAGCTTCGGAGTCGATGCGGCACAGCAGCAGGCGTCGGGCCGGCGTCGTAAGTCGGAGCAGCGCTCACGGCTATAGCAGGCTTACGATGTCGCTCGCTGGCGTCGAGGTGGCACGGCGGTCGGCGTCGAGTCTTCGTTGCAAGTCGGAGCAGCGCTCACGGCTTCGATGTAGGAGACGGCGTCGCTCGCCGGCGTCGGTGTTGCAAATTCCTTCTGTAGCACCAGAACAGCAAGATCCAGATGCAGGCAAACAGAAGGGGGTGAAGTCTGGTATCCCTGAGACTTCGGTCAGGAGGCAAGCTCAAATCAAGCCCTTGGAGTAATATTCTGCAAGATGATGAAAGTTCTTTAAAAGTTCCTTCTCCTTTCCTTGGCAATGAAGGAACCACTGCAGGTCAACCCAGCAAACAGCACACTTGGCAGAGGGGCAGTCCAACTCCTGCAGCTTCCTTGGTTCTTCTCCTTGGCAAAAGGGTTGTCTTGTTGTTCCAGAAGTGATCTAAAGTTCTTGGGTCTGGGTCCCAATATTTATACTACTTTTCTCTTTGTTCTCTGAAGGCAGAGAGGCCTTTGCCTAGTCAAAACCAGTTCTGGTCAGTCTTGGAGCACTTTGTTGACAAGACTCCTTCTTTCCTTTCACAGTGTAGGCCAGGGACATCAGACACACCACAGGAGGTGGAGCCAGCATTGTGGAGGGAAGGCACAGCCCTATTCAGGTCCCAGGTGCAACTCCTCCCTCCTATCTGCATGCAGATCTCTCTATTCAGCCCTGTGCTGACTCACCCTGTCTCCTGGCAGCCCCCAGCCCCTGTCACTCAAACTCCAGACAAGGAATACACAACCTAGCAGAGGCAGGCTTGGATAGTTAGGCAAGAAAATACCCACTTTCTAAAAGTGGTATTTTCAAACACAGAATGTTAAAACCAACTTCACTAAAAGATGTATTTTATCATTCTGAGTTCAGGCATACTAAACTCGAATTTCTACCTGGTTCCCCGAGTCAGTTAGGATTATAAAATGTAATAATCTAACTGCCCATTCTGGCCTATGGGGAACAGGTAGCCTTGCAATAGTGAAAAACGAAAATGGCTGTAATTCACTATTAGGACATGCCACACACATCAGGGCAGGTCCTACCTTTTACTTACAATGCACCCTGCCCTAGGGCATACCTTAGGGGTGACTAATATGCAGAAAAGGGAAGGTTTAGGGACTGGTAAGTGGGTGCACTTACCAAGTCGACATGGCAGTCAGACTGCACACAGGCTCTGCAATGGCAGGCCTGAGACACACTTTACAAGCTGCTTCTGTGGGTGGCACAACCAGTGCTGCAAGCCCACCAGCAGCATTTGATTTACAAGCCCTGGGCACACCTGGTGCACTATACTAGGGTCTGACAAGCAAATCAAATGATCCAATCATGGAGTCACTAATCAATGCATCAATTTACCTTAGGGAGCACTTGCACTGTGGCACTGAATAGCAGTGGCACAGTGCCCAAAGCATCTAAAACCAGCAAACAGATCAAAAACAGAGGAGGCAATCAGAAAAAAATGGAAGGGAGACTCACGCCAATGATACCAGGTCTAACAGTATTGTATTGTAATTGCATTTATATAGCGCTTACTACCCGTAACGAGGCCTCAAAGCGCTTTTTCGGCGAGTAGCACGCTACTCAGGAACCCATAAAGGATTAGTGGTTAATTAGTAGAGTGAAAATATGAAATAATGTGAGTGGTGGATTTGTTAGTCAGTTATTTGGATTGAGAAGGATAGTGGAGGGATAGAAGAGGGAAAAAGGTTTGCAGTTATATAGTGCTTGCTACCCTTGATGGGGTGTTGAAGCACTTTTTCGGCGAGTAGCACGCTTCTTCGGAACCATTAAGGATTAGTGGTGAATTAGTATAGTAAAAATATGAAAGTAATTTGATTGGTGGATATGTTAGTCAGTTATTTGGATTGAGAAGGATAGTGGAGGGATAGAGAAGCGAAAAAGGTTTGGATTTATATAGCGCTTGCTACCCCTGTTGGGTGTTGAAGTGCTTTTTCGGCGAGTAGCACGCTTCTCTGGAACCCATACAGTGTTAGTGGTGAATTAGTATAGTGAAGTATGAAAGTAATTTGAGTGGTGGATATGTTAGTCAGTTATTTGGATTGAGAAGGATAGCGAAGGGGTAGAAGAGGTAAAAAGGTTTGCATTTATATAGCGCTTGCTACCCCTGATGAGGTGTTGAAGTGCTTTTTCGGTGAGTAGCACGCTACTCCGGAACCCATAAAGGATTGGTGGTGAATTAGTATAGTGAAATATGAAATAATTTGAGTGGTGGACATGTTAGCCTGTTATTTGGAATGAAAAGGATAGTAGAGGGATAGAAGGGAAGGATTTAGAATTCTTTTTGTTTGTTTTCTTTGTTTTGGAGCTCCTAGTAGTAGGAGGAGGCTTGGGATGAGTAAAAGGGAGATGGAGGGGGGTGAGTAAAAGGGAGGTGGAGAGGGAAGAGTCAGGGAGGGTTTAGAAAGGCTTGTTTTAGGGGATCGGAATAGTAAAAAGAGGTATGAGATGATGCAAGGAGGGGTGGAGTAAGGAAGAGTCTCGAAAGGGTTATTTTGGGGATCATAGCAGTGGTATGGGGTTTGGGATGAATGAGAGAGTGGAGGTAATGGACATATTGATAATATAGGGAAACTGTAATCGAATCTGCGAGAGCCTATCACGTAGAGGTCCATGGGAAGAGATACGAGGTGGCGAAAAAGGTTAGAATGCTTCTAGGATGGCTTAGTATATGGGAGGAGCTGAAAGGTGACTGATCACATTTACACAGGGTGGAGGCCATTGGTAGATGAGAAAATGTCTAGAGAATTTAGTTATTATGAACTTATAAAGCTTCCGAATATGAGCTTTCCATGATGAAAAAGAAGGGCTCCTAGGGAAAATCCCTTTCTATTGTGGATTGCTTTCCTGTATGTAACCTCAACTACTGTAGAGAGAGCTGTATGTAACCTCAACTACTGTAGAGAGAGCATACGCGCGGGAAGTAGTGATGCTGCAGTAACTCCCAAAAAACATGATGGAGTTCAGAAGGTGAATGGGCAATAAAAATGTCTTTAAATTTTGTGTGCATCTTGTCATATTTCATGTGTGTTCAAAGACAAAGGTCATATGTAAGGCTATGTCTTCTTACAAATTGCTGTTTATTCTTTTAACAAGGAAACTGGGGTTTACTTTCTTTCTCTGACCACAAAGTGAGAATTTTGTAAAAGTGACCTAAGTGACAATCCTGCTGGGGTACAGGGAACGGATCGAAAGGCTGTAGGATGTCAATGTTTTTCTAACACAACAATATTTCAATACCTGTAAATGCACTATACATGTTTCAGAACATACCAGCAATTAGAAATGCATAAATGAAGCACATTTTTTGTAGTTGTGAAGTGTGATGGAAACAAAGATTTTAAGAGGATCAAAACAAATCAAAATACTTTTCTTGGTGATGCACAAATGATAAATATTTACTGAAACCTGATTTCCACACATTATCGTCTGTTCGCTGTATAGTTTTATCAGTAAAACTGCATGTCTTTGCAAATTTAGTGGCCATTTCAATGACAAATTGTTTTCAGTGCACTAATATCATGCTCAAAAATGCATTACTAGCTATATACCACACACTTACCACTGTCCATCTTAATAGAAGTGGCACATTCGCTACAGTTGGTTTTTTTGACGCTCGGATTTTTCACAAGCCCTGTGATTTCAGTGATGTAACATTAATGTCAGCACCTCCATTCTGAAAATTGTTCCAGCACCACTGGGAGAGAGTATATGGATGCTGACAGACAAGTTTGGTTTTAGAAGAGGAACTGATCAGGAATATACTCTCTCACAAGTTCTGTTCATCTTAGCGATTGAACCATTAGCGAGCAGGGTCATACTAGACTCTAAGTTAGAGAAATTCCGATGGAGTAATTTAAAGTATGAGTGTGCCTCTTTATACACCGATAACATACTCATTTTTTTAACAAGAGACCAGAAACCCTAACATATAGATTGCCTAATGTGTTTGAGGAACATGTAATCTACTCAGGTTTTACAAAGAACTGGAATAAGTCTGCACTCTTTCCTGAATGACAATGGGAAGGGGGCAAGACAAATTGATAATTGAATAATAGTTCAGGAACACAGATTTTAATACCTGGGTACGGCGACTGACAAGGAACAAGATGATATTTATGAATGCAATATTACTATGTTGTTACAGGGGTTAAACAATTATTTAGCACACTAAGGAACACTTCTTATATTATTGGCCGGCAAATCAGTCTTATTTCAAATGATCACCTTGTCCAGATTCCTGTATATAGTGTGGAATACCCTGTTTTTGATGCTTTGGTCCCTCTTTCATCAGGTTGATTTACTGCTACAAAATGTGTTATAAGAGTTTAACAGCCTCTATTGATTCGACAAAACTATACTGTAGCACATTCAACGTAAATATCACTTTACCATATCTTAGAGGTTCCTATTTGGTGATTAATATGGTAGCTTTAAATGACTGGGCACACTTACCCCAAAAGGATCACTCATTAAAGTTAGGTAGATTAGCTCTGAGTCAATTCACCCATTTACATTATTGCCCGGGGCAAGCGCCACAGTTGGCAAAGGTTGGCACGTAGCAATGGCAGGAACATGACAAGGGAGACTGCCCTATGGTATAGCCAGGGCTTTAAGTGGGATGAAAAAACTGGGGGGTCTCTCAAAGGGGCGTGGCCAATAAAATTAAGGGCGTGGCTTAAAAACACATAAGCTAAAAATCTGTGCTTAGCATAGTGTGCCGCCCGACTTGGTTTTTGCTGTTTCTGTCATAGTGATCCAGCGTGATATCAGCAAACAACATTCATACACCAGATACTCACTTGGGCCCATACATTCATACTACGCTAATACTTACGCTGGATTTTATCAGTTGTTACTCTCTATTAAATCCCTGCTACCAATTACCTCCTGATTGAAGAGTAATGACTTACCAATGAATCCTTTGCTAATTGGGAAATTTAAAATGAGTGACATTCATTATAGTACATAATCCTGAAATAACCACTGAGTCAGGAAGTTTTAAAATGTTTATCTAAAGATTTAGCAGAGTAAAATACAGAGCCACATGGTACTTAATCGCAATACCCAAGATTAAGCATAGAAATGATTATTGCTAATCAATGACGGTGTTTAAAGAAGAGGAGAGGATAGAGATAGCAGCGCAACTAAAGGTTGCATTATATTTACCTAAGTGCGAGAACCAAACCCCTTAGCCAAGGAGTTGAAAGAATAGGACCCAGGAAGGATGAAGAGCAAAGACTTCCTCCAGGATCAGGACTGGACCGGTAACCTCTCTACAACGACGCCTGCGTCGTTCCCCTCTCTGATACTCGACTTCTCCTCGATTCTCCCGTGCCTTCCTTCTAATGGACTCTGCCGCCCCCTCCTCAGGACCTCTCTCTGGACAGCAATTCGGTCTGCAATCGATCAGCTTGGCAGTCTGGAGCTAAGAGCGTTCTGGCAGCATGGACGCCTGTTCTTCGTGAACGCATGCTCTGACTAATTAACTAATGCTATATTCTATTATACCCTTCTACGCCCATGTACCTCCCCTTAATGTTACTAAAATATGGGGCCACTACTTCTGATTGGACAGGGACAGGGGGTGGATTCTCGCACCATATCGATTTGGCCTAAATTGTAAAGCCTATTGTCTTTACATTCCCACCCCTTCAAATTAATACATTCGCTTTATTTCCCACCCGTCTCATGACAAATGTAAAACAATTTTCATAGACAATGTATCAATGCACAACAGGAAAAGCAGGAGTACAGCATCTTCGGCCATTGGATCACGGCCTTGGACGACGTCCAGATTGACTTCATTTGGCAGGCACACAGGACACATGCGCAGAACCATTTGCCTCTCGAGTTTCATGTCACCAACCCAGGCCCAAGTTTACAAACTAATAAAAGTGCAAGAAGAAAATATAAAAATCACAAATAAAATGTTTCACTGTATGCCCACTTTTTCTATTCTATTCCCATTTAATTATATATTCTAACCCGCGTTAGTAGCGTTAGGAAACGACAATTTAGTAATGACATGAGAGCAACCTGATTCATGTGAAAACATCAAACAGCCATTTTAATGCACACTGCGCAGAAGCAGAAGTTTCCCACCAAGCAAAGAAAGACGTCACACCATGTGATATGGTTGCGACATGCGCATGGAGTTTTCCCGCGCATAGCGGCCATTTTGAATTACAAACAAGCGTTATTCATTAGTAAAACACATAGGCAAGCTTCCTTTTCTTTCGTGTTGTGAATGCAAAAGGTTAGTATTAACAATACAAGTTTAATAAATTAATACTGTGAGGAGGATTGAATACAAGCAAGTTTCATTTATGAAACCTTGCTCCATCAATCCCCTCTCTGATGGCGTTTCTGAGCCATCAAAACACTACCCTCAATCAGATGCCAACTTCTAGCAAATTACTTCATTCTCATTTTTACACTTTCTATTTTTACAATCTCCTTTTAATTTCTTGTATAATTCACTTCTCCACTCTTGAAGTTCGATTTCATCTACCTTACGTTTCTTTCCTCTTCCTGTCACCTTATATGTTCCATTCTTTTTACAGCATTTGCACCATATTGTTATTGCCAAGATTATTATTGCTATCCCTGCTAAGGGTACTAATATTTGACCTATAAGTCCTTTCCCTATATTAGCAAACCAGGTTCCAATTGACGAGATACTATTTGTCAATCTTTCCCATACACTATCAACTTCCAGTGGTTTAAGTTCTTTCTCAAGTTTAGTTATATTCTGTATATACGTTCCAATTTCTGCACTCTTATCAGGAATATAAGTGCAACAATGTTTCGTCTTCACTAATTTACAGACTCCGCCCTCTTTTGCCAATATAATATCAAGAGCAAGTCGATTTTGCATCACCATAGATCTAATCGCAACCATTTCCGCATTAATCATTAGAAAACCTCCTGCAGTATCTGTTGATAAACGATCAACTACTGTAGACAATTTACATATTTTACTTGAGTTCAGAATTATTCCCCCTGAAGGTATCAATGCACCAAATATATCACCTACAATTTCTGAAAAACTAGCTCTTTTACTACGTATTAATTCACTATTGTTTTCATTGCTCCCAGTGTTTCTTTTTACGTGGTATATCTTTGGAAATACTATTCCAAAATAACAACTTCCATACCACCGTGCAGGAAGCCTAAAATAAGCCTTATTCCCGCATACATAATAGATTCCAGGAAAAACTGAATCTGTTCCTCCTTTGAGTCCCCAACCTCCAAGAATTAAAAATTGTGTTCACATTCACTGATACCGATGAAAACATTGTTATAATCAGTCTTTAACCTATAAAGTTAAATTTTCCCTGTCTTTACGAAATCCAGAGCCATAGCAGCTTGAGCCTTGCCAGGTGTGTAACTCCCTTCTTTCTCAGCCCAAGGTGGTAAATGAGCCTTATGCTCAGAAGCTTTCTTTTGGAAATCTTGTCTTCTATCTTCTACTGAATTCAAAAATATCTTTTCTTCTTCAAGTAAAGAACATGTTAGATTGTGTCTATGTGCATGTGTTATGTCTATTGATTTCATGGTTAAGAAAAATTCTCCCATAAACTGTGCGTCTTGACTACTAAGCACTGGGTTCATACTCTTGCGAATCGGAACCTCAGAAAATATCACATCTAAGTTTGAATAATAATACTGAAGTCTCCCTGTTTTATAAAATAAACTAGACAAAACACTACATGGTATGCCATATGTCAGTGGCAAATGGTGATATGTTAATCCTTCTGCTACTGATTCAGGTAACTTCATACAGACATAACAATTACTAACTTCCATTGTGTCTACATATTGAAACAATAACTTTGTGAAAACATTTAAACTAGTGTCGTTGTCAGTTATTTCATGATGAATTTCTGCCTCATCTTCTGCCATTAGTTCTACTCTATTGCCCTTCATGTTTGCTGTCCTCCCTTTAGTTTCATTATTAATCTTTTTATCTATTATCATAAGGTAAGGAACTGCTACAATCAGGACTAACCACACTATAAGCACCATCACTAGACTACATATGCATAATGCACAGCATCTTCTACAACATTTCTGTTTTGGTCTCCTAGCAACTCTATCGTCAGGCATTTTTCGACAAGGAAGATTGCTCTTCTTATCTTTTCTTCTTTTCTTTAGCTTATTCTTTTGCTTAGTCAGGGTGGTCTTTTTTCTTCTTCGTACGTCAGTTCTGCACTTGTTCCTTCACCACCACTGTCACTTGACTCTGAGCTTTCAAAATCTTCAAGGATGATATAAGTCCAGTCAGGACCCTTGAATTTGTTATTCACAAGTTTCAGTCTTTTACTTCTTCTTTTCTTAGTTTTATTTTCTTGTTCAGTTTGACTTGTTACTTCATTCACTTGATCTGGATCTTCACTTCTGGTTGTTATGTGGTACTTCACTCTTTTAATGACACTCGGCCAATGATCTCCTTTTCTTGTTTTCTTTGTTGGCACTGTTTCTTTGTTTTCGTCTTCAGAGATCTCGTTAATTTCACTGCTTAGTACTGCTTCGTTTTCTTTGATTACTTTTTCTTCTGTTTGCTCTTTTTCAGGTCTGATTGGTTTCTCTGTAACTGCTCCGCTGTGAGTTTCCAATAACTGACCTTGTTCTTTATTTATTTCTTCAAGTTCATGTTTTTCAACGTTTTCTTCTTCTGTGCACTCTTCTTGATCTAACTTGTTCTGATCAGGGCTTATTGCACTGTGAACTTCTGCAGCCTGACCGGATTCTTCTAGACCTGTCTGTCCCTGTTCAAAGTCTATTAGATCTTCACTGTTTTGAGTCCAGTTTCCTTTCCCTATCTGACCTTGTTCAGGATTTCTTAATGTCTTTTCTTCTTGTTCCTGAACTGCTTCTTCTTCACCTATCTGATCTTCTTCAATTTCCTTCAATTTCGCTTGACTTCTTGTTCTGTGGTATACTTCAGGAACCTCTACCACTGGTATCCAATCCTGACTTGTGCTCGGTTGTTCTTCTTCAGCTTCTCTGGAATCTCGAACCTGAGATCCTTCTGCTGGGCAACGTTCAGCTTCTTCAGTGATTGGCGTTGTCGGAGGATTCTCTTCCTCGGGATCTGGTACTCTCTTGGTGTGACTTACATGAATCCAATTAGGAAATCCGGCACACTTCACTGCTGTATTCGTTGTCAGTATGATTTGACACGGTCTGCCCCATCTAGGTGATAGACACGTTTCTCTGGTGTGATTCTTCACTACCACCCAGTCACCAGGATTCAGATCATGTTCTTGCTCGGGCTGCCTGGAAACTGCGTCTTCTCCAACCTGATGAGAGACAGAACGCACTAGGTCAGCCAATCCTTTGCAATAGTCCAAAACCATATCATCAGATATATTCACCAGTTTGTTTGTGGGAACATGTGTTTGTCTCATTGCTCTTCCCATCATTATTTCGTGGGGGCTCAATCCTGTGTTTCTGTCAGGTATACTTCTGAGTCCCATTAGAACAAGTGGTAATGCATCTGGCCACTCTAATGATGTTGATGCACACATTTTTCCCAGTCTTGACTTTATAGTGCCATTGAATTGTTCAACCACTCCAGAAGCCTCTGGACGATATGCACAGTGCAGTTTCTGTTGGATTTGGAATGCTTCACAGATTAGTTTGATCACTTCACTGTTAAAATGTTTTCCTCTATCTGATTCCAAAGTTACTGGGAAACCAAACCTAGGAATGAGCTCTCGTAGCAACAATTTTGCCACTGTAATGCTGTCATTTCTCCTAGTAGGGTAAGCCTCCACCCACTTTGAAAACAGACACACTATGACTAGTACATATTTCAGCCCTCTACATGGTGGTAACTGTATGAAATCAAACTGAAGTCTCATAAATGGACCCTCTGCCTTTCCAATTTTCCCAAATCCAATTACTGTCTTCCTCCCTGGATTATGCATCTGGCAAGTTAGACATCTCTGGCAAAGACTCTCTGCAACAGCCCTGAATTTGGGATTGTACCAATTTTGTCTGAACAGCCTAATCATTGCATCTCTCCCTATGTGTGTGTCTCCATGATGCATTCTAGCCATTTGTGAGAGTAAACAGTCTGGCATGACTGGTCTGCCATCAGCACTGATCCATACTTCATCATCTCCTCTTTGGGAACAACCCACTTTGATCCACAAATTCTTCTCACTTTCATCAACCTCATCTTGCAATTTCTTCACCTCATTCCAAGTTTCAGGTGGCATATACAGCATAAGTTGGCAGCTGATTCCCATTCTTTCCACCCTCTTATTGACTGACATTCTGGTTTTGGCACAATGTTGAGCCACCAGATCTGCATATCTGTTGCCGACTACCACCCAGTCATCTCCTGACTGGTGTGCGGCACATTTCACCACAGCCAATTCTTTTGGTGATTGTATTGCTTCTAGCAATTCCCTTACAAATTGTCCATTTTTAATGGGGGATCCTGAAGAAGTCATGAAATCCCTCTGCATCCATAGTTGGCCAAAATCATGCACAACCCCGTAACCATATTGGCTATCTGTAAATATGGTTACTCTCTGATTCCTCCCAATTTTGCATGCTTTTATCAACGCAATCAATTCAGCTACTTGTGCAGATTTGACTCCTGGTAAATAGGATGCTTCAACTATTCCAGTTAATTCACATACCGCATAGGCAGCAGTTAGTTTACCGTCTTCATGTCTTTGACATGAACCATCAACAATAGCTCCCTGTCTGGCTTTTTAAGAGGCTGTTCCTCTATATCTGGGCGTGGTTTTGTGCATAATTCTGTAATTTGTATACAATCATGTTCATCGTCTTCATCATCTTTAATTCTCTCATGATATGGGTCTGGTAGTAAGGTTGCTGGATTTATTATAGTACACCTTACCATGTTCACATTTTCAGCTCCCATTATTATTCTTTCATATTTAGTCAGCCGACTAGGAGTAAGATGCTGAGTTCGGGTTCTTGTCAACAGAATGACAGCTGCATGTGGAACATACACTTTTACAGGGTGTCCCATCACAATTGACTCACTTTGTTCAATGCTCAAACAAGTAGCCGCCACTGCTTTTAAGCATCCTGGCAACGCGGCTGCTACTGGGTCCAATGTAGCAGAAAAATATGCTAAAGGACGTCTTTCTAATCCATGTCTCTGAGTTAAGACAGAAAGTGCACAATTTTCTCTCTCATGACAGAACAATGCAAATTCTCTTTTATAATCAGGCATGCCTAAGGCAGGTGCTGAACATAGGGCATTTCTCAATTTTACAAAAGCTTCTACACTTTCATCCTCCCACTCCACAGGGTCCTTTGCTTTCTTTTTTGTCATGTTAATTAAAGGCTTAGCTAACATGGAAAATCCTGGTATCCATTGTCGACAGTAACCTACTATTCCTAGGAACATTCTCACTTGTCTTTGTGTTACAGGCATTTGCATTTTCTTTATTAAAGCTACTCTTTCAGCTGTTACTCTTCTTTTTCCTCTCTCAATTTGGTGTCCCAGATACTTAACAGCTGTTGTACAGAATTGCAATTTTTCAGGTGAGACTTTATGTCCTTCTTCTGCCAAGAGATTTAATAATGCTATGGAATCAACAACACAGTCCTCTCTGGTGTTCGATGCCACCAATAAGTCGTCGATATATTGGACTAAGACTGAGCTTCCTGGCATCACTAGTTTTTCCAGGCACTTTTTCAGTATCTGGCTGAAAATAGAAGGACTTTCTGTGTACCCCTGAGGAACACGATTCCACACATAGACCTTGTTCTCAAATTTAAATGAGAAAAGATACTGGCTGTCTGGATGTAATGGTATTGAAAAGAACGCTTGGCACAAATCAATTACTGTGAACCATCCTGCACTCCAAGGGATCTGGTATAGAATTACTGCAGGATTTGGTACTATGGGACAACATGGTTCTACAATCTTATTTATTTTCCTCAGGTCCTGAACAATCCTATATTTTCCACTAGGTTTCTTTAATCCCATTATTGGTGAATTACATGGGCTACTCATTACTTCTTTTAGTATGTTTTGTTCTATCATTCGATTTATTTCTTCAATGACTCCTGCTTTTACTTCTGCACTCATTTTGTACTGTCTGGTATTTGGGAAAATTGCACCTTCCTTTACAGTAATTTTAACTGGATCTATTTTAGCCATAAGTCCTACTTCTTTTCCGGTGAAATCCCATACTATGGGGTTTACTGTACCTTTTAATTCTTCTGGCAACTCATCTTTTGTTATTAATGAAAACATCTCATCTACTTCTGTACCTTGTTTTGCAATCATAATTTTATATACATGGTCTTCATCTGGTGTCTGAACTGCCACACCATCCGGTGTGCAGAAAATGGTACAATTCATCTTGCACAACAAATCCCTACCTAATAAGTTTACTGGACTGGAATCACATACTACAAATTGATGCATTTCTCTAAAGTTTCCAATTTTAACTTCCATGGGTTCGGTAAGAGGTGTTCTAATCCGCTGATTAGCTACCCCCCCTACTTGGATATTTTCACCAGAGAGAGGAAGGTCTGGAATGTCTGCTGTTCTCACAGTAGACCGGGTAGCACCAGTGTCCAAAAGGAAAGTAATATTATTACCTTTCACATTCCCTTCAACATATGGACCTGACTGATCTACCTGTAAGGATGCGCCAAGTATGCACTCCTTCTTCCCCTCTCCTAGGCACCGTCATGGACTGTATTGACAGAAATCGTCCTGCAAAAGAAATTGTGATGTCATATAATCATTCTTACCACTTCCTCCCTGATATCCGATGTCTGTACCATGCTTTGCTCTGCTTACATTACCCTGAATAGGTGCAGGTGGCAACTGACTCTGAGGATTTGCACCCTGCTGTGAGTCATTCTGCGTCTGTGGATTTAAATTTTGATTTGGGCCATTATTATTCCGGATCTTTTTACATTCATCCTTCCAATGCCCCAATTTTTCGCATCCATGACAAGGAAATTTCTTTTTAGCTTCTTCTCTACTCATTCGTCCTCTAAATTTTCCACCATTCCCAGTATCACCATTCGTTCCAGAATCTTTTCCTGGATTTTCACTTGGATTTTCCAAATTAATTCCCTGTTTCTCAGGCATTTTCACCTGAGCCCACATTACTTTTTCCTGCAATTTCTTGTGTCTATCCTCAATATCGTCTCCACAATATTTTGCATACTTCAAAATCTCGTCAATGGGCTTTCCCTGCCAACACAGCATATGCTGTTTAATCATCTGGCAAATTTCTGGCTTCAAACCGTAAACAAACCGATACACAAACTGACTCATGTTTTTGTCTCCAATGTCCTGAAATCCACTATACTGTTTAAATACCTGCAATAGACGCTCATAGTAGGAATGTACTGATTCATTAGCTTCTTGGGTAGTTCGATCTATTTTTACCCAATCTGTTTCTTTCGGTGGTATTTTCCCCTTTAGGTAAGTTATCACCTGCTGATACTTTTTCATCACATCATTTGACGGAGCACCTGTTTTTGGATCTCTAGGATATTCGTCACTTGGCCAATCCACTGTAATTTTGCAATCTGTCCATAAATCGGCAGGTACCACTATGTCAAACAGACCATCTAAATCCTTCAACAATACCTTTGACACCTTCACAAACCTGTCAACCTGCTTGTACCATTCAATTGGCTTTTCTCTCAATTTTGGAAAATCATTCGTAAATGACAAAATATCCTGTCTGCTCCATGGGACATGTACATATCCTCCTCCCGCAACTTCTCGCATTGGATACATTTGATCTGCTTTCCCTGTTTCCTTCATCACATATTCAGATGCTGTTCTACTTGTTCGTGCTTCTTCCTTTTTCTTGGCCCACCTAGTTTTCCATTTATCTAGGTCTCCCCATTTTTGCAAAACTAACATTAATTCTCTTATTTGTAATCTTCTTCCAGAGGCATTCATATTTTCTAAATCTTTGTCTGAAAATTCTGCTCTATAGGGTTTCTGTAGTACTTTTGATCTCCCTATTTCTATTCCCATCTGTAGTGCTAAATTGGATAATTTTTCATGGAATATCCTTACATTTCTGGTGATACTCCTACAAAGGAACAATAATTCTTCTTCATCATAGGTATTTAAGCGTTCTAGTCCTACATTTCCTGCTATTATTTCTTCTAATTCGACTTTCAATTTATGAATGTCCATTATTTTCGGAGGTGTGCACTGTTTAACTGACCCTTGCACCCATCTTTCTAGATCTTCAGGTGTTACTATGGTGGCACTTTTTGCTCCCGATGAAGTTATTAAACTTACATCTTTTGAACATCCCGGTACATCTTTTCTGGGATTGCTATTTACAGAACTTCGAATAGGCAAGTCCATGAGTGATATTGTGGATTCACAGTCACTAAATTGATCCTCAACTATTACTGTAGCTTCAGGTTTTGGATTATTCACAGGAGTAGGTGCAAGTATCGGTGGAGGACAGCTTCCCTGAGTACCATATAATGGAACTACTGGACCAATCGTTACAGGTATGGTCAACGAATCAGGATGTACTTTTATCTGAGTTATTTTCTGTATTAATTCTGTTCTGGTCTTTTCTAGGGCTTCTTTCTCTTTGTCATGAAGTATTCTACTCGGAGTGAATTCATGCATTACCTGTGGTACTAATGGAGTTTTTGGTGGTGCACTTGGGGTGCATCCACTTGTCCCTTCCTGATATGGTGGGGGATTTCTTAACATTTCCTCCATAAATTCGTCTTCAGACTCCTCATTTCTCATTAAATGTTTTGTCTTTTCTGTGCACTTACTTCCTAATTTCTCCTCTGCTGAGAACAATGGATATAATCCTTCTGTAATCATTGCCCTTCTCCATTGTTTCATCTGACCGTTCCTAGACTCATGTAGGTATCTGGGGAAAAATCCTGGATAACTCCTATTACTTCTTGATCTATCCCGCTCAAATGCCTCAGTTTCCCATTCTTCTAGAGCTTCGTACTGGGTTAATCTAGGTCTGGGTTCTAAGTCATTCATCCTTAATCTCAAGTTTTGAAGAATTCTTCCATTGAAGGTACCATTCTCGGGAAATGCTAATATTCCATCATTTTTGGTATATTCTATCCAATTCTCCATCCATACACAAGTATGATAACCTCTCTCCATCATCATGAATGAAGCGGGCGTTTTAGCTGGTGGAATAATAATTCCTTCTCTAGTTTTGATTGGTTTGTCCTTTTTAAAATAATTCTTGATCTTTTGCAAAAATGACATTTTTCTCCTTTCTCCGTACATCTTAAGTAAGTACCGATGTATAAAATTATATTCTGCAAAGCCTAAATATCTCCTATCCTGACGAATTCCTGTTAAAGTCGGATCGCGTTTTAACATGCAATCCTTATCCACTAAGAATTTCTCTTCTATAATCTTGACCAATCAAATGTCTGCTATCTTTTATTTCCAAGCCAATCCTTGCGCGGCCTTTTGGTGACGTTTATCTGTCAACCCCTCCTTTGCAATTTGCTCTTTCCTGTCCTTGCTGGTTCAACCAATCCCAGCGCGGCACCTGTGACGTCAGTACTACTCCTGACTACTGACCCCTCCTTTACAAGGGTTTTTCCACACCTGCTGATTCAACCAATTTCGGCGCGGCGTTTTGTGACGTCAGCTCCCTCTCCGGCAACTGACCCTCCCTTTACAAAAATGTACGCAAACTTATTTTCTCTATAAATCTTAATTAAATTTCAGTAACAACATAAAACATTCGCTATCGTGCCAGTTTCTCTAAATTAGAAAAGATAGTTTCCTCCACACTTTAGTAAAACCTTTCCGTTTACTAACATACACTACGAGTAAAACCCTTCCGTTTACTCTTCACACAAGCTCCAGAGGTACCTGTTACTTCTTCAATGTTACCCTTTCTAGGTGATATAACATCAAATTTTCACCAGCGTACCCTTTTGCTATTACTCACACGCATAGAGTCCCTAACGAGTACTGAAAGTCCTGCTTAACTTTTCAGTACTATTTCTGCCTGGCAGATAACCTCACTGCAGTATGGCTTCCACTTACCATCCGCTATTCCTTTTACCCCGGGGTATTCTGGACAACATAAAACAAAACTTTGAATACACGGATGTTAGTTCATACAAATAAAAATTCTCATTACCCAATTAACAAAGAGTAACCATCCTCTGATTACCAGAAAACTGATCCAGCGCGATATCAGCAAACAACATTCATACACCAGATACTCACTTGGGCCCATACATTCATACTACGCTAATACTTACGCTGGATTTTATCAGTTGTTACTCTCTATTAAATCCCTGCTACCAATTACCTCCTGATTGAAGAGTAATGACTTACCAATGAATCCTTTGCTAATTGGGAAATTTAAAATGAGTGACATTCATTATAGTACATAATCCTGAAATAACCACTGAGTCAGGAAGTTTTAAAATGTTTATCTAAAGATTTAGCAGAGTAAAATACAGAGCCACATGGTACTTAATCGCAATACCCAAGATTAAGCATAGAAATGATTATTGCTAATCAATGACGGTGTTTAAAGAAGAGGAGAGGATAGAGATAGCAGCGCAACTAAAGGTTGCATTATATTTACCTAAGTGCGAGAACCAAACCCCTTAGCCAAGGAGTTGAAAGAATAGGGCCCAGGAAGGATGAAGAGCAAAGACTTCCTTCAGGATCAGGACTGGACCGGTAACCTCTCTACAACGACGCCTGCGTCGTTCCCCTCTCTCATACTCGACTTCTCCTCGATTCTCCCGTGCCTTCCTTCTAATGGACTCTGCCGCCCCCTCCTCAGGACCTCTCTCTCTGGACAGCAATTCGGTCTGCAATCGATCAGCTTGGCAGTCTGGAGCTAAGAGCGTTCTGGCAGCATGGACGCCTGTTCTTCGTGAACGCATGCTCTGACTAATTAACTAATGCTATATTCTATTATACCCTTCTACGCCCATGTACCTCCCCTTAATGTTACTAAAATATGGGGCCACTACTTCTGATTGGACAGGGACAGGGGGTGGATTCTCGCACCATATCGATTTGGCCTAAATTGTAAAGCCTATTGTCTTTACATTCCCACCCCTTCAAATTAATACATTCGCTTTATTTCCCACCCGTCTCATGACAAATGTAAAACAATTTTCATAGACAATGTATCAATGCACAACAGGAAAAGCAGGAGTACAGCATCTTCGGCCATCGGGTCACGGCCTTGGACGACGTCCAGATTGACTTCATTTGGCAGGCACACAGGACACATGCGCAGAACCATTTGCCTCTCGAGTTTCATGTCACCAACCCAGGCCCAAGTTTACGAACTAATAAAAGTGCAAGAAGAAAATATTAAAATCACAAATAAAATGTTTCACTGTATGCCCACTTTTTCTATTCTATTCCCATTTAATTATATATTCTAACCCGCGTTAGTAGCGTTAGGAAACGACAATTTAGTAATGACATGAGAGCAAGCTGAAGCATGTGAAAACATCAAACAGCCATTTTAATGCACACTGCGCAGAAGCAGAAGTTTCCCACCAAGCAAAGAAAGACGTCACACCATGTGATATGGTTGCGACATGCGCATTGAGTTTTCCCGCGCATAGCGGCCATTTTGAATTACAAACAAGCGTTATTCATTAGTAAAACACATAGGCAATCTTCCTTTTCTTTCGTGTCGTGAATGCAAAAGGTTAGTATTAACAATACAAGTTTAATAAATTAATACTGTGAGGAGGATTGAATACAAGCAAGTTTCATTTATGAAACCTTGCTCCATCAATAGCATCTAGATATATGATACAAGTAACATCATACCTACAAGGCAGGATTATTGGCTTTGTCAATGGTTGTTAGTTGCATAAGATAAATAAGCAGCAACTATGGCTTGTTGTATATAATATTGAAAAAGCTTCCACTTAAAGCCCTGCTGACACCACGACGATGTTGCTGCTCCAGCGTATCAAAAAGAGAAGGGAAATCCAGAGAGAAAATGACTCTCTTTAAAGGATTTCCCTTCTCTTACAACGCTCACCTGGCATGACGTCCGTAACTTCTCCACTAGTGAGAACAGCAGTGTGAGCAGCGCACATCGATGTGCCTGCTGTCACTGAAGTCCCGAAAAAAACGGAGCAGTGTGAGCACGCGCACATCCATGTGCCTGCTGTCACTGCAGTCCGGAAAAAACGGACCACCTCCAGGGCACAAAATAGAGCCCAATAGAGACCCATTTCGAGGCCTCTCTAAAAAAACTGCCTGTGCTCAGACCCGGTGAGACCCGGCCCACTTAAAGCCCTGGGTATAGCACAGCACTAGAGAATGTGATGACAAGTGAGCTTGTTCTTCTCTAGTAGGTTTGGGAAGTCCTACATCCCCAAATAACCCTAAACGGTTGACATTGCAACATCATTTTCAAATACCTTACCTGAATGCAATAGGATTTCAAATCAGTTCCAAAGGGGAACAGGTAAAAACACTGAAATACTCCGGGGTCCTTGACAGTACACAGGAGGCATATTGCTCCAATGAGAAAAACATATATGTGCATATAAAGAAATTGTGTGACACATAAAAAAACAGAACACAAAGCAGGCAAACATTTGTACCACTGGAGAGACAATGGCTATCTCATACAGTGTGCCCAACTCAAGAAATGCCCACATAGAATCCAATGCAGAGAGGAATACCATTGGATTGAAATTCTGTGCCACAATTTAATGCCCGTCACTGTTTATGTCCCAATTAAGGTTCTATGTAAAATGGTGTTTAGCTACTAATAGAATGCTTAATGTGCCAACCTGTCAGGGGTGCTGCTCACATGTACCACAGTCCTGATGAAAATCCCAGCCTGTCAGGTGCCAGCCAAAAGGGCAGTGCTGCTCACTTTAAGAGGAGACAGGTCACTCTGCCCATGAGCCACACATACCGCTATGATGCGTGTCCACACTACCATAATATACAAAGCAAACATGGCTGTGTCAGTTCACAGATCACCCAGGCATATAAAATAACCCTGCCTTGCCACAAACCACTTATTGGTGATCTGTAAAGCACCCTGTATGTCAAGCACCACTGTCATGCTAGAACCCACATGTAAAGCTCCATTGTCCTCCTCAGAAATCTTCCTCCGATCACCACAGGTGAAGCCTTCACAGCTCGTGTACATGCACATGTGCTGTAGTATCGTTATACATGTCGCTTGTTGTTCTGCCGTAGGAAACTAAGTTAGGTTCAAGGCCGGACTGGCCATTTATCACATCGGGCATTTCCCCGGGCTAAGGCAGGGGGTGGCTGGGGCCGAAAAATTGCCGGTTTTTAAAGGTCCAGGTCAGCTGTTGGCATGGCACCCAGGGCTCGAGTCGGGGTACCACGCGGGTGGACGGCGTCCCCCCACTTATTTTACCGGGTGGACGCCATCCCCCCTGCCCAAAAGCTGGCCGCATTGAGGGCTTCACGAGGAAATCAAAAAATCCCAGCGGTCTTTCTAACCAGTGTTCCCTTCATATCACGTGATTCATTGTCTCATTAACCCTTTCCGTGCTCATGACGAGCTCAGCTCGTCATGCTGCGCGGTAGCGCTGTGCGCATGACGAGCTGAGCTCGTCACGACCCCACCCGCGATCGGAATGTCCAGCATACGAGCGGAATTCCGATCGCGGTCAAGGGGTTAAACCCACAGTTTGATGCTGAAAGCCTCGCAGATTGTTTATTATCCTGAGGTTTGCTGCTGGCAGCCTGCCCCCATCACCTTTCGTGACGTCACTTCCTGTCGTGACGTCACTTCCGGTGACACTACCTAACTTGGAGCGTCCCCCCACTTCTGTTTTTTAGGACTTGTGCCCTGATGGCACCCATCACTTTCTGCAACTCCCCATGGTTAATTAGTAGACACAACGGGGGCTTCAGGAGAGAGAGAAAGATCCGAGAGGGAGGAGAGAGAGAGAGAATGCAGTGCCGGAAGGGAGCGCTAGGGAGATGGATGGAATAAACAGAGCGAGGTCTGATTGAAAATGTGGCCAGGGCGGCTTTTGATTCCCAGTCTGGCGGCCCAAGTTATTATGTTTAATTGATGTTATATTAAGTGCGAGGAGCAAGCAGGCTCCTCTTAGGGGTGCGAGCAGTCAAATGGGACTGTGGGTAGAATTGGGGCTGGGGCGCTTTTGGAGCAGGATGGTAGCGGTTTCCTCCAGCCTTAAAAACAGCCCTGTAGCTTGCAGCTCATCTGGAAATACCAGAACGACGAGCACGACTGCACAGTCACGGATTCGAACTCCGGCTTCCTGTTTACATATTGAGCCTGCATCATGATGAGAGAAACCCCAGAAGGAGGGCGGGGTTGATGACTCGTCTCTTGCAAGTGAGGCAGTCTCTTCCATATGAATGTATCATTAACAGTGCAAGGCCCGTTACGTACCTGCGTGCACCTGAATAATGCCAACGATTCACAAAAGCTATTACCTTATGTAAGCTCAATTTACATGTACTATATAATTGTCCAAGCCTAATCGCTGTTAAAATGTAATCCTGTGTGAATTTACTATTTGTATATATAGAACTCTAACCACTAGTATATGTAGTAGACCTTTGTACTTACTACCATTCCTATGTGACTTTAGAGTTTATCTGTTTGTATCTCTTCCTTGAGTGACTTTACAACTTGTACATGTGCAATTTTTTCCTGTTCATATCTCTTCCTTGAGTGACTTTACACCTTGTACATTTGCAAATTTTTTTTTTTTTTTTTTCCTGTTTGTATCTCTTATGTAACTCATGTAATCCAAAGTCCTTATGTAACGAAACTGGTTCTTTTGTAAAGCGCTCTGACACCTTCGGGTAATGTTTGCGCTATATAAAATCGCATTAAATAAATAAACATGTAGCCTTTTTTATGAGTATAACGCCACGTTTGGGATTCCCAAAGAAGTACTTAGAGCAATTCCACTCAAGCAAGACAGTTCAGCAAGGAGGTAAACGGAGAACTGGAACAACATTAGTTCTTCGACACCCACGATTTTCTGACAGTAGCCACCAGAGGCTGCCACCTTACGGCCACTGTCTGCCCCTTAAAATGCTATACCAGGTCCCTGTGTGATTGCCATATCCTTCTGTCCAGACCCTATCTCCTACAGCCTGGTTAAACCAGGAAACAGCCTTCACAACACAGCTCGAACCACGCTGTCCCTTTACAATGCAGTCCGAACCACGAATGTGTCTTTACAACGCATTTCTTTACCATGCGTGTAAAGCAAGTCAATTGAAATGGTGTTGCCTTTTTGACCATTTAAGACGGATACCCATTCCTTCCCTCATCAAGCAAACTGCCCGAGATGACGAGGGCCTGCAAGCTTCTTTCGGTTTGAGGTGGTGGGACATATGGGTGGCCGACCCTTGGTTTCATTCACGTTTCTCAAAGGTGACATTTTGGGTTTACTTGATTTTGCTGCGGCAGAGGAGCGATCATCTCAGGTTTACCTGCAGTAGTCCGTGGCTGCTCCACTTGGTTTTACGATGTAACTCTTCTGGGGTGTATGGTAGTTGGGGGTCCTTCCTCCATGCCAATCAAGAAGACTGGAGGAAACTGGTGGAGAGGAAATAGAATGATAGCACTGCTGGTCGACCCTGCAATTGGAAGCTCCCAAAATCCGGCACCTGTCAGATCACCTCCACACCCAACACACACATACACACACTGAAGATGAATTGTTTTCTCCTCCTAAAGAACCTGTCTGGCCAGGATGGATGGCTGGAGGGAGATAAGAACAACTGATGACATTTTCAGAAACATACCCGCATGACAATATGTCTTCAATTTCCTCTATCCTGTTGAAGGGTACATCCTTTCCCTCTGGCTCTCTGTTTCTATCATCATATCGAGCCCTACCTGCACCAAAGCATGCAGGTTCCTCCTAGACTGGTTGCACATTTTCCCAGTACACAGCACTAATCTACTGTGACGAGAGATGGGGGGGGGGGTCATCCGGTAAGCAAGCTCCTTCACAACTCTTGCTACACCTGCTTACTACCTACTACACCTGCCTATCCCCTTAGCCATCAAAGTCACTCTATGACTGGATGCTGATGGACAAGGCACATCGGGCCTTTACCTGGGACATCGGGCGTTTACCTGGGATGCTGGAAGGGTGGGGGGCCGGTTTTGTAGCAGTTTTAAAAGCAATGCAAAGTTCTTGTATATCCAGCAGTTTTCAGGCAACAATAAAAGTGTCAAGGTAACTCTGGTGATTAATGTACCTTCTGGAGAGAGATCTGAGTTTTGTCTAGTGGAAGTTTGTCTAGTGGTAGTTTTGACTCATCTAAGGTAGTGCATAGGGTTAATATGCCTGCTGCAAAGAACCTGTACCATGCATATCAAAGAACAGCATTTTATGTGCATAGCTCAGTGGGTTACTGCTTTTGTCACAAGGATTCTTTTGTTACTGTGCAGTAAGTTACAATCCTAATCCAATGAACTATGAACTGCCATAAAAAAAAGCTGGATGAAAACTGCTTGCTACAGGTTAGAAAGTTATGTTTTTTCCCCAGTCTTCCATTATCCTGATGTTGCTAAAAAAAGGTTTGCTTGGGTATAAATAAATTATTATTAAAGTCAACCCTGACCACTGTGTTATGTTCTGAATCCATCCTGAGTTTGTGCATCTCCAGACCAAGCACTCTTAAAAATGCCTACCAGTATGGATGACATGTGAATCCTCCACCTTGTAGTCCCCTTTGTAATTTTCTATACACTGATTTGCACATGTATGGTTCATTGTCTCTGTATGTGTGTGTGATGTAAAGTGTTCCAACTTCTTACACTGGAATGAGAGGTACTATAAAATAAAACAAATGAAATGCATGTGAGAGAGGGGTTATTGAGAGATGATTTCATTTGGTATGCCTTAAAGGCTAATACAATTGAATATATAATGACAAATGTCTTGTAGAATGCACCATTTGTTGCCAAATTTTCTTGGGGGGAAACCCCCCCAAAGCCCTCCTGTAGTGGTCAGGCTTGCTCGCTGCACTGACTATGCACCGTACAGGAGTGGTCTGACAAAATTTACCAGGGCTGCTCTGGGTTCCCAGTCCCGCCCTGCTGATGGATCTCCATTATCACCACGTCCATTGATATCTCTCTCTCTCTCCCTCCCCCCGTCTAGAGCTACTTTCTCTTTCCTATTCCCTCCCTCTCCACAAAGGACCCTCCCTGTGGAGTGCTTTGAGAAAACTGAGCTCTGACAGACCTCTGCTTGTAGCTTGACCGGTCCTAAGCATCCCACCTCCATTAAACCCTGTCTCCCTAAGCTTCCAGTACCAGCCTCGTGCAGTGAAAAGAGTGGGAAAGTTTAAGGACACCAGAAGACTCTAGGTGGAGAGGGTCCTATGGGTGGGGTGACACAGACTTGGCTCAAGGAAAGGTAACAAATGTCAAAATGAGAGCTTTAAGCTGAATTTCTGCAACAGCTAACAGAGAGGAGAGTGGTGGATCCAACTGCGATTCCTGCCCATATAAAGAGCGATTGGGTGGACAGAGATTGCATGTCAGAAGCCCTTTGAAGGATGCATACTTCAAAGAAGTCCAAGCCCTATTACACGTACATAAAATCTGCACACTATAAACAGACCGGGCACACACAACTGGTATTCATCTGAGATCCCATAATCAGGCTTTGATGTGATTGCCAACAGCACTCACTATTCAACAATATTATCATCCACCATCGTTCAGGGCACACTTTCAAATCCTCAGACAGTGCACGTTACTAACATCCTCACATGCACAACATGGAACCAGTTCTATACAGTTGGCAAAAACACTGCCAACACAACAGCACTGTCATGCACCGCAGGAACGAACACCACAGAAACACTGTGATAAGACCAGCATAGACCCACCACCGCCTCACTGGCACAAAATCATATTATAATCACCTAAGTGGGATGTGATGCATGGGTGGAGAACATTCTACTCTGGCCGAGCAATGGCAGTCTGACTACCAAGTGCAGGGAAAAAGTCCTTAGGTACTATAACCCATGCACACAAACCTCTACAATGATCTCCAAAGATCGAACACAATTACCTTCGCCCTATCTACACAAACTACTGCTACACTAAACCTTGAACAAACTCTCTACTAATCTCACACTAACAAACATCAGACAAAATAAACTGGTGTCTTCCTAGATTCCGCATGCAAGGGAAATGGTGGCAGATGCTACAGGAATGTGAATAGCATAACATAACATAACATTCTACCCTGTATATGTATGCATCTGGGAATGCCTAATTATGTGCAAAAATACGATTCACAAACATTTTAAGGGGAACTATTTGGAACTTGTGACTGTCACAGCTGACCTTCTAGAAATCTTTGTGAGTTACAACAATATCTGAAATTTACTCCAAACATTACATAGAAGGTCAATATGACCCTGAGAGACACAAGCCACATTGTGTACTTGTTCTGCGCCTGGGCATAGGTGCCAAAATGGAGCAGCGCGCCAGATTTCAGGAAGTTGCTGTATCGACAGCAACTGCACTAACTCAGTAACTCCCTGAGTGAGTGCACGTGCTGCAGACAGCAGAGTTCACAAACAAGGAGGAGTGTTTGTTGCTCCGCACTTCTGCACCTCGACGTCCAGAGCTAATGCACTCACTCATGAAGATACACAGTCAATGATAGGGCCCCAGGTGTGGAGGGGGCCATGTGCCCCATTATCAAAACATAACAAAAATGTAAAATGAAGAAGCTACACCTAGTATTCACATAAACATGAGGGAAACATAAAGTTGAAGCAGTTCCTCTTTATCAGTTAATGCAGCATTATGTTTCATAACAAGGGTGAATGCTAAAATGTAGGAAAATGTGAGGACATAGTGCAGTGTCAGTGAAATAAATTGAGCTTTCATGCTAGCCATCAAGTGTGAAAAAAACACAGCTGAATCTTTTATTGAGTGCGTATCAATGTAGAGTAGGCTCAAAGTGAAAGGTATATTGATTCACTACGGTGGAGCAAAAGTTGACGTTTCGGCCATTGTGTGGCTTTCCATAATATATGGATAGCGCTTCATACTGTTTTTTTATACCTACTATTCTAAACCTGGTACAACTCATTCGCAGACACTGATAAGTGATTCAGGCAACTATTCTTCTATATTATTTCAGCTATCCAGGTTCACGTTGGAATCTGGATGTGCCGTATCATATACATATGTACAGCTACACCAACGCAGTATCGGGATGTTTTCCCTTGTGATTGTCACTGCTTTGATCACATGCATTTATCGGAGGGTTTCTTCTCAAACATGGATCAATATATCTAGGGTTGGTCAAACATACGTTTCGCTATTTCCCGTCAACCACACAAAAGTTGCAAACTGGAAGGCATGGTGGGCACAGCAACAATTTGGAACCCTACCCAGAGCGATTGCTAGCGGTTTGGCTTCTTTCAAGTATTTCTCCCATCACCGTCAAGGAGCTCGAAACCTATTTGCTGTCATAGACACCTACAAACATAGGAAACCATAGCCCTCCGCCCCAACTACTGCTGCACTAGCTAAACCAAAGCCTTTTTAGGTCGAGCCTGGGCAGCGCAGGAGCTGCTCTGCGAGGCATGCTGTATTTGAGTTTAGACTTGAAGCCCTGTCCACTCTCCGCCCATATTTGTCATTGGCTTGAGTCAATGTCCTTCGTAAATGCTGGTTTCTAATTCGTTAATAGGCTTGTTAGTCCTGCCTTGTCTTCATTTGTAACCTCCCATGAGGAATGGCCCTTTTACTTCTGTTGTTACACACTATGTCTTATTTAGTCTGTAAGCACTATTTTCTTTAATGAGTTTCTCCTACTGCAGGCACAACATGCTTTCCAGCAACATTAAGAGTGCCATGCACGCTTTCACTTTCCGAGCAGCCCGGGAAAACGGCGGCCGCTTATTTGAAATTAATTAGGCCTCTCATTTACAAGAGTTTGAACTATTGGTATTGTAAATGACAATGCCTTTAATTTATGTGTTAATTATCAAAACAGATAAATAAAAGGCATTGTCATTTATAATGCCAATAGCTCAAACTCTTGCAAATGCGAGACCTATTGCATTGCAAATGCTTGTTATTCCTTGTAGGAAATGTATTTATACATTGCATGAGTCAGCCATTGAGAGGCCTAGCACTGATTCCCACTTGAAAAGACACTTCTTCCTCCCACCGTCAGTTCTCCAGCATTTCCAAATTAGAAGACACACAGGTAAATATGTTCGCTAACGAGCCACAACAACATGTTCTAGGTCACAGGACGGTACACAGGCTGTAACACCTCCTTTTCCCGCAAATACAGTTATAGCGCCACCTGCTGAGCCACGTGTTAACACAACAGATAATTATATCACCTGTCTGCCCACGTGCCAGCAATTGAGTCGCTAATTTGTATCACAGCCATGACACACGTCCCACAAAAGGACGGCTTATGTTTTGTTTCTTCATTAGTCATATGACACAGTTATGATGCTCTAATGATCAAAAGCGTCTATTTATATCGCGAGGGCAAATAGAATGCGCCCACACCGCCTAGGCGGATGCTTGTCACGTGCACGCGAGACAGCCTGGCCGGGGGCTACCATGGGGGTAACAGCGTAAACACTAAATAGACACCGTCTTTATCAGACACAGATTATATTGGCAGAGGTGATTTTTAGGTCTCGCGCCTAGCGTTGCAGTGCGTAGCACTGCTCGCGCAGCGCGAGACCTCTAGAAAGGGCTTCTGAAAACGACCCACACGCTCGTGCGTGTGTTTTTGTTTCCAGAAGCCCTCATTGGCTGTAGCGTGCGTTTTTTTAGAAAAAACGGCACGCTATTGGGCAAAGGCGGGCGCATGTCCCGCCTTCGCTCCTCCCATTCCCGACGGTGGCCAGAACGCGCAGCAGCGCGCGTTCGCCTCGCTGTCGCTGCCGCGCTCCCTCCCCCCCCCGCTCCTCTGTGGTGCGCGCGCACCACTGGTTTCGATTCCCGCGTTGGTTTCGATTCCGTGCTTGTATACATGGGCGCTATTCCGTGTTTCAGTACGGCGCCCGCCCGCTTTGATAATTTTTTTTTTTAATTGCTAATGGCTCCGGGTTCACGTGTTTACGTAATGCTTGTTAATTTTCCGTTCATTACAGCCTGTTGATTTCAGTGTGCTGTGATATGCTATTCGCTGGTTCTTTTTGGGGTAAAGTATTTCAGTTTTGCCCTATATGAGAGAGCAATCCATAAAATTACGATTACTTGAGTGACAACCACGTTGTTATCACTCCTAAAACGGAAGATAAACAATACAAAAGAGAGGGTTTCGACAGATGCATTTCCAATGAAGAGGCCGCACAGTAGAAACGAAGCTGAAAAGGGTTAAAGGAGGAGTAGGCAAAACCGACTTCCTTCTCGACCAGTCCCTTCCCCTCTCCGTGACGACGAGGAAGCGATAGACGTGTGGGCGAAAAGCGTGAAAACAAGTCCGTTCTGCCCACCAGAAGAAGAAAACGCAAAGCCCGCCGGAGCTCCGTGAGGTGCAGGCCTGCTACAGAGAGGACCCCAGGGGGCGTCAAGGAACGTCACGAATCACGATGCCTTTCCGGAGAGGTACGACTTCTGTGCGCGAGCTAGCTCTGGACTATGAGGTGTGTGGCGGGCTGGGCTGGTGGAGTGAAAGCCTGAAAGGTGTGGCAGGCCGAGCCCTCCAGCTATTGCCTTTGAATGCAAACGCCACCTTTTGCAAGCCTTCCGGCACGTTTTGTTTTTTAATTTTGGGTAGGACTGGATGTCCTTATATGGACCTCTTTCTACAGCATTAAGAAAATAACGGCTATGCCTTTGGTACACGAAGACTTCAGCATGCATGCTAACATTTTGAAACAAGAAAGAGGGAGATTTACAAAAAAATCAGGGACCTTAATTTTCCCCTTTGACATACAATTCAAGCAAAGTCCCTTTCAGACGTGAGGTGACTAAAATGAAACAATTCTGGCTTTAAAAAAATCGTGGTAATCCCAGAGTTACATTATTTTTTTAAGTGTTCTATTAAATTGAGCAAATTGGATTTAAGTGTCCATTTACTGTTACGTGCCAGTACTAAGGCCAGGAAAGAAAAAATGCATCAATAACAGGAGTCGCCTGAATAATCATGCGATTTTTTAAAATGTTCTTTATTGTTCACATGTTTTTTGACACATTGGATCTAGAGTAGCGCGACTGCTGCAGCTGTAGAAGTCCTTTTGTTCCACACCTTAGGAGTTTCAAATGTCCCCATCTCAGCAGGAGTACCTTTATCCAGGTCTTATGTTTTTTTTTTCCATTTTACAAATGTGGGCCTGCCGACCACCATGTTATTGTTTAAAAAGCCAGGGCTGGGTAAAGGTTCACCTGATCACATGGGACCAGTTACACTTCTGGGCTGCACGCACCACTTGTTTTCATTGTTCTATGCACCCCTTAGCCGCTGTGCTGCTTCCTGACGCTCTCCTTCCTATAGGACGGCTATAAAAGTAGCGAGGGGTAGTGGGAACCAGGCCGGCCCCGGCAGGGTAATGCAGGTCTCCCGCTAAGCTTGGCTTCCGGTCGAGGTAGCTGGACTGGGGAAATTTGCGTCCTGAACTTAAAGAACTGCATTAATGCCTGGATTGCCGAGGTGAGCTCTTCATTGTTTGTACACCCACCAATAAACAGAAGCAGAAAAGCTGGCTTGGATTGTTTTCTCTCCTCCGAGCCGCACAGCTGCCATAAAGCTGAGTTTGTGCACCATCGAGGAGAGGGCGTTGCAGTTAAGGGTATGTGGCGACATTAGAAATTATGTAAAAAAAAAAAAAGGTTTGTTAGGGGCGCGCGCGATGTGTTGCTTGAATCTTTTTCTGCAACCTGTTTCCTTCGGGTATGGTGGATTACGTGCCTTCGTTCAAGGAGGATCGGTTTGGGCTTCAGCATATTGGGTACCGCAGTGTGCAGACTGCTTCTCCCCTTTGAATTGCTATTGTGTTGATGCTTTAAACTCTTGTAGAATTTATTTTTACACGGTAGAAAGTTTCCGTTGCCAGGCCTTCTCTCTAATTGTTACTCTGGTTATCCAATTTTTTCTTTCCAATTACTTCGGAAACTTTCACTACCGAACCTCATTTAAGAACTACGTCCGATTTATTTTACCGCCACCTCTCAGAGTCTCTCTGGGCTGCATTACTATTGCGCAAAAACACATTTGGTAGACTGAGCCTATTGTTTGGCGTTCATTTCTTCATATAAGTGTATTGAAAATGCGATGTTGGTAAGTGTAGTGAGTTCCCCCCCCCCCCATCATGTTTGCTGCCCCCATTGCTGACTCGTACAGAAAATAATTTAATAATAAATGTTAGTGGCGAATGTAATCCATTGACTTGCCTGTTTTGAATTCTTTCTGTTTACCTATTTTTATGTTTCTGATGTAGGATGGTACACTTGAATTAGGATAATACTGCAATTTTTAGCTGCTTACTAAAATGGCTGAGGCTTTCTTTCACCAAGTTTCCTGGGCTTCCATAGATGTGGCTTACCGAGTGACAACATTTGTCGGTTTCTTCTATTTGTGGATTTGAGGGATGAAGTGTGTACTTAAATACTTTGAGTAGAGAATACAAATGTATTTCGTAGTCGAACCCATTAAAATATGTGAACAATAATATACGCATTCCATAACAAGTAAACCTCATTTAAATGTGCTGCATACAATTCGAAAAATTTAAAGGAAGTCACAAAGTAGACCAAATCCAAAGTTGAAACCTTGGTCTTAAATGCCCCAATGCAATATGGATTGTTAAATATTACTACGATCTTAAAAGAAGATAACCGGAAAACCCACCCCATCCAGTTTCTGACCACCTATGACTCCAAGAAGTCTGTTAGGGTTACTCGTGCGTGTCTTCAACTGTGACCGCAAACCTAACCTTAGTAGACTTATAAACAATTTCTGTAATGCATTTAGGTGCTGTCACCTGACTCATTACTTATGGGAGGGGTTCACAATCTAATATGGTAGCCTTTTGTTTTGGGGTTATTATCCCGCAGTAATGATTAGCAATCTAGCACCAGCTTTGGTCTAGGCTCCCAACTTAATTGATGGACGCTTGCTTCTATCAAGATCTAATGCAAAAAAATTGTAACTATTAACATGCACTCCAAAGCTTAGCATGTCACATTTGAAGACATTTTTGTGTTTACAGGGTTGTTTTAAACATGTTGATTTCACAGACGCTTGGCGCAATGTGTTCGGTGGCTTTCTTACTATAGTGTGCACGTTTGTTTCGGAAGTTCAAATTACTTTTTAACAACTTTGGGAAAGGTGACACTGTTCTTGTAAAACTTGTGTGTCCCTCTCTTTTCCCATAGGCAAAAACAAGACTACGCTGACAGCAAACGTGTCCCTGTTTTGCACCTTTTTGAATCTTAATAAAATGCCAAGAAAAAACCTGTTAGGCTAAATGTGCCACCAATACTTGCCACAAACCAGACCTGCGCAGTGGCGTTTAAGTGCTCTTGGAAGACAGACAGACTCTTGTTTACTCCACAACTTTCCCTCACTACGGTGCAGTCTGTCTATAAAGTACGTAGTAGATGGTCTCTCATTGGCTCTTCCCCTTTATCTCTCACACACACTTATTCCTCTGTTTCTGTCTCTCTCTAACGCACACACATACACACTTGCTCTCTTTCTAATCTTCATTAGGTACAGACCGCACTTCCAGTTTCTTTCTCTCTCTTCCTCTCACATATACACACATTTTTCTCTCTCTCTCTAAAGCGCAAGCTGTCTCTCTCTGTCAAAAGACTATTCTTTCTCTCCAAGGCCCATCACACCTCTTTCAGCCACCTTAATTTCTCTTGAGGCAGAGCGCATGCTCTCTTCCTCTCCAAGGAACAAGCCATAGGCTCCCTCTTTTATCTTTCTCAAATACTAGCTCTCTCTAAGGTGCTGAACACATGCTCCCTGGTCCATCTACTTTCTTTAGAACAGGGTCCTCCTGCCTCTCAGGCATACAGTTCATTTCTTAATCACAGGGTTCATTCTCCCACGTACCACAGCACGGTCTCCAACGTACACAACACTTATTCCCTCTCTAAGTTGCTACATGTCTCTAAGCCTCGGGCACACCTTTCCCCTATTCCTTGGAGAGCGCACTCCACTAATTCCAGCCACAAAATACAGGCTCCCTCGCCAAAGAGCTCTAAAGGGGAAAACGTTCTAAGGTGTAAACTTCTCACTACGGTTCTGGTTGCAGGCCCCTCTCTCTAGTGTAAGACTCCGGCTCCCTTCCTAAGGTACAGGATGGAGACTCCTTCTCTCTCATGCGCACATACTCTTTTCGTACAGGTACATGCTCTCTCACTCAGATGGAGACTGTCTCTGGGGTGCAGGGCGCAAGCTTTGGGCAGAGATCCTTACCACATGCTTCAGGTCAGCATAAAGCACCTAAAAGCTCAAACGGTTGTGGGACTTGAAAAGACTGCCCGGTTAACAGCAGTTACATGCATTAAGTAACGCATACACAACAACACCCAAATCTGCCTTTTTTTTAATTTAACAAAACCTGTGTCATAAATATGGCAAACCATGTTTAATCGGGCACCATTACTTCATTTTGAAAATGCACTTACAGGAGAGCAGGGTGTTTAAAAGACTATATGTGTGTTAAGCTCAGCGTCTAGCATTTCAACATTCACCGGAGGACCTCCTCCACCCGCATAGGTTTCATGGTTCCAAACCTATATAGTAGGACACACACATTTCTCAAATTTTCAACATTCACCTATGGCCCTTCACTTGGAATCCTGTTTCAATTACCCTCAGCCCCCAAAGTGTGAGGAACAGAGCTCAACATTTCAATATTCTCCAGTGCATGCCTACCCTTCCTCAGCTCGGGTTAAACTTGTTGAGCCTAGTTACTGTTTTTCAAGTGTCACAGCACACCATATCAACATTCGCTACAATGGACTTATTTTCCATATTAATATCTCTGAGCCCATGCTATTAAAGCCTCAAAGCTTAACATTACAACATTCTTTAACAATGGACTTCCTTTCCTTGGTTACAATCCCCGAGCTCATAATGCATAAATGTCAGTGCTCCACATTTCAACATTCTCTAATAATCGATTTCCTTTCCATTGTTAATGCCCCGCTTCTACATGCTAACACGATGCACACAGGTGTGTGGCCACAAATTAAACGTGGCACTTCACCTACCCTGGTACCCCACACATTCCTTTTCCAATTTTAAGGGAAGTAAGTTACAGTAGATGTTCTGGTTATGGCTCCACACAAGTGCTAATATTCTTAACTTCACACACTCACAGTTAGTGGGAAATAGGTCTGGAGTGTGACAGTGATCCTTTCCTCAGCTCACATTAAACTTGCCTTGTTACTGCTTACTAAGTGTCACAGCTCAATATTTCAGCTACCTCTAATCTCTAATAATTCACCCCGCACCAAACTCACTAACCCTGTCCCATACCATACAGCACCACAGTTCCCATATTTTCTTAATATACTTCAATTGTAGCCCAAATCTATCCACCCCTCTCCCCACCTGATGTTCTCTTTCTCCCTCACAAATGTTCAAGGTCTCGCTATCTCCACATGCCTAGGGACCCCTTTGTTTTCCGGGCGTTCTCGCTTCCATGTGTTCTCTCACCCTCTCAAGTGCCCAAACTTTGTAAATCTATCTCCCCATTCCCTGTGTTCTCGTACTATCTGTGTCTCCCAGTGTCTGATATTCCCATAATCCTTTTCCTCTGCACACCCTGCCACATAAGTCCACTACACAAATCCATTCCACACCACACAACATTCCACAACTAAGAATTCCAATACAAACCTCATAATTCCACTCCACACAACATACATTCAATACACTACAAACCAAAATGCATAACTAAAAGGCATTGTCATTTACAGCTGTAATAATGCGAGAGTTTGAGCTATTTTTATTGTAAATGACAATGCCTTTTATTTATGTTTTGGTTTTTGAAATATAAATAAAAGCCATTGTCATTTACAATGCCAATAGCTCAAACTTGCGTAAATGCGAGACCTATTGCATTGCAAATGCTTGTTTACTTAAGTACTTAATTTTGATCATAGCGCTGTAACTGAAAGTCCGCCATTTTGGGGTAGATACGTGTAGTTGAATGAATATCGCTGGCTGGGTCCCCGGAGCAACGACGACACCGAGGAAAGCAATGGTAAAAAGGGCCCGAAGTCCCCCATGTTACAGTCGCCCGATGTAATCCACCTCCTCTGGAGATCTTGCTACAGAAGCACTTTTTTTCACAAGTCTTTTTAATTGTTAAATACTTTTCTCATAACTATTTAAGAAGCATGCAAATCATTGTTATGTGAACAGAACACAAGTACTCACATGATGTCATATTCTTAGTATTTATGATACTGTAATTATATACTGGGTATGGCTGTAATGCCATTAGTGCATTTTGTCATTACCATAGATTTTATTCCCGCGGTACTCATTTGTTTTTTTCGACTTTGTATGTATGCGTTGGAATGCACATAGCGCCGATCCAGATGAGAAGCAATGAAGAGCTGCACTTGTTAATGTTGAGGGAGGACGGGTGAGCATGATAAAGAAAGCTAGATGGCTTTCAGAGACCAGGAGGTAAGTCGTTATTCCAGCACTGCAGGGAGCCTGTTCCAACTGCAGGAATTCAAAAGAAGACGGAGAGCTAGCTCGCCCACTATGACGTAAATATATTACACTATAATATTCCACCAGTAAGTATGGTAAGCAAAATAACACCACCGGATATGATTAACCATTTCAGACAATAACACATTTCCCACTTGATAAAACAAAAATTAGAAAGAGGGTAAATAAAAAAAAAATCGCAAGGGAAAGGCAAAATCAGGGCCACGAATTACAACAACTGGAACCCATAGTAAATCAGAGAATAGTGAGAAATAACTTGAAATCTATAAGAAATGGAAACACGCTGTTAGATTAATGTAATACCACCGAAAACAAGTAAGGTAAAAAAAAAGTAATTTAACAATTAGCAGTGTTTAACAAGGAGAGAGATCACGCCTCAGAAATCACTAGAGACTACTTGTAGTAAAACTGTCACAATTACAACTTCATGTACCATGGGGTAAACCACTGGGATCTGGGATGGGAAGAGGAGGTGGGTAGGAACAATATAGGAGGGCCGCAAATGGAAGTAAGGCTATATACAACATATTCTACACCTTAACACAGAAATGTAAGAGAAACTCAATCCTCAAGACGCCTCCAGGAGGAATTCTAATTCTTGAAATCTATTTGAAACTGTCAGCTATAGACCCATCTGCAAGAGCATACTCAAGAGGAACAGAAATAGAACAGGGGGATGAACACTGTGAATCAGTTACTCATTTCAAAGTTGTTTCTGCTCTCACACAAGGTACTGTTTTTGTAGGTGAAATAGAAGGATTGTCACGAGAAGGTAACTCCCCGTCCTCTCCCATATCAGTCTCACTGCAAGTCTGACCTCTCTTAACCACACATTTGGCAACTCTCCTGAAACTCCAACATTTACCATTGTGTGTGATAACACTCCGTTTGTTCATCTGACCAATCAATCTTTAGTGGCTTTAAGAACTTGTAATTCCCTTTTTCCACTCTTACGTGTAGCCTTATTCCCACTGCACATCCCACTTTCAGTCTGTGAAACCTTACCCTCTCAACATCATATCGCTGTTTGACTTTGGATTGTCTTCAACCCTCTTCCTTATATGTTTCAAATCCAATTTTTGGTCAGTGTCTTCCTGCTTGGGATATTTGTTCACAAGTCACTATGGACACACCTCAGAAGAGGGTAACCGCCCCTTCAGCAATCTGAAAGGACTGGTTCCAGGGACTGAATGGGGACTGACTTAGTAAGCCGCAACAACTTGCTAAAAGTCTGGCGAACAGGCACCTGGTTTTGGAAGGCTAAATGGAAATTATCTTTGAGGTGGCCGTTGCATTGCGGACACCCTCTATGTCGGGGTCAGCAAAAAACTCACCAGAAGGCTGCAGACCATTTGGAACTCGGCAACTTCACTTTCAACCTATTATGCCACACTCACGTTATACCATATGTGAAGGAGATCCACTGGCTCCTCCGTTCACAAACGAGCACAATTGAAACTCCTCACCCACACTATATAACACTGGTCCAGCGCATCTCAACAATCGCATCTGCTTTCACAAACCTTCCAGACTCATCCATTTGTCCAGACTCCCACTTGCACAAATCCCATCCATACAGAAAACCAGATCTGGCGTTTGAGCCTTCTCCTGCATCACTCCTAAAGCGTGGAACGACCTGCCGCTGCACATAAGAGTCTCCTCCTCACTTCTTGAATTCCGCAAGAAGCTGAAGACCTGGCTTTTTGAGTACTCCCAGTATGCCCTAGGTGTGGCTAGACACACACTTGCTCAGCCCTAGGGTACCCTCCTGGGTGATAGTGCGTTCCACAATCCTCCGTAACAGAACAGAACAAGGGTCTCTGGTAATCCCTCCGAGCTAAAGATATTACTCAGAAATTCCAGTACTTCTGTCGTGGTGACTCTTTCACAAAGGTTACTTCGGGCCACTTTGCGAAGTAGTCAACAAGCACAATAGCATTTTGCAGGTGGGCTGGCATTTTCCTAAAAGGACCTGATATGCGAATAGCAAGTTTCTGCCATGCAAAATGAGGCCAAGAAACTGGCTGCATTGGTGGAGAGACGTTTCTAAGATTCCTATCGCAACTGGCACACATTTTGCAATTCCTGTCCATGCTTGATCACCAGAATTGCGTTCCTGGTGAATTTTTAAGGGTTGACATACCCTTTATGTCCTATGTGGCTGGCTTTCATAATGGAGTCCCTGACACCATCCGAGAGAACACACATCATTCCTAAACATTACGTCATCCACCACACTAAGCTCTACTGCAATCTGAGTAAAAGAATGCAACTCACCTAAAAGGCTTTTGATAGGTGGCCAACCTGTGTGGGTGTTCTCCTTTATTTCACAAGCACACCATCATTGGCATTCTCAGCAAGCCATGACTCTTCAGTCATTGGTACTTCTTCCAATACGCATATCTTTCTCATGCTTGCTGCCACATCTATATCATTGTAATCGTATTTCATGTTCCCAGAATCTGGGCATGGTAGCCTTGATAAGCAATCTGCACATTTGTTGCGCTCTCCTGCTACATCGGAGGCCTCAAAACAATACTCCTGCAGTTTGGAGCATAATCTAGCAATGTGAACCAAAGGTTTCAACCCTGCCCCGGGAGATAATACATGAACAAGAGGCTTGTGGTCTGTTTGCAGTACAAACTTGTTTACCCAAACAAAATGTCTGAAATGATTTATTACACACACACAAGCTAACAGTTTGCGTTCAATAACGACTCAGCATCTTTCTGTTCCACCGAGTGTTCTGGATGCGACTCATCCTTGCCCACTTGTTGGGACAACACTGCCCCCAGACCATATACACTGGAGTCTACTGTGATAATGCATACTTTGCCCAAATAAAATGGTGTCAGGATAGGAACACTGGTGATGTGAGTTTTAACCAATCTGATGACATCTTGCTAGTCCTTTCCCCAATTGAACTCATTCTCCTTACCTAGGAGTTTCTCCTCATCAGGTCCATGACTGTAGCAAGCCTTTGGATGAACCATGAGTAGTACCAGCAATGACCACAGAAAGACAATAATTGTTTCTCAACGGTTCCATGATCTTAGCAAAATGTTGGATGAACCATGAGTAGTACTCACAAAGACCACAGAAGAAAACAATTGTTCCCTGTTTTAAGACTGAGATGCCGAATTGATGACATTTACATGTGTTTTTTCTTCTGGACCACTCCTTGTTCTGAAATGTTGTCTCATGACAAGGCCATTGCTTTTCAACTTGGAGCATACCTTGATGCTGTTTAGAGGTCTTGGTGAATACTAGCATATCGTCCTGAAAATATCTGACATTGTCTTCCATGTCTTTAAGTAGATAGAACTTAGCACACTGGAAGACAGACACCACTGATGCTAGCCTAAATGGCATACTCCGGTATTGAAAAAGACCAAACGGAGTAAGGAATGCAGTCAAGGGTCTTGATTCCTTCACCAATTCAATTTAATAATATCCTTGACAAAAGTTGAGAATGGAAAACACTGTACACCCTCCAATAAGGGAAATCATTCATTTACCTTTGGGAAAGGATGTTTGTCAAAAATAATGTTTGAGTTCAATTCTCTTTAGTCTACACACAAGGTTACCATTGCTCTTTTTGGTCAGCACTGTGGGCCAGGCCCACTCTAAGGACTCTGCATACTCAATAATCCCATTCTCTAGTAGTTCCTGAAGAAGAATTTGTTGTTGCTTGAGTACACACAGTGGCACACGTCTTAGTGGTTATCTGACATATGACAGGAGAAGATCCTTACTTCCGTTTCATTCAGTTAAAAAATCCTGTTCATCTTCCTAAGTTTCCTTTCAAAACCTGTGGAAATTCGTTTAGAAGTAAAGAACTAAAATAGTGGTCACAAATAGCCAACACTGGGTCCAATGCACCTGGATTCAGTACCATTTGGAGCAACCTGTGGTCCTTCCAATGTAAGACACATAGGCCTTTATAGGTCACACAAATTTTGATGATAGCAGTTCTTCCTTTAAACTCCAAGTCAGTTGGAAAATAACTATTGAATTCTATGGTACGCTCATCGAAGGCAACTGCTCTAATATCTGAGGCAGTCAAGATGGTAACTTGAAATGCAATCATGGAGTCAAAAACTTTCTGAGTGATGAAGGTGTAAGGAGACCTAGAATCTGCCATCACACTCACATCATGATTTATTATCTAACAAATGCAAGGTGCACATTGGAGGACTATCCAATCCCATTTCCTCTTTGTTGTCATGCTCTCTATTCACCAGGACCATGTTGTTTGGTTTAAGTTCATGATCCATTTTTGGTTTAAGCTCATGATCCATCAGTTGTTCAGCATCAGTATTAAGACTGTCAAAAACTTGTGCTACACTTGTCCTTTAAGTATGCTTCCTATCTTTACAAACTTGGGCAAAATGTCCTATGCGTCCACAAATGGCACACTCCTTCCCTGTGGCTGGACATTTCCTTGATGATACAAGGTGTGAGGTACTGCCACAGTGATAACAAGCCCATTTAGCCTCCCTTTTTCTTACTCTTGTGGGTTCTGATTTGTTCTGTTTGCTTGTGATATTACACACTTCACTGAATTTGTGTTCAGTTATGTTTCTATTGACCTCCCACACCCATGAGACAGATTGTTCAGTGGCTTTGCAGATTTAATTACTTCTTCCAGTGTGAGATCACCTATGACCCATAATATCTTCTTAGTGTGTTTGCTTTTGGTGTTGCTGTCAACTGGTCTGGTGTCATTTTGTGTTGCCTTCCCAAAGTTACAAGTTGTTGATAAGCCTCTCAAACCAGTGAGAAACTTGCCAATAGTCTCTCCATCTTTTTATTTTCTTGTATGGAAATGGTAGCATTCAAGTATGATACTTATTGATACTTTAAGCCATTTGTCAAATTGGTGAACAACCTTTTCAAATTCATCATAATCATCTTCTCCCTCAACTTTGGGTATGCTATGAAACATGTCTTGCCCTTTCAAACCAAAACAATGTAGAAGGGTGCCTTTATTGTGTTTTACTGGCATTCTGTTAGCATCAATAATTATAAGGTAAGTTTAGAATTTTTCCACCCACAGTTTCGATGAGACTGGGGGGTGTAGGAAGCTGGCTCTGTATATACGATACCAAAGTAAGGTATGGTGTGCGCAGAGTTCAGTGGATCCCCAGAGGCTTACAGATGCTAAAGTAGATAATACTAAAAGCTCTCTTTTGTGGCAGTGTGGTCAGGCAGTTAGGCTTATCAGAGGGCTGTGTTAAGCATTTGTTGTACACACTCAGGCAATAAATGATTACACATACTCAAATACTGAATCCAAGACAAATTGTTTTGTATAAAAATATTACTTTGTTAATTTTATTTTATAACAAAGAGAAACTCAGTTGCTGGTAAGTGCCAGTTTAAAATAGGAATACTTTTCAGGTACCGTAGGAATGTGTTTGCAAAAGCAATAAGAATACTTTACAGTGATACTGAAAATACTTTATGGTGTCAATCAACAGTAGCAGTAACTTAGCAAAGTAAAATATAGACAGTGCAAATATCAAGAAATGCAATGCAATCCTATGAGAGCAAAATAGTTATGCATATTTACAGGTAAGTACTCGACGTACACATCCAGTCTTCGGGGGCTTAGACCAACACTGGCCAAGGGTTGGATCAAGGTAGTTACTGCACCACCAGCGACACTGGGGCAGCCGGGTGCAGAGGTCATTGGGCCCAATGTTAGTCAATGGAGACTGAGGGCACCCACGGAGGTGCTGGTTGCAGGTAGGTACCCGAGGTTTCAGGTCACAGGCCCCGGGGGTTTAGGCAAGTACAAGGGGGCCACAAGGCAGCACCAAACATACACCACCAGCAGCACAAGGGCGGCCGGGTGCAGGGTGCAAATCAGTGTCGGGCACTCAATCCAAGTGAATTGGAATCTCGGTCGCACAAAGAGGCTGCAATGCTCAGACCAGGAGGCTGGACAAAGGTGACCAACAGCTGGGCAGGTAAGTAGAGGTGTCGGTGGATGCCTGGGCGCCATAGGCTGGACTCCCCAAAGTCGGGGGGCTGAGGATGGAGGGGTGCCTTTAGACGTCGGAACTTCTTTACGAAAGCCGGTCGCGGTCAGGGGGACCCTTCGAGATGAGGCTGCAGGCATCTTCGTGGAGTCCAGGAGAGGTCAGCCACTGATGGCTTTGAGGTCAGGATCGCTGGGGAGACTTCATTGGACAGGTGGGCCACTCAGACTCAGGCCGTGGGCATCGGGTGCAAAGTGGGCAAGAGTTGTGGTTCCAGATGGATCCGGAATCCTTTGAGTTGGTTTCTTGTGGACAGAGCCGCTGTCCTCGGGAGATCTGGTCTTTATTGAAGTGCAGGCAGTCTTGCTCAGGTTTCTGGAAGTCGCTGGCTGCAGGACAGGCGTCGTCTTCTTGCAGCGTCTTTAAGCGGGAGACAGGCCGGTAGGGCTGGGGCCAAATCAGTAATCGTATTCAGGCTTTGCTGCACGGCGTCTTCAATGTCCTTCTTCTTCTTAGATCGCAGGAATCTGAGTATCAAGGTTCAGGGGTGCCCCTAAATACTGAATTTAGGGGTGTTACAGACACTGGCAGGTAGTAGCCAATGGACTACTTACCTTTAGGGTGACTACATCCTTTGTATGTCCCCTCCCTCTGGGGAGGGGGCATCCCCTAACCTGATTGGCTAAAATCCTTCCATCCAATATGGAGTATTTTCTAAGGAGGGGGTCACCTCGGTCCGGGACACTTTAGGGGTGGTCCTTGCAGAGAGGGGCATACCTCTCCTGCTTACTAATTTTCCCACCGGTCTTGCTGCCAAATGTGGGGCTTGGTCAGAGGGGCGGGCATCTCCACTAGCTGGAGAGGCCCTGGCTAGCATAACAAAGGGCACGAAGCCTCTGAGTCACACCGCCCTGAATGCTGTTCCTGTTTGAGGGTAGGTGAGAAGCACCTCCACCCCAAGCAGGCTTTGTTCCTAACCCACGAGAGCACAAGGGCTCCCACTTCGGGGGGCCAGAAACATGTCTGAGTGTGGCAGGCTGGTGCAGACCAGTCAGCTGTACTCTAGGGAGTTGGTCATTTTTCAGGGGGCATCTCTAAGATGCCCTCTGAGTGCATGTTGTAATAAATCCAGCACTGGCATCAGTGTGGGTTTATTATGCTGAGAAGTTTGATACCAAACTTCTTAGCATTCAGTAAAGCCATCAAGGAGCTGTGGAGTTCGTAATGACAAACTCCCAGCCCATGTACTCAATATGGCTTCACTGCACTTACAATGTCTAAGAATGGCCCTGTAGGGGCATATTGCTCATACAGCTATGCCCTCACCTGTGGTATAGCGCACCCTGCCTTAGGGCTGTTAGGCCTGCTAGAGGGGTGACTTACCTATGCCACAGGCAGTTTTATAGGCATGGCACACAGGGATGTGTGCCATGTTGACTCTTAATTTTCACCTGCATCAAAACACACAGTCTGCAATGGCAGTGTATATGTGCTAGGTGAGGGGCCTCTGAGGGTGACACAATACATGCTGGAGCCCTTACAGACCCTCTTTGGTCACAAGGCCCTTGGTACCAGGGGTACCTTTAACAAGGGACTTATATGTGGGTCAGAGGGGTGCCAATTGTGAAAACAAAGGTACAGTTTTGGGAAAGAACACAGGCACTTGCAACCTGATTGGCAGGGACTCAGTGCACATTCAGTCAAAGTTCACCAGAAATCAGGGAAAAAGTGGGGAGTAACCATGAAAAAAGGGGCACTTTTCTACAGGGGGTCACTTCTGTTTTGCAAGAAACATTGAGGTGGATCATATTGTATTTTAATAAAGATAATGCTAGGTACCCAACTCGTAGTGAGTGTCTTTCAGGCTGTACAACTACACAGGGTAGCTTCCTGGAGACAACAACTTGAATGGTGATTAGTGGAAATGAAATAATGCTGCGCCACATAATAGGAAGAATGGAATCCTGGGAAAAATTTTAAAGCTGGAAAACAGAATGTTGATGTAGTTCATTTTGTAAAAGACCCACTAAAAAAATAGACATCAGATTGGAAACAAAAAAAAATCTTCTCTTTGCGCTTCTGCACAGTGGAATGCATGAAAACAAGTACATCAATGGGGACTCAAAATGGTGTCCGACTCAAATCGAGGCATAGAACGTCGTGTGGGCCACTCGCCTTTGAGGAGTTTCTCTACTCGGAAGTCCAGCCCTGAAAAGGCTTGAACAGGAGCAGGATGCATCGACTCAAAGAAAGACGTTTTCCCCCAGTGTAAGGTCTAATCAATGACGCTGTGCAGGAACATCATGGGTAGCCTGGAGCCCGGCAATGACTATGTCAGGTGTGCTAAATGATGGACGGGGGTTGCCCAATGTAAAAAAATAAAATGAACACTTACCTTGCCGGCGGGTCCGCATCTCTACTCCTGCTCTCCATGTCGGACTCGAGGAACAGGATGCACAGCCAGGCTCCCCTGACCAATCACAGCGCTGCAATGCAGCGTTGTAATTGGTAAGCCCCTGACCAATCACAATGCTGCAATGCAGCGTTGTGATTGGTCTGAGCGTCCTGGTTCTTCGCTCAGCCAGGGAATGTGGGCCTGGGCATGTTCTCCATGCAGGCTGTAATGCAGCCTGCATGGAGAACAATGAAAAGTGTGCATGATTGTTTTGGGCAGCCCGAGAGCACCGGCCAAACAGTCATGTGCACTTAGGAGTGGGCAAACCACTGCTCCATCTGCCCTACTGCGAGAGCAGAGCCGCTCTGCCCGCAAGCAAAGCAGCACGTAAACATAAAATGATAATAGCTCAACGTTATTATCGTTTTATGTTTCCTTTACTTTGCACTGCTTAAAAGCAGTGGGGCGACGCTCCTCCGCCATAGCAGAGGAGTCGCCCCTGGAACTAACCCCATTTTGAGATTTGGAAAACTTTTTCCAAATTGCAAAATGTGTTTAGCAACCTATACCGAACTGCAATTTGGAAGAGGAATTTGACAGCATTCCTTCCAAATTACTGGGTAGATGTGTAAAAATAGTCTGCAACTGTAACTCCAGTCACAAATCCTGTTTCTCTTATTGACTCCGAAGCTGGGATGGGAAATGATTTGCAAAGAAGAAGGGGTCTCCTTCACCTTTGAGAATTGGTGTGGTAGCTTCATGGTTAGTACGCAGTGATAGAGTGGACCTCTGCTTGATCTCCAAAACGGAAAAAAAAAATCTTTTTACAGTAGCCCGGCTTCCTTTAAGAAACTAGAGCTGCTTTAAAAAAATGTTTTCCAATTTGGAAAGCAATCACAGAGATTGTGGTCTGCTGTCCTTTACAGACCACCATCCATGTGTTTGTAGCCAATCACTTTGCGTCGCATATTGTGACCAGCATAGTTAATGTTAATTAGACAGGTCATTCTGCAGCCTTCTGCAATTGAGTATTTTGTGAAGCAATCGATTTGTAATATGTCAGTTCAGAAAAGCAGATTGCTTTCTCAAAACATCAGTGTGTGATTTGCAAATGTAATGTTTGTACATCAGGCCCTAGATTCCGATTTCCTTTAAAGATATAATAATCGCTACTGGATGAAAAACATGTATTGCATTCGGGCACTTAGCAGCAATGTATGGGACTGTTCTTCAGGACTTAAGGTGAGTATGGAACAAGGTCCAAGGCCACACCAACAGGTCACTTCAGGGGGCTCTGGGGCATCCGGGTGCAGAGGTTTGTCATGGCGTCTGGTGTCCAATTTATTTTAATGGGAGAACGGTCCGGTTGCAAAGAGGCTGCAAGCTGGGACAGGGAGCCAATCCGGGGGAACCCACAGGGGGCACGACCCTTGAGATCCTTGGGCACACAGGGCCACCTTTGGTCCACTTCTCCTCAGGCTGTGGGGCCCAGTGCTGTGGTGTATTTTGGTGTCAGATTCCGGTGCAGGAGTCTCTCGTGGTTGGAGGGGGACTGCAGAAAGAGGCTGCAAGCGGCGACTGGCAGTCCAGTCTGGGCATACCCAAGCATGGGCTTAGTTCTTGTGGGTCTGGGTACCCCGCTGGCACCGTCACCTCCCTTGGACTTGGGCTCTGGAGTGCGGATGCATCGGTGCTTTGAGACGTTGGGTGGTGGAGGTCAAAGACTCGTGTCTCAGTCTTTGTTTTGCAGAAGAGGAGCAAACAGGACAGCTGGTCCCCTCACGAAGTGGGTCTCACTGTCCCTGAAGTCCCTCAAAATGCAGGTCACTCTTCCTCGGCGTTGGTGTCCAGTCTGGGTACAACAAGTCTTGGCTGCTGCAAGGGGCCATTACCTCGGGTATTGGTCCTGTGCGGCTTCGTTCTGGTTTCCTCTCACTCAGTGGGAGGACAGATCTGATCTTCAGGAGCACAGGGTCCTCTTCCTGGGGAAGGCTGGCTGGGGAGCAACAGTTGGGTGGGCTGCACCTTGCGTCTTTGGTGCCTGCGTCTGCAGGGGAGTAGCTCCTCTACTCCAAGGATGTTTTTTCAGGCAATTGGCGAAGCACTGGTTTATTGGAGACTGCACAGTGGCAGGACAAGTCTGCTTCTTCTACGATTGTTGTTGGCAGGGTTGGCGCCAAGTCAGTCGTTGCTCCTCGGTTCTCGTGGCAGAAATCTTCTTTGTCCACTCCTTCTCTTGACCTGTCAGAATCTGAAGATCTGGTATCAGGGGGGCTCATAAATACTCAATTTAGGGGGCGTTAAATAGGGGCGTTAAGGGGAGTAAGTGGTAATAGCTAATGGGCTACTTACCCCTGAGGTCACTACACCTCCTAGATGACCACTTCCTGTGGGGAGTGGGCATCACCCTGTCCCAGAATTCCTAATTCCACAACACACAATATGGGGGAATTTCTAAAGTCGTGTTCACATCAGACTTGGTCACCCTAGAGGAGTGCCCAGCCTGGCAGTGCAACACGCCTCCTGCATAGCTATTTTACCGCCTGTCCTGGTGCCAGATGGCACAGGGCAAGGGGGTCAGCATCCTCTCCTGTGAGAGAAGCCAGACTTGCATACCAAAAGGCAGTGGGCTCTTTGAAGCCCCCTGCCTTGGAATGCTAATTTTACCAGCCTTCCTGAAGGAGGGGGTGATAACACCTCTCTCCAGAGCAGGCATTGTTCCTGACCTCCTGAGAGCAAATGCTCTCACCCCTGGGGTTTAGAAACTCGTCTGTGGCAGCAGGCAAGATTGAACCAGTCAGTTAGCACAGTAGAAGGCTGGTAGGTTTCAGGGGGTACCTCTAAGGTACCCTCTGGGTGCATGCATTAATAAATTCATCACTGAAATCAGTGTGGGTTTATTAAAACATGGTGTTTAATACCAAACACCTTATGTTTCAGTGAAGCCATTATATAGCTTGGGAACTCGTTTTGACCAGTGCCCAGTACATACCTTAAAATGGCTTCCCTGCTCACTTGCAATATCTAGCAATAGAACTAGACATCACAGGAGCATATCTGCTCATGCAGATATGTCCTCACATAAAATGTAATGCACCCTGCCATAGGGCTCATGGACTGCTGTAGGGGTGACTTACATATATTAGATGCTGTTTAACATCCATGTCTCCCCTCTAGCCAAACTGATTAGGGACCATGGTTTCTCACTTGTATCATATACAGATGATACTCAAATCATCATATCTATCTCATCAACAACAGATCCAACTGCAGACAGATTCCATAGCTGTCTTGGTCATATCATGACCTGGATGCACAAAAACTTTCTAAAGCTGAACACTAATAAAACGGAGGTCATGGAGTTTGGTAATGGACCTCCAATATGGACCCAGGCATGGTGGCCCGCAGAGGCAGGTGCCTGCCCGGTTCCTGTCACCAAAGTCAGGAACCTAGGAATCTTGTGTGATGCTCAACTTAACTTCTCAGGACAAATAAATCAACTGACCTCTGCCTGCTACCTTCTTTTAAAAATACTCCAAAAAATTCTGCCCTTCTTACCTATGGAGTTGAGGAAAACCATAGTGGTAGCCCTCATTCTCTCCTGTTTGGACTACTGTAACGCCCTGTACTTGGGCGTAAACAAACGTCAGTTGTCCAAACTCCAATCCCTGCAGAATGTGGCTGCACGCACCCTTCTCAACATTCCAAAATTCAGTCACATCTCGGACGCCATCAGAAACTTACACTGGCTCCCAGTTGAGCAGCGAATTAAGTTTAAAGCTCTTTGCCTTGTTCATAAAGCCATGCATGGAGGGGCACCCAACGACTTCCAAAAACTTTTCCAATGGCATGCACCTCGCCGGATGCTAAGATCGGCCAATAAAGCTCTGCTCTCCGTGCCCAGAGTTAGAAGAACCAGGTGGGGTGGAAGATGCCTCTCCTTTCTGGCATCGAAGCTCTGGAACGAACTTCCTTTAAACATCAGGCTACTCTCTTCAAGATCTCAGTTCAGGAGTCAGATTAAAACCTGGCTCTTCCCTCGCAATCAATGACCAAGACCTTCCTGACCTTCCGTACCTTCTTGCTTTCTCAGCGCCAAGAAGCCTCGGCATTCGTGTGCTTTATAAGATTTTACTTACTGTAGGACTTGGCCTTTTTGGCTAAAGTTCCCTACATTTTTTGCTTTCCCCATAGACCGTTTTCCTGACATAGAGTTGCCAATTTAGATGCTTTGGGTACTTTGCCACTGCTGATCAGTGTCAAAGTACAAGTGTTCCCTGTGTAAAGTGTAGTGGTAATTGGTTGGCCATGATTGGTATGTTTGCTTTACTAGTAAAGTCCCTAGTGATGTGCACTGTGTCTGCCAGGGCTAGTAATGCAAAGGTGCGCGGAGAAGGGAACTCAGGCCTGCAGTGTAGGGCCTGCACGCAGTTTGCTAAGTTAGCATGTTGTCCTTACAAGTGCAACCACTTGTCAGGCCTTACTTTCCCTTTTGCGTACACAGTGGGCACCCCTGTGGTACGTCCCGGGTAACCCCTGGGCAGGGTGCAGTGTAGGTAAAAGGCAGGACATATACTGTGGTGTGTGTTATGTCCTGACAGTGAAAAACACTCCATTTAGTTTTTCACTGGTGAAAGGCCATCCTGCCCATAGGACAGAATGGGGGAGGCTGGGTATTGTGTTTGTTAGCCTAGTTTCCCATAAGTTTAAAATGGAGAGGTGAAGTTTAGTATGTATGAACTCACAGCGTCATAACACATCTTTCTATGAAAGTGGTTTTGTCACTGTGTGTTCAGAAACCACTCTTTTAGAAAGTGGCTGAGTTTTGTGCTTTAAGCATTTCTGTGTGTCTCTGCTGAATGTGGATTGACTGTCTGGATCTGAAAGGGGAGAGGAGCTGGGGGAGGTCTTGACCCAGGGAGGGTTGAGATGGCACCAGGCTGACCTGCATCTGGAGAGTAGACGAGGAAAAGCACTGGGAGGTGAAGAGGCCTGGGTTGCAGCTATAAAACAATTGACCCATCTCCTGCTGAGTGATTAAGGATCCAGACCCCCAGTATCAAAGGGAGAAAGGTGACACTGGGAGGGAGACACCCAGAACTGATTTAGGCAGGGGTCAGGGACCCCTGAGCACAACGAACTTCAAAGACATTTAGGGGTATAACTATGAGAGCTGAGACCCCTGAATGTTGGAAAAGAAATGGATTGAGACTGAAAAGGCTTGAACCCTTTCGTGGTCAAGAGGCACCTCTGCTAAGGAAGGAACAACTTAAGAGACTGCTGGGAAGGACTGACCCTTGCTTCGTGATCTGGGGCTGGTCTGCAGTTTGCTGTTTTAACCAAGGAAGAGGCTGTTGGGACTGTGCTGTGTGCGCTGGGTACCCCTGCTTGAAGAAGACTGTGCTTTGTGCTGTGTCTTGTTACCCCAAGGGCCCGAGGTGAGCTGGCTCCCTGTTTGGAAACACAGGAACATAAAAGTTTCCGGAGAAGTTTCAAGCGACGTGGTGGGCGCGTGATGTGGCAGCTTGAGACCCTCGGAAGGTGTGCCCTGTGATCTTGGACACACGGAGGAGAAGTGAGACTTGGACACGCTGGGTGCGTGTCGTGGTGCACAGGAGGCGTTGGTGAGGAGCGCCTGGTCAACGTGTGCATCGGAAGTGGAGTGAGTCTCGGACGCGCAGGGTGCGTGTCGTGGTGCACAGGAGGCGCTGGTGAAGAGCGCCTGGTCAGCGGGTGCATCGGAGGTGAAGGGAGTCTCAGACGCGCAGGGTGCGTGTCGTGGTGCACAGGAGGCGTTGGTGAGGAGCGCCTGGTCAACGTGTGCATCGGAAGTGGACTGAGTCTCGGACGCGCAGGGTGCGTGTCGGGGTGCACCGGAGGCGCTGGTGAAGAGTGCCTGGTCATCGAGTGCACCGGAGGAGAAGTGAGGCTCGGACACGATGAGCGTGTCGGGGTGCGGCCGAAGGCGTTGGTGAAGAGCGCCTGGATATCAGGGCACTGGAGTTGGAGTAAGTCTCAGTGAAGCAGTGTGCGTGCTTTGGTGCAACCTTGGGCTGTGGAGGTGATCGGCTGATCATCGTGTGCACCGGAAGAAAGTGAGTCTCTGCAACGCGGTGTGCGTGTCTTCGTGCCAACTGAGACCGCAGGAAGGAGTGCCTGGTGAACGTGCACTCGGAGTCGACGTGAAGTCCCATCAGCGTTGGGTGTGTGGCTTTGTGCCAGAGGAGACCCGGAGGGTGCTGTGGTGAAGGTGCACCCGGAGTAACGTAATCTCAGGGGCGTGGGGTACGTGTGCCCTGCGGCTGCCTGAGACCTTCCTAACAGTCGCAGCCCGGACCGGCAGCCCCGGAGGAGCTGAGTTGCCAGGCCGAGCCGCTGAGGCCCATTGAGAAAGTTCTACACGGAAGGCCCAGTTCGCTGAAGGAGGAGAGGAGAGTGGGGTCGCGCCCCCAGGTAACGTGGATCACTGCCTGGGCGTGGTGAGGGCTTGGAGGGACACTCTCTCGGCCTCTCAGTCCTTCTGGCGACGTGAGCCTTTGCTTCGGCTCAGATTGGGGCCCGTACTGCGTTCAGGAGTGGCAGTACTGGGGCCAGAGTGAGAAGCTGTACTTTATGTCATCGTTGATACGTGTGGGGGGCAACTGTTATCGAAGAGGCTGACTGTCGTAATACACATTGCCAATATTGCTGCTAACGAACTGCTGGACTGTCTTATGACGCCTCACATTATTTCTGCATAACGAAGTACACGATTGTAGCTCTACGCATTGCATTATTTCTCCATTGCAAAGTACAGCATTGTAGCGGCCCGCATTGCATTATTTCTTCATTGCAAAGTACATGATTGTAGCTATGCATGGCATTATTCCTTCATTGCAAAGTACATGATTGTAGCGGCGCGCATTGCATTATTTCTTCATTACAAAGTACGTGATTGGGGTGTGACGCATTGCATTATTCCTTCATTGCGCAGTACATGATTGTAGCGGTACGCATTGCATTATTTCTCCCATTGCAAGGTACCGGGGTGTATCGTTGCGCATTGTATTATTTCTCCTTTGCCCAGCACAGGATTGTATCGTTACGCAGCGCACTATTGTTTGTCCATTGCAACGTGTGTGATTCTAGCATTGCGACCAGCATAGCATTTTGAAAGCGGTGGTTGGGATTTGAACCTACCAGCCAGCCGGAATGAATATTAGCCTTTATTACATGTTGGCTTATGTATCGTGTGGTCTGATCGTATATCTTTTTACATAAAGTTTATACTCGTTTTATCAAACTCGTGTGGAGTCCATTTGTGGTGTCAACAGTGGGTTGTTGTGAGTGTGGTTGCACATACTGTACACTCGTGCCTTGGAGATAGGCCTGGCTGCTCATGGCAAGCTACTAAGGGGGTGAGCAGGGCTATCTCAAACGGTGTCCTTACTTGGCCTAACGTTGAGTGAGGAGTCCCAGGTCTCGCATTTGGTGACAGTGGTGCGGGACGGGGACTCCGGCTTCCAACATTTGGCGGCAGAGCGGTGGGATACGATCCTAACGTAATTGAAATGCGTGTGTGCAAAACCACTCACAGTAATTGGTGTACATCATAAATTGATCGCAGACCACGACGCAACAACATATTGTTTTGAATTGTTGGTTCTATTGTTGAGTAACCTTTAAACCACACATCATGTCTCAGGAGGGGAGCCAGATAGCCGGTGAGGCTGCGGCTGCAGAATTAGAGTTTAACATTGAGGCATTGTTGACCTACAAGGTTGATCAGTTGAGGAAATTCTGCAGAGCTTTGGGATGTCCCATGAAGGGTAGCGCCAAGAAGGAGGAGCTGCAAGTGGCCTTGAGGGCCTGGTGGGAAGCCAAAGAGGCTCAGGAGACGGGTGATGTTGAGGTGGATGAGGATGACCCAGGGAATGGATTTGGTCCACAGGATTTGCCAGTGGAGGGACCAGCCGGAGGGGCTGGTAGTAGCCATTCAGGGAGGAGTTTTTCACCTGAGGAGTTGGAGGAAAACCAAAGGGTCAGACTGCATGAGTTGGAGGTGTTAAAACTTAAAACTCAAGCAGAGGAGAGCAGGAACGCTCTCGCGTTGGAAGAGAAACGGGTTCTCTTCGCTCATGAGTTAAGCATGAGGGAACTGGACATTAAGGGTAAACAAGCAGAGTCCAGTTCGAATGGTGGCAGCGCACAGCCAGTGCCAAGTGTGGATGAGTACAAGTGTGCACTGGAAGATTGGGTAGTGGTTAGCATGGTAAATGATTTGGAGGGGTTGTCCAATTTGGCCCCAGGGGAGCCTAGGCTCAGAAATTATTTTCCAGGATTGCGCCACCCCGGGTTAAGGTATGGGCTCCTTGATTCCCGGGAGCCTGCACGAGAACCGGACCCCTGGTCATGGGTCCAGGGGCCTGAAAAGGTCCCAGAGAGGGAAGAAGGGCCAAGTGGCGCAAGGAGATCGAGAGTAGTGAGGAGGTTTTGTTGGCTAGCCCCTTGTCTCAAAAGAGGGGGAGGAACAGTAAGCAGCACCCCCAGGGATCAGCAGCACCACCCAGGAAACTGGGGGGGCCGTAGGAGAGCCCCCGGGTGGAGGACTAGTGCCTACTTGCCAGAGGTGTGAGGAAGGACACCTAGCGTCAGGAGGGCGTGGGGAGTCTGTAGCCAGAGCTCCTGCCGTCCTGAAGTTTGAGGGTGCCATTCCTAAGTGGCAGGCCCAGAAAAATAAATGGAAGGATAAAAGAGGGTTGTGTTCCCCAGTGGGAACACCCGTGGGACAATGTCCAGCCAGTGGGGCTGGGTCCCCTAGAAGTGACCAGGGTGAACCCATTTTTAGCCTGGAGGGCAGGATGACTGGAGGTAGTATCCTGACCGATGGGCCTTCCCAGGGTACCACTCCAGGGTGGGGTTGGCATGGGTCCAGCACCCCTGGAGGGGTCCCCCTGGCCGGGACGGATCCATGGAACAGCATTGTTGGCTCAGTGAGTAGTGATCAAGAAGACCCCTGGGGTCAGGAAGGCGTGGAACAGGAGGGTGTCCCTGTGGTAGAGGGCCTGCGTCCTGGTTCTATCGCCCGAGCCGGGAAGTCCATCAAGGTAATGATTGGTCTACCCTGGCTTTTGGCTGGGAGGGGGTTGTGTAGGACTTGGCCTTTTGGCTAAAGTTCCCTAAACTTTTGCTTTCCCCTAGACCGTTTTCCTGACATAGAGTTGCCAATTTAGATGCTTTGGGTACTTTGCCACTGCTGATCAGTGTCAAAGTACAAGTGTTCCCTGTGTAAAGTGTAATGGTAATTGGTTGGCCATGATTGGTATGTTTGCTTTACTAGTAAAGTCCCTAGTGATGTGCACTGTGTGTGCCAGGGCTAGTAATGCAAAGGTGCGCGGAGAAGGGAACTCAGGCCTGCAGTGTATGGCCTGCGCCCAGTTTGCTAAGTTAGCATGTTGTCCTGACAAGTGCAACCACTTGTCAGGCCTTACTTTCCCTTTTGCGTACACAGTGGGCACCCCTATGGTAGGTCCCGGGTAACCCCTGGGCAGGGTGCAGTGTAGGTAAAAGGCAGGACATATACTGAGGTGTGTGTTATGTCCTGACAGTGAAAAACACTCCATTTAGTTTTTCACTGGTGAAAGGCCATCCTGTCCATAGGACAGAATGGGGGAGGCTGGGTATTGTGTTTGTTAGCCTAGTTTCCCATAAGTTTAAAATGGAGAGGTGAAGATTAGTATGTATGAACTCACAGCGTCATAACACATCTTTCTATGAAAGTGGTTTTGTCACTGTGTGTTCAGAAACCACTCTGTTAGAAAGTGGCTGAGTTTTGTGCTTTAAGCATTTCTGTGTGTCTCTGCTGAATGTGGATTGACTATCTGGATCTGAAAGGGGAGAGGAGCTGGGGGATGTCTTGACCCAGGGAGGGGTTGAGATGGCACCAGGCTGACCTGCATCTGGAGAGTAGGCGAGGAAAAGCACCGGGAGGTGAAGAGACCTGGGTTGCAGCTATAAAACAATTGACCCATCTCCTGCTGAGTGATTAAGGATCCAGACCCCCAGTATCACAGGGAGAAAGGTGACACTGGGAGGGAGACACCCAGAACTGATTTAGGCAGGGGTCAGGGACCCCTGAGCACAACGAACTTCAAAGACATTTAGGGGTATAGCTATGAGAGCTGAGACCCCTGAACGTTGGAATAGAAATGGATTGAGACTGAAAAGGCTTGGACCCATTTCGTGGTCAAGAGGAACCTCTGCTAAGGAAGGAACAACTGAAGAGACTGCTGGGAAGGACCGACCCTTGCTTCGTGATCTGGGGCTGGTCTGCAGTTTGCTGTTTTAACCAAGGAAGAGGCTGTTGGGACTGTGATGTGTGCGCTGGGTCCCCCTGCTTGAAGAAGACTGTGCTTTGTGCTGTGTCTTGTTACCCCAAGGGCCCGAGGTGAGCTGGCTCCCTGTTTGGAAACACAGGAACATAAAAGTTTCCGGAGAAGTTTCAAGCGACGCGGTGGGCGCGTGATGTGGCAGCTTGAGACCCTCGGAAGGTGTGCCCTGTGATCTTGGACACACAGAGGAGAAGTGAGACTCGGATGTGCTGGGTGCGTGTTGTGGTGCACAGGAGGCATTGGTGAGGAGCGCCTGGTCAACGTGTGCATCGGAAGTGGAGCGAGTCTCAGACGCGCAGGGTGCGTGTCGTGGTGCACAGGAGGCGTTGGTGAAGAGCGCCTGGTCAACGTGTGCATCGAAGGTGAAGTGAGACTCGGACACGCAGGGTGCGTGTCATGGTGCACCGCAGGCACTGGTGAAGAGCGCCTGGTCAGGGGGTGCATCGGGGATGAAGGGAGTCTCGGACGCGCAGGGTGCGTGTCGTGGTGCACAGGAGCCGTTGGTGAGGAGCGCCTGGTCATCGAGTGCACCGGATGAGAAGTGAGGCTCGGACACGGTGAGCGTGTCGGGGTGCGGCCGAAGGCGTTGGTGAAGAGCGCCTGGATATCGGGGCACCTGAGTTGGAGTAAGTCTCAGTGAAGCAGTGTGCGTGCTTTGGTGCAACCTGGGACTGTGGAGGTGATCGGCTGATCATCGTGTGCACCAGAAGAAAGTGAGTCTCTGCAACGCGGTGTGCGTGTCTTGGTGCCAACTGAGACCGCAGGAAGGAGTGCCTGGTGAACGTGCACTCGAAGTCGACGTGAAGTCCCATCAGCGTTGGGTGTGTGGCTTCGTGCCAGAGGAGACCCGGAGGGTGCTGTGGTGAACGTGCACCCGGAGTAACGTAATCTCAGGGGCGTGGGGTACGTGTGCCCTGCGGCCGCCTGAGACCTTCCTAACAGTCGCGGCCCGGACCGGCAGCCTCGGAGGAGCTGAGCTGCCAGGCCGAGCCGCTGAGGCCCATTGAGAAAGTTCTACACGGAAGGCCCAGTTCGCTGAAGGAGGAGAGGAGAGTGGGGTCGCGCCCCCAGGTAACGTGGATGACTGCCTGGGCGGGGTGCAGGCTCGGAGGGACACTCTCTCGGCCTCTCAGTCCTTCTGGCGACGTGAGCCTTTGCTTCGAGATTGGGGCCCGTACTGCATTCAGGAGTGGCAGTACTGGGGCCAGAGTGAGAAGCTGTACTTTATGTCATCATTGATACATGTGGGGGGCAACTGTTATCGAAGAGGCTGACTGTCGTAATACAAATTGCCAATATTGCTGCTAACGAACTGCCGGACTGTCTTATGACGCCTGACATTATTTCTGCATAACGAAGTACACGATTGTAGCGCTACGCATTGCATTATTTCTCCATTGCAAAGTACAGGATTGTAGCGGCCCAAATTGCATTATTTCTTCATTGCAAAGTACATGATTGTCGCTACGCATTGCATTATTCCTGCATTGCAAAGTACATGATTGTAGCGGCGCGCATTGCATTATTTCTTCATTGCAAAGTACGTGATTGGGGTGTGACGCATTGCATTATTCCTTCATTGCGCAGTACACGATTGTAGCTGTACCATTCCATTATTTCTCCCATTGCAAGGTACCGGGGTGTATCGTTACGCATTGTATTGTTTCTCCTTTGCCCAGCACAGAATTGTATCGTTACGCAGCGCACTATTGTTTGTCCATTGCAACGTGTGTGATTCTAGCATTGCGACCAGCATAGCATTTTGAAAGCGGTGGTTGGGATTTGAACCTACCAGCCAGCCGGAACAAATATTACCCTTTATTACATGTTGGCTTATGTATCGTGTGGTCTGATCGTATATCTTTTTACATAAAGTTTATACTCGTTTTATCAAACTCGTGTGGAGTCCATTTGTGGTGTCACCAGTGGGTTGTTGTGAGTGTGGTTGCACATACTGTACACTCGTGCCTTGGAGATAGGCCTGGCTGCTCGTGGCAAGCTACTAAGGGGGTGAGCAGGGCTATCTCAAACGGTGTCCTTACTTGGCCTAACGTTGAGTGAGGAGTCCCGGGTCTCGCATCTGGTGACAGTGGTGCGGGACGGGGACTCCGGCTTCCAACACTTACTTACTTAGATGCAGTGACTTTGGCATGACACACAGGAGTGTGTCATGTTGTGTTTTCACTCATGGTTTGCTCCATGTCACGCAGCCTGCACTGGCAGTCTGGGTTGAATCTGTATGTGGGTCTCTTAGGGTGGCATAAGATATGCTGTAGCCCTTAGGGACCCTCTTTAGTACCCCTGCTCTAGGTACCTGGAGTGCCATTTACTAGGGACTTACAGGGATGCTAAAGTCCTTAGACAATTGTAGCACAATTAGACTTTACCTTGTTGTAGGGAAGGGGCACTGGCACTGGTGTCTGTTTAGCATTCCTCTGTGCCTTATCAGAGTCAAAGATCTGCATCTAGTAGCTAAAAAAGGGGCAAAAAGTGGTGGGCAACTGCAAACAAAGCCCAATTCCTTACACATATAATTTGAAACTTTCCTCTGATCTTCTTAATGCTTCTTCAACTTCATCTATCTCACCTTACCTCTGTTGATGCTCTGAAAACTACTTGAACTTCAGGTCGCAAATACTGCCATAAAACGTATTTTTGCTCTCAACAGTCATTCTGTCAGTCTCTATGACCTTCATGTAAGTTAAGAACTCCTCTTTCCACCTACTCAATGGTATGGGTGGTTATCCTTTGCATTTGAGAAAACGTGCAAGAGGATCAAACTACTTGGTACCATACACACTATTCATAGTATGGTACAACGAAAGCATTAGAATACAATAACAGATATGGTACAGTTATGGGTTAATATAGTGCTAAAGATGTTGATGATTAATTTCTCTAACTGGATATGCATAATTAACTAATGAGTGCATGATGAACAATGATGTGAAATTTGGTGTGTATGACAAAGAGGAATCCACTCCAGCTCTAAGGCTTCTCCCTGCCACCGAAAGGAATTGGTTGCATTAAAGAGTACTTACGCCCTCCTCTAGAGCCAATGGTCCTGGTGATACTGAGATATAATGAACAAGTTTCTTTGAAGGACAAACTTGGATCTGTAGCTTCACAGGAAGGGGAGTGATGCCTTGCTGGCAAACCACTGATCAAAGTGAGTGTTTCACCAATGAGTATGAGCAGAGGAGGTAATTTCTTCCAAAACAGGGAGCTCCTACATACGCTCCTTAATGCAATGCATTGGTTCCCTCACAGTGCAGGAGTGGAAGAACAATTCCCAACTGAGATTGGATTGTGCTGAAATGGAACCCAGCGTCCGTTGACACCACGGTTGTAGTTGCTGGCAATAATTGACGACTCCAGAAGCAGCAAGTGAATCTAAACTTCCAATGAAGCATGGCAAAAGTGTGAAGGCAGAAGAGGCACCAACAATGGTTGTTACCATTATTAGAAAAAAAAGCAAGAGAACTCTCATAGATTAGTCATCTTTATATCTTTGTTCCAGCACAGGGCTGACTCTAACTGTCAAAATTGAAAACAAGCCCAAGTCCAATCACGCACACCATAATGTATCACCAACAGTCCATCAGTAAGTATGCAAATATAAAAACACATCAAGATTTGATTAACTATTTTAGCTGCTAACAGTGAGATTTATTCCAGATGATGCACCTTGTCAGAGGAGAGATGGGGAGGTGACAGGGCTTCACTCAGGGCACATGAGGAGGTGGGAGTGATTGGTTCAGCTCTGTTCTGAATGGAAGAGAGTTGAAGCAAACCTCATCTGTGGGTGATATTATTCCAGGTCCTGCGTGCAAAACGTCAAAGGTTTTGTTCTTTAGTCTCATCTTTGTTTTTTTAATCCTTTGTGTGCCTCTTTTTACAGAATGGTCATGTCATGGTTTTGTGGTTTGTGTTGGCCTCCTGAAATGGTGATTTGTTTGGCCAGGTACGGAGGTCTGTTGGTTATTACTGCCTTGTAGGTGGTTCAGCAGATCTTGAAGATACATGCCATCAGAGAGATACAACTGTATATCATATTTTATGCACCTCCTTCTCCCACTTGGAAATATAATGAACTTAGGGCCTTACTTAGTCTCTGGCGAGAGGTCTGCTTGTCCCTAGGTCAGCACTCCCCTGGCAGACAATTGCACACCATAATTACTGATCCCCACCTGCAAGGCAAAGATCTCTATGCCTTCTGTGCATCAGTACAGCAGATGCACTGAAAGCAGGACTGAATTCTGAACAGTTGTCATCTTTTTTTCATGCGTCCAGCCTTCATTTTAGTTTCACACAAACAAATGTTAAAGCTGGAGTTTGTGGGGGGCGTGGCTTGCCGAGCAGCGTAATGGCAGCTCGCTAAGAGGGCTCCGCTGGCCGCAACAAGATCCTGAATAATCCTACCTTTGTGAGCGGTTGCAGTCGCCAAGGAACATCAAACCGAGAGAGGCGAGAAGAGGGGGCTACCGCAGGAGGCAAAGAAAAAACTGCAGAAGCCCTCGGTGCCGAAAAATCCGCAGACGTAGGCAGAGAGACGGTGGGCCCTGCTGTGCGGTCTGCTGCGGCAGCCGAAGCAAACGAGATGCCCCTCGCGATGCGAGACCCTGCTGACGATCGGGAGGCTGGAGCGAGCCTACAGTAGAAGGTGACCCTGCCCTTGCGCCGCAAATCAACGGTGTTAAATGCAGAGATCGCCGGCCTGAGAATACATAGAGCAGGAGAGCCCGGGCCTACCTGGTGACGCTACGCATGTCCACGCGGCCTGCTCGGCCCATAGGGCGGTGGATCCTGAGCCACGTAACCCGCAGAAGGCACCCTGATGGTAGGAGCGGAGAGACAAACAATCACGAGCACGGAGCAGGGGGAGGCTGTGCTGCGGAAGGCGGGCCCAGAATTACGAGGCGGTGGGCTGAATCCCCAGGCCTGTGTGTGCAGCGGCTGCCGAGCGAGGCCCCTGAGGCAGAGAAGACCTTCGCAGTGAGTGAGCCGGGCGGGGGCCCTAAGGGAGTGTTGAGCTGTTCCTAGGTTCCCGATGCACTCCTTAAACCGTCGGAGAGACGTGGCATCGGAGCCCTGGATGCAGAGACACCGGCCGAATCCACGCTTAGAATAGCAGGGGACCGGCCTAGACAAGGCGCAGGGGCCCTGGCCGTGGACCGCATCAGTGGACCACCTGATCACTCAAGCGATTCCATACCTCCTGACCCCGGCCTTAACGAAACGGTGAAATACGCCCAGGGCTACCGGACTCGTGCCTCATTGAGCGCAGACGCTCCAGCGGAGTTCCAACACAGGGCACACCTGAATCGGGAGGCATCATTTGCGGATCCCTTGGAAGGTGCATCCTAGGGGCCCCCCACCTGGCAACCCAAAACTTGTGTTTGATCCGTTGAATGTACTGAGCGCCATTCCTAGGCTTGTGTACAGACAGCTGCTGTGCGGAACCGTGGTAGACTGAGACTGCTTGGTGGTGCACTTCTGGATTTGGTGTGTAGACATCCAGCGGCATGGGCAAACATGACGCCAAGCAGGCCAAGCTCTCTTTTGAGCACAAAAGACTCACAAAGCATAAAGATAACGATGTGGACACTGACAACGAATCTGGCACTAGAGAGGGAGCCGAGGGAGGAAGCGATGACTGCCGTGCCCTCCTACTGGAAATGAAAGCTAGCCTAAAAACTATTGATCAGAAGCTGGACTTGATGAATACCAGGATGGACCAGGTGAAGAGTCAGGTGGACTCCTATGAGGAGCGTCTGGATGCACTGGACAACCGAGCTACTGAGCAACACGAGTTTCAGATAGAAACAAAGGAACAATTGCTAAACATGGATAGAGTACTGAACATTATTAAGGCCAAGAATGAAGACTTAGAGGCCCGCACTCGTAGAAATAATCTACGCATCACGGGAATCCCTGAGACAACAGCGATAGTGAAGATGGAAACATACGTGGAGGGCCTGATGCATGAACTATTCGACCCAGACCTCTCAGCACTCTTTATAGTGGAGAGAGCTCACCGCACTTTGGGGCCCAAACCTCCGGTGGGCTCTACACCGCGACCAATCTTAGCACGCATATTAAATTACCGGGACCACGATGCAATTCTCCGATTGGCCAGAGTGAAAGGTAACATTAATCATAAAGGTAACAACATCTCCATCTATCCAGACTTTACCCCAGCAGTACAGGCAGCCAGACGCGAATTCGTGCCAATAAAAAGATTGTTGCGACAAGCAGAGATTCAATATGCCTTACTGTATCCGGCCAAGTTGAAGATTAGTTATGAGGGGTCGGCGCACCACTTCACGGATGCCAAAACTGCGCTAAAGTTTGCCAAACATATCGGAAAGTCCACACATGCTGCAAAATCGCCCTTTAAAGAAACTCTTGGAACTGGTCTCAGTGATAATGACTGAGTGTGAGGGACTGTACTCTCAGCTATTCTTTATCCTAATGGGGTTACAGAGGCTAATGTTATAAGATTCCCCCTTTTTTTTCAAAATACAGTTGATATTGTAGGCCTCCTCATTGCAGACTACGCTTTTAAGAGCGACTGCGCCGCTCTTGCTTAACGTATGCGGCCACCCTGCCAACGTGCGGGGCTAATTGCATGCCCCCAGGGAGATCTCCCAACACTAGCCCGCAGGCACGAGTCCGGGACTGGTCTTCAGTTTGTTGTTTGTGGGGGGGTACAATTCTCAACCTAATTGGGGGGTTGGTGTGGGTGGGGGGAGGAACTGGGTAGTTATTGAAGTTGGACAGGACAGTTCAAAGATGCGTCACCCAAAGGGCAGCAACAAGAAATTGAACATTAGCCAAAGTCAGCACTATTCAGCCAGGTCTGGCTCCATTAGTGGTATGATTAGCTCACATAAGCACAGTTGTATAGAGAAGGAACCTAAACAGGCCACTTCCCCACGCCGGGTAAAGAAAGTAACAACTTAAGATGACAGAATACAAATTCCTCACATGGAACGTCAGGGGTGTAAATAATTTCCGGAAGGCTAAACTTATTCAGTCCTATTTAGCCAGACATAATGTAGATATCTGTTTCATGCAAGAAACACATCTACACAACACCTCACACACCAAATTACACAACAGACGCTGGGGTACTATCTACTCCTCAGTTTATTCGAACTACGCCAGAGGGGTATCCATCCTGATCAGACGCGGGGTGAATTGGAAAACGATTACGTCGCAGGTTGATCCAGACTGCAGATTTGTGGTCTTAGGAGGGAAACTTGGTGAGGTGTACGTCACGTTGGCGGCGATATAAGGTCCAAATGTGGACAAACCCAATTTCTTCCACGACGTCTGGGCCAAAATACAAACAGTAGGCTATGACACCATAATATGGGGGGAGACTTTAACGCGATAATAAATGATACTCTGGACAGGAGGGGTAGCTCTCATAAACTACACCCAAAATCCAGGGTAGCTCTAAATGACATAATAACTGGGTTGATAGATGTATGGAGGAAGTGGTATCCGTCAACATATGAGGGAACCTGTATCACGGCTCAACAGAACTCCTGGTCTCGACTAGATTTTTGGATGATTTCTCCAGATGCAACTACCTGGACCACAGCCATACGACCATTACCTAGGACGCTCTCTGACCATGCCCCAGTCCAGCTAATACTGTCTATTCCAGACAGCTCACCAAAATCATCTTGTTGGAGATTATCACCACACACCCGCACAGACACCCTGTTTAAAGAGGAGATCAGAGGGGACATAACAGAATACTTTTACATCAACACGGGTTCGGTGCAGACGCAGGCCACACTGTGGGAAGCATTTAAGGTTGTGATTCGTGGGAAGTGTATTTCGAGGCAAGCTGGGGTACTAAAATCTATCAGACAAACATTTAACAAGTTAGAAACAAATATTCGAGACCTGGAGTCACAATATTATACCACTGGAAACTTACAAATGCTGAGCGACATTAAAGCAAAAATTATAGAATTCGAAGAGGTAGCCAACAGAGAGGTGAAATTCCTAGGATAATATGCTCAAGCACGAAGATACGGAGAGGGTGACAGACCAGGAAAGACGCTAGCTAATACCCTACGTACTCACATCTCTGATCTATTTATAACCGAAACCTTTGATGACAACCGCAAGATGGTTAGAGGCCCCCAGGGAACACTGGAACAATTCACTAACCACTAGTCGACACTCTATAAATCCTCCTCTCAGTCTACTCCCGAAGAATTACAGGCCTACCTAGATACTCTTGAACTACTGTGGTAAAGCAGCAGCCACAGGGCCTACTTAGACAAGCCTTTCACAGTGGAAGATGTTACTCAGGTAATAAACAGCCTCCCCGCACGCAAGGCGCCTGGTTCAGATGGGCTAACAGCAGCATTCTACAAGACATATGCCGATCTGCTAGCTCCACAACTCCTACATCTATATGAGGAGGCACAGGAATTGGGGACATTCCCGCCCACAATGAGAGAGGCTATAATACTATCCCTGCTAAAACCTGGAAAATCTCCTGATGATAGAGACTCATACCGCCCTCTCTCCCTACTAAACCTCGACACAAAAATCTATGCTAAACTGCTGGCAAACCGGTTACAACCACTGTTGCCCTTGATAGCCAGACCAGATCAATCTGGCTTTATTCCGGGTAGGTCAACATCACATAACCTACGAACATTCTTCAATATACTTCACTATTTAAACTCTCAACTCCCGGCATTAGCGGCCCTCTTAGACGCAACAAAGGTCTTCGATTCTCTCAAATGGCAGTACCTATTCTCGATACTTATAAGACTGGGATTAAGCCCCACTTCCATAGGTCAGTTCTGTTCCCGTTAACCTTAAGTACCCTGCCCTATCCATTGGAATACCCTCTCTAATGGCCAACCGGCCCGACCCGATACCTAGGGATCTGGTTGTGCCAAACTACACAGGAACTCTGGAATGAAAACTATAGTAGAGCAGTGTCCTGGCTGGAAAACAAAATCAAGATATGGTCCCGTCTCCCGATTTCGCTGGCGGGGTGCATTGCTATTGCTAAAATGGTCGTCCTCCTCAAATTTTTATATTTATTTATTAATATTCCCCTCCCGCTCACAAACACCTTTTTTAAAACTATGCGTTCATTGATGATATCCCTGGTGTGGGCAGGAAATCAAGCCAGGATATCATGGGAACTCCTGACTCTCCCTCTGGCTCAGGGCGGTTTGGGTGCGCCAGACATCCCTCTTTATGCCTACTGCGCACAAACCCAATTTTTACATTACTGGCTTTATCCCACACCTTTTCAGCCACACGTGGCGGTCGAACTGGATAGAACGGCCCCAGTCCCACTTCAGGTGGCGCTATTCCAGCCATTCAAACGCCCCCGTGATGAAATTGACCCGGTCGAGACGCTAAGGTGGAGTTGGAATGGGCTGCGAAAGAGAGCTGGGTTGGAGGTTCTTTATGCCCCTTTGGCCTCGCTGGCGCAGAATCCCCAGTTGCCACCACTGGAGGAGAAAGGAAATGTTAAACTAGCTGCCACGTTGGGGATAAATAAATTTGCAGACCTCTACCCTGGGGACACATTCGTGCCGCCCCCTGACGCGGAGCGAGACACGGAGTTCACTTTTTTTGGGCTATTTCTGTATTACCGAATAAGGGCTACTTGTCGCCAGCTTCATGGCACCTTCCCCAACCAACCTCCCATTATGCACGCCCTAGAACAAATGATAACTAACCCGTCACCACGCAGATTGATCACGAGGCTTTATAGCAATATGCAAAACACCGCCGCAGTAGTGGAGCCCAAGGCACTATCGCTCTGGAATACTGAACTAGACTCCCAACTTACAGCAGAACAATGGAAATATTGTTGTGCCCAATTAAAGATGCTATCCCCTAACAACAAGTTGCGCTTAATTCATTTGAAATACCTGCACAGATTCTATCGAAACCCCTCCCAGCTACACCGCATGGGTCTGAGGCCTACGGCCAATTGCTGGAGATGTAGTGCGGTCTCTGCAACATTCTTGCATGTTGCATGGGAGTGCCCCTCTATAGCAATGTACTGGACGGAGATCTTTCACATCATCAGGGAAATTCTGAGCACACCAACCACCCCTAACCCGCTGTTAGGACTGCTAGGGTTCGTAAAAGATACCCCTACTGGCCATCAAGAATTGTATGCGATGTTATTGCTGCTTGCTAAACGCAGAGTGGCCATACATTGGAGGAAACTGCATGCCCCCTCAGTGAAGGAGTGGCTTCTAAATATTACATATTGTCAAACTCAGCTCTCGTTATTTTGGGAACTCATGCCCGCAGTGTCTAGACCTAAAGATATTTGGAGCCCCATGTTGGAGTGGTTCTGTGCACATGGTTCAGACGACATAAATCCAGTCTTACTGACCAAAGGCACTATTAATCCAAGTCCCTCAAGGTAGAAACTTACTTTTGGTATGCTATGTTGGGTCAATGTACTTTGTATTGTGTCGGGCTATCAACCCAGGGGATTCGCAAAGCTGTACCTGCTATAAGAGCTATTAATGTTCAAAACTGATTTTACATGAGTGATGCAAATGTCTGTCCTAGAGTTTTGTTAACTGTTAAGTTTTTGAATAAGTAATGCTATGTAGACAAGGATTATGCGTGCTATCCTGAAATGTCATTAACATGAAAATGCAAATAAATGTAAATGTCCAGTTTTTGTAAAGTGCGAACAATTACCCAAAGGTGTCAAGGCGCTGGGGGCCGTCAGGAAGATTAAGCAAGCTATTGCCCAGAGTCACATGGTGCTGGGCTGATCTGCCGCCGGCACCGGGGATCGAACCGTGAGCCCCCGGGTTCCGGAGTCATTTGCCCTGGCCGCTGCGCCACACCTCTTCCCTGATAAAATTTGAAGAAAAAAAAAAGCTGGAGTTTGTGCATAACAAAACATCAATGGCTCTGATGCACAGAGACTTCTCTGCATGTCTGTGGGCGTGGTTGGGACAGGAATGTCCCTGGTGTAGTATTACCAGCTTGCATCCCTGCCCTGAGTGATCCCTGCTTAAGGTTACCTGATATCCTGATTTATGTTGGGCCCAGCACACACTACCATCATGCATGTGAGCTGACAGCTAGGCTTTTCATTATAGTTTTGAGTCCCAGACCCTGGCTCCTTGGTCTGAAGGAGGACACACCATGTGTGCTCTCTGGTAATCATGTGGCTACTATCCATGTGCTGAGTCATATACATTGAGCTGGGGTGGCAACAAGACATTTTTCTGATTGATAGTAGCAACCAGACCTTTTTTGTGTTCAGGAATAAGTGTAATGCCTACAGTCCGCACACTGCTGAAGTTCACCTTGAAGGTAACGCCCAGACCCTGTACCAACATCTGCGTGCTATATGATGGGGGACTGGTAGCAGGACTCAATACTGTTTGTGACTGCAGAGATCAGTGAGCTCCATTCTGGATATCCCTGGTAAAAGAGCAGATGACATGGAGGTCGAGGTACAGCCTCCCCGACATTGGAAGTGTATGACTTGAATTCCCAAGCTAGAGAGTGTAGCCTTAGATAATGAAGTGTGGGAGGATGGTGACAAGTCTGCCTTAGGTATTCAATTGTGATCTGTGAGCAAGGGCCTGATGATTATCTCTTTCTGAACATTGTTATTTGAGGTGGTAGCGAAGAAGGGGAGATGAGTCAGCAGATTCTGTTAGGGAGAAAGAGTCTTCTAGGCAGGGCCTGTCCCATTGTTTCTCTCCTGAATGCTACTCAAGAAGGTGATGACAGCCAGCTGAGCATTTTCACACTTCATTGTGCTCATATTTTGGGTGCCTCAGTTGAAGCCATTCTTGCTACAACCTGCTATGAGAGCTTTCACTTTTGATAAATAAAGAATCTGCTCTGCAGAAGACGGAATTACCTATGAAAAGGTACTGCTCCAAATCAGTGCTTAATTTGAGCCGGTGGTTTCTGGTGCTCAACACCAGCACTTATGACAGCCTGACACATAGTGGTGCTGTTTGAGTAATCTAGAGATGAACACAACTGTTGTTTATTAGTTCAATATACATTAAACACTATTAATATATGCAGCCCAAACCGTTCTTATAGCTTTGGGGCCTGGAATAATCTGAATTGCCACACCTGTAGGAGTGTGATGGCTAATAGTTGTGTTGTGTTGTACTGGCACTTGCGGGGGCAATGAGGGGTGCAAGCTGCAGGGGCCTCCTGGTGAAGGCCTTGGCACTTATATTTTTACAAATTAAGCACTGCTCTTAATAGTTCCTGGGCATTTACAGCAGGATCAGAATCCCCTGTCTATTAAATGTGTATAAAAGTGGGGCCTAAACTGTCCCACCAGGTTCCACTTCATGTTCTTCACTGACGATGGGAATATTCTTTGGAGTACTTTAATGACTGCTGAGATCTAGGGCTCGAGTCTTTGAAAGCCAGCCTCCCTTAGGTGAGGGGACATCACTTGAAGTCTGCACATCTTGCTGGAGAACTGTGGGTCTGCCCGAGGCTTAGCCTGCTAAGAGAAGGGCAGGAGCACCAGGCCCTGAAGAAAGAGGCTGCTTGAGGAGGCGAAGGCCAGCTTCTGTACCCGGAGGGCAGAACAACCCAGGAGAAGCAAACTGAATGGGGGAGTGTAACCGGTACTGATCCGCATCTGGAGAGGGTCTTCTGACCCCCCTATTAGTTTTCACAATGAATCAAGTGAGTTGAATCTTCCTATGACCCCAGTACATGTCAGCCAATGCAACCATAACATTTCTGTCATGTGCCAAAGGCTGGAGAACTGGTGCTGCCACAATATCAAGCCTTGTGATTGCAGACCCAAGACCTCCCCAATAGAATTCCTGTCAGCGAGGGGCCTTAGGGTGATGCTGGACCCTTGCTGCTTCCAGCCAGATTCACAGTACACAAGTAGAAATGCAGAGAGTCAGAAGAAACAGGTCTACCAGCCGCCATTATTGGAAGTTGCGGGCAGCACAGCTTGACCATGCAGTTGTTACCAGTCTTTCTGTGCTTGCGTGTTCTTTTTTTTAATTTTTTTAATTTTTTTATTTTATTAGCCACAAAATCAAGTCACAAACCATAGTTTAAAATAAAGCACAGAGAAAAGCATAAGATAGAATATACAAACAACAAGAAAAATAAATAAATAAATAAATAAAAAGAAAAGGTCGAGACTTTTACAAATAAATGCAAACACAAAATTGACTTTTAAATTAGCAAAACAATGATAAAACAGTAATGTTACAAAATCAACTAATCCCACCGCAAGCTAGACCAAGCCCTCTCGAATTTAACCAATGAGGGTCGGCCCCTGGACTTTGCTAACGCGAGTTCCATTTCATAAACCCCCCTCAATAACAACCAAAATTCTGATATTTTGGGACTCCTTGTTTCAATCCAAACCCTGGCGATACAGTCGGGCACAAACAATAAAAATTGAAACTAGATATTTAGATACATTGCCCGGATCTGAAACTTTCCCCAATAAAATTTCCTTTTCTGTTAGTTGAGTATCCTTCCCAAAGAGATTGCTCAACTCTAGAGTGATCTTGCACCAAAAAACACTTAAATTTGGGCACGTAACAAACATATGTCGCAGATCAGCAGCGAATTCATCACATTTGGGACAATGTGTCTTAGATGAACCATGGGACCCAACCCATTTAGAGATAACCCTGGGAGTATAATACTGCATAAACATAACGCGGTAATGTTGTAGTTTCAGCTTAATTGAGGTAACCGCAATATTAATTATGGCCAATGATTCCAAAGCCTCCTCCAAAGTAATATCAACAACAAAAGTCTGATTAAGTTTGGCTACAATCTGTAAGCCATCATCAGCCGCGGCAGCTAGAAATCTTTGGTACACTTTCCCTATGCACCCCCGCCCTGAAATCGTATAGATAGCCCGTAGAACTTCTGTTGTGCGGGGCAGGATTAGCAACCCTTTCCCTTGCTGAAAAAAATTCCGAATTTGCAAATATTTAAAAAATGAATTATGAGTTAACCCGTATTCATTTTGAAAGGATAAAAAGGACCTAAAGCCATGCTCGTCGTATAGCTGCCCAAGATGTATTATACCACGTTGTTGCCACATTTTCCCCACGGAGTCCGAAAATATGCTAGGAAAACACGGATTGCCCCATAAGGCGACAAATTCATGCAGATCAGGTAGATTATAAGTTTTCCTGATATCTTGCCAAATGAGAGTAATGTGTCTAATAATCTTGAATCGCACTCTTTAAAGTAATTAGGGTCAGTCATTTCCTGTAACTTAAACCCAGTAACGGGACCACAGGCTAATTGATACGCAAACCAGGGTTTCTCTACCTCAGATCCCTTAAGTAAACACTGGATCCGGTTCACAAAAGCAGCCCAAAAGTAAGCTTTAAAATCTGGAAGTTTAAAACCACCATGTTCATAAGTTAATTTAATGTACCTTAGGGCTCTCCTTGCCCGCCGATACCCCCAAATATAACTACCGATGACACTATCCAGCCGCTTGAAAAAAGATAAAGGAACTCTAAGAGGTATGGTGCGAAACAGATATAAAAACTTTGGTAGTATATTCATTTTAACTACATTACATCTACCAATAATAGTAAGGGGTAATTTATTCCACCGACGTAGATCAGCAGCGACCTTTTTAAGCATTGGCTCATAATTCAGTGCTATAAGATCGCCCGTGCAGCAGCTGAGGCGAACTCCTAAATACGTAGCTGTTCTGGTAATACCCAATGAGGGCGGAGCGGATACGAGTGTAAAATTTAGAATTGACTGGGTCTTATTTATATTAAGCTTATAACCGGAAAAAGAACCAAAAGAAAGTGCCTCTTGAGTTATAGCTGACATCGCCATCAAAGGTCTCGTAGAGAAGATTGCAATATCGTCAGCATACGCTGTTAATTTCAGTGACATACCGTTAAAAAAACTGACGGGATAGAAACGTTATGAAGCAGGTGTCTAATAAAAGGCTCAATATAAAGAGCAAATAATAAGGGGGATAATGGGCACCCCTGCCTAGTACCTCTCTGGATCCTAAAATGGATGGATACCGAGCCATTAATCCTAATGGCTGCAGTTGGATTGGAATATAGCCTCTGTACCGCCGAAATAAACCTCCGGCCGAGACCCAAGGACCCCATGGTTTCCCATAAAGACCCCCAGGCTACTCGGTCGAAGGCCTTCTCGGCGTCCAGCATCAACATCCCAATCCGTTGATCCAGATGGTCAGCAACATCGAATGCAGCAATTGCAGTATTGATATGTGCTGCGGTATCCCTACCTGGGACGAAACCATGCTGTTGTTCAGATACTAAAAAATAAATCAAGGGGCAAGTCGTAAAGCCAAAAGCTTAGAAAAGATTTTTGCGTCCGCATTAATCAAAGAAATCGGACGATACGAACTAATGTCCTCAACTGATTTCCCTTTTAGGAAAAACGATAATATTTGTTATATTCCAAGAGGGAGGTGCGTCCCCACCTTGTAGTATTGAATTAACTACTTCAAGTAAGACAGGCGACAAAGTATTCCTAAAAACTTTATAGAACTCTAGCGGAATAGTATCCTCTCCAACCGCCTTACCAGAAGGCAGTGCGCTAATTGCAGTATTAATCTCTAGCAGATCAGCCTCTCTATCCAACACCGCACTTTGAGATGAATCCAAAGCTGGCAGTTCACTTTCTTGAATATAATCTATAGCTGCTTGCTGGTCGAAGCTAGCCGACCCTTTATACAAATTTACATAAAATATCCTAAATTGCTCCAAAATATCCTGAGTTTTGGAATAAATACAACCGTCAGTCCCTTTAATATGTTTAATATGAGACCCAGACCTCTGGTCAGCAAGCTGATATGCCAACACCCGTCCCACCCGTTCGCTATACTCATACTGTTTTGTCTTGTATTTTAAAAAATTACTTGCAGCTTTATCCTTTAACCTTCTACAGAGCTTGGCTCTCGAATTAATAAGCTGCAAGTAGATTAAAGCTTCGCCAACATCCTTCAAAGCAATTGCTCGAGCATGTTGTTGCTCTAAATCCAAACATTGGCGGTGCTCGTTTTCTTCTTGACTAGTATTAATCCGGTTCTGTTTAACAATATATTGAAGTGTAGCCCCTCTCACAAATGCCTTTAAACAATCCCAAACTATAACCAAAGATGCAGTGTGTAAATTGTTACTAATATAGTCCTTTAGAGTTATTTGCATATGAGTTATAAAATCAGGATTACTTAAAAGGTGTCTGGGAAATGAAAATCCCCTAGTTCGTTGCTTCTCTATTGAAGAAAAGTAAGCTGTGAGTAATATGGGATTGTGATCTGACGTTATCTTAGGACACACCACCATAGAAGATTTGTCCACTACATCGTAATTGACAAAAAACATGTCAATTCTTGAATATTGTTTATGAGGATGTGAAAAATACGTGACTTAAAAGGTGTCTGGGAAATGAAAATCCCCTAGTTCGTTGCTTCTCTATTGAAGAAAAGTAAGCTGTGAGTAATATGGGATTGTGATCTGACGTTATCTTAGGACACACCACCATAGAAGATTTGTCCACTACATCGTAATTGACAAAAAACATGTCAATTCTTGAATATTGTTTATGAGGATGTGAAAAATACGTGAATTCTTGAATATTGTTTATGAGGATGTGAAAAATACGTGGTGTGCTTGCGTGTTCTAAGCGCTCGATCAACTAGATAACTTGTGCTTCATTAATTTGAACACTGAGCGTGACTTCCTTTATTAAAACGCCAGTGTGTTGTTTATCCCAGGGGTACTGAAATGCCGTAAAGAACTTTAACAGCGAGACATATAAGGATTGGCCTATGGATCACAGAAAAAGGGAAGCTGTTTGCACCAAATTATAGTAAGTTCACACCTTGTATTTATACATACCCATATCATTTCACCTTGTACCTGCAATGTCCTTTGTAGGGTTTAAAATACCCAATCATATGTGGCATTTAGATTTGCCTTTATGTACCATTCACTGACTGCGATTAACGAAGCTCTCTTTACTATGCATAATTTTAATATGTTCCTAGATGTGCAAGGCGATTTTTTAGCATTGTTGAAAATATACATTTCTTTGTGTTTGTAGCTTTTTTATTCTTCCAGTAGGATTTTATTTGAGTGTGTCTGGAATGTGCTTTTAGACCTTTGTCTGGAGCATAGTGCAGTATTTTACAGCTGTGCCAGAGTGGGAACCCTATTTATATTATGGACAGGGTCTATAAAGTGCACCACTATTTTCAACAAAGACCAATCAAGTTACTAAAGAAGTTTCACATATTTTGTTTCAGGTTGGCGTTTCAAGGACTTATTGCGGCTCCCAACTCGTGAAACAATCATCGCTGCCGCCTTCGATGCATCACTAGTGACCTAAATGTGAAGAATGGTCCCAAGCGTGACCATATTCGAACTACAACTGGAATTAATGATGTAGCCTCCTTCATTTTCACTTAGTGGGCCAGTGCAAGTGGACAGTTTAGGGTGTACAAATGCATGCAGTGCTCTATATGTGTATATATTGAGACATGTGGTCTGCTGTAAACGTGTCGGTCGGACACTATGAGCACGGAGCACTTTTGAGAAATGAAAAGAAAAGCTTTGTGAAACATACTGATTGGTGCCGCCTCCTGTTTGTAGGCAAAAAGAAGCGGCGGAAGGATTACGGGAGTTCAATCCATATATATATATATATATATATATATATATATATATATATATATATATATATATATATATATTCACTGAAAAAACCAAAGGTTACAGGGACGTTATAGTTAGTTGGACATTTCACTCGTACAAAACCAGAGAAATTCGGCCGTTATAGTTAGTTGAGCTAACTATAACTCGCGCCCCCGCAATGCACTGCTGATGACGTCACATATTACATCATTCATGACATGGTCAGTGACATCACTGATGACATCTCAAATGACATCACTGATGTCATCATCCAGTGACTGTGTTTCTGTAAAGTTTAAATATGTTTTATATATATATATGCCAAGGTGTATTGAAGAATCAGTGGGTGTATAAGTGTCTGAATGGATGATTTAGTAGGTGCGTGACTGACTGTATAAGTGAGTGATTAAACGTGTCTTACTGAATGCATGGGTTAGTGACTAAACTGTGTGAATGTCTGTATCAGTCTGTCAGTTGGTGTGTAAGTGGCTGCATGGGTTGGTGAGTAGCTACATGAGTGTCTATATGGGTTATTGATTGGTTGTCTGAGTATCTGTATGAGTGCCTGAGTGTCTGTGTGGGTGGGTGGGGGTGTGTGACTCTGTGCATAGATGTGTGAGTGGGTGATTCACTGGGTGTATGGGTTCAAGAGTGCATCTGTGAAGGGCAGTATGGGTGGGTGAGTGTGTGTATGGGTGTGTTGGTGAGTGCATGGATGTCTCAGTGGTACATGTGTGAGTAACTACATATGTGAAAGGCAGTATATGTGAGTGTTGGAGTAAATGAATGACTATATGTGAGTGAGTGATTGTGAGAGTGGCTGTATGGATGAGTGTGTGCTTGTATCAGTGATTGTATAAGAGAGTAAGTATGTGTTAGTATCTTTATAAATAAGTGAGGTGGTGTGTGTGTAACTGTATAGGTGAGTAAATGGGAGTGTGATTGATTCTTTGCATGACCGACTAGGTGTGTGAGTGACTGGATGAGTGGCGGTGTGTGAGTGTCTGTATAGGTGTATGAGTGCATATGATAGTGTTGTATTGATGAGTGACTGCATGTATGAGTGACTGTATGGGTGAATGAGTGGATGTGTGTAGACCTAGGAATCAGTGAGTGGGTATGTAGTAACTGGTATTGGTGCGTCTATGGTTTCAAAAATGGTAGTCTGTATTTTAGAGTGGGTGTATCAAAGGTTATATTAGGGTGTGAGGAGGTGCATCAGATTATCACGTGGATGATGTCATCAGTGATATCATCAGTGATGTCATTTGAGATGTCATCAGTGCTGTCACTGACCATGTCATGAATGATGTAATATGTGACGTCATCAGCAGTGCATTGCGGGGGCGCAAGTTATAGTTAGCTCAACTAACTATAACGGACGAATTTCTCTGGTTTTGTACGAGTGAAATGTCCAACTAACTATAACATCCCTGTAACCTTTGGTTTTTTCAGTGAATTTCTAAGGTTTTTTTAGATGCTAATTTCGAACTATAACGTCCCTGAAACCTATGGTTTTTTCAGTGAATTTTAAAGGTTTTTTAAATGCTCATTTCTAACTATAACGTCCCTGAAACCTGTGGTTTTTTCAGTGAATTTCTAAGGTTTTTTAAATGAAAATTTCTAACTATAACGTCCCTGAAACCTGTGGTTTTTTCAGTGAATTTCTAAGGTTTTTTAAATGCTAATTTCTAACTATGCCTACAGAGGTAGGACATGTGCAGACAGAAGAAAGGCGCAGAAACAAGCAAGAGAAATGCAGAAAGAGGCAACAGAAGTCCAGAAAGAGGAAGAAAGGTGCAGAAAGAAGCAAGCGATATGCAGAAAGAACCAACAGAGGTGCAGAAACAGGCCTTGTTGCAAAGTCATCCTGTGCCCTGGGCACCCCCCAACTTTTTGCTGACTGGTACTGGTGGTAACTGACTCTGACTGACCCTGGGCTCTGCCTAACCAGGCCTGGAGCCAGTGCTATGCTGAAAGACACTGAGAATACAGTGAAAACACCTACATACACTAGGGTACACTATGGGTTGGGGTACCCCTGTGATTGGCATGACCTCCCCTGTAAGGCCCTAGTACATAATAGGGCGGAGGGATTAAAACTACCTCTAAGTCCCTAGCATATAATAGGGCGTGGCAGTTTAGAGGCCAGCAGCCCTTTTCTGCACTTGCATGTGTGCACTGCTGAGCCTGAGATCAGTTTAAAAGTAGCCCTGTGTGTGCAGAAAGAGGCAAGAGAGGTGCAGAAAGAGGCAAGAGAAGTACAGAAAGAAGCAACAGAGGTGCAGCAAGAGGGAAGAGGGTTGCAGAAAGGGGGGGGCTTGGCTAGCAGCCCAAGATGGAGGTTGCATAAGCGACGAGCTCCGGGCCTGGGACTCTAATCCGTCACTAATTCTCCGCTCCTGGTGGCTCTATATTCCAGTGGGGCTACGATGCTATGGCGGACATCTCTGAGACTGCAGCGGGCTGAACGCGGGGGCCGCGCAATGTTGCTGGGCGTCCTCCCGCACTCCGGACCTGATTGAGGCGAGCCTGAGGCGCAAGTGACAGGCCTCACAGCACCGGCCTGTCCTGATTCCCTGGACGGAGGTAGTGAGCGTGCATATTGGCGTGCTCTCCCACGCGAGGTCCCAGCTGACGGCCTGCCTGGGGGGCCTTGAGCGCGATCCCCGCTGTGGCTGGTGGCGATTATGGTGATCCTGTAGGGGGTGACTGTGGTCCCCCCCACCTACCTGCTGGTGTCATCGGAGCTGGTAGGATTGCTCCTGGACCCTGCGGCAGCCTCCGTCTGTATGGAGTTGTCTGGGTGATGGTGATCCTGCTCACCGGGTGGATCTGTGAGGCTGGGGGGTGCATGGATGCCCCCCCCCGCTCCTGCGCAGCCTTGTTTCTGTTAGAGGCAAGTAGCAGGCCTCACAGCATCAGCCTTTCCTGCCCCCCCTGGACGGAGGTAGGAGATGTGCATACCGGCGCGCCTTCCTGCGTGAGGTCCCGGCTGGCGGCCTGTCTGGTGGGCCTTGGGTGCGGCCCTGCTGTGGTTGGTGGCGACTGCTGTGCTCCCTATAGGGGGTGACTGTGGGCCCCCCCACCTACCTGCTGATGCCTTCAGAGCTGGTGCGATTTCTCCTGGAGACCAAAGGCGGCCTCCATCTGCATAAAAAGCTGGCACTGTGTTTGTGATCCTGCTCAACGGGTGGACTCACGACGAGGAGGAGTGCGCGGAGGTCCCCCCCACCTGCGCGGCCTTGCTCCTGGTTAGCGCTACAGGCTGTGGCTACCCTCGTTCGCTATCCGCAGCGCCTGGTCCTGGTGCGATGGGGCTGACAACATGACTCCCTCTTCCCCCTCTTTTCCTTCACTGCTTGTGTGATCCTGGACTTACTTGTGACTGCCCTGGTGGCCGAGGTGCCCGCAGTGGTGGGGGTGTGCCTGTGTGTCCGGGGGCCCTCTTGGACGCTTGTGAGATCATTGAAGCTTGGCACGACGGGGCTCTGTACTCAACATCACTGAATGGTGTCGTCCCTGGTGGAGCGAAGATGGGATAGCACTACATCTGACTGGTTGGTTGATGCGTGAGCAGAAGTAAGTGCACTCCTCCTGCCTTATTGTCCCATATTGCGCATGGATGCGCATTGACCTGGTGTACCTCCCTCTTACTCTCTCACACATTGCTTCACGAACAGTGTCCCGGCTGCGCAGCCCAGTTGTGGGTTCTGGATCCTTTCCTGGTCCCGGGTGAGGGACGGCAGATGGAAACGTCAAACTCCCCCATCGGATAGCTGACACGGCGGCCACTGTTTACACTGTCCCGTTGGTCACTTGATCTGCGTGGCGCCTATCAGCGCAAACTACTCTGCGACGTGGTTGAGTCACCAGCGGCAATGGGCAGAAGTAGGGCAAAGACACTGGCAGGGCTGGCTCGCCCCCTTCCGAGACTTCTTCGATGCAGTCTCATCGGGCTGATGATGAAGCTACGACACCACCTCCTGCTGATAAGCTGGACATGATACTCCAGGAAATTCGGGAGTCAAGATCAGCTATTGCGCAACAAATAGGCACTATATCTACAGAGTTGAACTTACTCAAAGACGACCACAAGAAACTGGCAGACAAGGTGAAGATCTCTGACCAATCGATTCTCACACTAATGCCGCAGGTGAAGGAACATGACGTTCAGATACAGCAGATGCGTCAGCAGATAGAGGCCTTACAGGCGCGTGCCGATGATGCGGAAGGTAGGGCCCGACGCAACAACCTTCGCATTGTTGGGCTCCCTGAGGGGGCAGAGGGGCAACACCCCACAGCCTTTATAGAAAATTGGCTGAAGACCAGCATAGCCCCCACAGGCCTATCTGCGCTTTTTACAGTAGAGCGGGCCCACCGGGTACCTATGCGCAAACCTATTCCTGGTGCAAACCCACGCCCGATGCTGGCCAGACTCCTAAATTACAGAGACCGGGATCATATCTTGCAGTCAGCCCGAGGTTCCGGTCCTATCCACTTTGATAATACCAAAATTTCCATCTTCCCTGACTATACAATGGCAGTCCAACGCCTACGTTATTCCTTTATGGAGGTCAAGAACCGGGCCCGAGCTGCAGGATTGATGTTTGCACTTTTATTCCCTGCCAAGCTCAAGATTGTTCGCAACCAGCGTGCTTGTTTCTTTGATATGCCCGAAGGAGCCTGGGAATGGCTAGATAGAAACTTTCTGGACACTGGGCATAGTATGCGCCCTACCGCCTCACAGCCAAAGACACGACGCCCTCGGCGTCGGAGGCGGAGGGGGCTTACCACGCAGAGCACAGCTACTGGTCCCCCCTCCCAGCAGTCAGTACTGGAGGGCAGACATGAGGCCCTTCGTTCAGCCTCAGCATTGCAAACTCCCCGTGCGCCCATCAGCACTAGTCCATCAGTGGAGGTGACCTCGGATTCGGACTCGGGGGGCAGCATGGCATTATTTCCTTCTGCAACCACGCAACTGAGCAATGACCCACTGGCCTAACAGTTTCTGTGAGTGTACTGTGCACAGGAGTATTGTTTCATGTTCTTTTGACATATGTTCATTTCCCTGGGAAAATGTCTCGTACATTATTGTTAGCGTTATGACCTATGCATGGACGGCCCCACTGGAAGTTGCATGCCATGTTTGGCCACCATGGTCCCGTGGCCCGGCCCGTCCTGGGTTAGTCCACTCTTTGTAACAGATACTTACGTTTCTAGAGTATGCAGCCTACCCCACAGGCAAGAAGCCCTTACAGTTATTTAGTATGTTACGTGTATTGTTCACACAGTTTGGTCGACCGAAGTTCAGCCGTTTGACCCTGTATTAGACTTATGTTTTCTTGTTCAGAAGCTACTGATCTGTTTCCTGAGAATCTTGGGGGGGGGGGGAGCCTGGGGGTGGTAGGGGGGTTGGGTGGGGGGAGGTGTGGTTCCTTATTATGATATCATGTCTGTAGCGAAGTCATACAATATCATCTCCTGGAACATTCGGAGGATGGGCTCGATACAGAAACGGCATAGGATAGAGGCCCAGCTTCACCGTCGCTGGGCACAGATAGTATATTTACAAGAAACACACCTGCTTTCCTCTGAGCTTGGTAAGGTGCAGAGACGATGGAGGGGTCAGTCATATGGCACTGCATACTCTGCTTTCTCGCGGGGGGCGGCAATCTGGTTGCGTGCAGGAGTCCCCTTCTCACTGACTGATAGCAGAATAGATGATCAAGGGAGATATATACTCTTGCATGGGGAGCTGGATGGTGCACCAGTGGTTTTGGGGTCAATCTACGCACCTAACACTGACCAGAGCGCCTTCCTTTCCCGTCTCTCACATGCACTCTCAGATTGGACGCAATACCCGTGGATATTGGGGGGGGACTTCAACGCAGTGTTTGACATTCACTTGGACCGCTCCCACCCTCCGTTAGCTAATGTGGCGGCTGCTGCGCAGGCCAATATCTTGACTAACTGGGCCGGGGGATGGGGACTCCTAGATATCTGGAGATTGCAGCATGTTGGATTGCGTGAATATTCCTTCTATTCCCACCCGCACTCCCTGCATACACGCCTTGATCATTTCCTATGCACCCCAGACTTGTTCCCCACGGTTGTGAGTAGCACTTATTTGGGAAAAACCATATCGGACCACAACCCGTTGGAATTGGTACTCCATTGGGGTCGTATCCCCACGCCAATCCCCACATGGCGCCTCCAACCAGTACAACTCGAAGACTCAGTGTTTCGAGACGAATTAACTACCACTATCAACACATATTTCACTGAAAATGAGGGAACAGCAACATCGAGGGCTTTTGAATGGGAGGCATTTAAAATGACGATTCGGGGAGCCTCTATGGGAACATTAGTGGGCATTAGACGGGAGGCAGTCAGGGATCTTACAGATCAGGAGGCCTTGTTGCAAACGCTGGAGGTAGCGGCTCAGTCAGATGTGGAGAAAGGACCAGACCTCCAAGAAGCTAGGATTCGGTATGCCGAGCAATTGGAACACTTACGTGTGATAGATTTGCATGCGTACACGCTGCGCACTGATGCAGCGGCGGATAGGTCAGGCACTTTACTGGCTAGGCTGATTAGGCCGCAACCCACTCCTACACCTATTCTGGCCATATACAATAACAGTCATACCTTGATCACTACGCAGGTAGACATTAATAAAACATTTCACAACTATTATGCAGCCCTTTATGCCGCCCCCCTCGCGATATGACGGGAGCAACGGCAACATTCCTAGAGTCAGTGGACCTCCCCTCTATTACAGATGCACAAGCTGCGGAATTAGCGGCCCCCGTGACCACTGCCGAGATTCGTGGCGCAATACGGGGTCTTGCCCGTAATAAAACCCCGGGATCTGATGGGCTCCCCATTGAGTTCTACTCCACCTTTGCAACGCCCCTGGTTCCCAAATTGCTACAACTGTACACCACTGCCTTGACAGAGGGTATCTTGCCCCCTACGACTAGGGAGGCGATAGTGACCTCTTTATTAAAGCCGGATAAGTCCCCGACTGACCTTACTGCATACAGGCCCCTTTCAATTCTTAATACGGAATATAAAATTCTTAGTAAACTTCTCCCGTTGAGGCTCCTTCCCTTGCTCCCCAAGTTAATCCACATGGACCAATGTGGTTTTATACCCAAACGCAGTACCTCATTGAACATCCGGCGCCTCTATGCCCTTATACATTATGCCCGAACAGATTTCCCCCACGCGGGTTGCCTCTCCTTGGATATACGTCAGGCGTTCGATTCCTTAAGCTGGCCATACATGCTGGCTGCTCTGGCCAGATATGGGATCCCTCCAGAATTTATCAAGTGGGTGGAACTGCTCTATACTAAACCCACAGCGAGGGCTAAAACTGGTACTAACATCTCACCAGCCTATGATGTTTTTCGGGGCACGCGACAGGATTGCCCCGTCGCCCTTGTTGTTTGTACTCGCCTTGGAACCCCTGGCACAACGTTTGCGCTGCACTATGGCTCCATTTGGGATTCCAGTAGGCCGGATATGTCACGATGTCTAGGCTTATACAGATGACACGTTGCTCTACTTTGCAGACCTACATGTAGACACAACACCTGTGGCCTCGCTGTTTGAGCAATTTGCAGAGCTCTCAGATTTGCACCTTAACGCTTCCAAATCGGTAGCTTTCTCCTTCTATGATACGTATACTCGTCCTCTTTTCCAATTCGGTCCAAGGCAGTTTAAGGTGGAGCCTTCTACCTTTAAATATCTAGGGATCAATATTTACAGGTCCACATCCGACATCATCGATGGAAATGTGGTCCGTACACTTAACAATCTTGGGACCCAAGTAGCGTTTTGGAACACTCTGCCTCTCACGATCGCCGGCCGTATAGCCATCTCTAAGATGGTCGTGCTCCCTCGAATGTTGTACCACTTTGTGAATCTCCCTGTGGTCCTCCCTGCTTGGATTTACAGAGCACTCAATACTTTGTTAACCTCATTAATATGGGGACAGGGCCGTCACAGATTGGCTCTTCCCAAAATGCAGTTACCAAGTACCGAAGGGGGCATGGGAGCGCCGGATTTTAAAGCTTATTCTATAGTGGGCCAGCTACAGTGGTTGGCTTATTGGTTGGCCGGTCATAACTTATTTGACATTGGTTATTCCCCCGAACGGTTGCAGGCTGGCTCCCTACAATCACTATTATGCCCCTGTGCAAACCGAATGAGAGACCCCCCATATCTCTTGCATATTGCAATCAAGTATTGGAAATTAGCGCTGAAATATACTGGCACACCCGTGCCATACGGCCCCAATGTCCCCCTATGTGGCCTGCCCATGTTACGGGGAATACTATCTACCACTAGAGTACGTAGCTGGGCGGAGACTGGAGTGACGACAGTGGGCGACTTATTTTTAGATGGGAACTTAATGCCCCACGACGTATTCATGCAGACTTACTCGGCCCCTCCCACGCTGTTTTTAACACATGCTGCGATTACACAATATGTGCGGAAATACTGGTTGGTTGACCAGAGTGAGCCCCCGACCTTCGGACTATTGCATACACTGCACATAATGGGTCATGGTAGTCATCTGGTCAGATGGCTATACCGTGGCTTACGGTCCCATCAAGGACTCTACCTGTTGACTCTTCAACATAAATGGGAGGTGGACATAGCCAGGGAGTTTACTGACAGAGAATGGGTGCAGATCCTTGAGTATCCTAGGCGTGTTTCCCGAAATGCTCGGCTCAAAACAATACAATTGTTTGCATTACACAGGGCCTACCTTACGCCCCGGGTGATAAAGCGTATGTACCCAACCTCCCCTTCGGAATGTCCTCGATGCCACTACCCGGAGGCAGATTTTCTGCACATGCTATGGGCCTGCCCCTCTCTTGTAGAATTCTGGACAGAGGTTATACAGGGCCTTACACGCCTCACCGACTGCCCTACGTGGAATGCTCCTGAAACTTGTCTTTTGGGTCTCCTTCCTCTCCCTAAGAAGGCGAAGGTATTACGGCGTTTTGCGGGCCTCACCTTGATATTGGCCACAAGGCTTATCACTCAGCGGTGGAAATCACACAAGGCACCTCGCGAGGGGAGGTGGCGGGAGGAGGTTATACAGTGGGCCACTGCTGAGAGGGAAGCGCTGCAACGTGAAGAGTATAGAGGGTTAAGAAAGAAACCAATATCAATGGAATGGGCTCAGTTATTAGAACATTTCAAAATACAATCTAGAACCCTTACCGATGAATGAGGTATCATTGAGTTCGTGGCCCATGTTCTCCCACCCCCCCATATCACTTCCCCCCTCCCTTGCTTTCTCCCCCCCGGCCCATTCCGGCGGCCCCCCGCCCTGCCTTTCCTGCCAGATATAGGAGGCAGACACTCAGTTAGTAGTAGCTCAGTTCTTTATTGTTATTTTTTGTTGTACATGACTCAGGTTTATTATTTGTATTTCTGTGGATAGATATTACATATATGATTGTAGCCTGCATGACACTCAGCTAGATATGACATCTGTCGAAGTCTTTTCCGCTGTTATTGTATACGCGATCACTATGCACAAATGGATACTATAGAGGATAATACTATTGTACTTCTCACTGTTAACATAAAACTTGGTAAACCTTAGATTCGAAGGATGCCGATGATCACATGTATACATGATGTAATGTATTCACAGCTGCAAACAACTTAAAAAACTCAATAAAGTTTGTGTTAAAAAAAAAAGGGTTGCAGAAAGAGGCAAGAGAAGTGCAGAAAGAAGCAACAGAGGTGCAGAAAGAGACGAGAAGTTCAGAAAGAGGCAGCAGAGGTGCAGAAACAGACAGAAGAGGTGCAGAAAGAGGGAACAGGGGTGCAGAAAGAGAGAAGAGGGGTGCCGAAAGAGGCAAGAGGGGTGCAGAAAGAAGCAAGGGCAGTGCAGTAAAAAACAACAGAGGTGCAGAAGGAGGCAAGAGGGGTGCAGAAAGAGGCAAAAAAAGAGCAGAAACAAGCAAAAGAGATGCAGAAAGAGGCTAGAGGGGTGCAGAAAGCGGCAAGAGAGGTGCAGAAAGAGGCAAGTGGGGTACAGAAAGAAACAAGAGATGTGTGGAAAGAAGCAAGAGAAGTGCAGAAAGAAACAACAGAGGTGCAGAAAGAAGCAAGAGCAGTGCAGAAAGAACCAACAGAGGTGCAGAAAGAGGCAAGTGGGGTGCAGAAAGAAGCAAGAGAAGTGCAGAAAGAAGCAACAGAGGTACAGAAAGAGGCAAGAGTGGTGCAGCAAGAGGGAAGAGAGGTGTAGAAAGAGGCAAGAGAGTTGCACAAAGAGGGAAGAGGGGTGCAGAAAGAGGCAACAGGGGTGCAGAAAGAAGCAAGTGAGGTGCAGGAAGAGGCAAGAGAGGTGCAGAAAGAGGCAAGAGAGGTGCAGAAACTGGCAAGAGAAGTGCAGAAAGAGGCAAGAGAATTGCTGAAAGAGGCAAAAGAGGTGCAGAAAGAGGGAAGACGAGTGCAGAAAGAGACAACAGGAGTGCAGAAAGAAGCAAGACAGGTGCAGACAGAAGCATGGGAAGTGCAGAATGAAGCAACAGGGGTGCAGAAAGAGGCAACAGATATGCAGAAAGAAGCAACAGAGGTGCAGAAGGAGGCAAGAGAACTGTAGAAAGAGGCAAGAGAGTTGCAGAAACAGGCAAAAGAGGTACAGAAAGAAGGAACAGGGGTGCAGACACAATTAAGAGGGGTGCAGAAAGAGGCAAGAGGGGTGCAGAAATTTGCAAGAGAGGTGCAGAAAGAACCAACAGAGGTGCGAAAAGGGGCAAGTGAGATGCAGAAGGAGGCAAGAGAATTGCAGAAACAGGCAAAAGGGGTGCAGAAAGAGGGAACAGGTGGGCAGACTGAGGCAAGAGAGATGCAGAAAGAGAAAAGAGGAGTGCAGCAAAAGGCAAGCGGGATGCAGAAATTTGGAACAGAGGTGCAGAAAGAAGCAAGAGCAGTGCAGAAAGAACCAACAGAGGCGCAGAAAGAGGCAAGAGGTGTACAGAAAGAGGCAAGTGAAGTGCAGAACGAAGCAAAAGAGGTGCAGAAAGAACCAACAGAGGTGCAAAAAGAGGCAAGAGGGGTGCAGAAAGGGTTAGGAGAGGTGCACAAAGAGGCAAGAGGGATACAGAAAGAGGCAGGAGGGGTGCAGAAAGAAGGAAGAGAACTGCCGAAACAAGCAACAGAGGTGCTGAAAGAGGCACGAAGGGTGCAGAAAGAGACGAGAGGTGCAGAAAGAAGCAACAGAGGAACAGAAAGAGGCAAGAGTGGTGCAGAAAGAGGGAAAGAGGTGTAGAAAGAGGCAAGAGAGTTGCACAAAGAGGAAAGAGGGGTGCAGAAAGAGGCGAGAGAGTTGCAGAAAGAGGCAAGTGAGGTGCAGAAGGAGGCAAGAGAACTGCAGAAAGAGGCAAGAGAGTTGCAGAAACAGGCAAAAGGGGTGCAGAAACAGGGAACAGGTGGGCAGACTGAGGCAAGAGAGGTGCAGAAAGAGGGAAGAGGGTTGCAGAAAGAGGCAAGAGGGGTGCAAAAAGAAGCAACAGAGGTGCAGAAAGAAGCAAGAGAAGTGCAGAAGGAAGCAACAGAGGTGCAGAAAAAGGCAAGAGGGGTGCAGAAAGAGGCAAGAGAAGTGCAGAAAGAAACAACAGAGGTGCAGAAAGAGGCAAGAGAAGTGTAGAAAGAGGCAAGAGAGGTGCAGAAACAAGCAGGAGAGGTGCAGAAAGAGGGAACAGGTGTGCAGAAAGAGGCAAGAGGGGTACAGGAAGAAGCAAGTGAGGTGCAGAAGGAGGCAATAGAGGTGCAAAAAGAGGCAAGAGAGGTGCAGAAAGAGGAAAGAGAGGTACAGAAAGTAGAAGAGATGAGCAGAAAGAGGCAAAAGAAGTGCAGAAAAAAAAGAAAGTTGCAGAAAGAAGCAACAGAAATGCAGAAAGTGGCAAGAGAGGCGCAGGAAGAAGCAAGAGTGGTTTGCACACCATTAATACTAATTTAACACCCACATTTAGCAATAAGTAACAGGTGACCATTCTAGGTTTGCAAAGGGCCTTCCATACTTGTCGCTGTATTTTTGGTAACGTTTGAGCCGTTTGAGCTAGAAACAAGGTTTTTCTTTGTTCAAATCTGCAGATTAGGCAGCAGATGATGGATTATGTGGCTAATGCGGAAAATGTATAATTGTGCGAAAGTCGGTGCAGCCAAACAGTCCCATAATTCCAGTGGCCCTGCTCATACCTCTGACTAGGTCCAGAAGAGCTCCTCAGTGATTCCTTCTTTTTTTTGTCTCATTGAGTTCATAATTTAGCTTCTATGGAAATGATGAAGACTAAACCTGAGGTTACAACTCCACAACACAGACTACCATACCACATAATTACTCTCCATTACACATAATCCCACTCTACATAATTCCTATACACTAAATACTACATACTTTCTATCCACATAATTTCACTGCACAACATACCACATAATTCCACTACACACAAAGTACATCCACTCCACTCCAAAAAACATTAGTAAAAAACTTTTAGATTTACAACGCCAATAGCTCTAACTCTTGCAAATGCGAGACCTATTACATTAAAAATGCTTCTTTAACTGGTAGTCATGTTTGCAGAGTGGTGGAGAAAGGGGGCTCGGCCTCCAACCAGCGCTCAGGAATTCTGCTGCGTAGGACTAACAGGAGGTACCAGGAGGGCTACTTGGCCGCCAAAGTCCCTCAGGAGTAAAGTGGACTTCATCCCCCAACCAGTACTGTGGCAGGAGGCGCATTTGCAGAGTGGTGGAGAACGGTGAGCGTAGCCTCCGAAGACCTCTCAGCAATCCCACTGTGTAGGACTTACTGGAGGTAACAGGAGGGGTAGTTGGCCCCCAAGGTGAACCTTGGGGGCCAACTACCCCTCCTATTACCTCCAGTAAGTCCCACACAGCAGGATTGCTAAGTTCTCATAGCAGGCCATGCCCCCTTTCCCCACCACTCTGCAAACGCACTTCCTGGCGCGCTCTTGGATGAGGATTAAAGTCCCCTTTGCTGCTGGGAGTCCTTAGGAGCCAACTAGCCTAGCTGATACCTCCAGTATGTCCCAGATAGTGGGATTGCTGAAAGGTGGACACAGGTCACGCCCCCTTTCTCCACCACTCTGCAAACGCACCTCCTGGCTGAGGGTCCCTGGGGGCCAACTAGCCCACCAGGTACCTCCAGTAAGTGCCACACAGCTGGATTGCTGAGAGTGGTCCGAGGCACGCCCCCTTTTACACCACTCTGCAAACGCTCCTCCTGGCGCACTGCTGTTTGGGGATGAAGTCCACTTTAGTCCTGAGGTCCTCAGGACACAAGAGGACCTAATCGCCCCACTAGCAGTGCGCCATGAGGTGCGTTTGCAGAGTGGTGTAAAAAGGGGCGTGGCCTCGGACCACCTCTCAGCAATCCAGCTGTGTTGCGCTTACTGAAGGTACCTGATGGGCTAGTTGGCCCCCAGGGACCCTCAGTATTCAAGGGGACTTAATCCCCCAACTTAGAACGTGCCAGGAGGCGCGTTTGCAGAGAGGTGCAGGGAGGGGGCGGAGCCTCCGGCGAGATGCCTGTTTAAAAAAAAAAAAAATTGCTAGAAGGGGGTTGTGTGGCCCCCCTTCTTACAATCTTTTTTGGGCCCTGGGGATCCCACCCCCCAGGGCCTGCCACATTTAAAAAAAAAAAACAACAACCGGTCCCCCCTCCCAAGGCCAATTCCGGCCCCGGGGACCCCATCCCCCGGCGCATGGCCACATATACCTATGTTTTAATTTATAATGGAGGGGGGCCGCGTGGCCCCCCTCCTGAGGCCTTTATCTGCCCCGAGGACCCCATCCCCCAGGGCATTGTCCCCTTTTTTTTATTTTAATTTTTTTTATTCGGGAGGGGGGCCCCCCTTCCCTGGGCCACTTTTGGCCCCGGGGACCCCATCCAGGTACCTCCAGCACACCCAGCGCGAATTCGGTCGATTTAAAAACAATAATGCTTTTTTCGGCCCTGGGGGTCCTTGTGGGACACCCTGAGCAGGCCTAGGGGGTCAGGGTGTTTCTACCTTGCCCCCTTTTCTTGTTTTGTTATCATTTTTTTAACTGTTTTCTTGTGATTCGGTTACCGAAACACAAGATGGCTGCCAACACATTCTGGTTTGGAGTGTTGGCAGCCAATCAAAATGAAGCTCGTGCTCGGGAGGATTCGCGAATCCTCCTCGGTGCTCAGATATCGATATTTTTATTTTTTGAATTTCTCAGCAACTACTGAACGGATTTACACCATTTAAAACAAGCATTGGCATAGCCAATAGGTCTCGCCTTTGGGACCTTATAAGTGTTTAGCAGGAGATATTGGCAATGTTTTTAAGATATGTTGTAGAGCAATGTAGCTGCTGTGTTCAATACTGTAAATTTTGTGTGCAAGTTGTGCTTAGTGTAGTGACGTTAGGGCAGTGGCATGGTGTGGAATGTAGTGGTGAGTTGTGATATGATGTGTGTTGGTGGTATGTATGTGTGTAGTGTTTTTTGCTGGTGCTCTGTACATGAGCTCTAGTTACGTTACACAAGGACACTTTAATATGCGGCCTACCAGCGTGTGTTGAGAGAAATTTCGCAAAACTGCCCAATGATTAACATGGGTTTCTCAAAAACAGGCATTTTTTGTGAGTAAGCACAGTGGTCGCACAAAGTATCGGTAAGCAGTGGCGAGGTAAAGCTGAGCAAAAGATGTATGTTTTTGTGTTAATCTAGGAAGTCTGCTAATTATATAAATTTGAAAGCTTCGTGCAGCCCGTGACATGCCAGCTATGCCGTTTCACTAATTAGTTTTGAAAAAGTATGAATATGATAAGGAACTGTGAACGTGTGTGCGCTGCTGGGATATTTAATTAACTGAAAGGCGGCCTACCAGCGTGTGCTGGGAGAAATGTCGCAAAACTGCCCAATGATTAACATGGGTTTCTCCAAAACAGGCGTTTTTTGTGAGTAAGCACAGTGGTCGCACAAAGTAGCGGTAAGCAGTGGCGAGGTAAAGCCGAGCAAAAGATGTATGTTTTTGTGCTAATCTAGGAAGTATGCTAATTATATAAATTTGAAAGCTTTGTGCAGCCCGTGACATGCCAGCTATGCCGTTTCACTGATTAGTTTTGAAAAAGTATGAATATGATAAGCAGGGCCGGACTGGCCGTAGCGTGCACCGGGTGTTTCCCTGGTGGGCCGCCAGGGTGGGGGCCGGTTTTGGGCCCCTGGGGGGCCGTTTTTGTTACAGGGCCGTTTTTGCAGCATAGCTGCAATATCGGCCCCTGTAACAAAATCGACCGAAACCGGCCCTGGCAAAGTGCTCGGCCGCACCCTCAACCCCCGGAGGGGCCAGCCGAGCCCTTTGCCTGGTCCGGTTTTGGTTCCCAGTCCGGCCCTGATGATAAGGAACTGTGAATGTGTGTGCGCTGCTGGGATATCTAATTAACTGGAAGTTATGTAGTTAACTTTAAAACAACACCGCCCCCCCACCTTTACAAACCTTACCTGGTGCACGCACTGCATGGAATTCGGAGCATTAGGTGCGCAGCGGTCATAGGGCTGTGCTTGGAGCATTAGGTGCGCTGCGGTCACAGGGCTGTGCTTCGAAGCGCCACGAAGCTGCAGGCCCCACCTGTAGCGCTGTTTACAGTATGCCTTTCCCTGCATTGGAACAGGGGCAGGTCATTTCTCTTTTTTTTCGGCAAATTTATATAGCGGGAACTTGACCCGAAGGTTTTGGAGAGCTTGACATGAGCTCTAGTTACGTTACACAAGGACTCTTTAATATGCGGCCTACCAGCGTGTGCTGGGAGAAATTTCGCAAAACTGCCCAATGATTAACATGGGTTTCCCAAAAACAGGCATTTTTTGTGAGTAAGCACAGTGGTCGCACAAAGTAGCGGTAAGCAGTGGTGAGGTAAAGCCGAGCAAAAGATGTATGTTTTTGTGTTAATCTAGGAAGTCTGCTAATTATATAAATTTGAAAGCTTCCTGTAGCCCGTGACATGCCAGCTATGCCGTTTCACTGATTTGTTTTGAAAAAGTATGAATATGATAAGGAACTGTGAATATGTGTGCGCTGCTAGAATATCTAATTAACTAGAAGTTATGTAGTTAACTTTCAATCCAGAAAGTTGTGGAGCTTGTAATGCGCTGTAAAAAAACAGAAGGAACAAGAACGGCTGCAAAAATGAAAGCAAATCGTGCAGAAAATTAATTAAATAAACAAGCGCGGTCCCCAAAGTGAAAGCTGACCGCGCTACAGATAATAACAAACAAGGAAGAGTGAGAGGGGGTGCAAACATGGAGCGCAGGCTGCAAATGAGCAGCTCAAGAGGAGTGGTGGGGCGGGCACAGGAATGCAGCTGCCGCCCTTTGCGCCGCTGCTCGCTCCCGAGAGCAAAACGCCATGGGAGTCAACGTTACAAAAAGAGGTGGGACATGCACCCGCCTTTACCCATTTGCGTGCTTTCATTCTTGAAAGACACGCAAAAGCCAATCCTATGCGTGGGGGAAGACAGACCCACACGTAGTTTTCAGTAGTTACAAGAAGCCTCGCAGAGCAGCGCATGCGCGCTGCGCTAGGCTCGACCTAAAACAGGGCGCTTTCTGAACCAAGAGCTACATTTTTGCCAAATTTGGTGTAATTCCGTTCAGCAGTTCCGGCTGTAGCCTGTTCCAAAATTCCTATGGAAATAACATGGCCCCCGCTTGACAAATCACCCCCAAACTTTCAAGACAGGAGCTGACCTGATCTGGTCATTAGTTAGGAAAATTTTACGAAGATTCGTTAAACGGCGCCAAAGATATTGGCAAAAGAAAAACCCTTTTGAATAGAAACAAGGTCCTAACTATAACTACCTACTGGCGACCGCCAGTAGGTTTTATATATATATATATATATATATATATATATATATATATATATATATATATATATATATCTACTGGCGGTCGCCAGTAGATAGTTATAGTTAGGACCTATTTTCCATAGGAAATCCGCATCATTCTATTTGAAATAACTCTTGTCAGTTGACGAATCTTCGCGAAATTTTCAAACTTTATGGCCCACTCCGGTCCGCTCCTACCCTGAAAGTTTCGGGGTGATTCGTCAAGCGGGGGCCGAGAAAAAGGGGGTCCCAAAACGTGTTTTCCCCATTCATTTTCCCATAGGAAACTTTAGCCACGGCTACAGCCCGAACTGCTGAACGGAATTACACAAAATTTGGCAAAGAGGTAGTTCTTGGTTCAGAAAGAACCCTTTTTGTTAAATGGTGTAAATCCGTTCAGTAGTTGCGGAGAAATTAAAAAATAAGAGTCAAAAAGTCAATTTCCCATAGGAAACTTTATGCAAGGCTACAGCTCGAACTGCTGAACGGAATTACACCAAATTTGGCAAAGAGGTAGTTCTTGGTTCAGAAAGAACCCTTTTGTTAAATGGTGTAAATCCGTTCAGTAGTTGCTGAGAAAATCAAAAGTAAAAACACATATATATCTGGGCGGAGCCTAACCACACATGTCATCGTGAGATCTGATTGGCTGTCAGCACTTCATCCTGGAATTGCTGGCAGCCATCTTGGGACCAATATAAATGATAGTACCCCATTGAAATGCATTGTAGTGAATCGAAGATTTTGAGGGTTACCAAAAGGAGAACTATAAAGGGTGATAACAGACTTTAGTTACATTAGAATTCATTTGTTGATGGTACCATACTAATTTCAGGAATTGTGGTGTGTTCTAAGGTGATTTTACCCTCTGAAAACCTTCTGCTGGGATATCATGAATCATGTTTGAGAGAAAACTATTTCCACATTCTTGTCCCATACAGTTTTGGAAGGTGCTCCAGAAGCTAAAATGAGAGCATATTTTCTGTAAATTCACATTATCTTTCTCAGTCATGTGAGAATGAAGTCTGACATTCTCAGTAAAACATGTACATCCAACAATGGCAGAGACTGTCAGTTGATTCCTTTGTGTTCTACTGCAGCTTCCCAGAGTGTTCTAAAGAACAACTAGAGTGCTAACAGCCTTACTTATGACAAAAGTATGGCACACCTGAAGCCATCTTGATTGGAATAAACTGGTAACACTTAAAACATTTAATTTAAAAAGGAACAAAATGATGGGGTTCATTTTGTCATAGAAATTATGGTTAGTGCTGTAGAAAGAAAAATTAGGACATGTTTCAAGTGTGATCTCAAATATCTTCCTGTTATATTTCCACAGGAGCAGCCTGTCAGTTGATGCCTTTGTGTTCTACTGCAGCTTCCCAGAGTGTTCTAAAGAACAACTAGAGCGCTAACAGTCTTACTTATGACAAAAGTATGGCACACCTGAAGCCATCTTGATTGGAATAAACTGGTAACACTTAAAACATTTAATTTAAAAAGGAACAAAATGAGGGGGTTCATTTTGCCATAGAAATTATGGTTAGTACTGTAGAAAGAAAAATTAGGACATGTTTTAAGTGAGATCTCAAATCCTCTTCTATTTCATTAGAAAATTCTGACATGCAGACTGAAACAATCACTTTCAATACCAGCAGTAGACTTCCATTTAACTCCTTGGTGAGCAGTAGCTTTACTACAGTGATCTAATGAACAACTAGAGTGCTAACATTCTGAATTTATGGCAAATGTGTGACACATCTGAATGCCTTCTTGATGGAATCAAAGTAAAACTGAAAGCATTTCCTACTGAGGAGACTGTAGTAAATGAGGAAATTAGGAAACTTCATAACAAATAAGTCTCCCAAGATGGCCACCAGAGAAAAAAGAGCCCAAATGTAGCACAAATATCACCCAGAGGTAGCCCACGTATAGCCCAATGACAGAAGTGTGCAAAACACTTTTTATTTTTTGTTTTTTTGCAGTTTTATATAGTGCAGACTGGTCAGGTATTGGAGTGCTTTACATGAGCATTGGTTACATCACACAAGGACAAATTCATGTTGGTTGACCCCTACACTACCCAAACACCACTGCACTACCCTAAACCCTAAAACACTACCCCCAGCACGACCTCCTTCACTACCCAAACACAACTGCACTACCCTAAACTCAAAAACACTACCCCCAGCACGACCCCCTACACTACTCAAACACCACTGCACTACCCTAAACCCTAAATCTACCCCCTACACTACACAAACACCACTGCACTACCCTAAACCCTAAAACACTACCCCCAGCACGACTCCCTACACTACCCAAACACCACTGCACTACCCTAAACCCTAAATATACCCCAGCACGGCCCCCTACACTACCCAAACACCACTGCACTACCCTAAACCATAAAACACTACCCCCAGCATGACCCCCTACACTACACAAACACCACTGCACTACCCTAAACCCTAAAACACTACCACCAGCATGACCCCTACACTACTCAAACACCACTGCACTACCCTAAACCCTAAAACACTACCCCCAGCACGACTCCCTACACTACACAAACACCACTGGACTACCCTAAACCCTAAAACACTACCCCCAGCACGACTCCCTACACTACCTAAACACCACTGCACTACACTAAACCCTAAATCTACCCCCAGCATGACCTCCCACACTACACAAACACCACTGCACTACCCTAAAACACTACCCCCAGCATGACCCCCTACACTACCCAAACACCACTGCACTACCCTAAACCCTAAAACACTAACCCCAGCATGACCCCCTTTACTACCCAAACACCACTGCACTACCCTATACCCTAAAACACGACCCCGTACACTACACAAACACAACTGCACTACCCTAAACCCTAAAACACTACCCACAGCATGACCCCCTACACTACACAAACACCACTGCACTACCCTAAACCCTAAAACACCACCCCCTACACTACACAAACACCACTGCCCTACCCTAAACCCTAAAACACAACCCCCAGCATGACCCCCTACACTACACAAACACCACTGCACTACCCTAAACCCCCTACACTATACAAACACCACTGCATTACTCTAAACCCTAAAACACTACCCCCAGCACAACCCCCTCACAACACAAACACCACTGCACTACCCTAAACCCTAAATCGACCCTCAGCACGACCCCCAACACTACCCAAACACCACTGCCATACCCTAAACCCTAAAACACTACCCCCAGCATGAACCCCTACACTACCCAAACACCACTGCACTACCCTAAACCTTAAAACACTACCCCCAGCACTACCCCCTACACTACACAAACACCACTGCACTACCCTAAACCCTAAAACACTACCCCAGCACTACCCCCTACACTACCCAAACACCACTGCACTAACATAAACCCTAAAACACTACCCCCAGCACAACCCCCTACACTACACAAACACCACTGCACTACCCTAAACCCTAAAACACTACCCCCAGCACGACTCCCTACACTACCCAAACACCACTGCACTACCCTAAACCCTAAATATACCCCAGCACGGCCCCCTACACTACCCAAACACCACTGCACTACCCTAAACCATAAAACACTACCCCCAGCATGACCCCCTACACTACACAAACACCACTGCACTACCCTAAACCCTAAAACACTACCACCAGCATGACCCCCTACACTACTCAAACACCACTGCACTACCCTAAACCCTAAAACACTACCCCCAGCATGACCCCCTACACTACTGCACTACCCTAAACCCTAAAACACTACCCCCAGCACGACCCCCTACACTACCAAACACCACTGCACTACCCTAAACCCTAAAACACTACCCCCAGCACGACCCCCTACACCACCCAAACACCACTGCACTACCCTAAACCCTAGAAAAGAAACCCCCACCCCATGCCCAATCCCCTTACCTCTCACTCCTCGTGGTTCCTCTCTCCTCGTGGTTCCTGCTTCACGTCGTCTCTGAGGGGCGGTGCACGCCGTTGTGAGGAAACGGAACAGCCTCTGTTTCCTTACAACGACATGGATCGTCTACACGTTTTTAGAACGCATGGTCATTTACCATACATACCTTTACAACAAAATTCGTTGTAAAGGCATGCGTGGTAAATGACCATGCGTTCTAAAAATGCGTAGTAATGACTTCGTGATGTACAACGCATGCGTGGTAATGCATGCGTTGTAATGGTATCGCAAAGTAAAAAGTCGTTGTAACGGCTGTTTACCGATCGAAGCTGGCCCCTGTTCTTCAGTGAGACGTTTATTTGATTAATTAGGAGGAAGGAATGTGTTTTTTTTACCGAAAAGTGCATTCCCGGCTGTTGTATTGTGAAAGTGTCCGCGTGGCCTGGTTTCACTTCCGGTGAGAGAGTGGAAGAGTCTGTTTGGATCTAAAGGAGTTCTGTTGTTGGACGGGGCCGGCGCGACATGTCATCAGAAAACATAGCTAATGGAAAGCGTCCTATCTGAAGTGTGGAGCAGTGCCATGAGAGGTCAACGAGTGTGCGTCCCACCGCAGTATGACCGTACCGCGTGACCCATGTGCCATCTCCAGGGTACGGGAGGCAGAAGCGGCATCGCAGGTCCTCTTGAAGACCGTTGTAGCACTAATTCTACATTTTGGTACTAGGGCATTTTAACTTCGTTGTTCCTGCCAGATACAAAGAGAAGATCCTGTGTTATTCAGTGCCCTCGTTACCTTTTTGTGGGTTGTGGTGCTTGTCACTTCGCTGCCCCGCCGGTGCACACGACTGGGCACCCCACCTCGTGTGCCATCTGCAGGGCCTCTGCCCTCGGATCACTGGTTTCGGTTTCTGGAGTGGCAACATAAACAGTTGCTCCCAAAGGACTAGCCTGAACACTTAGGTGAATATCCCCTGCACCAGCATTCCACGGAAATTCTTTCCTAGCTCTCCCACGTCAACGAGGACGTCATAATAGCACGGCTCCGCTCGCGACACCGTATGACGTCATCGGAGCCATAAGAGAACCTCGTCGGCGTGCTGACGTCAGTTCCACCCATTTTTTCCGTGCCACCGAGGCAAACAGGGGACCGAGACATTTTCACATGTATACATAGTATAATAAATATATATATATTCACTGAAAAAACCATAGGTTTCAGGCACGTTATAGTTAGAAATTAGCATTTAAAAAACCTTAGAAATTCACTGAAAAAACCTTAGGTTTCAGGCACGTTATAGTTAGAAATTAGCATTTAAAAAACCTTAGAAATTCACTGAAAAAACCATAGGTTTCAGGGGCGTTATAGTTAGTTGGACATTTCACTCGTACAAAACCATAGAAATTCCCCCGTTATAGTTAGTTCAGCTAACTATAACTCGCGCGCCCGCAATGCACTGCTGATGACGTCACATATTACATCACTCATGACATGGTCAGTGACATCACTCATGACATCACTGATGACATCTCAAATGACATCACTGATGACATCATCCAGTGAATGTGTGTTTTTCTGAAAATTAAATATGTTTTATATATGTATATCTCAAGGTCGATGGAAGAATAAATGGGTATATAAGTGTCTAAATGGATGATTTTGTTTTGTAAAATTAATTGTATAACTGACTAAGTGTATCTTAGTGAATACATGGGTTAGTGAGTAATGTTTAAATATGAAAATATCTGTATCAGTCTCTCACTTTGTGTATAAGTGGCTGCATGGGTTGGTGAGTAGCTACATGAGTGTCTATATGGGTTATTAGTTGGTTTTTTGAGTATCAGTATGAGTGTCTGAGTGTCTGTATGGTTCGGTGGGGGTATTACTTAGTGCATAGATGCATGAATGAGTGACTCACTGTTTGTATGTGTTTGAAGACAGCATGTGTGCAGGACTGTGTAGGTGGATGAGTATGTGTATGGGTGTGTTAGTGAGTGAATGACTGTCTCAATAGTGTCTTTATGAGTAACTACATATGTTTTAAACTAGTATATGTGAGTATTGGTGTATATAAGTGAGTATATGTGAGAGTGAGAGATTGGAAGAGTTCCTGTACAAATAAGTAGGTGTTTCTATAAGTGATTGTTTAAGAGAGTAAGTATGTGTAAGTTTCTGTAGAAGTAAGTGTGGTAGTGTGTGTATAACTGTATATGCAAGTAAATGGATGTTTGATACTTTGTTTGCATGTGTGACTATGTGTGTGAGTAACTCTATGGATGAGTGGCGGTGTGTAACAGGATGTATAGGTGTATGAGTACATATGATGAGTGAGTACATGTATGAGTGACTGTATAGGGACTGTTGGTGAATGAGTGGATGTGTGTGTAGATCTTGGAATTACTGAATAGGTGTGTTGTAACTGGTATTGGTATGTCCATTGTTTTGAAAATGTTAGTTTGTATTTTTGAGTGTGTGTATCAAAGGTTATATTAGGGTGAGAGGAGGTCTGCCACTCTATCACAAGGATGATGTCATCAGTGATGTCATCAGTGATGTCATTTGAGATGTCATCAGTGATGTCATGAGTGATGTCACTGACCATGTCATGAGTGATGTAATATGTGACATCATCAGCAGTGCATTGCGGGCGCACGAGTTATAGTTAGCTGAACTAACTATAATGGGGGAATTTCTATGGTTTTGTACGAGTGAAATGTCCAACTAACTATAACGCCCCTGAAACCTATGGTTTTTTCAGTGAATATATATATATATATAAAACTACCATTACCGAACCAGTTAAGAGACGGATGCCAACATCAGAGTAAGCTTCGAAATATTTTCTCTTTATTTCATGCTCATTTCTGCTTTGCTTGCTGCCAAAATCGTATTTTGCTATCGCGCTGTTGCAACGCGTTTCGGCATTGCTGCCTTGATCACACAACAGTCACAAAGTTACAAGTTCACATTTAAAAAAGGTGAGTACATGGTCACATGATCCTCTCTGTTTTCATAAACACAGAGAGGGGACTTTGAAGTTCAGCTAGTATTTTCAGCTATTTACATACATAATTATGTGACATTATATCGCTATCATTGCCTTTTCATTACTTTACTTTCATTTGCAGTTTAGGACTTATAATACCAAATTATAATACATAAGAGACAAAATAAACATTACTTAAAACAAAATTCATTATTAGTTCAATACAGGAATGTGTGTATCATTTCATACTTTTCTGAACCCAATTTTCGAGGTAACTTATCCTGGGCAAGTGCCCTTTATGTTTCACATATTTAATTTTATTTTTCATATATATATTTTTTTAAATTATTTTTTTACTCCTTTTCTACTGTTTATTTACTGAATTCTTTTTTTATATATTTACTTGCATTTTATTTTACTTAAAATTTTGTACCTCACTAAATTAATAATCCATCCCAATATTATAACACACATTTTAGAATTTTGGATTTGTACATAATTTTGTGTCCATCTCGTCACTCTTCTGTTATGCTTAATCTCCACTTTTTCATCATCATGTTCTAATGATATCTGAAAGTTAACCAAAACCAGTGCTTTACTATTGAATATAATTGAATATAGGCTATAGTTCAAAAGTGCTAGTACATATTTGATCATAAAGTGCTAGTGCCTTACAGTACTTATTATCATGTGCAAATATCAGCTTAAAGTGCAAAGTTGCAACACAGTACTAAATCAATTGGTTACAGCCTAGATATCTACTATAAAACAATAAGTTAACATTCATAATTTAAAAAAACATTCGAAAGTTAAGAATTCTCAATTACACGATCATTATGGCACATCAAAAACACTGAAATCCAAAATCTTACTATTTATGTTTTCCGTCTCTCTCCTTGTTTTGCCTAATACCTCCTTAATGTACTCTACTCTTATTAAAATCAGTTACATTAAAAAACATCATGAGAACTTTTTCATATGTATCACTGTCATGGATACCATGTCTTACGATAGGTGGATGTACAGATCTTCGTCTGCATTCATCCCCCAGGAGCCTTAGAATTAAACATCAGGATATACTTTGATTCTAACTGTCTTAGCCTGTGTTCACGATTTCCCCCTCTTCTTGCTTTGGGAACTCTATCAATCGCATAATAGACTAATTCCTTTATGTCTCCTTTGTGAATCTCATTGATATGTCTTGCAACCACATAAGTTTTATCATGATTTTTGACCGCTCTCAGATGTTGCAAAATGCGGATATGCACCATATGAATGGTGCTGCCCACATATAGTTTTGGGCAAGTGCATTGCAAGACATATACAACGAAGTCGCTCTTACAATTCAAAGGTGCTCTTATTTTCCAAGGATTTTTTAAGAGGGGGGAGATCACTTGTTTTGTATTTTGTCCAATTTTACAGGCTTTGCATTTGGAACATTTGTGGAAACCCGGACTTACTTTTAACCACCCTTCCATTTTTTTCACTTCTGGACTTGTTTTAAATAATTCATTTCTCATTGATTTCGCCTTATTAAAAGTAATCAACGGTTTACGTGAAATCCATTCACTCACTGCCGGGTCTCCTTTAAGCAAATTCCAATGTCTACATAAACTTTCCTTACTCTAGATTGGTAAGCATTATATCCGGTGATCATTCTGATTTGATTGGCAGTTTTCTTTTTTAACTGTTTTTGCCTTTCCAAGTCTAGTTTTAAAAGGGTTCTTCTTTCAAGTACTTTTACCTTTAAACAAGCTTGTTCTAATGTCTTTGATCGGTAACCTCTCTCCAAAAATCTCTTTGCTTACTGTTCTTGGGCCTCCATCAAACATTTTGAGTCACTACAGTTACGTTTCATTCTTAAGTTTTCTGCATACGGAATGCTCATCTTGAGTGTCTGTGGATGAAAACTCCCCGCATGCAGAATAGTATTGCCCGCAGTTGCCTTTCTGAAAGTGCGTGTCTGCAATTTATCATCCTGTATGTATATCTCAAGATCTAGAAATGAAACTTGTGACTTACTAATATTGTCTGTGAATGTTAAATTTAAATTATTGTTGTTAATATCTTTCACAAAAGCCTTTGCTGAATCACAGGAGCCCTTCCATACTACAAAGAGATCGTCTATGAAACGTATCCATACAATAACATGTGTTGTCCATTGTTCAATGTGTTCTACCCTGAGCACCTGCTCCTCCCACCAGCCCATATGCAAATTAGCATAGCTGGGGGCGAAGCAGGTGCCCATAGCTGTCCCTTGCAGTTGTTGATATGTGTCTCCACCAAATAAGAAATAGTTATTCATTAAGCACAATCTACACATTTCAACTAACATTCCAGTATGTTGATAGAATTCAATAGGTCGTGTATTCAAGTAGTGTCGTATTGCACGAAGGCCATCAGTATGTACGATACTCGTGTAGAGGCTTGTAACATCTAAGGTCATTAACAAAAATTAATCTTCCCAGGTAATGTCAAGTACTCTGTTTAAAAAATCTCGTGTGTCCTGAATATATGCAGGCAACAATGTTACAAAACTTTGCAGAAATGAATCCAAATATCTGGAGATAGGCTCAAATAAACTGCCTATGGCAGAGATTATAGGTCTCCCTGGTGGACTTTCCTTATTGTTATGAACTTTTGGGATTAAATAGAGTACAGGGATGACTGGTTCCTCTACCTTCATATACATATACTCTTCTTGAGTAATTAATCCCATTCCACGCCAGCGAGCAAGGTCTTTAAATAACTTTGACTTGACTTCAAACAAGTTACTTTGGGGGACTTTTAAATAACTGTTTTTTTCTTTAAGTTGTTGTCTTGCTTCTCTCTCATACATTTCTAGAGGCCATAAAACTACATTTCCCCCTTTGTCTGCTTGACGTACCACAATATCAGTCCTGTTTTTTATCTTCTCCATTACAGCATGATATTCTCTTTCAGAGTGATGTCTTTCTTTTAAGAAGGTATCACTTGAGGTTATTGATATTTCCTTCAGATCTTTTATTACTAGATCTGAGAACATATCTATCACATCTCTGGGAGTATTGGGTGTAAGAAAAAAAAAAATATATATATATATATATATATATATATATATATATATACATATATAATGTTACTTTATTGTTGTCAGTGAATATATATATATATGTATATATTCCATGGGCACCTCATTCGCACCTACGTATGCAAATCTAACAATGGGGTACTGGGAGGCAGAGTGTGTTTGGTCAGATGAAAACAACTCAAACATGAAGAAAGTGGTCCTGTGGGTACATTATATTGACGACCTGTTTTGAATTTGGGAAGGTGAAGTAGAGGAGCTTGAACACTTTTTACAATCTTTGAATCAGAATCCTTTGCAATTGAAGTTCACGCATACCATCAGCAAGGACACAATAGGTTACCTGGGCATTCGAATTTACATTGAAAATGACAGAATCTGTACAACTCTGTTTCGAAAGCTCACTGCTTGTAATAGTATTCTGGCTGCCAATAGTGCCCATCCTAAAGCTCTTAAATGGAGCGAGGCAAATGGAGAGTTTCTGAGGGCTCGAAGAAACTGCTCGTAAGATCAAGAATATGAGGCCCAAATCAATGAGATGTATAAAAGATTCAGGAGGCGTGGTTATCTTGCGACTCTATTTGATGATGCCAAAATAAGAGCAAAGAAGCAAAAAAGAGAAAGTTTGCTTGTCCCTAAAAGTTTGAAGTCAAATTCAGAGACTAATGAAGTTACAATATTTATTACGAATTTCAAAGTGTCAAATCAAGTTATCAAAAAAACATGGGGAAAACATTGGAAACTATTGAGAAGGGATGAGGACCTCAGGCGTCTAACATCAGAATACTTAAACATCAGATACCGAAAGGTGCCATCCTTAGGAGATCTTCTAACCCAGAGTTATTTCACAAGAGGAGGGGCACAAAAAGAAAATTGGTTCAGAAGGAATGGTTTTGTGAAATGTCAAAAATGTAAGGCTTGCCATTATGGACAAAATCGGGTAGATATCAGCACTCATAATGGTACAAAGAAGAAGATTATAGAAAGGATACTCTGTGAAACAACACATGTATTATATATTTTAGAATGCGGATTGTGGTAAACAGTACATCAGCAGCACGGTTAATAAGTTAAAGCTACGCATTCTTCAACACATGAGGGCAATTTCTAATAAAGATTTTACCTATGTAATGTCCAAACATATCTGGAAAGAACATGATGGCAGTCTGAACAATTTTTCATTTTCTGGCATTGAACATATTCCAAACAAGAGCAGAGGAGGAGATCGTAAAGCAGCATTAAGAAAGGTGGAATCAAGATGAATTATAACAGTTGTAACTGAGATTCTGTGGGGCCTAAACACAGATGCGGAACATCTATAAGATCATCAGTGGATCTGCACATGAGAAGTAGGGATATTGATTTCATGGGATGTCCAGAAGGTTAAGATTAGATTTTTTCATGGACAAAGAGAAGACCATGGTCGGGCATTTTTACAGTTATAAGCATTCTGCACTTTGCATATGTTTGCAGGTATGCCGATTTACATGAGGGTAGGTATAATCTGGCTGTTGCCAAAGATATTTAGACAGTGATACTATTGTCTGTGCACTTTATAGTTAGAAGCATTCAGCACTTTCTAAACATTCATACAAGTGGTATTATCAACTGTGATGACACATTGATGGGGTGACAAAGTATTACACTTTGGATAATTTACATGGTTAAGGTCTATATTTAAGACAAGAACTGTCTAGAATAGATAATAACTTTGCTAGTTTTGCACATATTCGATGAACTGTAAAATTGGTTTCATTTTTAGATCATATACATTGTGATTATTAGAAGATGGTGGCATTGTTTGTGCATTTTATAGTCAGAAGCACGTGGCACTTTATGGCAACTAAGATCTAGATAATACCTTTGTGAGGTTTGCATATTTCCAATGTATTGTGAAATCATTTTTATCCTAGTGTCATATATAGAGGCATGCAGATGATGAGTGCATTGCCTGTGCACTCCACAATCAGAAGCACCAGGCACCTTACAATCAATTGCCCGAAGAGTGTTCTATGAGTTAATATATAGGGATTCTTTGGCAGCATTGCTTTTGCACTTTAGAGCTAGAGGTACTTGATACTGGGTATATCTGTGCTTGCAAGGCCGGCATCAAAGTCAAAGGCAAGTACTGTCTAGACCAAAACTTTGCGAGGTTAGCACACTTCTAACGTACTGTCAAATTATCTTTATCTTAGTGTCACATGTTGAGACTTTTAGATGATATAAGTAGTGTCTGTGCACTTTATAATTAGAAGCACTTGGCACTTTATGTGGATCTGCGTATGAGCACACTTTTATATGCAGGGACAGGAGGCACTACATACTGCACAAGACATAGATTCACACTGAGGGAGGCGTGGCCAACTGGCAAGCATGGTGTACGCAAAGTAGGAGAGCTCCGCGCCCGGACCAACAAATCCTGCAATAATCCTGCTGTAATTGCACCTGAAATGAGACAATAGTTGCAGGGACGCATACTATATACCTGGGGCGTGCAAATCTCGCTGCTGCGCTGACCGGAGCCCAGAAAATCGTCATCTACAGGGCAAACCCTGCCTGCGGGCTGGAGACCGCGTGAGCAGCCGAGGCCGGTGCTGAAGGGGGAGGTGACGAGCTGCGGCGGTGCTCTGCGGTACCCTCCACGGCGAGCTACTGAGAACCGCTGACCGCGATATGGACCCCCGACAACACATCCCGCTGTGAACGGGGCCTGGACCTAAAAAGACCAGATACTGCACTCGGAGTCCGGATGTTGCCGCGGACTGCGACCTGGCTGACCGCGCTTGCTGCCCCTCCCCCCCTTCCGACTCTGGAGAGGATTGACGAGGGCCTCCTAGGGCGCAAGATGGGCACCTGATCTCTATACTTGCGGTGAGTGCTGATGAGCGCCGGGCCTGATAAGAGGAGACACTAACCTGCATGCTGTGCTGAGCTCCTGGGACCGGAGGAACGATAGGGGATGGGAGTGCACGAGGGAAACAAATCGCTTTGTCGACCGGGCTGCAACTCGGAGACTGCTCCGATTCCGGAGGTATCGGCCTCCCCCCCCCCCTGTGGTACGGACTGAGGAGAGTTGGTGTGCTGCCGCCGCTGGAGCCCTGCTCACCCTCCCTCCCCCCGATCCCGAGGCCGGAGCACAGCAGGTGATGGGACTGCAGCCAAGAGGGCGCTACGGCTCCGGGGGGTCCGGCCTCCATCGCTGTGTCATCCCTATCTCAACTAAGTGCGCTACACGGGGGCGGTGTGCGGCCACCACAGAGACCAGCGTGAGGGCCCTACCGCCCCTGCGACCGTCGCAAGAACGGCTCATCATTTACTAAGCCTGGCATTGCTGTACTGCCTTCCTCAGCCTGAGCGCGCTGTAAAGGTGCGGAATACAGCCACTGACATCACTGGTGAGTGCCACTGGGAGCGAACTGCGCGGATAAGCCTGCTGGGCGCTGGCGGGGGATTGAGGCACCATTACTGTTATTACACACGCCCGGGAACCAGTGTTTCCCGCTGAAGACACACTGCTATTGGGGGAGGCGCCTGTAGAGCCCCTGAGACACTCCATTCATAGCATAACAGAGTGTTACACTGGCGCACCCCTTCGCCCCCCCGTCTTGGATATCTGCGGCCTCTGCGTGCTGGGTTGCGGAGGTCCACGGGGCGCCGAGCTAGGTGCTGGCGTGGCCGACCGGATTTGCTTTGACGGGTTGTTGGATTGTGGAAGCCACCACGCCCCCTCAGTGCCACCTCTCTCTTTGGCCCGTCGGCTGGTGGAACCTACTGCGCAGATAGACTCTGGTGGCCCTACAATAGGCGCACTGCTGCACCAAGACTGATATGTGGCCAACATAGTCGGTGGGGGCCGCTCGTTGCACAACCACAACTCCTGTACCCACAAACTCACATGTGTGAGGCCTGAGGAAGTGGGGGTGACAGAGAGACAACTGCCCTGCACTGGCACCGTTGGACTGAAATAGTGGTGCACCGACGGAAGTGACGCCAGACAACACGGAAGGATGGGGCGTCAAAGAGGGAAAGTAACAGACGCAAATACTACCAGCACACAGCAATCAGACGATGTGGACGCCCCCACCCAATTTACTAACTGTGTATCGCCCACTAACCTGGATGAACCTCCAGATAAATTGGATTTAATCCTGCAAGAAGTGAGAGACACAAGAAAATCAATAGAGCAACAAATTGGCACCCTAACAACTGGATTCACTTTCCTAAAAGCGGATCATGCAAATTGGCGGACACTATCAAAGACCACAAACTCGCCCTAGCAGAGATTTTACCGCAACACAAAGAGCACACAATACAAATCACGCAGCTACAGCGTCGTGTCCGGACTCCAAGACAGAGTGGATGATGGGGAAGGAAGGAACCGACGAAACAATGTCCGTGTCATAGGTCTGCCGGAGCGATGTGAAGGACCCAACGCAACTAAATTTATGGAACAGTGGTTCCAGGACCATGTGGCGCCGGAGGGCCTATCGGCATTCTTCTGTGTGGAGAGAGCGCACGGAATCCCCACAGGCCTGCCGACAGCTGGAGCTACCCCACGCCCCATGATTGCCAGAATACTGAACTTTAGGGACCGGGACATACTCTTGCAGGCAGCCAGGGAAAAATCTCAAATTTCCTATGAGAATCACCGAGTGTCTTTGTACCCAGACTACACCATGCTGGTACAGCGCAGGCGGTCACGGTATCAAGACATTAAAAAAAAGCTTAGAGCCCTGGACATTAAGTATGCTCTCCTGTTCCCTGCGAGATTAAAGATCATCCATGATCAAAAAACACAATTCTTCGACACCCCAGAAGAAGCAGAAGATTGGCTGGAGATCATGTTTCCCCCATCGGATTCTGGGCCATCTTCGCAAAGCATTCCCCGGTCACCAAGAAGCACCCGGAGTCGCCGGCCCCGCCGCAGCAAGCCACCCGACAAGCAACAGACCGGGAACCCCACGCCGGAGCAGGCCCAAGATGGACGCATGGAGGCGATAGCAGCGGCGACCACATTTCGTGACTGTAGCCGTCACAAGACCTCGGACTCCTCAGATGAGAACACTGTTCACTCCGACTCTGAGGGTAGCTTGGCGCTATTCCGGACTGTAACGCCTCAGACGGCCCATGGATTCCTGGGATGAGACACCGCCAGGTGGGATGATCCGACATGTGCATTCAGCACGTCTTATCAGGTACTCTAATATTGACAGCATTAATCATGGACATAATGGTAAGCACCCCTGGTCCGGGCTGGGATGAGCCCCTGGGACATTCATCTCAGTAGCCAGGGTAATGGAATACACACACCCCACTATGGCGAACGCACTAAAGTTCTTGTTCAATGTTTACACTGTTGTGTATTTAGTTTGGGCCAGCACAGTTTCGCTGCTGGACCGGGTATCGATTGTTAATGTTAAGGTATTTAAGGGAAATGGACTGCCTCCCACACCACACTGTAGCTCTCCTACTTTGCCATACCCAGAGCATCAGCGCCATGTACACGACACCAAGACCATATGCAGGGCACCTATAATATAATTACTTGGAATGTACGGGGACTGGGATCCATTCATAAACGCCATAGAATATATGCGCAATTGAATCGTTGCAAGGCACAAGTAGTGTTTCTGCAAAAGTCCCATCTAGTTGAGGCGGAAGTAAGTAAATTACGGAAAAAGTGGAGAGGTCAGATATTCTCCACATCATATTCAGCATTTGCTAGGGGGGCAACAATCTGGGTCAGGAACGGGGTCCCTTTTAAAGTGATAGAACAGCGAAAGACCCATCTGGGAGGTATATACTGGTACGTGGTACACTGGATGGTGCACAGGTAGTACTGGGAAGTATATACTCCCCGAATTTTGACCAAGATAAATTCCTCATCTGCCTTAACTCAGATTTGGCAAGATGGGCGGGCCACCTGTGGATATTGGGCGGGGATTACAACGCTGTTATGGACATACACTTAGACCGATCCCATCCACCACTTCAAGGCGCAGGGTCTATAAAACAGGCAGAAGCATTATGCGATTGGGTGGGCAGCTGGGCTCTGGGGGATGTGTGGCGCCTGAAAAACCCAAATAGCAGGGAATACTCGTTCTTTTCCCCCACGCACCAGCTTCCTACCCGGATAGATAGAATACTCTGTTCGACCCCTCTCACTCCACAGGTCACGCATTCCACATATTTGGGTAAGACCTTTTCGGATCATAATCATCTGGAGATCACACTAGCTTGGGGCAGGATCCCCACTCCAGTTCCCACTTGGAAGCTATGGCCACACATGCTGGAAGACTCTGTATTCCGAACTACACTGGCAGAGGGTATCACAAACTACTTTGCTGAAAATGCGGGTACGGCGTCCACACGCAACATAGAGTGGGACTCGTTCAAAACAGTGCTGAGGGGCATAGCCATAAGTACCACTGCTGGAGCCCGACAGGAAATACATAATAATCTTAAAGGGGTCGAAAACAATATGTCCAAACTTGAACAGGAAGCGATCGGTGACCCCGCAAAGGCGGCAATGCTACAGGAGGCCCGTGTACAACATGCAGAGCTGCTTGAAACCCTCAGACAAATACACTATAAGTTGGCCTGGTATATGCTGTCCACTAGTTATAGTGGCCACCTTGCACCAGTCCAAACAACCCCTTATTGATGATAGGTTAAAGACAACCTTTATTGAAAGCTATCCTAGTGGTAGCTATGGAGAGCAGCCTTCAGGCTAAGTCTTGAAGGAGTGTGAAGCTGTTTGTTTTACCAGTCTATAATCTCTTGAATGGCTAAATGAAAGGAGACCACACCAGGTATATATATAAAATATATGTATTTATTTCTAATCACTACCTACTAGTCTCTTTATGAGGCTAGAGGTCAAAGCACACAAGTTACAAGCGTTTAATCGACAGTAAATAGCACAATATACGATTAGCCCTAGGGGCGTACCAAACCATATATTAAGAAAGTGGTATAAGAACCACGACTTGACTAGGCACAAGGCCTAGAGCCTGTAGAATCGCTGGGACCCCAAGGAACCACCCAAGGTAGTGACACAGGGGACCACGGGGGACGTGTGCAGTGTGTGGGGAAAGTCGCGGTTCGAGTTTTAGAGTTTAGGAACACTTCGGAGTGGACTAGGAACAAACCCTTTTGGACTTAGATGGTTCTTGGGCCAACACCCACGGGAGCACTGGAGTACTCGTGTTACCTCACCCAGGGAAGCCGGGTGCATAGGTGTCAAATGGTGTTGGGTCGCGCCGTCGTTTTCAATGGCAGCTTGCTGGAAAGTGCTGCTGCCGGGAAGATAAGAAGTGTCCGAAGAGATCCAAGCCTGGATCGGAGATGTGAAGAACCTGAAAGCAGAGGGGACAGAGTCTGGGTCACTAGCCAGTGACCAGGGTCACGATAGACGGATGCCCACCGATGTCGGGTGCTTCAAGTTCAAAGAGGTGAAGATTGTCTCTGCAGCCACGAGGACCAGGAGGTGTCGACGACAACCAGGAGCTGGATTCGAGCTGTCCCACAAAAGAAATCGCTTGCTGCAGTGTCGGTGTCCGGATTGGACACAACAAGCCTTGGCAACAGTAACCCACGTAGGAAGAGAACAAAGGCTTCGGTGCGGACCAGCGAGGTCCGAGGGACTCCCCAAGCAAGGGAGAGTCAGGGCAGGGCTGGAGCAACCAGGGAGGCCCGTTCAAAGTAAAGTTACCCTTCTCAGGGACCCACAAGTCGACGGACAAGGGATCGCAAAGGGACCTCAAGCGGAATCACAAAATGGCAGCCCACGGGTCACTCGGAGTGGGTAGGCCAGCAATCTTCAGTGGATTCACTGCTCGGGGATCAGGGCTACAAGTAACCCAAAGCACAGCCTCTAAGGTTCGACCAGAAGCTTATGCACTTGCAAATGTGCACGGTGTCCAGGGGTTCCGGTTCCACGGTACCCACGAGGGCTACGGGTCTCAGCTTTGCTGGGGACTCGGTTCAGCCTCTGGGAAGTCTGGAAACCCACCTCCTGGGTTGCAGAGTCTGTCGGCGTCCAGCAGGAGCTTCGGAGATGCAGACCGGTCAGATGCTTCTTTGGTGCCTGCCAAGCAGGGAGTAACTCCTTTACTCCAAGGAAGATTCTTCAGTCATCTGGCATTGAACAGATCGTCGAAGGTCCAGGATTCAGTTTCAGAGTTTCGTCCAGGGATATCTAAAGTCCTGTTGCCAGGGGTTCCTATCTTATACCCAAGGAAGGGGTTGGAGATACTCTGGGGAACCACCTATGGGAGGGTTTGGAAAGAGGGGTGGCTACACCCATTTCCTTTGTCCAGTTTCGCGCCAGAGCAGGGGCTGGTAGCCCCTGCAGCTGGTTTGAACTGGACTATGCACAGGGACACCAAATGTGCCCCCAGTGCTGGACTTCAAAGCACTCTGAGAGTGCACCCACCCAGCCCCAATACACTAAAGCCTGTCTGGGAGGTGGTAACACCTCCCTGTGACAGGAAACCTATTGTCCAGGCCTCCCCTGCCGGAGTTTCGGTCAGCAGCAGGAGGCCAGACTCGTGTCTGTGGCTGCAGCATCCATTTTGTGATGCCAGGGCTCTGTTAGTTGGTACCGGGTATACCGGTGCTGTCATGTCTCTCCCTCTAGAAGGGTGGGATCATACTCCCACACCAGTTACTGGTGTGGGGGAATGATTCCAAGGTGTTTGACACCAAACACAACATGTTTCCGTGCAGCCATCCCAAAGTTAGCATTTACCGTTTAGTTATAATGCACTTAAGAGTATATGGTCAGGCTGCACTCACAGACAACCCCGGAGGATAGATTCCGAAGGCTGCAGAGGGGCTGTGCTCGTGCATGGGCACCCTCTCACACAAAACCAAGCACCCTGCCTTCAGGATTGATAAGGCCTGCCATAGGGGTGACTGATAGGTTTATATGTGCAGTGATAGGGTGAGATATAGTGAACCTATATCTCAGTAAGGGGTGCATGCACCACCTCACTCAGGCTGCTGTAGCAGTCCTGTGGTGTCATTTTGGAATGCTGCCCAGGGGTGGCATAATACATGCTTCAGCCCCTGGTAGGCCTCTGGGGTACCTATGCCCTTGGTACATAGTATACCATATACTAGGGACTTATAAGGGCACCCCAGAATCCAATCTGTGGTGTACCTAAGGTACAGGGAGTCAATTTAGAGAGGAAGCAGCTAGGCTGGGGTCCTGGATGGCAGGGCCCAGCCAGACTAAAGTCAAAAAACAGTGAAGCAAAAAGTGGGGGTAACCATAAGAAGAAGATCCTACTCTCCTACACAACCCACCCCTCCCCCCAAACGCAGGGACATTAAACTAACCTTGACCAGTTGAGTCTTCATGTTCTAAGTGGAAATATCTGGAGAGTCCATCTGCATTGGCATGGCTACTCCCAGGTCTATGTTCCACTGTATAGTCCATCCCCTGTAGGGAAATGGACCTTCTCAAAAGTTTGGGGTTTTCACCCTTCATCTGTTTTAGCCATAAGAGGGGCTTATGGTCTGTCTGAACAATGAAGTGAGTGCCAAACAAGTATGGCCTCAACTTCTTCAGAGCCCAAACCACAGCAAAGGCCTCCCTCTCAATGGCTGACCAACGTTTCTCTCTGGGGGTCAGCCTTCTGCTAATAAAAGCTACTGACTGATCCTGACCTTCATCATTCAACTGTGACAGTACAGCCCCTACCCCCAACTCAGATGCATCTGTTTGTACAATGAACTTTTTGGAGTAATCAGGACTCTGCAGAATGGGAGCAGTGCACATGGCCTGCTTCAGGTCATCAAATGCCTTTTGACAGTTAACTGTCCACTGAACCTTTTTGGGCATTTTCTTAGAGGTAAGGTCATTCAATGGGGTCACTATGGATCCATAACCTTTTACAAATCTTCTGTAGTACCCAGTCAGGCCCAAGAAGGCTCTCACCTGAGTCTGGGTAGTGGGAGCACCCCAGTCCATTATGGTCTGGATTTTGCTCTGCAATGGTTGAATCTGGCCTCCACCCACAAGGTGGCCCAGGTACACAACCTGACTCTGCCCTATCTGGCACTTAGTAGCCTTGATAGTTAGGCCTGCTTTTTGCAGGGCCTCCAAAACATTCCTTAGGTGGACCAGGTGATCCTCCCAGGTGGAGCTAAAGACAGCAATATCATCTAGATATGCTGCACTATAGTCTTCCAGGCCTGTAAGGACTGTATACACCAACCTTTGGAAAGTGGCAGGTGCATTTTTCAAACCAAAGGGCATCACCACAAATTGGTAATGCCCACTAGGGGTAGAAAATGCTGTCTTTGGCTTTGCATCATCAGCTAGTCTGATCTGCCAGTAGCCAGCTGTCAAGTCAAATGTGCTCAGAAACTTGGCTGAGGCCAAGGTATCTATAAGCTCATCTGCCCTTGGGATGGGATGGGCATCAGTCCTAGTGACTGCATTGAGACCCCTGTAGTCCACACAGAACCTCATTTCTCTCTTGCCATCTTTGGTGTGAGGTTTAGGCACAAGGACTACTGGACTAGCCCAAGGGCTATCTGAGGGTTCAATGACTCCCAAATCCAACATCTTTTGGACCTCTGTCCTTATACAATCCCTGACATGATCAGGCTGCCTGTAGATTTTATTCTTGACAGGCAGACTGTCCCCAGTGTCCACTTCATGAGTGCACCAGGTAGTCTGACTAGGTGTCAGGGAGCACATATGCCTGAACTGGCTGAGAACTTTTCTGCAGTCCGTTTGTTGCTGGACAGTGAGGCTGCCTGCCAAGGCTACACCCTCTACTGATCCATCATCAGGGTTCTGAGAGAGCAGGTCAGGGAGTGGATCACTCTCTTCCTCCTGTCCCTCATCAGTAGCCATGAGCAAGCCCATGCCTGCCCTGTCGACATATGGTTTCAGTCTGTTGACATGAAGTACCCTATGGGGACTCCTGGGAGTTCCAAGGTCTACCAAGTAGGTAACCTCTCCCTTCTGTTCAACAATTGTATGGGGGCCACTCCACTTATCTTGGAGGGCTGCTGGGGCCACAGGCTCCAACACCCACACTTTCTGCCCTGGCTGGTAAACAGTCAGCACAGCCTTTTGGTCATGCCAGGCCTTTTGCAATTCCTGGCTAGCCTCAAGGTTTTTAGTTGCCTTTTTCATATACTCTGCCATCCTGGAGCGGAGACCAAGTACATAGTCCACTATGTCCTGTTTAGGGGGTTTGAGAGGTAACTCCCAGCCCTCCTTCACCAGACACAAAGGACCCCTAACAGGATGGCCAAACAAAAGTTCAAAAGGGCTGTAACCAACCCCCTTTTGAGGCACTTCCCTGTAGGCAAATAAAAGGCAGGGCAAAAGGATGTCCCATCTGCGCCTAAGCTTTTCTGGGAGACCTTTGATCATGCCCTTTAAGGTTTTGTTGAACCTTTCAACTAAACCATTGCATTGTGGGTGATAGGGTGTGGTGAACTTATAATTCACTCCACACTCCTTCCACATTGCAGTCAAGTAGACTAGACATGAAGTTTGTACCCCTGTCTGATACTATCTCCTTAGGAAAACCCACTCTTGAGAATACTCCCAAGAGGGCCCTTGCCACCACAGGTGCTGTGGTGGTCCTAAGTGGAATGGCTTCTGGGTACCTAGTGGCATGGTCCACCACCACCAGGATAAATCTGTGCCCAGAGGCTGTCTGAGGATCCATGGGACCAACTATATCAATCCCCACCCTCTCAAAGGGAACCCCCACCACAGGTAATGGTATCAGGGGGCCTTTGTGGTTCCACCTGCCTTCCCACTGGCTTGACAGGTGACACAGGAGCGACAAAACTCCTTGGTGTCTTCAGACATGTGGGGCCAATGAAAGTGAGGAACAATTCTGTCCCAAGTCTTGTTTTGGCCCAGGTGACCTGCTAGGGGAATATCATGGGCTAGTGTCAATAGGAAGCCCCTAAATTTCAGAGGTATTACCAACCTCCTGGAAGCACCAGGCTTGGGGTCTCTACTCTCTGAATATAGGAGTCCATCATCCCAATATATTTTATGGGTGCCACTAGCATTCCCAGCAGCCTCATCAGCAGCTTGCTTTCTGAGGGTTTCAAGAGAGGGGCAGCTTTGCTGCTCCTGGCTCAGATCTGCCCTGGAAGGGCCCCTGTCCCCAAGAACTCAACCTGATCAGGTTCAAGCTCCTCTGGGACAGTTCCTTGTTCAGGACTAAGATCATCTCCCTCAGGAGGCTGATCTGAATTCTGAGTCAGGGGGGAAGGCTCTGCCTTAACCATACTGTTCCTCCTCTTGGGAGGCACCTGGTCCATTCTTCCAGAATCCAGGGCCTGTTCAGTGTTAGACTTTTTGGCCTGTGACCTGGTCCCAGCAAATACATGTGCAGGGATCCCTAGCATTTCTGCATGTGTCCTGAGCTCCACTTCTGCCCAAGCTGAAGTTTCTAGATCATTGCCAAGCAAGAACTCAAAAGGGAGGTCTGCACTTACCACAACTTTCTTGAGGCCAGTTACCCCTTCCCAGGAGAAATTAACAACTGCCAAGGAATGGTCTGTCCTGACATTGCTAGCATTGGTCACTTGGTACATCTCACCAAGTATAATCTGCCCAGGAGCCACAAGATCTTTGTGTCACCATTGTGACACTTGCTCCTGTGTCCCTGAATGCCAAAGCCTCTTGTCCATTTATCAATGGCTGCTGTCTGTATTTGCCCAAGTTACTGGGACTCACAAAGGAGGACATGTCCATGCCTCCATCACAGACCAGGACAGCCTGAGTTGGGACTCTGACTAGGCCAGAGCCCATCTCAGAACCCAGGGTTAACCCTACTACACCCTTATTCTGAGTACCACCAATTGTAGCTGCACTAGGGGGAACAGTTGCCTTAGGGGCAATGGTGGCTGGACTTGAGTCTTTGGACTTGGTGCAGTCACTGGTCCAGTGTGTTTTCTGTTTACAGATCTTACACCATGGTTTCTTTTGGCCTTTACTTTTGTTAGATTGGGACTCCCCCAGATGAAGATTTTTGGGGACCTGGAGAAGACTTCTGGTCTTTACCCTTTTCCCCACCCTTGTCAGAGTTCTTAGAATCTTGCTTCTTTGGGTCACCACCTTGGTTCTGAACCTTCTGCCTCACCCTGGTTCTGACCCATTTGTCTGCCTTCTTTCCCAATTCTTGGGGAGAGGTCAGATCAGAGTCCACCAGGTACTGATGCAACAGCTGATTTTGACAATTATCAAGGATCTGCTCCCTCATAATTAAGTTGTACAATCCTTTGAAATCACACACCTTACTGCCAAGTAACCAGCCCTCCAGAGCCTTAGTAGCACAATCTACAAAGTCCACCCAGTCTTGATTCTGTGCCTTTTGGGTATCTCTGAACTTTATCCTATACTGTTCAGTGGTTAGGCCAAACCCCTCAATCAGTGCACTTTTCAAGATTTGGTAATCATCAGCATCCTCTTCTCTTACAGTGAGGAGCTCGTCTCTACCTTTGTCTGCAAAGGAGAGCCACAAGATTGCTGCCCACTGCTCCTGGGGAACCCTCTGAACTTTACAGGCCCTTTCCAGTGCAGTAACCCATTGGTGGATGTCATCCCCACTCTGGTAGGGAGGGACAATCTTGCTTAGGTTTCTATGGTCATGAGACCTTTCCCTACCACTAGGGAAGTTGCTGCCACCATGGGACTCTAGTCCCAACTTTCTTCTTGTTTTCTGAAGCTCTAGGGACTCCCTATCTAAAGCCAACTGCTCTCTTCTGATTCTAAGCTGAGCTTCTTCATACTTGAGCAGTCTCTCTTTCCTTTCATGAGAGGATTCCCTCCAATGAGAGGAAACAGAGGTCCCTATTGAGGAGTCAGAATGGTTAGACTCCTGAGAAGGAGATCTTGACCTTCTAGGCACACTCTCAACTCTCCCTGGTGGGATGAAGAGGGGGCCATTGTGGCCCTCCTCCTCATCTGGAGGGGGAGCTGGATTTTCCAGGGTAAGATCATTGTCATCTTCCTGGTCAGCTTCAGAGGTCAGGTCATGGGTATTTTTACCCCTTGGCTTTTCCTCATCTGCTGCCCCACCCTCTCTGCCTACCCCATCAGACCCTGAGGTCTTTTTGAGATCATCCAACAGCAGTACCTCTATGAGGCGTTGGGTGTTTGCAGTTTTTCCTGTCTTCAATTTCCTAGTACTACACAATGCTCTCAATTCCAAGAATTGGAGGCTGTCATACTTGGATGGTGGAAGGCCATTGGCTTCTGGCAGGGACCCACTGGTTCCTGGCCCTGAAGACATCACTAGTGAGGTGTGGTGTATGCACTACCTACTCTAGTGTGGCCTACTAAACTCTCTTGAGTTGTAGAAAGGGTGCGCTAAGCCCTTGACACACAACTCTAAGTTCAGTAGAACTTACTGTAATTTTAAGCTTGAATTATATGTACCTCAGGTACCTTTAGTGGTTTTCAGTTAGTCACTCACATGAGATTATCTGGTAAAACAAAGGCAAGCTTGAATCCAACCGCTGCACACCAATGTGAGAAGTTGGCCTGGTATATGCTGTCCACTAGTTATTGTGGGCACCTTGCACCAGTCCAAACAACCTTTATTGATGATAGGTTTAAAGACAACCTTTATTTCAAAGCTATCCTAGTGTTAGCTATGGAGAGCAGCCTTCAGGCTAAGTCTTGAAGGAGTGTAAAGCTGTTTGTTTTACCAGTCTATAATCTCTTGAATGGCTAAATGAAAGGAGACCACACCAGGTATATATATAAAATATATGTATTTATTTCTAAAACACTACCCACTAGTCTCTTTATGAGGCTAGAGGTCAAAGCACACAAGTTACAAGCGTTTAAATAGCACAGTAAATTAGCACAATATACGATTAGCCCTAGGGGCGTACCAAACCATATATTGAGAAAGTGGTATAAGAACCACGACTTGACTAGACACAAGGCCTAGAGCCTGTAGAATCACTGGGACCCCAAGGAACCACCCAAGGTAGTGACACAGGGGACCCACGGAGGACGTGTGCAGTGTGTGAACACAGCCGCAGAGACTCCGTTAGCTTCTATGGGGAAAGTCGTGGTTCGAGTTTTAAAGTTTAGGGACACTTCGGAGTGGACTAGGAACAAACCCTTTTGGAATTAGAGGGTTCTAGGGTCAACACACACGGGAGCACCGGAGTACTCGTGTTACCTCACCCAGGGGAGCCGGGTGCACAGGTGTCAAATGGTGTCGGGACGCGCCGTCGTTTTCAATGGCAGCTTGCTGGAAAGTGCTGCTGCCGGGAAGATGAGAAGTGTCCGAAGAGATCCAAGCCTGGATCGGAGATGTAAAGAACCTGAAAGCAGAGGGGACAGAGTCTGGGTCACTAGCCAGTGACCAGGGGCACGATAGACGGATGCCCACCGATGTCGGGTGCTTCAAGTTCAAAGAGGTGAAGATTGTCTCTGCAGCCACGAGGACCAGGAGGCGTCGACGACAACCAGGAGCTGGATTCGAGCTGTCCAACAAAGGAAGTCGCTTGCTGCGGTGTCAGTGCCCGGATTGGACCCAACAAGCCTTGGCAACAGCAACCCATGCAGGAAGAGATCAAAGGCTTTGGTGCAGACCAGCGAGGTTCGAGGGACTCCCCAAGCAAGGGAGAGTTAGGGCAGGCCTGGAGCAACCAGGGAGGCCCATTGAAATTAGAGATGCCCTTCTGAGGGACCCACAAGTCGACGGACAAGGGAGTGCGAAGGGACCTCAAGCGGAATCACAAAATGGCAGCCCACGGGTCACTCAGAGCAAGCAGGCCAGCAATCTTTGGTGGATTCACTGCTTGGGGGTCAGGGCTACAAGCAACCCAAAGCACAGCCTCTAGGATTGACCAGAAGCTTATGCACTTGCAAATGTGCACGGTGTCCAGGGGTTCCGGTTCCACGGTACCCACGAGGGCTACGGGTCTCAGCTTTGCTGGGAACTCGGGTCAGCCTCTGGGAAGTCTGGAAACCCACCTCCTGGGTTGCAGAGTCTGTCGGTGTCCGGCAGGAGCTTCGGAGATGCAGACCGGACAGATGCGTCTTTGGTGCCTGCCAAAGGGGAGTAACTCCTTTACTCCAAGGGAGATTCTTCAGTCATCTGGCATTGAACAGATCGTCGAAGGTCCAGGATTCAGTTTCAGAGTTTCGTCCAGGGATATCTAAAGTCCTGTTGCCAGGGGTTCCTATCTTATACCCAAGGAAGGGGTTGGACATACTCTGGGGACCCACCTATGGGAGGGTTTGGAAAGAGGGGTGGCTACACCCATTTCCTTTGTCCAGTTTCACGCCAGAGCAGGGGCTAGTAGCCCCTGCAGCCGGTTTGAACTGGACTATGCACAGGGACACCAAATGTGCCCCCAGTGCTAGGACTTCAAAGCACTCTGAGAGTGCACCCACCCAGCCCCAATACACTAAAGCCTGTCTGGGAGGTGGTAACACCTCCCTGTGACAGGAAACCTATTGTCCAGGCCTCCCCTGCCGGAGTTTCGGTCAGCAGCAGGAGGCCAGACTCGTGTCTGTGGCTGCAGCATCCATTTTGTGATGCCAGGGCTCTGTTAGCTGGTACCGGGTATACCGGTGCTGTCATGTCTCTCCCTCTAGAAGGGTGGGATCATACTCCCACACCAGTTACTGGTGTGGGGGTATGATTCCAAGGTGTTTGACACCAAACACAACATGTTTCCGTGCAGCCATCCCAAAGTTAGCATTTACCATTTAGTTATAATGCACTTAAGAGTATATGGTCAGGCTGCACTCACAGACAACCCCGGAGGATAGATTCCGAAGGCTGCAGAGGGGCTCTGCTCATGCATGGGCACCCTCTCACACAAAACCAAGCACCCTGCCTTCAGGATTGATAAGGCCTGCCATAGGGGTGACTGATAGGTGTATATGTGCAGTGATAGGGTGAGATATAGTGAACCTACATCTCAGTAAGGGGTGCAGGCACCACCTCACTCAGGCTTCTGTAGCAGTCCTGTGGTGTCATTTTGGAAGGCTGCCCAGGGGTGGCATAATACATGCTTCAGCCCCTGGTAGGCCTCTGGGGTACCTATGCCCTTTGTACATAGTATACCATATACTAGGGACTTATAAGGGCACCCCAGAATCCAATCTGTGGTGTACCTAAGGTACAGGGAGTCAATTTAGAGAGGAAGCAGCTAGGCTGGGGTCCTGGATGGCAGGGCCCCAGCCAGACTAAAGTCGAAAAACAGTGAAGCATCAGCAAAAAGTGGGGGTAACCATAAGAAGCAGATCCTACTCTCCTACAATACACCCAAATAAAACGTACCGAAGCGGACAAGGCAGGCACACTCCTTGCACGAATACTACGTGACGCACCCCCTTCGGTACAAATACATGAGGTGACCACGATAGAAGGGGCCACAGTGCACACACAGCGGGAAATCAACGAGGCGTTTTGTATATATTACGAATCACTGTACCACTCCCCTCCACAAATAGGAGAAGACGCCTACACTACATTCTTTGATAACCTAACATTCCCTCAATTAAGCCGCGCAGAACAAGAGGCTCTATCTGGCCCCATCACTAAAACAGAGATAAAGGAGGCTATAGGGGCCCTACCGCGGAACAAGGCCCCGGCCTAGACGGTCTACCGATAGAATTTTTTGATATCTTCTCCTCTGCTCTGACCCCACAGCTAGAACAGTTATATAAGTCAGCGTTAGATACAGGATCACTATCCTCCACTACAATGCAGGCCCTAGTAGTCTCCCTGCCAAAGCCGGGCCGCACGGCTACTGATATTTCGGGATACCGACCCCTCTCACTCCTTAATACCGAGTACAAAATATTAAGCAAAATCCTAGCTCTGCGTCTGTTACCATACCTATGCAAACTAATTCATTCAGATCAATGTGGCTTTGTACCAGCACGCAGTACATCACTGAACATTAGAAGACTCTATCATGTGATGACATCTACCCCACTTGATCACCACAATGCCGGCTGCATCACACTAGATTTGCGACAAGTGTTCGACACCCTCAGTTGGGATTATATGACCAGTGCCCTGGTAAAATTTGGTATACCCCCAATATGCATGAAATGGGTGCAACTCCTGTACTCCACCCCCACAGCAAGGGCACGCACTGGTAGTCGCATTTCGCGCGCCTATTCAGTTGGCAGGGGCACACGACAGGGATGCCCCCTATCCCCGTTATTATTTGTGTTTGCATTAGAACCCTTGGCCATAAAGCTGAGGTCCTCGGCCGAACAGGTGGGCATTCGGCTGGGTAACGTCACGCATGTGATGTCTGCCTATGCAGACGACATAATTATTTATGCCGAAAACCTGACTGATGCCCTGGAGCCAGTTCCGGAGATATTCTCGCAATTTGCCCAGATCTCGGGCCTTACCATAAATGAAACAAAGTCCCAAGCCTTTTTCTTCGGCCCTGGAATACGCCCTGACGTGATACAATTTGGACGCTTGTCCCTAGCTGTAGCACAGCACACATTCAAATATCGAGGAATACAAATTTACAGGAGCCCACAGGACATTATTGAGGGTAACTTAACAAAAGCATTATGAGCACTACGCTCGCAAACAGCCTTCCGGACGTCGTTACCTTTGTCTGTGATGGGGAGGGTGGCCATATCTAAAATGGTGGTCCTCCCTCGGCTCCTATATTTTTTTACCAATCTGCCCATAGTAATTCCCACCCCCTTTTTTAAATCGCTGGACACGCTACTATCTGAGCTGATTTGGGGAACTGGCCGTAGAAGGATAGGACTGGCTAAACTCCAACTAGACACAGACAAGGGAGCATTGGGTGCACCTGACCTCCGTGCATACTGCTACGCGAGTCAACTTCAATGGCTATCATACTGGCTTGCGGGCCGCAATTTGCATGAAATAGGCTATACAGCAAGGGATATCAGCAGAGGTAATCTGCACACTTTACTGTTACCCCGAGCCCCGATACCACAGCATGCCCGACTTTACTACGAACGGCACTTACATACTGGAAAAGGACATTGCAATATACGCACCGCTGTCCCCCATATGCAGACAATATCCCGCTACTCGGGATTCCAACGCCCACTGGTCTCATCACTAGACGCAGGATACACGTGTGGATTGAGAGTGGGGTCTCCACAGTGGGAGCGTTGTTTAGCGATGGAGCCTTAATGGACCATGAGAACTTTGCTAGGGAAAATGGAGTACCTGGTAACCTATATCTAACTCATGCTGCTATACACCACTATACTAAAAAACATTGGGCGCCGCAGAGGTTGGAACCACCGACACACGCTTTGGTCCAGGCAATATATCTAATGGGGACAGGGCGCCACCTCACTAAGTGGTTGTATAGAGGCATTCGAGCACATACTGGGCCTCTTCTTCTTAATGTGCGAAACAAATGGGCTGAGGATCTTGCGAGAGAACTGACGGACAAAGAATGGTCTGGGATGTTGGAATACCTGAGAAAGGTGTCCCGTAATGCCAAATTTAAATACATTCAATACATGATATTACATAGAGCCTATCTCACCCCACACCGCTTACAACTTATGTTCCCTGAGACACAAAACCACTGCCCTAGATGCAAATTAGAAGAAGCTGGTCTTCTTCATATGCTGTGATCCTGCCCGATGCTCATGGAATTTTGGAACAAGATAATCACGAGCATTAGAGCGGCGACAGGCCAGTCTATAAGAGACACTGCTGATAGCTGTCTGGTTGGTATGTCACAACACCCGAAAACACGAAAAGTACAAACACGTTTCACTGAATTAGCGCTGCTCATTGCGAAACGCTGCATAACAATGCGGTGGAAGTCCGCCAGACCCCAACTATATGCACCTGGCACCAAGAAATGACGAGAAGGGGGGGCGCGGAAAGCGCGGCCATACGAAGGGAAGAGGCCCGGGGCCTGCGTAAACAGCCCATCTCAATGGAGTGGGATCTTATGATGGAGGTATTTAAACTGCTTGAGCCTGCTCCCGTCCCCATAGCCCAAGAGGACTAGCTGCGAGCGGTAGACCTGTTCCAGCCCATGCATTCCAGACATACACAAATCATAATGAGACAATATGGTACTGCCATACACGTGTTGACCGCCCTTGGTGGGGCAGCTGGGGAGCAATGGGAAGAGCACAAATGGAATTGTTATGCAACGGAGGGAGTCCACTAGAGGGTGGGAGGGATGGGAGGGATGGGAGGGGTAGTTAAATAAGATTTAGAAATTTGTTCATGAACTTGCATATGTATCTAGTCCATTGGATGCAATCACAGGCGAACCACTTCTTAAACGTTTGTAGTACAATACCATTGTTTTGTTACAACGGATCAACGGTTGGACTACTATCTAAGTACAATTGACATATGTATCGTTGATATATTTACTTTGTGAAATTACGTCTACATAATATGTGCTGTTTGTATACTATGCAAAATTGAAAAACCCAATAAAATGTGTTAAAAAAAAAAAAAGACAGATTCACACTTTCATCTAGATGAGGCATACAAATAGATTTTTTAGACAAGATATTTGCGAAGTTTGGACAACATCAGGGGACAGTCAAATAATTTTCAATTGTAATCTTAAATTAAATGGTTAATATATTGTATTGATATAGTCGTAAGGTACCAGCAGTTTGTGTCAATTATTCTATATGTCAGGATATTTAGTCGCCTTTTTTCTGTAGTGACACCAGTGTCCTTTACAATCTACAGAGAAACAGGATGTCTTAAAATATCAATGTTTTGCAATGGTCAATAATTGACTTAAATGAAACAATGTACTTCAAAAGGATAGCAAAAACATGATGAGAAAATGTGTTTTGATTTGTAAATAAGAATGCTGATCAGCTAAGTGACAAGAGTGAATTATGTGATCCAATCCCTTTAAAAAGTAAAACTGTTTTTAATCAGGTGGTGGGAAAAAAAGGGGCTGTCGCTCTTTAAATGTGACACTCTGTGCACCAACTCTGTGACCCAGTTGAAGGCTGAGGCTGAAATGCGTAGGTCTGTTTTTTTCTGGCGCACATACAATTTGAAAGGAGAAAAAATGATAAAAAAATGAATAAAAACTGCGACTGAAACCGCAATACCTTCGAGTGTGCCGTCTTCCTGTGTCGTCCATGTTGGATCGGTTGGTGATTGAGAAGGGCAGTATCCAGGAACGACTATCCCATATATACATATATTGCGTGTCTCTACCTGGGCTGGTGGGAGGAGCAATTGTCCGCCAACCTCGACACGTTTAAAACACACGTGAAGATATGGGCTAGGTACATAGACGATATCTTCTGTATCTGGGATGGCAGTTCAGAAGAGGCTATCAGATTTGTTGAGGAACTAAATAATAACACGTTCAATCTTACCTTTACATGCCATATTCATCAGGAAGAAATTGAATTCCTTGATTTGAAAATTATGGCGAAAGACGATAAATTGGAGACCATCTTATACAGAAAGAAGACAGCTGGGAACAGTCTGTTACATGCCGAAAGCTGTCATCCTCACAGTCTGATAAACAGTATCCCTTTGGGAGAACTTATTAGGGCCAAACGTAACTGTAGCACCAATGAAGGATTTGAAGCTGAGAAAAAGGAGATGACCAAACGCTTCCTGACTAGAGGCTATACGGTTAAAAATATTAATCAAGCTTGCAAGATAGCCACTGAAAGAGATAGAGACAGTCTGCTCATGCCTAAAGATAATAATCCATCCACTGAAACTAATGTGAGATTTATTACTACCTTTCATAACCAGTCTAATGAGGTCCGAGGTGCATTAAAGAAATACTGGAATGCACTTAGAACGGATGCTGATCTTAAAAAACATATCAGTGATTATCCTCAGATTACATTTCGTAAGGCTAGATCCTTGAGAGATAATATCTGCAGTACCCTGATTAATAATGAGGTGACTCGCAGTACGATACAAGGATTTTTCACGTGCCGTAGCTGCAAGGCATGCAAGCACAGCACAAATTGTAAAGAGGTTAAGTTATCTAAAGATCTGGCCCCTTTCAGAATTAAGAAACATCTGTCTTGCAATTCGGATCATGCTGTTTACGCCCTCAGGTGCCCATGTGATAAATACTATATTGGTAGTACCATCCATAAAGCCAAAAAGCGGGTATTGGAGCACCTGAGGGCGATCAAACATAATGACAAACAATATCCAATTGCAAGACATTTTAAAGTTGCACACAACCAGAATAGTGACCTGCTGTCATTCTGTGTGTTAGAGAGGATCCCTATACGGGAAAGGGGAGGTGACGGGGTGCAGGAATTAAGGAGACGAGAGTCCAAAATGATTATAAAATACAGCACCATGTACCCAGTTGGACACAACAATGATGAGGCGCTCTCAGTACACTTGGGTTGAAAGAATCAGCTTTTTTAAGGCCTAATAAAATGTAGGAGGCAGCACAGGAGTATTAATAATAGCCTGTTTTTAAATATGTATTATCACTATTTTTCACTGTTTTTTTAAATATTGTATATAGGGTATGTTTACAATTTATACACTAGTACAATCTGTGACCATGTTTTTGATTTGTTTTAATTTAGGTCCCGAAGTAATGAACTTCTGGCAAGTGGAAAGCAATAAGAAGCTAAAATATCTTTCAACTAAAAGCTTTAAGTATGCAGGTTTCAAGGATCGATTGATTATGTATTTCGGGTGTGTTATAGCTACTGTTGTAGCCATTATAATTCTATGTATGCCCACAGGGGCAGAACTTTGGCCGGTTGTTTGAACTTTATGTGCATAATTGTGTTTTGCACTTATCACCATGAAGGGTATTTAAATAGTTCTTTATAACATATGCCCATATGCACTATAAATAAATTGAGGAACGATGCATCTTTTGCTTATGCTTTTGTAATAAACAGCCCACTAGGGCTGAATTGTTCATGCACACAATTTTTACTGCATTTAGTAGCAGCTGCCATCTCAAATAATATGTAAACTTTAAATGTGTATTAATATACACTTTAAATGTGGTACAAGCAATAAACATATCAACTGAATGTATCTTATTAGCACAAAACAATAATTAGTACTCGTGAATATGCACAACATGATGTATCAATGATACTGTTTTTACAATGGAAGCCCACTGGGGCTGAATTGTTCGTGTATGTTATCGCGGACTACATAAAGTTGTAATTGATTGTTTCAATAATGTGGGGTGCTTTACGAACAATAGAAATAATATACAATATATTTCTTGTATGTAAATATAATACAATTTAGTGTGATGATAGCTGAAACATTATTAATATATAACTTGCCATATGAAATGTAACCAATTTCGGGAGTATTTTCTTTATGTTTATGATTTTGTTAAGGTCACATGACTATGTTTTAAGGAAGTCATTGGGGGCATACCTAACTACCCGTGAGCAAGAAGCGTTGCTCCGAAACGCGTAGGGTAACTTGCCAATAAAATCACGAGTGCAGCAGAACGAAGGGCTCTGGCGTGTTTGTTGTTTCTTTATTACGAACGAACATTTGTTGGAATACTGGGGGCTCGCAACCCCGCCTCAGCCCGCTGTCAGGAAGTGGCTCGAGTCTTTTGCGAACTGATGACTTGGAATATATATATATATATATATATATATATACACACACACACTGAAAACAACAAAGGTTAAAATAATATTATACTTAGGTGAATTTGTCAGTGACAACATTAACGTTTTGAACTAAAAAAAAACAAGAAATCACAGAAATTAACCAGTTATAGTTAGCAGGGCTAACTATAAATTGCGCCCCCATACACTTCTTGTGACACTGATCCAGCGGAAGCCCCTCCCAGGTTTGAATTATTTCACAACAATGGGCCCATATACATGTTCATCCACCCTCCCTGGGCGCTCCGCTGGGGGGTCAAGTTTTTATAATTCACTTAAGTTCTGATAAGTTATGTCCCTGTAACCACAAACCAGGTTAAATTGACATTTTCAATTCCTAACTAATCTTCACAAATCAACACTCTTCTTCTGGTCGATGGACCATTAGTTGAGTTAGTTGATGGTGATATTAACATCTTCTTAAGAAATGCACAGCTCTTAGTGGAATGACCACAGACTCTGAATAAGATTTATAAGCTTTATCTAATTTTTCAGTCATAAATTGAACGCTCATTTTATTACAGATTCACAGTGCAAATCCCATCATTCTTCAATGGGAGAGAGCGATTTCAATTAGCAAAGTACATTCAATTACACAACCTCATTCAACAAAACTCAAATGCATAAGAGTGGATAGATGTAGAGACAAAAGGCACATATCAACGTACATTTGCAAAGAAATATGCAAATTTGAGATAGAATGTCATTTGCCTAATAAGAGGAAAACCAACTCCCTGGCCAAAGGACTGGTGGCGGTCCCCTGACTTAGAATCAGGTGACAAAGACTAAGGGACAGGATCAGGACAGGACAAATACTTACTAGACTTCTTCTGAAACCCGACGCACCAGGGCGATTCCCTCTCTCACACTCTCTCCCTCCTCGATATTCTTCCGCAAATCTTTGAATCTAATCAGGCTGTCATTTGGATTTGAATCTTCCCAGTCTGCTCTCGCCTCTCTCTCTCTCTCAGCGTCAATGAGCGATCGATCAATCTCCAATCAGCTATCAGCATAAGCGTCCGCATAAGCATCAACCATCAGCAGCAGCTCTTTTTTGACTAACTTCAACTTACTCTAGTTATAGTCTTTATTTCTACGTGTCCCACCCTCAAGAGTTGCAATTTTTACTAAAATACGAAATATGATTGGACAAGGGTAGGGGAGTCTCCATCACATCATTCTGACATATTCATTTTTACCAAGACCTTTATTGTTAACTAGCCCTTCCCCTTTAGCTCATTCATATTGTCCTCGTCCCATGCATATATTGTTGCCATTCACAATAATTTATTCAATACAGACTACATAGATGAATGATACATGTCTTCTTTTTCTCATGTCTTCTGTCCTTGATTCTTGGCAGTCATTCAGCTCTTTCGGTCACCGGGTCACATCTTGGACTCTCTGAGCATGCGCAATCTCTAGTCGTCCATCGCCATTTTCTTTTTCTGTCAAGCTCTTAGCAGGCCCGAATGCACACTATTAATAAAGGAATCTTAAACAGTTGTCATTTTCTTATTCATATAATTCTCACTGTTCACCCCCCACTTCTACTCTATCCCATGTTGTTATTATCCCTTTTAGGCAAAAGCGTTAACAACAGCAGCCTTCTTTAAATTCAAGCGAGCAGATGCCAGGGACGCGGTACCTCAAGACCACGTTTTAGTTTTTCTTGCGCATGCATGAGGTTTTCCCTCTCAAAGCGAGTTAGTCACGTTATTTCTACGTAGTTCAAATTCGCACATGCGCAAAGCGTTTTTGCAAATTAAAGCGGGTTTTAGTCGCGTTGTTTTTTTATTCTTCATTAGTTTAAGCATGAGTAAGCTTCTCTCCCATGTGTCGGTGTCTGGTGCATATTAGTTTTGTCTTATCTACAGTTTTAACGATTAGTAAAAGTTAATGGAGGATTTCTTCGAGCAAGTTTCATTTTCTCGAATCCTTGCTCCATCAATCCCCCCTCTGATGGCATTTTTGAGCCATCATAAAATACCCATCATTACCAAGTGCCAACTTTCATTCATTAAGCTTTAGTGTCTTCCTCTTTTTCTAATAATTCTTCAGGTTTCTTTTTCATGTCAAATTCTTTCATCTTATCATATAAACTTCCTTTCATTTCTTCTAGTTCAATCTCTTCCCTTTTTCTCTTTCTTCCCATTCTCTTATTCTTAATTTCTGCCAACATTCTTTCTCTTGTTTTACTCTTGCAACATCTATATGTCAACATTATTATCAGAACTATTATTGCTATTGAAATTACAGGTATTAGGATCTTCCCTAATAGACTTTTCCCTAAAGTGGAAAACCAACTACCTATAGCGGAAATACTTTTACTAAGTCTTTCCCAGACACCGTCAACCTCTAGTTGGGTCAAATCTTCATGAATCTTTGTAATGTTCTTAATATATCCCTCAATACCTTTACTTTTGTCAGGGATATATGTACAGCAATGTTGGACTTTCAACATGCCACAGACTCCGCCCTCTTTTGCCAATAATATATCAAGAGCAAGTCGATTTTTTAAAACCATAGATCTGATTGCAACCATTTCGGTATTAATCATTAAGAATCCCCCAGCAGTATCTGTTGACAGACGACCTGTTGACAACTTTCGTATCTTATGTGAATTCAGTATGACTCCAACTGTCGGTATCAGTGCTCCAAATATATCACCTACTATTTCTGAAAAGCTTGTTCTTTTAGTTCGTTTTAGTCCTTGACTTACTACATCCATTCCATTGTTCTTAGTAATGTGATATACTTTAGGAAATACTATTCCAATATAACAACTACCATACCATCGTGTGGGCAACCTATAATAGGCATTTTTACCACACATGTAATAAATCACTGGAAAAACGGGATCAGTTCCACCTTTTAATCCCCATCCCCCCATTATTAGGAAGGTATGTTCACATTCACTAGAACCAATGAAAATGTTGTTATAGTCCGTTTTTAGTCTATGCAGACAGAATTTCCCCATTTTCGACAAATCTAGGGACATTGCAGCATGAGTCTCGCCTTTCTTATAGTCCCCTTCCTTATTAGCCCATGGAGGTACCTGTGACTTCTGTTCAACAGCCTTCTTTTGGAAATCCTGCCTTCTTTCTTCAACTAAATTTAGAAAATCTTTTTCTTCATCCCGTAAAATACATGTTAAATTATTCTTATGAGCATATGTTATGTCTATTGGGTTTGTTGTTAAGAAGAACTCACCCATGAATTCTGCCTCTTTAGCACTAAGTACTGGGTTTAGGTTTCTTCGAATAGGGATTTCTGAAAATACTAAATCCATATTCGAATAATAATACTGCAACTTGCCTGTTACATAGAACAAACTGGACACAACACTACATGACACACCATAGGTTAAAGGAAGATGGTGATATGTCACCCCCTTCCGAGACAGACGAAGGTCATTTCATACAAACAAAACAATCACTCACATCCATTGTATCTACGTATTCATAAAGAAGTTTAGTAAATACATTTAATGATGAACCACTATTTGACTTGTCATGATGATACATGCTCTCATCCATTAGTTCTAAATTTGTGGTAGTTGTTCTTTTAGTAACTGCATTCACTCGATCACTTGTATTAGTGTTATTTCTGTTATTATTTACCATCAAAATAGGTATCACAACAGTTAGTAACAACCACATTAACATTAGTATCAAAATACTGCATAAAATTGTCCTATATCTAAATTATTTCTTCTTAAATTCTAAAAAAAAATCTAAAAAATATATATAAACATTATAAAATCTCTGAGCTTTCTGTCTTTGTTCCCCTTTGTCTTTATTCTCTTTTTTCTTCTTTGGTTTCTTTGATTCTTTTCTTTATATATATATATATATTTGTCTATTTCCACTATTTGTGTCAAAGTCTTTTTTTCTTTAAGGTGGCCTCAGTTTGCTTTCATCAATTCCTTCAATAGCAACACCTTCTTGTTCTTCATTCAGATCAAGATTCTCAAAGTCCTCGAGGATGATATATGTCCATTCAGGAGCCTTATATTTTCTACTCGGAACTCTCACTGTTGTTGATTTTTGTAAAGATTTTCTTCTTGGATGTTCTTCTTCAGTTTGACTTGATATTTTGTTTACTTGTTCTAATTCTTTCCCTGTTTTTCTTTTCAAAACATATCTCAGTCCTTTTACTCCACTTGGCCAGTGATCACCTTTTCTGATTCTCTTTGTTTGCACTGCCTTTTCACCTTCTTCGCCAATTTCTAACGTTCTTTTGTTCTCTCTTTCTTTTAACTGAGCTTGTTCTGGACTTTCTGATCTTTTTCTTTCTGTTGTTTGATTTTGTTCTTGATCTTTAAATCCTTCTTTTTCTAATTCTGATTGAGCTTGATCTGAATCTTCTGTAGTAGATTCTTCGATTGACTGATTTTGTTCTGAACCTGTCAGTTCTTCTTTTTCTTCTTCTGATTGAGCTTGATCTGGATCTTCTGTTTCAGTTCGTTCTGGTCTCTCAATCTCTTGCTCTTCTTCGATCTCTACAACAGCCTCTTGAGACCCAGTAACTGGTGCCCACCCTACTTGACTTGTACTTGGTTGTTCATCATCAATACGTTCTTCAGAGTCTGTTTCTCTGATTTCTTCGACTTCACAACTTTCAGCTTCTGGTTCTTTTCTTTGTTCTACCAGTTGCTGCTCTTGTCGTTCAGGTGGACTTGGGACTCTTTTGGTATGACTGGCATGGATCCAGTTTGAGAAGCCAGCACACTTCACTGCTGTCGTTGTGACCAATATAATTTGATGAGGTCCTTTCCACCTGGGTTCTTAGCACGATTTTCTCGTGTGCTTCTTTATCACAACCCAGTCTCCTGGACTCAAATTATGAGCTTGATTCGGCTGTGCTGTGGTTGCATCTTCTCCAACCTGGTGAGACACAGAACGTACCAGATCAGCTAGTCCTTTACAATAGTCCAACACTAGATCATCAGTTCTAGTCATCAGTTTGTTTCCAGGTATAAATGCTAGTCTCATTGCTCTTCCCATGAGAATTTCATGAGGACTCAAGCCCGTCCTTCTGTCAGGGATGCTTCTAAGGCTCATCAATACAAGGGGCCAAGCTTCAGGCCATTTCAGTGAAGTGGATGCACACACCTTTCCTAACCTAGATTTGATTGTACCATTTAGCTGCTCAACCTCTCCAGATGCTTCTGGTCGATAGGCACAATGTAGTTTCTGCTCAACTTTGAAAGCTGTACAAATTAATCAAAATTATCTCATTGTTAAAATGAGGTCCTCTATCTGATTCCAAAGTGACTGGAAATCCAAATCTGGGAATGAGTTCTCTCAACAGTAGTTTGGCAACTGTGAGACTGTCATTCCTCCTCGTTGGATAAGCTTCCACCCAACGAGAACACAGACACACAATGACAAGGACATACTTCAGACCGTTGCACGGCGGCAACTCTATGAAGTCAAGCTGCAGTCTTGTAAATGGTCCCTCTGCCTTTCCGATTTTTCCCCAACTGACATACGTTTTTCTACCTGGGTTCTGCTGTTGACATGTCAAGCATCGCTGGCAGAGACTCTCTGCAATGAGCCTAAACTTGGGATTGTACCATATCTGCCTGAAGTGTCTAATCATGGCATCCCTCCCAATGTGTGTAGCTCCATGATATACTCTTGCCATTTGTGATAGCAAACTGTCTGGCATTATCGGTCTTCCATCTGGACACACCCATACTTCATCATCGGTTCTTCTTGTGCAACCTGTGTTGATCCAAAATTATTTTTCTTTTGCATCTGCCTCATCCTGTAACTGTCTAACTTCATTCCATGTTTCAAAAGCAGAGAAAAACATTAGTTGGCAATTGGTAACTTCTTTTTCCAACCCTCTGTTTAAAGACATTGTATTTCGAGCACAAAGTTGTGCAACCTGGTCAGCATATTGGTTGCCTTGTGTCACATAATCATTTCCTGACTTATGTGCGGCACATTTGACCACTGCAATTTCTTTTGGCAATTGTATTGCTTCCAATAGTTCTTTGACATTTTTACTATTCCTGATAGGAGAACCTGAAGAAGTCAGAAATCCCCTTTGCATCCATAATTGGCCAAAATCATGCACAACTCCAAAACCATATTGACTATCCGTGAATATGGTTATTCTCAATTTGTTCCCAATTTTGCATGCTTTTGTTAAAGCTATCAATTCGGCTATCTGTGCAGACTTGACTCCTCTTAAACAGGATGCTTCTAGAATAGCAGATACAGTACATACAGCATAGGCAGAACTCAGTTCTCCATCTTGTTTTTGCAAGGATGATCCATCAACAAATAATACATAATCTGATTCTCGCAATGGGACATCAAAAATATCTGGCCTGGGGGGCGTGGCTAGCAGCCAATGAAGATGGCCGCCATCTAATTGTGCTGCGCTAGCCGACAGCGTACGAGCCCATAATATCCGGCATAATCCGAGACTTAGAGGGCCCCCCGGCGCAGGCAGCAGAGTCAGAACGCGGGGGCGTCCTAGCGGTGTCCCCAGATCTAGTGGCTGTGCACCAGGGACCGAGCGAGAGGAGGAAGGAGGAGGCGGCCGACGGAGGCAAGATGGCGCCTCCCAGTAGTGCCTGAGATGCGAGAGACCCGTTGATCCGGCAGCGGAGCTGTGCGTGGTGCAGCCGCGCACGCAAACGGGAACACTAGCGGCTCCATCGGGGCACCGGAGATCTGTGTTTAACCTCGGCGTGGTGTGGAAAGTGCAGGAGGCGCCCGCAGCGGACCCGCTAAGCGGGAGACATCCAGGCAAGTGACGGTGCGGCCGAGAGGTGCTGCACGGCCCCGGGGCCCCGGTTGACTGCTACCCCGGCATAGCCCACAGTGAGCACGGGAGGCCCGACGGGGCTTCCGCTGAGGCGCACTCTGCGGCACTGCGGATTTGACGGCCTGAGAGCGGGTGGCGGCACCCAACCCATCTCTGCATCCATAGCCCCGAGTAGATACGGGGGTGGTGGTCCGCTTTGGGGCCTATCGGCGTACCCGAAAATTCTGCCGGTGGCTGGGGTACCGGCACGCAACAGGGACAACAGAGAGGGCATCTGGCCCATGGAACAGAGGATACCTATCCCCGCTGGCGCCAGTGAGAGGTGTGGGGCCCGTGGCGCAGAAGTGACGCATGCGAAGAAGAGAGCGACCCCTGAGTGGTGACAGCGGAGATCTGGGAGCGCCGGCAGCCGGAGGCACACCGGAGACCACAAGAATTACTAGAGGTGAGCCAGCAGACCCGGCCATGGGCCGAAATAGAGCAATGGGGTCCGGCCAAGTCAACCACATCGATAAGTACACGGTGGCCATGGATCGCGACGAGGGAGCGACGGGAGGAGACTCGCGGGAAGAGTCGGACACCCAGACTCCGGACCCCTCCCTGAAGGTCATCATGAGGGTGATTAGAGACCTGAAAGGGACCTTGGAGCCGAAGATAGACTCTGTCACCGAGGAGGTGAACCTACTGCGCGCGGACCTGCGGAAAATCTCCGAAAAGGTGTCCACGGCGGAGGCGGTAATTGGGGGCCTGCAGGCAAAAACCAAACGCCTCGAAGACCAAGTGGCCACCCTTACTAAGAACCAGTCAGACATCTATGCCCGACTCGAGGACCAGGAGGGAAGGGCCCGACGCAACAACATCTGCGTCTTGGGCGTGCCGGAGGGGATGCAGGGACAGTCCACGGACCTGTTCTTGGAGGACCTGATTCTAAATCACCTGAAGCCCGCACGCTTATCCAAATTCTTTACAATTGAACATGCGCACCGGGCGCTGGGGGGCAGGCCTCGACCGGGGGCGCCCCCGCACACGATCATCGCCCACATCCTAAACTTTAGAGACAGAGATGCCATCCTACAAGCGGTACGGGTGCATGGTGACCTTCGGCATGAGAACGCCACCATCCGCTTCTTTCCGGACTTTACGCTCCATGTCCAGAGACAGAGGAGGTCCTTCGATGCCATCAAAAGAGCACTTCGGGAGCGGCACGTAAAGTACATGATGCTCTACCCAGCCAGACTCAAAATAATCGACGGAGGGAAAGCCTATTTCTTTGACTCTCCAGCGGAGGCCAGCGACTGGATGGAGGGATGGCGAGCGGTGGGCCATAAGGGAGGACACAACCGACCGACAAGTGACAACGGCGGTGATGGATCTGTGCAGGAGGCGGAGATGGCAGCCGACGGCCAAGGGTAGTGACAGCGGCCAGATAAGTGAACTATGAGACCTTTTTTGGGACATTGGACCTGTTCTACCTCTAGCTGCATAAGTACAGAGACAAATTCTGGGGTCTGATGATGGGGGGGAGGGAAAGGGATATAATGACTCTAGGGACCCGTGCAAACTACTAGACGCATGAGGCATACAGCCCCCCCCCCCAGCCTTGCCTTCTAATCGCTTCTCTGCTCCAAGAACTGGACAGCCTGGGCGGCACGCGAAGTGGGGAGGCTCTGCATTGCTTGGTTTGGACTTGTTATTATTCGTTTAGCAGACAGATAATACTTCATGCTGGAGGTTAGCCCACGGCTCCTCACGAATGTTTCTTTCTACACTGTTTGGGCGACAGGCACTCTGCACGTTTGGGAGGTGGGAGGTTTGGGGCTCACCCAGCAGGGATGCAGGGAGGGGGGAGTTGGGTTTATTGTTTATGTTGTTTGAAATGTTTGGGAACCATGCTCAAGAACACGAGATTCAGCAGAAACAGGAAAAGTGTGGGGAAAACAACTGGGGTGGTGGGAAGGCACTCACATACTGTATGCCTCATAAACAGCCATAGGTGACCTAGCTACAATGCAGATATGGACCTGGAACGTGAACGGTCTGGGTAACAAAATTAAACGCACACTGGTAATGCAACACATTAAGAGGCACTCCCCAGATGTAGTTCTGATCCAGGAATCACACCTGAGAGGCAATTAGTGTAAGGCGCTAGATCGGTTTGGATACAGAATGGTGGCCCACTCCGGTTTCTCGTCCGGAGCTCGGGGGTGGGGATCCTGGTGCGCAATACACTGCCACTGGTCATCACAGGTACTTGGGCGGATGAAGCAGGCTGCCTCGTGGCGGCAGCCGGAAAATGGGAGGGGCGCCTGATAGTGCTGTGCTCTTGCTACATACCCCCAGGCCTTCACGCGGTAATATCCCCGAAGTTCAGTTCATTTCTCACTGACCTCCCAATGGGCACACTCCTGATAGGCGGAGACACGAATGCAGTCATGCACCCGGCGCTGGATCGGTCTGGATCCTCTGTGCGTTGTCAGGGGGAACGGGGCCTGGCAGACTTTGTTAGGGCCATGGGGATAGTGGACTTGTGGCGGGAACACAACCCTCAAGCGCGACAGTACACGTACTATTCCGCACGACATGACTCCTTCTCTAGAATCGATCACTTCTTCGTACGCAATGACAAGGTGGGCGACTTCAGAAACCCTGAGCACTTGGCGAGGGGCATCTCGGACCACTCCCCGGTGTGTGCCACCCTTATAGGTCCGTCCCTGGACAGAGCTACCTACCCGAGAATCGGCCCCTGGCGCCTGCGCGACCCAGGGCTTAGAGACAAACTGCGAGAGGGCTCGGAACTCTATTTTAAAGAAAACAAAGGGTCCGTAGACTCACATATCACCCTGTGGGAGGCCTACAAGACGGTTCTACGGGGACAGGTACAGGTGCTGATTGGAGCCCAAAAAAAGGAAGAATCCCTGCAAATCCAGTCACTTGAGCAAGAAATTCACGAGATGGAAGGGGAAGCGGTGACGCAGACGAGTGCAGACCGGCGTCACGAGCTGGCACTGCGACAACGAGACCTGCGGGCGCTGGCAGATAGTGAGGCTCGGGCATATGCGATAGCGACGCAACACCGCTTGTATGATGTAGGAGATAAGGCCCTGAAGCTTCTAGCGTGGCTGGAGAGGCGGGATAGGGAGAGATCGTGGGTAACTGGGGGTAAGGGACGTAACTGGGACATTTTGCACTACAAGTCATGAAATAGCAGAGGCCTTTGCCAAGCACTTTGAAGGCGTTTATGCGCCAGTATGCACCAGGTCGGAGGAAGATTGTGCAGAGTTCCTAAGAGACTTTGCCTTGCCTACGCTGTCGGAGGAGGCACGTGAGCTCCTTGAGGCGGACCTTACGGAGGAGGAACTGAGTGGGGCCCTGGGCTCCTTGAGATCAGGGAAAGCACCGGGCCCGAATGGGCTTCCAGTGGAGATTTACAAGGCGCAGGCCTCGATTATAGACCCCCCACTTCGAAGTATGTTGGTGGAGGCGCGCGAACGGGGGCAGCTCCCGCCAGATCATCGCGAAGCCACGATAGTGGTGATATACAAAGACGGGAAGCCGCCGGAGCAGTGTAGCTCCTACCGCCCTATATCCCTTATCAACGTTGAGGCAAAGGTACTGGCCAAAGTCCTGGCGGATAGGTTGGTGTCCGTCATTACGGAATTGGTCCATGTAGACCAATCGGGCTTCATGCACTCCAGAAGCACCCGACACAATCTTCGAAGGCTCTATGGAGTACTTCATATGACCAGCGACCCCGGGGCCCAACAGACGGCTTTGATGGCGCTGGACGCCTCAATGGCGTTTGATAGTGTTGAGTGGCCATACTTATTCATGGTGCTCCAACGGCTGGGCTTCGGCCCTAACTTCTGTGGCTGGGTGCGACTACTGTATGAGGCGCCCTTGGCCAGGATAAGAGTTAACGGGGCCATATCGAGATCTTTCCAGCTGAGGAGAGGGACTCGGCAGGGGTGCCCTCTGTCCCCGCTGCTGTTTGCCCTTGCGTTGGAGCCATTGGCGCACTGGATCCGGAGGGACCCAGCGATTTGGGGCATAGTGTCACCGGATGGGTGGGAAGAACGAATATCGCTCTATGCTGACGATATCGCCCTATACCTAGCACGGCCGTATTACTCGATCGCCCGAGTGCTACATATTTTTTATCTCTTTGGTAGCTACTCGGGATACACCATTAACTGGTCTAAGTCAGTAATTTTGCCACTGTCGGGTCCCCCCCCCCCAGGGTCCCAGCGCAATGTTCGGCCCCGGTGGTGTTGGAGGGCTTTAAGAATTTGGGCATCTATGTCACGCGAGATCAGAAGGAATTCCTTGACAGGAATCTCGGGCCCCAAATAAGTCGCCTTGGTGCGGATGTCACCCATTGGCGCACTCTTCCGCTATCACTCATGGGTAGGGCAGCCTTATTTAAAATGATGACACTACCTCGCCTCCTATATGTACTTCAAAACACCCCATATGTGGTCCCTCCGACAGTTTTCAAACGGGTGGCCCAGGAAGTTAGAACGTTGTTGTGGCACACCCAGAATAGCACTTCACAAGCTACAAAAGGGGTATATGATGGGGGGTTGGCGGTTCCCGACATTCGGCTATACTATTGGGCCTCGCAGCTTCAGATCATCAATGACTGGGTATACACAGACATGGATGAGCCAGCGTATAGATCAGATAGGGCCGTCATGCCGGGACGAAACTGCGAGTCTCTTCTATACTCCCGAAAGATACGAGCAGAGTGGCCGGAGCACACTAAAGTGGTGATACAGTGTTGGAGAGAGGCCAATAAACTACTAGGGTGGGCGGGGAAGCTGACTGGCAAGACCCCCTTGTGGGTGGGTGATCCCCTGAAAGAGGTAGCGGCCCTATCGGGGTTTCAAGGGAGGAGGCTGATAGGGGTTGAATACCTGGGTAATGTGTGGAAGGGAGACTCCCCTCTTACCTTCGAGAAACTCCAGAAGGAATATAATTTGCATCAAACCCAAAGATATCAACACCTGAGGCTAACACGCACTGCGAGCACATATACGCAGCGACACCCCTGTCCCAGAATACTCCCCACTAGAGGATAGGTTGCTACTAGACCCAATCAAGGAGAAGCCGACCTCTACGGTCTATCGCAAGCTGATAAACAACGTGCCCGATCCCCTGAGGGCCCTCCGAGACACGTGGGAAAAAGACCTGGGACCCATAGATGACGAGGAGTGGCAGGAAGCAATTCAGAGTCCAAGAGAATTAGCAGTCCGCTCCAGATTCAGGCTAGTGCAACTTAAGGTATTGCATCGCACCTAGTATCCGAGGACCCACCTATTCACTTGGGGCAGGACCCCTACAGCGCTGTGTGTGCGGGGATGCCAGGGCGAGGGAACCTTCATGCACATCCTGTGGGAATGCCCAGAGATTGCTAGATACTGGCAAAAAGTCACGGACACTATGTCCAGGGTTGTGGGGGGGGGGTGGTCCCACTAGATGCGAAGTGGTTGCTTCTGATGATGAAAGGTGACTTCGACTGGCCCAGACACATGGGAATATGGTTGGCTTTGGCCGCAGGAATAGCGAAGAGGAACATTGCCAGGGGTTGGGGGGCGCCACTGCCTCCGACGCTGGGGGACTGGAGAAGGGAACTCGATTGGTGCCAGCGCGCTGAAGAAACGGTTTACAAAAGTAGGGGGTGTGTTAAGAAGTGGGAGAAGAAATGGGCACCCTGGCAAAAGTACAGAGGGCTGAGCCTGAGCCACTGAGTGGTATTGGGGGCCTCCACTGTCTGTTGGCACCCTATAAATATACTGTTGATGCTGTACTGTACCTGCATTCCTGTGCACTGTCGGAAAAGTTTGCTGTAATGTACGGTCCATTGAGCTATGTTAATAAAAAGAGTTTTAAAAAAATATATATATATCTGGCCTGGGTTTTGTACACATTTCTGTCACATCCAAGCAATCATGATCAGCCTCCTCTTTTATTTCCTCAAAGTATGGATCTGGCAGCAAGGTTGCTGGATTCACTGTGGTGCATCTTACTACACTTACATTTTCAGCACCCAGGATCACTCTTTCATACTTAGTCAGCCGACGAGGGGTCAAATGCTGAGTACGAGTCCTTGTTAAAAGGATCTCGACTGAATGTGGCACATACACTTTTAGAGGATGTCCCATCACAATTATTTTACTCTGCTCCAGGCTCACACAGGTAGCAGCTACTGCTTTTAAGCAGCCAGGCAATGCCGCAGCCACTGGATCCAGAGTGGCAGAAAAATATGCCACTGGTCGTCGTGAAAGTCCATGCCTTTGTGTCAATACTGAACGTGCACATCCTTCTCTCTCACAACAGAACAACACAAATTCTTTTGTATAATCAGGCATTCCTAACGCTGGTGCTTGACACAAACAATCTCTCAATTTTATGAATGCATCCTCACTCTCATCATCCCATTCAATCAGATCTATCACATCCTTTCGTGTCAATCTTATTAAAGGCTTTGAAAGCAATGAAAATCCACTGATCCATTGACGACAATATCCAATCACTCCCAAAAACATTCATATTTCTTTCTTAGTTTTAGGCAGACTCATTTGTCGAATCACTTTTATTCTCTCTGGTGTCACTTTCCTGACTCCTTTTTCTATCTTGTGTCCCAAATATTTGACTTCTTGCTGGCAAAACTGTAATTTTTCTGGTGACACCTTGTGTCCACCTTCTGCCAAATGGTTCAGTAAAGCAATTGTGTCAGTGACACAAGCCTCTTGTGTCTTTGATGCCACTAATAGGTCATCAATGTATTATACCAAAACTGAATTTCCTGGCATAACCAATGTTTCCAAACACGTTTTTAGCCTCTGATTGAAAATTGAGGAACTCTCTGTGTACCCTTGAGGAACCCGACACCATGCCAAAACACGGTCTCCGAACCGAAATGCGAAGAGATATTGGCTATCCTGGTGTAACGGGATGGAAAAGAATGCTTGAGACAAATCAATCACTGTGTACCAATGTGCATCACAAGGTATCTGATAAAGGATCACTGCTGGATTTGGTACTACTGGACAACAGGGTACTACTATCTTATTCATTTTCCTTAAATCTTGCACTATCCTATACTTGCCACTAGGCTTTTTAAGCCCCATGATTGGCGAATTACAAGGACTGCCCATTATCTCTCTCAAAATACCTTGTTCAATCATTTGATCAATTACTGGAGCAACTCCAGCTTTTACTTCAGGGCTCATTCTGTATTGGGGTGTGTTCGGATAATTTGCACCTTCTTTCACCATTATTTTAATTGGGTCTACATTTGCCATCAGACCAATTTCCTTTCCTGTAAAATCCCACACGTCTGATTTCACTGTGTTTTTCAGCTCATCAGGCAAACTATCTTCAGTAAGAAGTGAAAACATCTCATCCACTTCTGTTCCTTGTTTTGCTAGCATCATTTTGAAAGCTATATCTTCATCAGGTGTTTGGAAAGCAATACCATCAGGCGTATGGTGCAGTTCATTTTGCACAACAAATCCCTCCCTAACAAATCCACTGGACTTGAATCACATACCACAAACCGATGCATGTCTTTGAAATTCCCAATATTCACTTCTATTGGTTTAGTGAGTGGGGTTTTTATTTGCTTATTTGTGACTCCTACAACTTGGATAGTTTCTCCAGAGAGGGGTAGGTTTGGAATTTCTGCTGCTCTCACAGTAGAACGGGTAGCTCTAGTATCCACAAGAAAAGTGATGTCATTACCTTCCACTTTTCCCTCAACAAATGGACCTGACTGATCTACCGCCAAGGATGAGCCAAGCAGGCATTCTTCCTCCCCCCTCAGGCACCGTCATTGAGAAGCATCCGAATCACTCTCATTACCCCCTCATGGGTCCTCCCCGTCCCAGTCCTTACAACGTGAGGCAGTCCTGCCTCCACCCAGCCAATCACAACGCCAGTATTCAAAAGCTTACATAAGCCCCTCCCACCTACCGCCATGCCTGTTTTTTTTCTGCTCCGACGGCGGTCGGAACGCTGGTGCTCCCGGTTCCTGTTTCTGTTTCGGATTTTCTTCGGGACGGTGCCGTGAGTGTTTCATTTGCAGTTTTATGCTTCTGCATTTTTACTGTGTGTTTTTCACGTGGGTATTTCATTTGCAGTTTTATACTTCTGCATTGTTTGCTGTGTGATTTTCTCTCGGCGCGGCCGCTCCGGTCCCCCGGTCGGCCGCGCTCCTGTTCTGGGGTCAGGGACGCTCCCCGTTCATGTGCTGGGCTGGGGCGGGAGTTTTCGTGGTGTCCTGGCCCCGGGTCGTTCCGGTGCTGTGGCTCTAGTGCAGCGTCCGGCCCCCTCGGCCTTGGTCTTTTGACCTGGGGCTGTGGGTGGAGACTACAGGGCTGCCCTTTTTATCTTTCATTTCACCGGTCTCACGTTGCGTGATTTGGTGATTGAGGGCAGTGTTACTTGGAGGTTGCTGGGCTCTTCCTTTGTTGTGTGGTGAGTTCCTGTTTGGTTTGCTCGGGTTCGCTCACCATGTGTGAAGGGGCTTCTTCACCTGTGCCTGCTTGGGCTGTTTCCATGCGGCATAATTTCCTGGTTCTGCTGGTGGATGACGTTTTTGCGGATTCTGGGGCTGCGCTGTATGCTGTAAAGGGGTTCAAACCCTGCCCATGCTGTCATATTGCCCTGGGGTGGTAATGTTTCAATCTGTGCTTTTACACAGTTGCTCATTTCGGCTGTCCAGTCTGCGCTGCCGGAGCCTGCGGTGCGTTGTCCTGAGGATGATGTTGGGGACTTGGACGATTCCCCTTTGGGATGGTACATCCTGGGCAGATGTCCTGTTGGATATCCTGACTTATGCATGGCTTACGGCAGTTACGCAGGGTATTCCGCGTTTTCTGGGTTAGCGGTTTTCGCCTGGCGGACTTTGTCTCAGACTTTCCTGCATTTCCATATACTGCTTCTCCTTTTGGGGTGCGTACTGGCTCTTGTTCGGTCCTTCTCATGGGTTGTGTGGAGTTGTTTGGCTGTTTACGGGTTCTGGGGGACGCTCCTTCCTGTCTTGACTCGGTGGGTTGCGTCTTCTCCTCGGCTGTCGTGGCACTGGCGCCTTGGTCCATTGTCTGTTTTTCTGTGGCTCCTTGGCTTTTTGGCTCCCTCTACTGACAGTCTGTGTGGTGGTGCCCTGTCTTCCTCTCGGCCCTTTCATGGTTGGGTGGGGGGGGCTGTGTTCCATTTGGTTCCCGGCCTCTGATGCGCCTGCGGCTGCCCCTGGGTGTTGGTCGCCCGGGGCTTTGGGAATTGTTGTGCCCTGGAGGGATCTCCGTGACCTGGTGGTTGCGGTTGCGTCTCTTCTTCTTTGGGTCTGTGTTCCACTCCTGGTGTTCGTCTGGTAGTGGGTTCCCTGTCTCCGGCTGTTGTTGTGGTTTTGGGGGCTCGGATCCATTGTTCCTGGCTTGTTGGTCCGTTCTGCTTTCCGACTGGTGGGTCCTGTCGGTCTTCGCTCTTGGTTGCCGGATTCCTTTCCAGGGCCGTCCCCCTTTTTGGGCTGTTTTCACGGTTGCTCTGTTGTCCTTTGGCCCGTGTTGCGTTTTTCCTCCTTCTTTGGGCGTCGGCCTGTTTTTGTCTCTGGGCACTGTTGTGCTGGTTCCGGTGGCGGGGCGGGGCCAGGGTTCCTCTTCCTCTCTGTTCCTGGTCGTGGCGCCCATTGGTTCCTTTCAGCACGGTTCTGTGTCCCGGGGCTTTGTACGGATTGGTGCCGCTGGGCGGTTGTTCCCCTTGCGGTCTGTCGTTCCCCTCTTCCTGGTGGGTGTTTTTTTTTTGGCTTCCCTGGATTTGGGAGTTGGCTGTTTTTCACGTTCCATCCATCCGGCTGATCCGCGGTTCCTGCGGTTTGCTTTGGATGGGTTCCTTTACCTGTTTTCGTGTGTTGACTTTCGGCCTCTCTCCTGCTCCCCGGGTTTTTCCGCGGTGCTGGCTCCTGCTGTGCAGGTTTTTGCTGAATGGCAATTCCACCCTGCAAGCACCTGTTCTTCTGTTCTTAGAAGTTGTACAGGGTCCGGCCTGGTCCATCCCTGGATGGGAGACCGCCTGGGATGGCCAGGTGCTGTAGGTTTTTCCCTGTGTGGATTTTGTCCGGTTTCTGCTTCAACCCTCCTTGTGGCTATTCTGGTGATGGTGGCGTTGTTGGCCTTGTTCCGGTTTCTGGGGTTCGTATTGGTTCTGGCCATTTCTCATCTGGTTCCTGTTCTGGGCCTTCAGTTTCTCGGGGCCTGTTTGTCACTTTGCAGGGGGTTGTGTTCTCCCTCCGGCTCGGTTCTCTTCCCTGTTGGCTCTTTATGGGTCCTGCTGGGTCACCCTTCTGACCCGGTTTCGGGGTTGGTTGCGGATCCGGGGGGTGGTGGCTGCCTCCACGGCTGTGGTTCCTTAGGCTTGCCTGCTCCTCTTGTCCTTGGTGTTTCTTCTGTTTGACTCCTTGGGTCCTTTCCATGCAGGTTCCGTGGCTCTGGTTCCTCTCTCCCCTGTTCTGGTTCCTGTTTTGGCCTGGTGGCTTTGCTCTCCCAACTTGGTGTATGGGGTGCGTTTTCTGCTCCCTTCTCTCCTCTTGTTGTCCTCGGACGCCTGTCCTTGGGGTTGGGGGCCACGTTGGGTTCCTTGGTGGCCGACGAGTCTGTTGATTCGTGCTGGCATTCCGGTGGCTCATTGTTGCTTGGGCCTTCTTGGGGGGACCAGTTGCATGTCTCTGTTCCTGCTGGCTTCCGTGTTTTGTTCCCACGAAGCTATGGCTCATTGGTATGTCTTGTGCCTCTGGTGGCACTGGCTCCCACGGCTCTCTCTGGACGGTGTCTCCTCTGTTGGCTTTGCGTTTCTGTTCGGGACCGTCTGCGTTTTCGTTCGTAGACGCAGCTTGGGCCGTTTCCTCCCGTCCTCTGTTTTGTGCCATCTGGTGCTCGCTTCGGCTGCGCATTTTCTTTGTTTGGTTCGATTTGGTGTGGATTTGCATGGCCCCTGCGCATTTCCTTGGCCTTCGGGTTTTCTGTGTGCCTTCTCTCCTGTTTTCTCCTCCCGCATACTCGGGGGATGTGGGGGGGTGTGTAGGTGTCTGTATCGTTGGCCTCGCTGTCTTTGGTTTCCGCTCCTGCTGCTGCTGGCGGGGGACGGGTTTGGCCGGCCTCCCTTGACTCTGGCTCCGCTTTTGGGTCTGCAGCTGGTTTTTGCCCTGTCTTTGTCGCTTGCTTCTGACGGCCTGGCTCTTGTGCGCCTGTCGTTGGCGTCTTTGGGCTGTTCCTCTGTGGTGGCTCGTGACATTCGGTTGTCGCGTCGGCCTTCGACCCTTCGGTGCTATGGTCGTCATTGGGGTTCTTTTGTCTCTTGGTGTTCTTCCCATTGGGTGGATCCTGTGCTGGGGGATCTTGCTTCTGTGTTGGATTTTCTCAGGGATGTTTTTTTTTTACAGAGCTTTGCCCCTTCCGCTTTGTCTGCTCAGTGGGCGGAGGTTCGTGCTTATCGGGGTCCTGGGGCCTCCTTGGTGATTTTTGCCCCTTTGGTGAGTCTGTTTTCTTCAGAGCTTTCGGCTTCGTCGGCCGGTCTCTCCTTTGCTCGTGCCATCTTGGGTTTTGCCTGCTGTTTTGGGGGGGTCTGCTGTTGCCCCCTTTTCAGCCATTGCTGGTAGCGGACTGGTTATGGTTGTCCGCTACGGTGGCTTTTTTGCTGGCCCTCACCTCCGCTCGTCGGTTGGGTGTGTTGGGTACATTGCTCGTTTCTTTTCCCTATTGGGTGTTCCTGCCGGATCGGTTTGTTTTGCGGCTTGTTCCGGCCTTTCTGCTTGTGGTTTCTTCCTGTTTCCTTTGGCAGCTGGAGGTGTTTCTTCTTGGTTTGACTGCTGGGGTTCCCTTGTTCCCCCTTCCTTGGTTGTTCGCTGGACTCTCCAGTTTTCCCTCCATCGTTCCCTGGAGTTTTCGGTTTTCTCCTGCCCTGTTTGTCTCCTGTGGGGGTGTGACTCGGGAGATGTGGGTTTTCGTTTCTACGGTTGGTCGGTGGGTACGTTTGGCGGTCTGCCTGCCTTTTCGGTCCTTTGGATCTGCCTCCCCCGTCTCTGGTGCTGGGTCGTTCGGCGCGTTCTGTGTCTGTTTCCTGGGCTGGGACGGCGGGGGTTTTCTATCCAGGAGTTTGTTGGGCGGCCACATGCCTGTCCCTTCGCGTATTTGTGCTGCTTTATCGGCTTGATATTTTACATGCCTCTGCTGGCTGTTTTTCTGTTGGCGTCTTGAGTGCTGCTGTTCCTTGATCTTTAAGGATTTGTCCTTTGCATGGATCCCTGGTGTCCTCCGTTTTTTCTTGGTTCTCTGCTTGTGAGTTCCTCACGTTGTAAGGACTGGGACGGGGAGGACCCATGAGGGGTAATGTCTTGTTACTTACCGGTAATCTTCATTACCCCGATTAGGGTCCTCCCCGTCCCAGTCCTCTACCCTCCCGCCCTCCCGCTGTGTTTGTGTCGGAGTCTTGTTGATAACAGGCATGGCGGTAGGTGGGAGGGGCTTATGTAAGCTTTTGAATACTGGCGTTGTGATTGGCTGGGTGGAGGCAGGACTGCCTCACGTTGTAAGGACTGGGACAGGGAGGACCCTAATCGGGGTAATGAAGATTACCGGTAAGTAACAAGACATTACTTTGCATCCAATATTGTTTAATTGTTTGTGTATTCTTACCACTCTCTCCACGAAATCCGGTGTTCACACTGTATCTCTGCACCTGAGCGTTCACATGGTTGGGTATAGGGGCTTGTGGCACCTGTAATTGCAGAGTAACTACCTGTTGCTGTTGCTGCTGGTTCACAACCACCTCATTCTGCATCTGTGGATTTAAATTTTGATTTACCCCATTACTCTGTTGAACATTTCTACACTCATTCTTCCAATGTCCATGCTTTCCGCACGCATGACAAGGAAACTTCTTTTTCGCTTCTTCTCTACTCATTCGTCCTTTTCCTTTATTTCCATTCAATGCTTGACTAATCTGATTCTGATCGTTCATCTGATTGTCATTTTGAGAACCAGAATGTGTCTCTTGGTGTTCTGCTAGCTTCACTTGTGCCCACATCATCTTTTCTTTCAGTTTCTTGTGTTTTGCATCAATATCATCACTACAATACTTCGCATACTTCAAAATATCATCAATGGGCTTACTCTGCCAGCAAAGCATATGCTGCTGAATCATCTGACTGATTTCTGATCTCAGTCCATACACAAACCTATACACAAAATGTCCCATATCCTTGTCACCAATATTTTCAAATCCACTATACTGCTTGAATACTTGCAACAGCCTTTCGTAGTACGCGTGTACTGACTCTTTTGGTTCTTGAGTTGTTCTATCTATTTTAACCCAATCTGTTTCTTTTGGAGGAATTTTTTCCTTTCAAGAAAGTAATCACCTGTTGATACTTCTTCATCACTTCATCTGAAGGCGCACCTGTCCTTGCATCTCTGGGATACTCTTCAGTTGGCCAATCAATAGTAATTTTACATTCTGTCCACAAATCAGTTGGTACCACTATGTCAAACAAGCTATCCAAATCCTTTAATAATACCTTTGAAACTTTCACAAATCTTTCTACCTGCTTGTACCATTCTATTGGTTTCTCTCTTAATCTGGGAAAATCATTTGTAAAAGACAAAACATCCTGTCTCGACCAAGGAACATGAACATATCCTCCACCAGGAACTTCTCTCATTGGACACACTTTTTCAACCTGTTCTGTCTCTCTTAATAGGAATGCAGATGTTTCCTTTGTAGCTACCTCATCCCTTTTCCTTGTCCATCTACCTCTCCATCGTTCTACATCTCCCCATTTCTTCAAAATATACATTAATTCTTTTATCTGTAATCTCCTTCCTGATGCATTCAAACTTTCTAAATCCTTCTCAGTAAATTCTGCTCTATATGGTTTTTGTAATATTTTCGACCTTTCTACGTCTATTCCAAATTCTGAAGCCACTTCTACTATCCTCTCATGAAGATTCTTTGCTTTCCAAGTTATACTTTTGCACAAAAACAACAGTTCCTCATCCCCATATGAACCTAATCTGTCTGAGCTTATAGTACCAATAATCATTTCTTAGAAATCCACTTTCAACTTGCCTACATCTATGTTTGGGGTTTTTTCTTGTCTAATCCTTTTGCCCATTCCTCTAGGTCTTCTGGTGAAAATCCTTTAGAGTTCCCTGCTACTGGAGTGACATTCGGTTCTTTTCTCCTTGTATTTACTGGTGTAACTCTCTTCGGGGTCTCAGTCACCGTTTCAAGATTAGGGAGATCTAGTAATGAAATATTTGAATCACACTCACTAATTTGATCTTCTAACATTTCTGCCTCTTTCCTAGCATTATTCTGTGGAACTGTCACTGTTTGTAATCTCGGGGTATCTCGTTTATCACCATACAATGGAATAACAGGACCAATCGTTACTGGCACTGTCAAGGCTTCAGCATTCAAACCTAACTGATTTATTTTCTGAATTATCTCTTCTTTTGTCTTATTCAACGCATTCCGTTCTTTTTCCTGTAATGCTCGGGTGACTGTTGGATCATATAAAACTTGTGGAACTAATGGAGTTCCCATCATTGGTGCACTTGGAGTTGGGTCTCTAGCATTTTCTTGATAAGGTGGAGGTCTTTTAACTAAAAGGTCTTCTAATAACTCATCATCAGATTCTTCACATCCTGTTCCTATGTGTTTCACTTTTTCTTTACATTTATCCCTGCTTGATCCTCAGCCATCAACACTGGATACAAGCCTTCCATTACTACAGCTCTTCTCCATCTTTTCATCTGATCTCCACGATTGTCAAACGGATATCTAGGTAAAAATCCTCTATTTATTCTTTTACCTACTCTGTATTTCTCTCGTTCAAATGCCTCAACTTCCCACTCCTCCAAAGCTTCATACTCCGTTAACCTAGGACTTGGTTCTAATGAATTCATCCGATTTCTCAAATTCTGAAGAATCCTTACATTAAACGTACCATGTTCAGGAAAAGCTAGAACACCATCACCTTTCGTATACTCTTCCCAATTTTCCAACCAGACACAAGTATGATATCCTCGTTCCAACATCATAAAGGAAGCAGGCGTGTTAGGGGGTGGCATAAGAATTCCTTCTCTGTTTACTACACGCTTATCCTTTTTAAAGCAAGTTTTGATTTTATTAATCAACTTCATTCTTCCGATTCCTGTGACTAATTATTTTTAGCAAGCTATAACTAGAAACTCTTCCGCATTCTTATGTATCCTGTTTCCCAACACTCGTCCTATACCAGCGCGACTCACACCAACAGTCCAATCAGGGCTCACTACGTTTTCTCTTCCGCAACCAATACCAACGTGGTTCTTGTCTACCAGCCAATCAGAGCTTTCAAAACACCCACTTGTCTGACCAATGCCAGCGTGGCTCTTTGTGACATCAGTATTACTACTGCTACTGACCCTCCCTTTACAATCTGCACCTGTTTCACGCCTGCTGTCTCAACCAATACCAGCGCGCCTCTTTGTGATGTCAGTATGACTCCTGCTACTGACCCTCCCTTCACAAGGTAATACCACAATTTTTCTTTCTAGTTTTCTTTACAATTTTCTGTTAGTCACAACGTAAAAACAGCGCTACTCTGTCTGCCCCACTAATAGAAAGATAGTTTATTCACTTGCTTCAAAAAGAAAGTACTTCCTTACACTGCGAGTAAAAACCACTGTTTACCCTTCACTTAAGCTCGGGGAGGACCTATTACTCCTCTAGGGATACTCCTCCTTTGGGTAAAGCCAAAGTTTCACAGGTGGACCCTTGGCTATCACTCACACTTGACTCTTATACGATATAGCCCCTTACTTCTACTCTATCCCATGTTGTTATTATCCCTTTTAGGCAAAAGCGTTAACAACAGCAGCCTTCTTTAAATTCAAGCGAGCAGATGCCAGGCACGCGGTACCTCAAGACCACGTTTTAGTTTTTCTTGCGCATGTGCGAGGTTTTCTCTCTCAAAGCGAGTTAGTCACGTTATTTCTACGTAGTTCAGTTCCGCACATGCGCAAAGCGTTTTTGCAAATTAAAGCTGGTTTTAGTCGCGTTGTTTTTTTATTCTTCATTAGTTTAAGCATGCGTAAGCTTCTCTCCAATGTGTCGGTGTCTGGTGCATATTAGTTTTGTCTTATCTACAGTTTTAACGATTAGTAAAAGTTAATGGAGGATTTCTTCAAGCAAGTTTCATTTTCTCGAATCCTTGCTCCATCAACACCACATATTACATCACTCATGATATGTTTTATGACATCCTTTATGCCATCACTGATTACATTATTAATGATATCACTCATGACATCGTCCAATGAGTGTGTTAGTTTGGTTTATAGTTTACATAGTGACAGGTAGCTACCATATTTCTTTTCTACCTAATTTTGTGCAGCTTATGTCCAGCTGATGGGTGTAAGGATTTACAAAACGCATGTGCTTAAATGCATCATAGGGTGAACACGTTATAAATGTTTGCATTGAAGAGTAACCCTGTGTGCAGGTGACAGGAGACAACTTGTGTCCAGTATGTTCCACACAAGGTTTTAGACTCTGCAGAAAAAGTTTGCAATAGGGCAAAGATTCTACATACAACATACTAAGTATTGTAAGCTGCCTTGAGTTATTAGATAGAATCTTCTCAGCATGACAATTTCTACCTAACATAGACGACTGCGTGCACCAGGGAAAAAGCTATGTACATGTGCCTGTTTTGCTTCAGAAGATGGATCTGTAAAGTTTTCACCACAGTATGAAGGCTGCTGGTGGTATAATGTTTAGCACCTTCAGATGGTGCCTATTTTAAATGCATAGTGTCTTTTTTGCCAGGTGTTGCATAGAGTGTGCACTGTTCTTAGTAACTACTTTTTAATACTCTGTAGTGTATATTTTAGTTTCACTGTCTGCAAACCGTGTGGTACAGGGTACACTCTCTCCATTGAGTGAATTCTGTTAACAGAACCCACTTCACTACTCATATCAACATCATTTCTCAATGTAGGTTTGGTGACTGTCAGGGGTTTGATACAGATAAAATCTGTCCGTAGTCAGGCATTCGTTTTGGAACAGACGTTCAGTATTTTTAGGAAACTGGCTTTCTGTGAACAGTTGTATAACGATTGAACACTGTATGCAATGAGGGTTCCCATATATCTGTGTCTGATTGTTAGTGTGAACTACGCTACCCGTGAAGTGTATGGTATTGGGTCAATGCAGCATATAACCCATGCTTTCTACACCAAGGGAGTTGTTTCTGTGATGGCATTAATGATGCCTAATATTCTTCAGAGCTATTTTTTACTTACTTTCAGAGCTCTAATGCTATACACTTTTATAGAGCAATGAGTACAAAAGAAGCTGGGATGATGTAATCAGTGATGTCATCAATGATGTCATAGAAGATGTCGTGAGTGATGTAATATGTGAGAGCATAAGCAGTGCATGGCAGAGGCGCAAGTTATAGTTAGCTCTAGAGACGGTGAATTTCTGTGGGGTTTTTTTTGTCTAAAAAGTTAATGTTGTCACTAACAAATTCACCTAACTATAATGCTACCCTAACATTTGTTTCTTTTTGAGTGAATTTCTAAGTTTAAAAAAAAAAGCTCTTTTTATCACATCTAACTATAACGTTACTTTAACCTTTGTTTTTTTAGTGAATTTCTGTTTTTTTTTAACCATAAAGAAATATTTTATTACCATACGTGAAGCCAACCCCCGCTGCGCACTGCCCACCTCCCCAAGCCTTGTAAGACCCTGGGAGCTACTACTAAAATTAAAGGGATGGGGGGGCGGCGCGGCCCCCTTCCTGAGCCTGCTCTGGGGACCCCATCCCCTAGGGCCGTTTATTTATTTAAAAGGGAAGTGTCCCTCCCAGAGCCTTGTTACCCCTTCCCCCAGAGCCATTACTAAAACTAAAGGGGAGGGGGCTGCAAGGCCCCCCCTCCCGGAGACCTATTAAGCCCTGAAGCCCCATCCCGGCGGGCTGTTTTTTTTTTTAATTAAAGGGGAGGAGACCGCGTGGCCCTCACTCCCCGAACCTTGTTAGGCCCTGGGGACCCCATCCCCAGGGTCACTACTAAAATTAAAGGGGAGGGGGCATGCAGCCCCCCTCCCAGAGCCTTGTTACGCCCTGGGGTCACCATCCCATAGGGCCGTTTATTTTAGGGGAGGGAGGCTGAGCTTTTTTGTGCCCCAGGGATCCCATCCCCTACGGCCCTCATCACTTAAAGGTCAGCTACTAATGCTGCACCCTCCAGGCGGGAGCAGCAATATTTTAATCTATTTCCCTGCCTGCATAAAGTGCAGGCAGGGAAACAGATTAAAAGTCCGCTCACAGGGGGCGTTTGTAAAGCTCCCGCCCGCTGGGAGCAGACTTAGGGGCCGATTCCGATTCGGGCAGGAAATCTCCCCGACTGAGCCGGACCCAGAGAGATTTCCGACCGAATCGGACCCTAGCAGTCCGACCGAACGAGTACGATGCGTTCGCATGCTATCGGACTCGATTCGGTCAGACTCCCATTGAAGTCAATGGGAGCCGGTCGTACAACGCGTACGCGGGCTCCCATTGACTCAATGGGTGCGAGGCGAACAAGGGCGCCCCCTATAGCGGGTACGCATCGAAGCGGGTCGCGCCGTACACGCACAGGTAGGGGGGACCCATGGGTCCCCCCTGTGTGAGACTCGCGCGGCTAGGCGTACAGGGGGTCCGACACGGACCCCCAAAGTGCGGCTCCGACTGCTCTTTCGAGCCGGACGGCGCGAGTCGGTCGGACTGCTCGTGGCGCGCATCGTACTTACCCGGCCGGGGAACGTCTCCATTGCGCGGTGCGAGTCGTGTCCGTGCGAGTCGGTCGGAGCGGTTGGGTCACGCGAACGAGTCGGTCGGCGATTTCGCGTACGTTCGCATCGTACTCGCTCGCCCGGACGCACGTCCGACTCGGTCGGAAACAGGAAGTCCGAATCGGATCCGGTAAAGCCGAATCCGATCCGGAGCCCTACCGGCCGAGATCGGAATCGACCCCTTGGTGTTTGCTCCTGCTTGGCAGGAGATTCAAAACTGCTCCCACCAAGTAGGAGCAAACACAGGTTTCCCTTCCCGCACCAGTGCAGGCAGGGAAACCGCTGTGTCCCGGGGTGGACTCCCCCGGACACAGCTAGTGAGGTGGCCCAGGGGGATAGGGTCTCTGTGGTCATTAATGGCTCAGGGAGAAGGGCCGTGCGGCCCCCTTCCCTTAAAATAATCAGCCCCAGGGGTGGGCTCCCCAGCGCCTTTAATGGCTTTGGGAGGTGGGCCTTACCCCCCCTCCCTATTTGAGTAATTGTGGCCCCAGGGAATGGGGTCCCCGGGGCCTCTGGAGACTCTGGGATGGGGCCACGCAGTGCCCCTCCCCTTAATTGCACATTTTGGCAGCGAGGTGGCCTCTCCAGAGCCTTTAATGGCTTGGGAGGGGAATACGGCCCCAGGGTGGGCTCTCTGGGACTTATAATTAATAAATGCGGCCCGACCACCAATGGTTTTTTCAATACTGCAAGAGTCCTGCAGGACGGGATCGCAGCACTTTTTGACAATTATTTTTGTTTTCAGCCCTGGGTGGGGGGTCCCTCTGTGACCCCCCCCCATGGGGCTTAGGGGGTCAGGGTATCCCTACCTTGTCCCATTATATTATATTTCTTTTTTTACATCAAGACAGGGGTCTAAGTCACCGAGACCTGTAATGGCTGCCAGCAACATTTTTCTCCTGTTGCTGGTAGCCAATCAGAGCGCTCGCTCCCACTGGGTTCTCACTCTCGTGGGCCCAACATTCCAGATGCCCAATTATATTTTACCCTTAATTTCTCAAAAACTACTGAACGGATTAACACCAAATCACAAAAAGCACAATCTGTGGACCAAGATCTAGCTTCCTGCCACATTTTGTGTAATTCCGTTCAGCAGTTTTTGCGGTTGCCCGTCTTAAGGAGCTCTATTGAAAATGCATGGGATTTTGCGTTTTGTGACTTCCCCTTTTTTCTCTGCCCCCGCTCGACGGATCACCCCAAAACCTTCCATACACAAACTAGTCAAAAGTAGCACCTTTTTGAAAAGTTTTGTGGAGATCCGTCAAACAGTGGCAAAGTTATTAGCAACACAAAAGACGCTTATCCTATGGAACAGCTGACCTAACTATAACTACCCAGTGGCGATCACCACTGGGTAACACATATATCTATATCTATATTTTTTTTTTTGCTCTCATATCTAGACTGGGCCCATTGTGTTGGAATATTTCCTAAAGTGGAAATTGGTTTGACTTACATTATGCATCTTTATGTGCCAGTCTATGCATAATCGTAAACTGCATACCTATAGCATGCACTCAAATGTAAGGACAGAATCTATATTTTTGTTTCATAAACCTGTCTTCTGCCTTTGATGGACTAAGTCAAGAGAGACTATGAGGTAAAATGTGAAACTGCAAATTAGACCATAGGCTATTACATCTAATAGGGGAACTGCATTAAGGCACATAGGCTCGATCCAGACATAAAGAAAAAGAAGGTGTTCAGGGACATAATAAGTTATGGCCCAAAATAGAGCTGTGGCCTAGCGCTATTCCTATCTAATATTTTTGTTGCCCATCTCTCATAATTTTTAGGTCAGATTGATACCTTGTCTCCAAATGTTAACAATATTGTCTGCTCAGTTCTTTTGCATGCTGGTGCCTTGGTCCTATGTTCACAATCTACTAGGGGGTCTACAGCAGCTAACTGATTAGACATTAAAGTACCTTGGGAGAAATAAGACGACGGGGTGGAGGATTTTTTCTATATGGGCATGATAATGATATGTAAATTTAATAGGATGGTTTGCAAAGAAATCAAGGAGCTAAGACCCTAAATAGGGTATCCCGATGGAACAGTGTTCTTTAGTGCCTCTTAGTCCGGGAGTCCTCAAAAGTACTAGCCAGACTCCATGGCAAACTAAATAAACTAGAGTGGATTCTGGTGAAGGGTACAGACAGAAATGGACAGGAACTTATGTTTTTTTAATCATCAAACTTTGACTCAGATCAAAAAAGGTAGAAATAAAAGAGAGATTCAAAGGTAAACAGTGAGAAGGACAGTAATGGGAAATCCAAGGATGAAAGTGACCCACAAGAGTGATGTAAATGGGGGGCGTGGCTAACCGCCAAGCATGGCGGCCGCACCTTAACAGAGCTCCCGGCTGGGACCCGGAAAATCCTGCCTTTTACTGCGGAACCTGGGGGCAATCCTGCCTGAATCTTCCCCCTACTCAACGGTGTGGCTGCGGGGGTCGATCGACCGCAACAACGACCCTGCGGACTCCGCGCCTGTCGAGCAACGCCAGGAAAGCCCGGCATCGCACTACTTGGCCTTGTGAAGCTGAGGGGCGAGGCCTCCCGGGAGACGGTGCCCGGAGGCCGCTTACTGACTACGGCAGAGTGCTTCCCGGTACTGTGACGGAGACGACCCCCTGCGGACCCGGGATCTGCCCAGAGGTGCGTGCTACACTGGCCGACGACAGGAGCGGGGTCCCTCGGATCGGGGAGACCCGAGCACTACGCTGTGGCAGAGATCATATTGTGACGCACTTTCCCCATTGAGTGCGAGACTGCTCCTGGGGCCGCAAACTGTACACGGTCCTTGCGCAGGGGATTGATTGCTTTCCCTACCTTTCCGGAGCCGGCGATTTCCATAATTGCCTGCAGGCAGTCCGGCGGAGCGCTGCCTTACATGTCGGCTTGCCTGCGTCATTGGGCCCTGCAACAGTGGCGTGTTCCTGCTCCCCCGCGGGCGCTGGGGCTTGTGTGCCTGCACTGATGGTGCGCCCTCATCGTGGGGGCTGGCCAGTTCTTTCTCTGCCTGTGGAGCCTGATCGGTGCTTGCGGGGAGCCGGACTGCAACGGACCAAACAAATCAAGGGACATGCTGGCATACCGGCACTGAGGTGAGGCGGAATGTGCTCATAATACTCGAAGGAGGACTGGTTACACTTGAAGCCTAATTGCCTCCCCAGCTCCTAATACTGAAGCAGCCGGGGCCTGGTTCTCTCCCCCCCCCCCTTTTTTTTCTCATGTTCGGTGGGCATATCACGATTGAGGGAATATTGCATCACCTGTTAATTAACACCATACTGCGCCTGCAGAACTGTACCCCCATACTCTGAGGGAGCTGACTGGTTGAACATTTCTCTTGCCCCGGCTTCACGGTTTATGTGTAAATATTGGACGGCCCTGTATACTTATGTGGTTGATTCTCTGAATGGCCTGAGCAGTGCGTACGTCACAAAGTCACCACATTGACTGCATTGTCCATTGCCTGGGGGTGTTTGGATTGTCTGGTATAGGGCTGTACTCCCCTTTGTGTCGTGAAGACTCAGAGCGCTTATCCTGGTTTTATGAACGGATAACAGGGGGTCTTTGCAGTCCATAGTACAGAGATTGTGCTATTTGCCATATGACCTTCACCGGTCCTGCCCTCTAGCCTGGGGCCGACTGATCGCTCATTGCGCAGCGCGGGTGAGTCTCCTTTACCCTGGTGAACCACCCACGGTGGCTGGTTGGCGCAAACCCTATACTCGTGAGGCCACGGATCCGTTTCCCTGGACTCCAGGGGACTGAATCAATCAGAGTATCTGGCTCACATCCTGCCACCCTCCTGCGGCTACAGGAGCACCCTAGTTTCACCTGTAGACACAAACAAACCAGCCTCTACGCCCTGAGGCAGCACCTAGGCGGCTCTTCTTACTCACAGTGCTGTATCAAAATATCGTAATGGGGCGCACAAAGGGAAACAACTTGATATACCTTCCACGGACATACCACTTCAGGGGGACTCTGACTCGGCTTCCCAAACGTCCTCAATAAGTTGTGTCCCACCGACGGCCTTATCACCCCCCCTGATAAGTTGGATCAAATTCTTCAGGAAATCAGGGACTCGCGCCAATCTATCGAACACCAAATTGGTATTCTCACAGCTGGCCTTACCCTCCTACGTGCAGATCATAACAAACTCTCTGACACGGTCAAAGACCATTCACAATCACTATTAGACCTCGTACCACAACAAAAGGAACACTCTGACCAGCTGTCGCAAATGCAAAAACAATTGACTACTCTGTTGGATAGAGTTGAAGATGCAGAAGGGAGAGCCAGACGTAATAATTTCCGCATTATTGGAATGCCGGAGCGTTCAGAAGGCCCCAACGCGACCAAGGTTGTTGAACAATGGTTGAAAGAGCATGTAGCCCCTCACGGGCTCTCTACCTTCTTCTGTGTGGAATGAGCACACCGGATCCCTACGGGCAGGCCAACAGCAGGAATGCCGCCCAGACCACTTATAGCCTGTATCCTTAATGATAGGGACCGTGATCATCTATTGCAAAAGGCCCGAGAAAATGCTCCTATACAATATGAAAATACACGGATCTCTCTTTATCCAGACTATACTGTCCAAGTGCAACGTCAAAGAGCTTCCTATCAACCACTTAAGCGGAAACTCCAGGCCCTCAACCTGAAATATGCCCTCTTATTCCCAGCACGGCTGAAAATTCTCTACAATCAGAAGGCCCACTTTTTCGAATGCCCTGAGGCAGCAAATGACTGGCTGGAGTCCACTCTACCCTCCCAGTCACTGGACAATATAGACCAACAACTACGACGTGTTCAAACACAAACAAACAAGCCTGGGTCCCGTCGCAACAGATTAACACGAACACTCTCCACCAAAAAACCTTCACCGGCGCAGGCCCTACTGGAGCAGGGGTCGGCGTTGGTGGAAGCTGCCTCCATGCGTGACCCCACACAAGTCACGTCCCCGGAACAATCAGACGATAACACGATGCCCTCAGACTCTGAGAGTAATGATATTTTGTTCCCCTCGATTACCCCGCAGATCGTAAAGGACTTGTTTGGCTAACACTATCGATCGATCTCCATGGATCTACCGCAATTATGGACCTAGCCTAACCTGATGAAGGAAAGTAAGATATTATTGATGTACTCATAACCTATGTTTTTCTCCCCAGGTTTCCGCTCAGTCTAACATATTACAGGGTCCCGCCATGTGTGTAGCTCTGTTTTCAATTGTTAAGTCATGCTTTGTACAGGACCCATCCCCCCTGCAGTTACTGCATTGTATAACCGTTTGGAAGTAGTAAGTTCTAACATATGTTTGGACCAACATAGTTTGATCGTTGGCCCTAGTATTGGGTGTTATGTTTTTTGGAGGGCTTATTGGTTCCTGGTCCACCCTATGTCCTATAATGTATTGTATTCCTCATGTTTCCCTGGGGCACTCCTTTGTAGCTGTCGGATATGGAATGGCTGTATTAGGTAAATATAAAATATTGACATGGAATGCGCGGGGAATGGGGTCAGTCCACAAACGACACAGAATTTATGCCCAATTGAACAGGCGAAAAGTCCAAATAGCTCTCATTCAGGAAACTCATTTAACTAATTCGGAAGTAACCAAAATGCGCAAAAATGGAAAGGACAAATTTTTAACACCTCCTACTCTGCCTTTGCAAGAGGGTCACTTATTTGGATTAGGAATGGGGTACCCTTTGTGTTGGTGGAACAACGGATAGACACAGCAGGGCGTTATGTACTCTTACATGGCAAATTAGATGGTATTCCAATAGTCATTGGCAGTGTGTACGCCCCAAATTATGAACAAAATACTTACCTCCCTAACCTAAACGCAGCCTTACTGGATTGGGTAGTATATCCCTGGGTCATTGGCGGAGACTTTAACTCTGTCTTAGATGTCCACTTGGATCGTTCTCACCCCCGCTCAGAGGTGCGGTATCTACAAAAAATGCAGACTTTTTGCATGCTTGGGCCACGGGCTGGACGATGCAAGATGTATGGCGTATACAACATCCCAATAGTCGGGAATACTCATTCTATTCCCCTCCACACCAGTTGCACACTAGGATTGACAGAATCTTATGCTCCATGTCCTTGGTATCCCAGATTGTCGAGTCCACGTATCTCGGGAAAACCTTGTCTGACCACAACCCGCTCGAAATACTCCTTGAATGGGGAGGGTTCCCACCCCGGTCCCAACTTGGCGGCTCTGGCCACAAACCCTGGAGGACGCGGTTTTTAGAGATACATTGGGTACAGCCATTACTAAGTATTTCACAGAAAACGACAAATCTGCATCCTCCCGCCTAGTTGAGTGGGTTGCATTTAAATCAGTAATTAGAGGCACGGCAATAGGGGCAACCGTAGGAGCTCAACAGGAAACACACAAGAACCTTACCTTGGTAGAAGACTCCCTTAATAAGCTGGAAAATGCAGCTATCACTAACCCAACTCAACAAGCACAGTTACAAGAAGCCAGAATCAAACACGCTGAACTACTCGAACAACTTCGTCTAATTGACTATAGCGCATACACTCAGTATAGTCATAAAGAAGCAGACAAATCAGGGACCCTTTTAGCACGCCTTATACCTAACAATCCCCCCGTCCCGATAACAGAAATATCCCTTCCGGATGGTACTGTTGTTTTTACTCAAGCAGACATTAACCTAGCATTCTGCACATATTACAAAAACCTATACAGTGCTCCAGCTGTTGCATCACATGAACACATAGCAGCCTTCTTGAGTGACCTCACATTCCCTAAATTGACAGCAGACGCTCAATCAGAATTGGGAGCCCCTATTACTAACAAGCATTTGCAATGCAATAGGTCTCGCAATTGCGAGATTTTGAGATGTTGTCATTGTAAATGACAATGCATATTATTATGTGCTTAAAAAACATGCAATAATAAAAGGCATTTTTATTACCAATAGGTCAAAGTTTCAAAAATGCAAGACCTATTGCATTGCAAATGCTTGTTGTTTACAAGCGCCCCCATGCTGCGCTTTCACTTTAATAGAGGCCACACCCCTTTCTTTAGACGATCTGTGTCTAAAGAAAGGTCTGCGGCCAAGATCAAATTATTTTGAGCGAGGCCGGGACTTGAGCTAGATTCCTCAACTGCGAAGTCGTCAGCTCTAGCCTTTATGCATCACCTCTTCCCCAAATACGCTTGTCGTTGGTCAATGTCTGATGGGTAAAAGTACATGCCGGTTCCCAAAAAACGAGTGCTGGTGGGCTACACCTGCAATCACCGCCTCAAATTAAGCACTGCCCAGAGTGTCTGTTTCAAGCCGGAAATGATGCAGCGCAGTGACAGTGGTGCAGCCACAGATGGCGCTACCACTTGCAGCTATGCTGGGCTACTCTACCACAATTACTGCATTCCTAGTCACAGTGAATTTAGTAAGACAATTATGCGTTAGTCGTGGTTTGGCCAGCTGGTCACTGCTGTCTGGGATTCATCCTCAGACGAGGTGAGTGGTGACAAATAGCTTCCTGCACTGGAGACGCCCGCCCCACAGGCATCAGCACAGAGGGAGGCATGTTCTGAAGCCCCTAGAGAGTTGAAGTGCTACTCTGACCTAGATATGCACATGCACTGCGCGCGCCGTATGAATGACCGGGTTATTAGTCATAAACGGGCGTATCTTGTGTGTACTATTCACGTTAAGGTATTTAGCTGCGTAAAGATGCGCTATATTGAATCACAAACATGAGTTGAGCAGCGTACAGGTCTGTAAGAAATACGCCTTTGTCAATGTAACCCATAATATAGGAAAGACAACGCCCGTATGCTCGGTTTATCAAAATGTATGAGAGACACTCAAAATCTTCTGCAAAATACATGAAAGTTTACAAAAATGTTTTCAATTTTTTTTGTGGAAACGAAAGTTAAAATCTGGTAGGAGCATATATATATATGAAATGTGCGGAAATGACCGCGGGAGTGGATAGTAATTAATTTCTGCCAATTAATGATTTAAATAATATAAACAGCAAACAATAGTAGTTATATTTATTTGGATTATTCCTGGGAGTTTTGGAAGCAAGCTGATTCAAAAATGGACACATGGCTTGTCATCCTCCAAGTGTTATCTGGTCCTTCTCGCACCTGATCATAGCCTCCAGGATTGTGCCGAGATCCGGCAGCAGCCTTAGGGCACCACCTACTGGCTGCAGCACATTACCGCTTTCTCTGGTATATTGGAGACATATTCTGCCATTACCGCAGGCGGGGTCAGCAGATCGATCCTACTGACAGCAGCTTTTGCAAACCTGTTTATTTGCCCAGCCATTGCTATTTCCTTTGTGGTGCTTCCACACACGTGATCCCTTACCGCTGGGAATTTCTAAAATGTGGGCGGAGGAAGTGCTGGTCAAATACTGGTTAATTAGTCAAACCAAAGACAGCAAACGGCTTTGTTCATAATGGTGAAGACTGGAATACCCAGCAACTTACAGGACATCAAGACCTTGGGAGCAGTGTGGTAGATATCAGAGGACACCTAGGAAGATGATGGATTCGGCGGTCACTGCAACATTAAAGTCAAAGGGCGAGTGCAGTATTTCTTGGTTCAAACGCTTCTCTGTGGGCTTTAGATGCATGATTAGACTCAGACAAGACTCAGCCCCTGCCCTGTACTCGTGGCCTGCTGGACTGGCTGCATACATAAACATTCATTGGCAAGAGACCATAAACTAGGAAAGTGAAAGCGCGCCATGCGTGCGTCCTGCTCAAACGCTGCGAGCCGTACACGTGCACATCGCCTGTCCGGGCGCGTGCACATCTCCTGTCCCCCTTCCAAAGCTAAATCGACAACAATAGATCTCGCAAGCGAGCAGCGCATGCGCTGCGTCGCTAGGCGAGACCTAAAAATGACATCAAAGAAGCCATCAAGGATCTTCCCAGAAATAAGACCCCGGGCCTGGATGGCTTACCGGCAGAATTTTACTTGACATATGCCGAGTAACTGACCCCGCGCCTAGAGAACCTATACAAGACGGCTCTGGAGAATCGCACTCTTCCATTAACGACCATGCAAGCGCTAGTTACTTCTCTCCCCAAACCGAATAGAGACCCCCGTGACATGTCAGGTTACCGTCCCCTTTCATTATTACCTACTGAGTATAAAATACTCAGTAAGATATTGGCTAAACGTCTCCTCCCCTACCTCCCAAAACGTATTCACATTGATCAATGTGGCTTTATACATGGCCGCAATACATCCCTAAATATCAGACGCTTCCATTATATAATGGAAACTGCAGCGGACCTCTCTCGCACAACTGGGTGTATCTCCCTTGACATGCAACAAGCGTTTGACACACTTGACTGGTCTTACATGCTGGCTTCCATGGAAAAATTTGGTATTCCAAGAGGTTATTTGCAGTGGGTTGAACTATTATATACTGCCCCTACGCACGGGCCAGGACTGGGTCTCATATATCACCGGTTTATTCCATAGCCAGGGGTACCCGGCAGGGGTGCCCCCTGTTGCCGCTGTTGTTTGTCTTGGCACTAGAGCCCCTACTCATCAAGCTCCGTAAAGAGGCCATAGACTTGGGGATTCCAATTAAAAATACAACGCATATAGTATCCGCCTATGCGGATGACATTATTCTTTTCCTAAAAGATCTTACTACAAACCTGGAACCCATCCCGTCTATATTTAAACAATTTGAACAGGTATCGGGCCTGGCAATCAACGCAAATAAATCCTATGCCTTTTATATGCGTCATAAAGACACCCCAGACTCAGTAACATTCGGTGACCTAACTCTAACGACCGCCCCAGACACGTTTAAGTATTTAGGTATACAAATATATAGAACTTCCCAACACCTAATAGATGGCAACTTGCTGAAGGCAATAGGATCACTCCGAATGCAGGTTTCTTTTTGGATTTCGTTACCATTATCTGTGATGGGCAGAGTAGCCATTTCTAAAATGGTGATGCTCCCTCGACTTCTATATTTTTTTAATAATATACCGGTCATGATTCCAGCCAAACTCTTTAGTACACTCGACACACTTCTGTCGGAACTTATTTGGGGTAAGGGACGTAGGAGAGTGGGCCTTGCAAAATTACAGTTGCGACCTGAAGAGGGAGGTCTTGGCGCTCCAGACTTTCGAGCATATTGCATGGCCAGTCAATTACAATGGTTATCTTATTGGCTTGCGGGACGACATGTCCAGGAAATAGGCTATACACCCTAGCTTCTTAACCAGGGCACCCTCCATAATCTACTTCTGCCGCACGCTAAGATCCCACCCACGGTCACCCCCTTGCTTAAGACAGCATTAATGTACTGGAAGAAGACTCTCCATTACACCAAAAGGGCCTCCCCATATTCTCCCAACATCCCCTTACTTGGAATACCTACCGCAAATGGCTTAATTTCCAAAAGAGTGGTATCCCCATGGACACAAGAAGGAGTGTCAACGATTGGAGCACTATTCATAGAGGGCACACAAGCAGACCACGATAACTTTATTCGTACTCACGGGGTCCCACCGACACTGTTTCTCCTCCACGCCACTATCTCCCATTACGTCAAACTCTGTTGGTCCCCTAATGGGATCGAACCTCCTACACATGAACTAGTTCATGCAATACACCTAATGGGAGAAGGACATCACCTTACTCGTTGGCTATACAGTGGTATTCTGGCACATTCAGGTATACTACTAGCCCCACTTCGAGCTAAGTGGTCACTAGAGTTAGAGAGGGATTTGACTGATAAAGAGTGGGACTCCATTTTAGAATTTCCTAAGAAAGTTTCCCGCAACGCTAAATTTAAATACATACAGTACATGATATTGCATAGGGCATATCTTACACCGCACCGCCTCAATAGCATATACCCCAATGCACAACTCTCTTGTCCTAGATGTCAGGAGGCAGATGCGGACCTACTCCATATGTTGTGGGGGTGCCCGCGTCTACGAGTATTCTGGCAAACAGTCAGTTATAGAGTGCAGGAGGTCACTGGTACGGCTGCTTGGTCAACGGTGGACAGTTGCCTTCTGGGCCTGCATAAACGCCCCAAGAGACAGAAGGTCCAGTATCGATTTGCGGACATGGCTGTGCTCATAGCGAAACGTGCCATCACAATGAGGTGGAAATCTGCTACACCACTTTCTTGGCAAACAGAAATGATCCGGTGGGGTACTGCAGAGAGTGCAACTATTAGGCAAGAAGAATTTCGAGGACTGCGTAGGATCCCTATCTCAATGGAATGGGATCAAATGCTAGAAGCATTCAAAGCCATTGATTCATTAACTCCCCCGACATCTCAGGTCGGACCCATTCCACCCACATCTTTGACACCTTCATTAGTTCATCCGATCGAGCCTGTATAACACCATACTACTACATTTCCCTTATTGCCTAGGGGTGTATAAATGTATATATAGATGTATATGCTTTGTACTTATCTGATTTTAACCAAGTGAATACAATCTTCTAATACGTTACTGTATAAAATAGTGGGCCAGAGAACCGGGGGGAGTTTCAAATTTTTTTTTGTTTTAGTATTGTAGCGAGTACATTATTAGATAATCACGAGTTTTTTAAAAATATCTGATTGTTTACATATACAGATGATCCAAATGCTTTCTTTTTTTCCCTTTTTTTCTTACACTACAAGGCACTGTAATACCTGGGGTTAATATGTATGTTTATCCATTTTGCCGCCAATTATTTGGTTGTACTTTATGATCTCAGGATTGCTATTCCCTTATTCTTTTTCCATTGCTGTTATAATATGTGCCATATGTGTAATAACGATTGAAAAAACTCAATAAAATTGTGTTTTAAAAAAAAAAAAGAGTGATGTAAATAAACAACAAGTGTAAGGTGTATAAGAAAGTGGCATAAAGTGGAATTCAGACGAGTCAGCTTCAGTATTTGTCACCCTCGGCATTCGGCAGTGCCACCAGCAAGCTCCTATGAAAAACTTTGGAATCCTGCACTTATGTTTTTAATTTTAGAAATTCAGCACTGGCCCTGACCTCAGATGGGCAGTTGGTCGCAGGTAACCATTGCTAGGTCAGGCTGTATTTTGATCTGTCAGATTAGTGTCTCTTGCAGATCACCTTTAGTGGGAGCCGAAGGTCAGCACCGAGCTGGGGCCTACAGTGCACCACAGATCATGGAAAATGTAATTCAAGGCAGGCGATTTGAACATGTGTCTAGAATTACTTAATGGAAAAGTCAAGCTGTGCATTTCTGAGCGGTTCTATAGTGGATTGGGCAGTTTTATGGAACCAGAGAATGTCAGCAGGTGATAAAACAAAAACATTTGAAGAATGTATGTGTAATTATTACCCATTAAAACTCACGCAGGGTGTCCATTTTGTGCATGGGTTTTGGTGTAAGTGGGAAAAGCGTCATTTTTCCTCTCGTGACCTAACCTGCCAACCCCAGGTGTTGGTGCATGCTTGTTCCGAGCCATGTGCTGTTTTATGAGCATGGTGTGAGCCCACTCTGTTGCGTTTTAATGTGTAGCCTCCGCGGTGGCTCCTGCCAGGGGTCTGTTCCTTCTAGCAAGCTGTGTGTTTTGCAGCTCGCTCCAGTGACAGCTCGCTTGAAGGGTAAAATGCCGCCTGCTTCCTAGAAGTACAGTAACCTCCCACAGCAACTGATTTCCATGTTTCAGCGAATAAACCGAAGCATAATTTACAATAATGACTTTCCAAAAGGTTTCTAGGAAAGTCAGCCGTGCACTGAGATCAGGTTGCCCGTGCCCTCTTAAACGTTGCCCTGAAGTTCTTTGTCAGTAGATCAAGTGGTCTGCGTCACGCCTTACAACAAGCGAGACAATTAAAAATCAACTAATCACCGCTGATTTACGCGAGAAACCAGCAGACACAACTACTTCTCTAACAAGCATTGGCAAAGCCAATAGATCTCGCCTATGTGAGAGCTATTGGCTTTCCCAATGTCTTTTAGCCATGTTGTACAGCAGCATACCTGTTGTTCAGCATGGCTAAATGTTAGTAGTGTGGCATAGATAGAGTGGCGTAGAGGAGAGAGTTGTAAAGGAGAGTGGCATAGAGGAGAGTGGAGTAGCATGGTGTATAGTAAAGTGGCATAGGGTAGACTGGCATAGAGTGGTGTAGCATAGAGTAGATTGGCACAGATTAGAGTGGCACAGAGAGTGGGACAGAGTAGAGTGGCACACAGTAGAGTGGCGCAGAGTAGAATGGGGTAGAGTGGCACAGAGTAGAGTGGCGTAGAGTGTAGTAGCATTGAGTTGAATGGTGTACAGTAGAGTGGCGTAGAGTAGCATGCCGTAAAGTAGGGCAATTGTGGGTTTAAGTAACTAAAGCGTCAATAGAAACAGCAGATAGGGTGAAAGCAACATAAATAAGAAGCTGTATGCCTGTGTTAAAAGTAGAAAAGCACATTGCACTTGCAGGAATAATACCAAAACGCTTAGAAAATAAAAAATAGTGCACTGCAAAAAGACGAGGAAGAACACATGTCCATGCTCTAGCGAGGAGATAACACAAGAAAGGAAGGGAAAGCTATGGGAGCTAAGCAGACGTAAGATTGCAAATGAGAATGACCACGAAAACAACTAATGGTATGTTGTGGGTGTGTTAAAGCCCACTGAAATGTAAACAATATGTCTCGCAGCACGGTGCATGCGATGTGTAGGCGAGAATTGAAAATTGCATAAAGTGGTCTTCCTGTGGAATCGAGATAAGAAAAGCATTAAGCCTAATTCTGAAGACATGTCATTAATTTACTAGGATTTGTATATTGTGATGTGGGCTACCATCAATATGGCCTTTTACTACTGTTTCAGGTACTGAGTTATGGTGCATCTGTAATATTGTGTAGTGTAATTTGCATGGTGTCAGGTTGGCCGTTGACCATGTCTTACTGAGCTGCAAAGGTCTGGTATGTCGCCATATCATAATGGGCTTTTCTTGTGCAGGGCAGAACAAAGTTCCTGTTGTATGTGACTGCTCTGAGCCAGAAAAATCCATCATGAGAGGGCCTCCAGTGTTGGTGTTAGTAAGGCAGAAGTACCACAGGTGGTAAATTATCCCTCTGCAGATGCTACAACTCCACTTGGTGGTAATGTCAGCAGTGTTGGTAGTCAGTATTATCACAGGCTATATGGGTTTACCATCAGTAGTAATTGGTATCATGAGCAAAGAGTGCATTTAGATGCAATATGTAACAATTTAAATAAAACATTTTTGGCGGTAGTGCCATGGAAATGCACTTGCTCATAGTACCAATTGCGGCTGGCGAGAAGAAACATTACATCTGTTTATACTATTTACCCACAGTTTTATGGTTTCGGCCACTATTATTAACCCTCACGGGACACATTGGCCAACTTTTTCCCAATGGACTGCTATTCCACAAACCATGCTTTGCAATGCAAGCAAAAGCCTTGGAAAAGTCCTAGTGATGAAAGACGTGTCGGCTGTATCAGATAACAACTGACAATAGCAGGACAAATATGAAACCTATTTTCATATATGAAGTTAGTGACATTTTTTATTAGACAATGGCAGAAACTGCCTTTCAACTGTACTATGTATGCTTAATGCAATAGACATCTTACTAATGAAACCCAGTTATTGGTGTCACATACAATAAAGGAGATCATTCATATGATCAAAGCCAATACATTTTGCAGTCCATTTGGTATCAGTAACTTTTTCCCAGTGCTCCAGGCAAATATCGTTATTGTACGTCAGTGATGTCTCTATCATCACTATTATTAAACTGTGTGGTAGTACAGAATTTACGTCATACCTATCTACTTGGTGGGTCAAATAAGGTGCCAATATAACTATGGGAAGTGTGGTTCATCAATAATACTGCCACCATTGTAATAATTTGACTATACTAGTTACACCACCACTGTGCACTCACACTACCTATCCCCTACATCACTACCTACACCACCACTTAAGACCAACATCATCAACTTATACCTACAACATACCTCCTATGCCTTATGCTCAACACCACAATGTAAACGTCCCCAACTGCACCATGTCCCACCACCTAAACCTCCTGTTGCCACCATCTTATGTCCTAGATCCAACATAATCACCTGCACTCTCCCACCTACACCCAAGTGAATTCCACTTCCTCTCCTTTATTCTCCTACAATATTTGTGTCCCCAATCGAAGTAGAAGCAGACAACAGTGTTCTTCACACCTGCTCTTTTGACTCCAACCGCATGTTGCATCCTCCCTTTAATCTTCTAGGCCACCACCTACACAACCATCTGTACCACTACCCCAACCTACACTCTAACATACACCTACACTTACACACACACACACACCACTGTTTATACTCTACAACAGCATTTGCACCCTAGACCACCTATACTCTACACCACTACCTACTTCCTACCAGGTACACCGTATACACAAGCTGTACTACTATTTACAAACTACATCCCACTCACACCCTACATACACCCTGAACTCACCCTGCAATGTCAACAACACTTTTCACCACCCCTAACAATTACAGAAGCATAAAAATCTTACACTACCAATTACAAATTGCACCATCAAATGTGTATACATGTACAGCCTACAACATATAACACACACTGCCATATACACCCCTATACCATTTCCTTGACACTCAATCTACAGTCCGCATCCTATACCACCACATATACTCTACACCATACCATGCACTCATATTACCTTTCTATAATGCTTGAATCTCACACTGACTTTGTTCTAGACCCCTTACCCAGGATCTATAACAATATCTGCTCCCACATACACCAGCACTGTCAGAAATGGGGTTATTACCTTGACCCCTTGACCACTAAATAAAGCCTCTCTAGTTAAGTCAAAACACAGTTTTGAGAGAATCTCTGGGAACCCCATGATAGCTATGGCACAAACAGCAGACAATCCCCAGAGAGGTTTGTTGCAAGTATAAGCAGTACCAACAATTTTAAAGTAAAGAACAAAAAAGAATACAATTCCTAAACCAATTTAGAAAAAAAGAGAAAAATTAAATGTGCAAAAAGACACCAAGGCATCGAAATAGGTTAAGGAGAACCATTGTTGGTGAATGTCAAAAAGCTTCTAGAAAAGATTAAGCACTAGGGAAAAACAACAGTTTGCAGTATAAGGGGACCTAGACGCAATTTCAGACTGACAGCAACAGAACAGATGTCAGATACACCAAGCTGGTTGTCCTGGTCAAAGGGTTTAGCTTCAGACTTCAGTCTCCAGCTACTAGGAAAGCTTCAGTCTTGCAGACCCTAGCTCCTCGAGGCAGGTCTCTGTGCACCAGATCTCTCTCCCCAGCCAGGTTTCCTGAGGGGTTTAATCCTCTTTTGTCAGCTGGGACGTCTTGGAGTCAAGACTCATGCTTTTGCTGTCCCTGGAGCATATAAAAGGGAGACTAAACACTTGACCTTTGGAGAGCAGTTGGTGCCAGCAGGATTCAGGAGTCCTTGAATCCCTATAAGAGTCCTCTTCTTCCAGGAGGAGGATGGAGTCAGAAGTCAAGACTCTACTTCCAGCAGGGACTTCTTCTCCATATGGAGTCTCCCCAAGTCCAGGAATGTTCTGAGGAGGTGGTCGTTAAGGTGCCACATTTTTCTACTGTACTGTGATTCGAGAAAATTCACCACCAAATTGTAACTATTTTCTAACAGCCCCCACCTCCGTTTGCAGCACTTACTCTTTTGCCTTACGGCAAAATTACCCAGGATCCCCTGTTTCAAAATGATAGAACTCAGCAGCTCCCAGGCTGGCCTGTCTTCAGCTTCTTTGCCATTCCCCTACCTGACAGGATTGAAACTGGTTTTCCCGTCTACTGTGGATGGAGTCTGACTGTCTATGAGGATCCAGGGGATAAATGGAAGATTGCTCCCTGGCAACTCCAAATCAAAGGAGGTAGTGCTAATTAGTGTCCAATCACAGATATCTGATCTCTTCTAAGTAGTCAGCAGTTAACACCCATTGGCTGTCCTAGGCTCAGACGCAAACCATTGCCCATTGAGCTAGAGATTTTAATTCTCCCAGCCAAGGATGTGTATTACAGCTCTGGGTGTGTGATATTTGTCAGACATGGTTTTCTTTTCCTATTGTGATAGAAGACTGAGGGGCCAATTCCGATCTCGGTCGGAGGTGCACCCAATACCATTCGGTCGGGAAAAAAGCCATGCGAATGCCTGTTTCCCGACCGATCCGTACATCATACCGAACGAGTAAGTACGATGCGCACAACAGCACAGAATCCGGCCGAGTCGTACTCACCCAATCCAGGTCCTGTTCTCCGACCGAGGCGAATCCGGAAACGCAGAATCGAGTCGCACGGAAGGGAAAATGCAGCTTCGTCCGGCCGAACAAGTACGATGCGCTTTCCGTACGCGCCCGAACCCGTCGCTACGCACGGCACGTCAAAGCATCCGGGAGAGGCGCACATAAGCTCCGATTCGCGCCATAACACGATCCACGGCTACGAGGCGAACACGCCAGCGGCGAGGACGACGCGAAGCGACGAGGACGACGCGAAGCAACGAGAAAGACGAACGACACGAACCAACCATGAATCCCTTCGTCCCGATCATACCAATATTCTACATTTACTACCGGAACAGGCACGGACGCGTACGGCGCAGAAGGTAAGTCAGACACCAACCACAAAACACATACAACACGTACACGACACATCACACACACACAGAGGGATGCAGAATTTACTTACACCAGCACCATAGGGGCGGGATGCCCATCACCACATATGCACACAGGGGCCATAGGGGCGGGATGCCCATCGCCACATATGCACACAGGGGCCTGAATGCGCACCACCACCCCTACCCAGGGGGGGCTGGATGCCAACCACCACTACCACCCTTACCCAGGGGGGTGCCAGATGCCTACCACTACTACCACCCTTACCCAGGGGGTGCCAGATGCCTACCACTACTACCACCCTTACCCAGGGGGGCTGGATGCCTACCACTACTACCACCCTTAGCCAGGGGGGTGCCAGATGCCCACCACCACTACCACCCTTAGCCATGGGGGTGCCAGATGCCCACCACCACTACCACCCTTAGCCATGGGGGTGCCAGATGCCTACCACTACTACCACCCTTAGCCAGGGGGGGCTGGATGCCTACCACTACTACCACCCTTACCCAGGGTGTGCCAGATGCCTACCACCACTGCCACCCTCACCCAGGTGGGGCTGGATGCCTACCACTACTACCACCCTTACCCAGGGGGGTGCCAGATGCCTACCACCACTACCACCCTCACCCAGGGGGGGCTGGATGCCTACCACTACTACCACCCTTACCCAGGGGGGCTGGATGCCTGTCACTACTACCACCTCTACCCATGGGGGGCTGGATGCCTACCACTACTACCACCCTTACCCAGGGGGGTGCCAGATGCCTACCACTACTACCACCCTTACCCAGGGGGTGCCAGATGCCTACCACTACTACCACCCTTAGCCAGGGGGGTGCCAGATGCCCACCACCACTACCACCTCTACCCATGGGGGGCTGGATGCCTACCACTACTACCACCCTTACCCAGGGGGGGCTGGATGCCTACCACTACTACCACCCTTACCCAGGGGGGTGCCAGATGCCTACCACAACTACCACCCTTACCCAGGGGGTGCCAGATGCCTACCACTACTACCACCCTTAGCCAGGGGGCTGGATGCCTACCACTACTACCACCCTTACCCAGGGGGGCTGGATGCCTACCACTACTACCACCCTTACCCAGGGGGTGCCAGATGCCTACCACTACTACCACCCTTAGCCAGGGGGTGCCAGATGCCCACCACCACTACCACCCTTAGCCATGGGGGTGCCAGATGCCTACCACTACTACCACCCTTAGCCAGGGGGGGCTGGATGCCTACCACTACTACCACCCTTACCCAGGGGGGTGCCAGATGCCTACCACAACTACCACCCTTACCCAGGGGGTGCCAGATGCCTACCACTACTACCACCCTTAGCCAGGGGGGGCTGGATGCCTACCACTACTACCACCCTTACCCAGGGGGGGGCTGGATGCCTACCACTACTACCACCCTTACCCAGGGGGTGCCAGATGCCTACCACTACTACCACCCTTAGCCAGGGGGGTGCCAGATGCCCACCACCACTAACACCCTTAGCCATGGGGGTGCCAGATGCCTACCACTACTACCACCCTTAGCCAGGGGGGGCTGGATGCCTACCACTACTACCACCCTTACCCAGGGGGGGCTGGATGCCTACCACTACTACCACCCTTACCCAGGGGGGTGCCAGATGCCTACCACTACTACCACCCTTAGCTATGGGGGTGCCAGATGCCTACCACTACTACCACCCTTAGCCAGGGGGCTGGATGCCTACCACTACTACCACCCTTAGCCAGGGGTGCCAGATGCCTACCACCACTACCACCCTCACCCAGGGGGCTGGATGCCTACCACTACTACCACCCTTACCCAGGGGGCTGGATGCCTGTCACTACTACCACCTCTACCCATGGGGGCTGGATGCCTACCACTACTACCACCATTACCCAGGGGGGTGCCAGATGCCCACCACCACTACCACCCTTAGCCATGGGGGTGCCAGATGCCTACCACTACTACCACCCTTAGCCAGGGGGGCTGGATGCCTACCACTACTACCACCCTTACCCAGGGGGGGCTGGATGCCTACCACTACTACCACCCTTACCCAGGGGGTGCCAGATGCCTACCACTACTACCACCCTTAGCCATGGGGGTGCCAGATGCCTACCACTACTACCACCCTTAGCCAGGGGGGGCTGGATGCCTACCACTACTACCACCCTTACCCAGGGGGGTGCCAGATGCCTACCACCACTACCACCCTCACCCAGGGGGGGCTGGATGCCTACCACTACTACCACCCTTACCCAGGGGGGCTGGATGCCTGTCACTACTACCACCTCTACCCATGGGGGGCTGGGTGCCTACCACTACTACCACCCTTACCCAGGGGGGTGCCAGATGCCTACCACTACTACCACCCTTACCCAGGGGGTGCAAGATGCCTACCACTACTACCACCCTTAGCCAGGGGGGTGCCAGATGCCTACCACCACTACCACCTCTACCCAGGGGGGGCTGGATGCCTACCACTACTACCACCCTTACCCAGGGGGGGCTGGATGCCTACCACTACTACCACCCTTACCCAGGGGGTGCCAGATGCCTACCACTACTACCACCCTTAGCCATGGGGGTGCCAGATGCCTACCACTACTACCACCCTTAGCCAGGGGGGGCTGGATGCCTACCACTACTACCACCCTTAGCCAGGAGGGTGCCAGATGCCTACCACCACTACCACCCTCACCCAGGGGGGGCTGGATGCCTACCACTACTACCACCCTTACCCAGGGGGCTGGATGCCTGTCACTACTACCACCTCTACCCATGGGGGGCTGGATGCCTACCACCAACACCACCCCCACTCATAGGATGGACAATGCATGACACAACCAGCACACCACAACCTAGGGAATGCAAGAAAAAGACATCCCCCAACACCATGACAAGCGTGTGTAGACTGTGTCAAATGCCTACAACACTGAACATGACTTTGAACATACAATGTGACCCCCTATCACATGTGCCACACATATATGTGTGTGGCCCCCACAATGCAAGCAGGCCATGACCATTGTGGCAATGGGGTCCAAACCCCCATCATCACAGTGACCAAAAGGTAAGTGTGGGGTCCATAGCTGAAGCACATTTTGAACATTGTGGCAATGGGGTCTAACGCCCCATCACCACAGTGACCAAAAGGTAAGTGTGGGGTCCATAGCTGAAGCACATTTTGAACATTGTGGCAATGGGGTCTAACGCCCCATCACCACAGTGACCAAAAGGTAAGTGTGGGGTCCATAGCTGAAGCACATTTTGAACATTGTGGCAATGGGGTCTAATGCCCCATCACCACAGTGACCAAAAGGTAAGTGTGGGGTCCATAGCTGAAGCACATTTTGAACAGTGTGGCAATGGGGTCCAAACCCCCATCATCACAGTGACCAAAATGTAAGTGTGGGGTCCATAGCTGAAGCACATTTTGAACATTGTGGCAATGGGGTCTAACGCCCCATCACCACAGTGACCAAAATGTAAGTGTGGGGTCCATAGCTGAAGCACATTTTGAACATTGTGGCAATGGGGTCCAAACCCCCATCATCACAGTGACCAAAATGTAAGTGTTGACAAAGAAAGAGCTGCAACTGCCAAACTGCATGGATGATTCCTGGTCACAGAACATAAAACACATCAGTGGCAAAGTAGTGCATGTGTCCCATTGCAACATAAATTGGGGGAGCCAAATACTGCAGTGAAAATAAGACATACCTTTGGCCATGTGCAGACAAACAACACCCATGGGGGCTGACACTGTCAACATTCATCAATGACACAATGACAGAAGTGACCATCAGAATGCAGACCCACATATTTGCACCAATGGGCACACAAATGCAGATACCCTGTGGAGACTGTAGATGTGAGGTGAACAGATACCATACCATGGCAGCAATGGGACACACAAACCATGATCATTGTGCTGACCGATGACCTAGGAGTCCCAGGGACAGCAGGGGAAACCCACCAAACTACATACAGCCAATGGCACACCCAAGATATGCCAATGCAGTGGTGCAGATGCACAAACACAAACAGGCAGACCCACACTGCACATCATACACAACAGGTGAGGGGGTGCCAGTGTCCCCAGGCAACCACACAACACATGAGGAGACCTGAATACCAATCATACAGATGTGCATACAGTGCCACACAAAGGTAACTCATGGATCCAAATCCCCTATGTGGGCAAGCAGGCATTGTCAGATGAGAGGGAGCACAAATCACACATGTCACACAGGCACGTAGGAACAGCAACTGACACAGCAAGACACAGACACACCACAGCACTACCCCCAGGGCCCCCACAATGTGGTGACCCTGGGCTGCATTACAATCCCACTGTGATGACAAAGCTAAATGTCGTTCACACTGTGAACCACAGTCATGTGTCCTGAGCAACAAACTACCATCACACCTACACAACCACAAATCAATCAGCATGGCCAGTAAGCCAAGGCCAACATGGAGGCAGGGGCCTAGCCGGGCAACAACTCTCATCTGCACACACTCAACACCACACCCCTCGACCTCCAACAATGTGCAGCAGTGAAGCACACATGCACTGGTGACATTGCACATGCACCCATGACTATTCCAGGGTGGTGGGTGGGAACCAAGGTGCAGAAACACATCACACATGGCCACTCAACAAGACTCCTGAATGTCTGACACACTGCACACTACGCTGTACATGGACATGACGGCAATACCACACCAACCAATGGGATCCCAGCCACAGTCACACACCAATGAAGAAGCCAAGGTCACCCACAAAGAACACACATAGACAACAACCAACATTGCAGCCCGGACCCTGAGGAGTGCCAGCAGTCACACACACAACGTGTCACAATCACTGAAAGATAACACAAACTGGAAATCACATGACAGGGGCAAACAACAAGTGCCAAGGGAAACCTGACTGTGACCCATCTGCGTCTGCACACAAACTCAACCCTGACAGCAAACACACCTATGGGTGACACCCTGATGACCAGTAATGTGCCATGCACCCACATCACAGAGAACCCAGGAGAAGACTTTGGGGGAACATAGGTCAACTCAGCAAGCATCACAAACAGGTACAACACTAGGGATCACAGCATGCACAGCTAAACGGAAGTGAACACACAGACATGCACATACAACACACACCTTGGGCGCAGGCAATGTCATAGGAGTACACACTGCCATGAGGGGACTCCACTCCTGTGTGAGGAAAGCTGTGCCATATGTTGCCTCAGTAGGGCCCCATCATGTCAGCTGAGCACTTGGTCACACAATCAACAATTAGCACCAAATGAGGGCTCCCGTCACATCAGCCTGGTCATGGAAGTGCCAACGAAATCATCAGCACAGATCCAACACACTTGTATAGCAATGTTGCACTGACAACACAGATGAGTCCTTCCCCATTGATGCCCAAACCTGCATGTCCAGTGGAGATGGCCACACGGTCAGGGAAGTAGACGAATTGAACAATGGCAGGCACAACAGATGTGCAGGGGTGGAAGCCACAGATGTGAAATAGCTAATCTAAGTAGGAAATCCCATTGCCAAATACTGAACACATGACACCCTCAGATGCTGCTATGGATGACATGGATACACCACAGGATAGGACACATTCCCCCTGGACCACATGGGTTCCTGCACAGTAACACTTCATTATCATGAGACCAAATATCACCATCACTGCAGCAAGGGCATGGTTAGCATCATCAACAACATGTACATCAGAAGCATAAGCACTAGAGAACAGAAAGTTGCTTTATTCAGCAAATGTGTGTAATGAAAACTGAAAGTCCAGAAAAAACACAAAGGCCAATGGCCAGTCCATTGTCAAAGTCCAAACAGGGTGACAGTGGCAGATGTCACCCTACGCATGCCTGCACAAAACCAGGGACAATCCACTAGGAGGGGCAACCGGGGGGCAGGCCAGGCACCGCAGGGACAGGATCAGGGCTCACCAGGAGGAAGCAGGGAAGGGGTGGTGGGTGCTGGAGAGCCACTGACAACTGCAGTGGAGGTGTCTGACATGGTGTGTGCCGGCACAACTGGGGGCATGACTCAGATGTTGTGGGTGCCGGCACGACTGCAGTGGACCCTGCAGATGGAGTGGACAGGTCCGCCACTGCAGTGCCCAAGTCAGACAGGGTGGTAGTGGACTCCACTGCAGTGCCTACCACCAGGGGAGGAGAATGGGGAACAGGCAAGGTGGGCTGGACAGAGGGGAGGACACCCTCACCACATCAGTGGCACAGACAAGCGCAGCGGGGGTGTGGTGCCGGGAGAGCAAGTGGCAGGGGGAGAAGGCCGGATCCTCTTGGGGATGGTATATCTGTGGGTGGGGGAACCTGGGGCAGGGTGTGGTGGGGGCACCTGTGGAGTGGGGGCCTGAGGGATGGAGGAAGGAGACCTGGTGCCTGAGCTGCAGGGCGGCGGCGGGGTCTTGCTCTTACGACTCCGGGGGACTTGCGGGTGGGGGCCTCAGTCTGTCTGCGCCTGGGGAGGGTGTCCGGGGGCGAGGGGCACTCTGCTCCATGTGGGTGGGCTTCCTCTTCCCCTGAATGCTGTATCAGCTGGATCGGAGGGGAAGAGGCCGAGGTCACTGAGGAAGAGCCGCTGGGTCTTTGGGGTTGCAGGTGAGGCAAGGGAGGGTGCTTTGGAGGGAGAGGCAACTGAGGACTGCGCAGTGCTCGTGGATGCGTGTGTGTGTTCCAGGGCCCCATCCCCTGTGAGTCTGGTTTCAGTCCCCTGACTGTGCGTGCGTGTGCGTTTTGTTTGTGGCGTGTGTGTCTGTGTGCTGGATGTGTGTGTGCTGGTGTGTGCCTGTGCCGGTGTATGTGTGCTTGGGACGGGTAAGGTGCTGGGGAGTGTGGATGGAGCAGAGGCAGGAAGGGTGAGGGACTGTCTGAGGAGGGACACTGCTGCCGTCAGGGAGGAGTCCATGGACCTATTGCCCCTCTGTAGGTCAGACATGCCCGATGAGATGCCCTCCATGAACGACACCAGCTGAGTCAACAGAGCAGTGTGCGCATGGAGGACACTCAGCATGGCTGTCTGCCCTACATGGAGCTGGCGAAGGAGGTACACAGACTCCTCACTCAGGGCAGCAGGGGACACAGGGGCAGGGGGTGCGGTGCCTGGCCCAAAGGAGACACGCTCCCGAACATGGGAGCCTCCACGGACCTGGGGAATGGGAGCCGATGGGAGGGCGGTGGTGGTGCTGGTGGTGGCGGGGACACAACACTAGCTGGGGTGTGGTGGCTGCTGACACCCGCCTCCATAAGGGAGTCATCCTCCGAGTTGCTCTGGTCCTCAGCTGAGGTGGATGGTGCTGAGGACTCCTCGGTGTGGCTCCCCTCGCCCTCCGTGCCACTGGGTCCCTCCGACCACTTCTCGGCTGCTGACCCAGTCTGGCTCTCCGGCTCCTCCTGGTCCGTGGAGCTGTCCCCTTCCGTGGCCATGGATGTATCTGCAAACAATGGGGAAACAGACAGACATCAGTCACCTGCACCAAACGCACACACCACTGTGAGCACAGCACATTACAGAGCAAGCCCTGGCATCATTAGTTGTACATTGCTAAAAGTGCCCTAACTGAACAGGAGAAGCCAATTGTCAGTCTGATGCCAACCATGGCACTCACATCCCACATGGCCTTTCACCCATCTGTCTGGTGTCTGTTGGATAGCAACACCCCAGTCCAGTGTGGACACATGCACCAACTACACAGTAGTTGGACAGTGCAGAGGACACGGTGTAGCATGTGGACATGCACACATCACAACTCTTGCCACTGAGTCAGTACAGGTTTCCGGAGGAAAGGGACGCCCAGAGTCAAATAGGAAATGCATGTGATGCATACCAGCGACAGACACCATGATGCACCCATGTCCTGATAGCCATCGCCACAATGGTGTGCATGTAGCACATGTCACTCCCCTGCAGGATCACCAATAAGTAGACACATGCCATGGCGGAGGCATGACTGCTAAGTCATACATCACTGTCTCAGTGATGTATGACTTGGCAGCCAGACAACAACACTCTGCACTGTGTCACAATAGTAGGTCATGGGGAATGCAAGTCCTGGAGCTGCACAAGTGCACATGTACATCCCCACACAACACATCATCCTAACCCTCATCTGTCCAGGTCATACCGATTGGACATATGGGAGACCTGTGACACTACCCTCTGAACCTGAGCCCCTCACAATCTGCTGTGAATGGGGAACAGCTGCCTGAACTTCACATTCGCATACCCCAGTCTGCACGGGCAGCTGATCAAACACCTATGTGACACACAAGTATCGTCTCCTATGGTCACATCTCCAGTGGCATGCTGAGCCCCTACCGAGAAACACCCCAGCAGTCCTGGCAACAAATCCACAGCACACTGACACAGAGGCAGACACCTGAGGGGTCAAATCACTGCGCACAATGTGTCAGCTGATACACGGGAGTGGGAGTACAGAGTGCATTGCATGGCCTGGAGTAGGCATGACTGTCCTGCCCCACATGAATGAGGGATGAGCCCTGGACAGTGGATAGCTGGCTATGTATGTTTGACACACGTAATCTGCACACTCCTGGGGCCCAAACATTGTTCCCACCCGCTGCATGGGTGTGTGCCACATACCCCAGGCACATGTGGTGGCTCAGCTCAGCAAGTGGACCGCATATCAAAGCAACACGCAGATTACATGTCCGAACACAGGCGTTGTGTGAACAATGGACCCACCCATGATGCCCACAACAGAGTCAGGGAAACAGATGCTGTCCCCCACCTTTAGTGAAGCAAACTGCAAGGACACAGTCCCAAGTGACACAATTCCCTGAATGTAAGGGCCACACCTGGGTATCAGATGAGGAGTGGGCAGTGCACAATAGAGGGACATGGCTCCTGGACAACATGACTGCTGTACTGTGGCAGTTGAACCAGGCCAGAGGAGGGCACATAGCATGTAATACAGAGTTCACAGTGCAGTCTTTGACTCACCCCCTCCTTGCTGCTGTCTGGCCTTTAGCTGCCCATCCAGGTCTGGAAACACCACCGCCAGGATCTGGAGCATGTGGGGGTCAGGGTCCGTGTTCCGCCCCTCCTGCGAGGAGGCGACAGCTTCAGCTGGACCCGTGCAATCCTCCGGGTCCAGCCACGAAGGTCCTGCCACCTCTTCTGGCAGTTGCGGATCCGGCGCTTGTAGACCCCCACGGACCGGACAGCCCGGACGATGTCCTTCCAGATCTCCTGCTTCCGATGGGCATTAACCTGTCAGGATGACAAAGTGAAAAGGCCATTACTACACATGCAACATATCCGTGCATGACACAGTTGTATATACATGTCTCACTCACAGGGGCACATGATGTACACAGGCAGTGCAACGCTGCCCATGGACAGTTTGCCAGACGTCACTCCATGGTATCATTGCATGGGAAGTAAAACCTTGTTCAAATGCACTGTCACTGCACCATACCTGTCCAGTGCATGTCACTACACACTATGGGGGTGACAACTACTCAGTGAGCCTGCTAGCCAGTGGTGTGCAGACTTTCAGCCTTGCTAGTCAGACAAAATGCACATTCAGAAAGGCAGTGCACAGAACACTCACCTGCTCCCCTGGTGTCCCATACAGCTTGCTGTACTGTGGAAGTAGGCTGTCCAGCAGGGCCTGGTTCTCCTCAAGGCTGAAGGCTGGGGCTCTCTCCACAGTACGTGCCATTGCAGGGTCCAGAGGGGCAGAGACAGCAGCAGTGCAGTGGCAGATGTCGTCCTGGAGCATGTAGTGCAGGCAAGTGAGCTCTCAGGGGAACAGCCAGCAATATATATGTGCTGGAGAGGCAGATACTGTCCCTTGTGTCCAAAGTGATAGGTCCAAGTCGTTTGCATCTTCTGAATCTGGCCAATCCATGGAATAGCAGCACCAATACACGCCCACAGCATCCTTCAAATCTTCAACTTCATGACATACATGATTTTGCAACATTGTTGTGGGTGACCAACTGAATTTCCAGCAACCGACTCGTTCGAATTTCGAAAACGCGTCCGTTGCCAGGCTAGGCCATTGTCAATGGGTGCGCACCGATCGGTCCATTGCGGTACAACGCGTACAGGGGTACAACGCGTACCCGCACACATTGAATGCAATGGGCCGGCCGGGGCACCGATCGGTCCATTGCTGATCAACACGTACAGGGGTACAACGCGTACCCGCACACATTGAATGCAATGGGCCGGCCGGGGGCACCGATCGGTCCATTGCGGTACAACGCGTACAGGGGTACAACGCGTACCCGCACACATTGAATGCAATGGGCCGGCCAGGGGCACCGATCGGTCCATTGCTGATCAACTACGTACAGGGGTACAACGCGTACCCGCACACATTGAATGCAATGGGCCGGCCGGGGCACCGATCGGTCCATTGCGGCACTACGCGTACAGGGGTACAACGCGTACCCGCACACATTGAATGCAATGGGCCGGCCGGGGGCACCGATCGGTCCATTGCTGATCAACACGTACAGGGGTACAACGTGTACCCGCACACATTGAATGCAATGGGCCGGCCGGGGCACCGATCGGTCCATTGCGGTACAACGCGTTCAGGGTACAACGCGTACCCGCACACATTGAATGCAATGGGCCGGCCGAGGGCACCGATCGGTCCATTGCTGATCAACGCGTACAGGGGTACAACGCGTACCCACACACATTGAATGCAATGGGCCGGCCGGGGGCACCGATCGGTCCATTGCTGATCAACGCGTACAGGGGTACAACGCGTACCCGCACACATTGAATGCAATGGGCCGGCCGGGGGCACCGATCGGTCCATTGCTGATCAACGCGTACAGGGGTACAACGCGTACCCGCACACATTGAATGCAATGGGCCGGCCGGGGGCACCGATCGGTCCATTGCTGATCAACGCGTACAGGGGTACAACTCGTACCGCGCACATTGAATGCAATGGGCCGGCCGGGGCACCGATCGGTCCATTGCTGATCCAACGCGTACAGGGGTACAACGCGTACCCGCACACATTGAATGCAATGGGCCGGCCGGGGGTACCGATCGGTCCATTGCTGATCAACGCGTACAGGGGTACAAGGCGTACCCACACACATTGAATGCAATGGGCCGGCCGGGGGCACCGATCGGTCCATTGCTGTTCAACGCATCCCTGTACAAGTGACTGGCATATGTCACCATGCCTGTCTCAGATGGACATATGCCAGCCACAGATAGCTCCCAGGGAGGGAGGGGCACACCTACAACACGACAGCCTGTCCAAACTGTATGTCAAGGCATGTAAGGCTGCATTTCCTATTGTGTGTATGTTGGTGTACATGTTGTCCTGTGGGTGTCACCTGAGGGCAGCCACCCCCAGGCTGTGCACGTGTTCATGGGGACAGGATCCTGGGTGTTACGTGTACATGACCACTGTGATGTGCAACTGTTCATATCTGTGCATGTGCCATGGTCACATTTCACGGTGGTGTATGTGTATGTCATGTCACATACCCCGTGAGTCCCATGTGAGATGGTATGTTTGAGCCAGGGTGTCCCAGTGGCACAATAGTGATGGTCCTCCACAGTCTGTGTGCATGTAGTGTTTACAATGTCTCTGATTTCATGTGCACAATGGGAGACAGTCTCCACATCCACGTTGTGTGTGCATGGACTTTGATGTTGTGCGTGTGTGTGTCACAGACGTCCATGTCTGTCCTGCAGTGGCAAGTGGGACCACTACCTGTGGGGGTCATAGTTGTTTTGCTGTGGTGTATACATGATACTCCATGTAATGCCAGTGTCCATGTGGCAATACAGGGTCCCTGGGAATGTACCTGTCGTTGAGCTGTGATGCCTGGGGCACATCTGTCCTCACATGTCACTGTGGGGGTGATTGTGACACGGCAGCAGGAGATGGGAACTGTGACACGGCCTCATGATATCCAATGGGCCAACCTGGGACTTATTGATGCCACTTGTTGAACCGTGATGACAGATGTTGGCCATGTATGTACCATACATGTCCTTACGGAACTGCACACTTCATGTAGTTGTGCCTCATAATGATGTATGTTGGGATATTGAGTGTGTCCAATGCCGCATATGTGGGCTGACTGACAATCTTGCTTTCTTCTCCTCTGCACTGCAGGGCTCCTGCTGTCCATCGACCATTCCCAGACCTGGCAACGATGGTGGAACGGGACAGCATCCGATGGTACCGCTTCACCAGGCAGCTGATTGAGGATTTGGCAGTGCAGTTGGCCCCACATTTGCAGCCTGGCCGGCCGTATCCTACAGCGCTGACCCCCAAGGTGAAGGTGATGGCAGCCCTTCACTTCTTTGCCACCGGTACCTTCCAACATACTATGGCGACTGCTGGTGGGATGTCACAGACCATGTTGAGCCGTGTGCTCCGCGATGTTTTGGTGGCAATGTTGCTATTCCTGAACCGGTACATCTATTTCCCTAGACTGCAACGACTCACTGACGTGAAGAGTGACTTCTATGCCCTGGGGAGGATGCCGCATGTCATTGGCTCCATTGATGGGACACATGTGGCTTTGGTACCACCACAGGCCCAGGAGCAGGCCTACAGGAACCGCAAGCACTACCACTCAGTCAATGCACTGGTGGTGTGTCTTGCAGATATGACCATCACACACGTGTGTGCCCGTTTCCCTGGTTCAGCACACGATGCCTTTGTGATGAGGAGTAGTCGCATCCCCAGGATGATGGCACAGATGCAGAACCAGCGTGCCTGGCTTGTCGGTGTGTACTGACTTTGTGCCATTGTGTGTGATCTGATCTGTAGTATTCCGCCCACTTTTCCAAGTCAGCTAATGTGCACTTGTCTGTCCGTAGGTGACTCGGGATACCCCAACATGCCGTGGTTGCTGACACCCCTCAGGAACCCTGTGACACCAGCCCAGATGCGCTACAATGAGGCGCATGGTCGGACCAGGAGAGTGATTGAGAGGACATTTGGTCTCCTGAAGAGCCGCTTCCGCTGCCTGGACAAGACCGGAGGGTCCCTCCCATATGCCCCTGCGAAAGTGTGCAAGATTATCATCGTCTGCTGCATGCTCCACAACCTGGCAGTGCGGAAGGAGTTGCCTCTCATCCAGGATGACAATGACCAACATCCGCCACCTGTGGAGGATCCTGGCCTGGACCACGATGCCAGTGATGATGATGATGATGAGGGTGATGTCCGCACACAGCTCATCACCAACTTCTTTAGCTAAATGTGAGTATCCTGAGGTGTCATGTCAATGATGTGAGTTGGCATGATATGTGTAGGTGGTGCTCTGGTGCTGTTGGAGTGTGTCCATGGGCTACTTGACTGGATGTGTGTAGCGATGTGTGCTTACAGGTGGTCTGTACTCCCCAACAGTGTTGACATGCTAACTTGGTTCTGGGTGGGTATCTTGTAACATGTATTGTGCATGAGTTTTGCTGTTCTGTCCTGTTCTCCATTGCTTTTGACTGTGTGTCATTTCTGTCCTTCACAGGGTACTTTCAGATTCGTTTGGTCAACTGTGTCCACCGACGACGTGATTGTACTTCCAGGGTGGTAGCTGTTGTGTCCCTACAGGTGATGTGCGCCACACCCATAGACTTCCTTCCTTCTACAGTTGTTGACTGTGTGCCCGCTGCCAGGTGGGATTACCTTGCATCTGTAGTGGTTACGACATGTTGCAACTGTGTAATAAACCTGTGCTTCACTTTGTGATGTGCGTTGTCTGTGGTCACACATTTGACTGCCATTTGCTTACTGCACCTGTGGGCTACTTGACTACAACTGGGAATAGGTGTGGTGTCCGTGCATTGCACCGTCTTCCCTGGCAACATCAGTGTAGGCAATGAGTCAGATGGCCTAGGTGTGTATGTGTTGTGTAGCCCTGGTGGTGTGTCTCCCTCATATGTGTCACGTTGCCTTTACTCACATGCCTGTGTTGTACTTGCTGTTGCAGTTCGCATACACAGTGTAATTTTGCAGTTCATCATCCCCATAACAGCACCCACGTTGGAATCACAACAGAGGCAAGTATGGTGTATTAGTGTGTTTATTGTGATATATTTGTGTGATTAGTGCATAGGATGGGTAGTGCTGTACATATATCTTGCAATCAGAAGTTCCTAGGTGAATTGAAAGTCCTGGTAGACAAAATCCCCAGTATCGGGCCACAGTTGTCTGAGACATTGGTCCAACTTGTACTCCCCATGCAATGTGTGGGAGTTGTGTTGCCGTCAACAGGGTGAACAGTCTGTGCACAAAGGTGAACATCCAGAACAGGTTCAGGCTTCCTGGGAGTTGCGCTTGGCCATCGGCCTTTCACTTGCCCCTCCTCGGACGACCCCTCTTCTTTGGGGGGGGCCCCTCAAGTGCAGGCTGCTGCGGTGCAGGGGACTCTCTGCCAGAGTCATCCTCCCTCCCTGTGGCAGTTGCAGTTTGTTCAGCACCAGATGTTGTTGGCACACAGGGAGGTGTGGACTGGTTGCTGTTCATCTGGCAGAGGCATTGTAAAATGTCCCTGTGCACCACCGTCATCTCTTGCAGTGCGTCCCACTTGGACTCCACGCGGGACATGTGTGAGTCCAAGCGGGCATGATGGGCAGCCTGCTGCTGTTTCATGTCTCTGAGGAGCCCCACTACCTGGCTGAGATCTCCGGTGCTGGACTGGTACGCATCGGCTATGCGTACCAGTTGTGGGTCATCATGCACACCAGCAACCTCTGCAAGCAGCGACCTCTGTCTCCCACCCCTCCCACCACCCCTGCCGACATGTGCAGTGCGTGCAGTGGCACGCACAGATGACCCTGGTCCACCTTGGGGGTTGGTGGTGGTGGTGGTGTCCATGGCCCCACGTTGGTCCAGGGTCCCTGTGCTGGTGTTGCTCCTTGTTCTGTCCATGTCGGCAGGGATGGTATTTGTGGTGACAGTCGTTGGAGGGGTGGGTGCAGGGGGTGCAGCTGGTGGTCCTGCTGGTGCTGCAGCTGGTGGTCCTGCTGGTGCTGCATGTAGACTTGCACCAGATGTGCCAGGTTGGTCTTCTTCGTCCGAGGAGGGCAGAGGCTGTACGACACCAGTGAGCTCCGCATCCTCTTGAGCCTGGGACTGGGACTCCTCAGCGTCTGCTGCTGTGTCCCCATCATCACCTGTTTTTGGGAGACACACACAATGTATGTTATGTTTCTGCAGGCATCAATGGTTGACACACCTGACAGTTGTGACTGTGCCTCTGGGTGCGGGCCTGTACATTGCATTGTCCTAAGTCGTCACAGTCAGGGGTTGATATTGGTGTGGCACATTGTCCTGCATTATTTGGGCATTTCTATGTATTTGTTGGGGTGTGAACATGGTCTGCATTGGTTGTATTTGGTTGACAGCCGGCCCTCCTTCCCACCCAGCCAGTCAGTTATCCCACCATGGACTGTGCTTCCATTGCAGGGAGTGGAAGTTGTCTCTCAGGATGTCAGTCAGTGGTGTCCTGCTGTTTGTTGGTGCACAGTTGCCAGCAGGGCCTTGTGCTCCCCACAGCAGTAGCCAGTGTCAGCCATCTTGTGAGTCCTTCTCCACTCCCTGTGATGTGAGCATGGTTCAGGGTGGTGTTGATGGGACAGTTGTGGGGGTGAGCTATGTCTGTGACTATGACTCCCATCATGCTATTGCCTCCACCCCACTTGCCAGCATTCCCATACTTACTTGCTTTTGTGGGGAGTTCAGTGTGTGTGGGTGTGAGGGCAATGGCAAGATGGCTGACAGTGGTGTCCTGCTGTTGGTTGGTGTGCAGTTCCCAGCATGCCCTTGTGCTCCCCACAGCAGTAGCCAGTGTCAGCCATCTTGTCAGTCGTTTTCCACTCCCTGTGATGTGAGCATGGTTCAGGGTGGTGGTGATGGGACAGTTGTGGGGGTGAGCTATGTCTGTGACTATGACTCCCATCATGCTATTGCCTCCACCCCACTTGCCAGCATTCCCATACTTACTTGCTTTTGTGGGGAGTTCAGTGTGTGTGGGTGTGAGAGCAATGGCAAGATGGCTGACAGTGGTGTCCTGCTGTTGGTTGGTGTGCAGTTCCCAGCATGTCCTTGTGATCCCCACGACACAGCAACAGTGTCAGACATCTTTGATGGGCCTTTCCACTCTCTGTGGGATGTGCATGCGTGAGTGTGAGCTTGCTGGGCCATGTGGTGGGGGATGTAGAGCTGTGACTACGACTCCCATCATGCTATTGCCTCCACCCCCTTCCCAGCATGCCCATGCTTCCTTCCTTTTGACTCTGCTTCCCTGTGGGGTGGGCTGGCTGTGCTGACAGGATGGCTGGGAGTGTTGTCCTGGCAGTTGTTTGGCTAAAAGTCCCAAGAGTGTCCCTGTGCTTCACACAACATAACCCAGGGTGGTGGTTCTTTGTGGGATCTTGAGTTAGGATGTGAGGCATTGCATTCTCCCAGGTGGGTTCTGTGGAGTTTGTGTTGAGGGGGTGTGAGGGGAGGTGCTTGTGACTATGGTCAGTGCTGCAAGTCCTCCTTCCCACCCAGCCAGATATCCCACCATGGAACGTGCTTCCATTGCAGGGAGTGGAAGTTGTCTCTCAGGATGTCAGTCAGTGGTGTCCTGCTGTTGGTTGTTGCACAGTTGCCAGCAGGGCCTTGTGCTCCCCACAGCAGTAGCCAGTGTCAGCCATCTTGTGAGTCCTTTTCCACTCCCTGTGATGTGCGCATGGTTCATGGTGGTGTTGATGGGACAGTTGTGGGGGGGGGCAATATGTGTGACTCTCACTCCCATGATGCTATTGGCTACACTGACTTGCCCAGCATACACAGAATTCCTTTCTTTCAGTGGTCTTCACTGTGTGTTGGTGTTGTAGTGGTGGCTACATGTCTGGATGTGTTTGTTAGTTCTATTTGTGCCACTGCCTAGCTGTAGTTGTAGTTGTGTTTGTACATGTGATGACACGGTTAAATGTAACTTTGAGATGGCATGTGTTGTGTTTATCTGACTGATATACACATTTTGGGATGATTCTGTTCTGGTTGCTGTGTAATTGCTATGAGTGCATGGTTTGACTCTCCCCTTGACAGTGATGTGTGTGTGTATTGTGGCAGAATATTGTGTACATTTGTTGTGTACTCACCAGGCTCTGGGATGTTCTCTAGTCCATATACGCTCACTGGCGGAAGGATGGCCCGCACCTTCTCCTCCCAGGGCCTGAGGTATACTGGCTTGGCAGGAGGGCCACTGCCGGTGTATTGGCTCAGGAGGTAGTCCTTCTTGAGCAGCTCCCGGACCCTCCTGCGCACGTCATACCACCTGTTCTGGATGTCAGTCTTTGTGCGCAGACATGGTGATTGTGCGTTCACCCTGTTGATGATCCTCTCCCACATCTTGGTTTTCTGGGAGATGGGGGTCTGTTGGACCAGTGTGCCAAACAGCTGTGGCTCTACCCGAGGATCTCGTCTACCAGGACTTCCAATTCACAATCTAGGAACTTGTGATTCTTCTTGGGGGCATGGTGATGGGTGGTGATGGTGAGTGATGTGTGTGTTGGTGTGCAGGTGAGGGTGTGTGAGTGTGTGTTTTGCTGGGTGTATGTGAGGTAGGTATTTGTTGGTGTGCTGATGGTGTGTGGCTTGTGTGAGGGATGAGCTGTGGGTGTGTGGTTGCTGTCTGTTGGGTGCTGGCAGTAGAATGGCATTTGCAAAGGATCATGGTTGGGATTTGTGTCCTTTATATGGGTGGAGTTGTGGGTGTGTCTTTGTTCTCTGTCCCCACCCCCAGTATTTATTGGCTTTGTAATTGCTTGTTTGGCCTTTTTTGTGTAATTTTTCCTTTGTACTGTCTGTGCATGTTGGAAACGTTCTTGTGACCGAGTCGGACCCTGCAGTTGTCTCGTACGGTCTTCTTCGTTTCGTTCACGCTGTGTTTGTGCAGTTTTCTATGCTGCGTACGCGTCGGTCGCGGAGTTTTGTGTTGCTTCGGCTCGGTTTTGTATGCGTGTCGGTCGTACGGCTTGTCCTCCGTACGACTCGGTCGTGGTTTTCGCGCCTTGCATCGTACTTTGCGGTTTGGAGTTCGCGTGTACGTTTCGGTCGGATTTGTTCCGGGTGCGTGTCGGTCGGTTCGATTCGCGTGTTTTTCCGGCCGGATTGCTGTTTTCCGTGCGGCTCGGTCGTTCGGCTTGGGTTCGGTACGTGTCGGTCGGATTTTGCACGCCTTGCATCGTACTTGGCGTGTCGGGCGCCACAGGTACGTGTCGGTCGGAATAAATTCCGGCTCCGAGTCAATCGGTGCTTTTTCCGGCCCGAATCGGAATCGACCCCCGAATGTCTGTGAGGGTCCTGGAATGAATAGGAGAAGTCCTCCCTGGCAGCTCAAAGTCAAAAGAGGTAGGGCTAAAGCTACCCTTTGTGCTGCAAACCTCTCTTCCACATTGCCAGATAGCTAATCCCTGTTAAGTGGTTGGCAGTTAACACCCATTGCCCTTTCCTGGACTCAAAGGCAGACCATTGTTCTCTGAGCCAGTTCTATTAACACTCCCAGCCAAAGATGTGTATTCCAGCTATGGAGGAGTGATGAGTGGCATAACTGGTTTTAAGCTAAGTCTGGCTCAGGTAGCTTAACATCCATTTATACAAAGTTACTTTTCTGCTTTGGTTATCAAAAATATAACTTCATCATTAAGTATTATTTTAGCCCTTTCCTAAGCAGAGGTGAAAAATAAAGATTTTAATCTCACATAGGCCTGTAAGGGAAAATTATAGCCAGGCCTCCACAACAAAATAGTTAAGGGTTTTATTACACTGTGAGAGCACACCAATATGTGGGGTGCCCTATTTTTTATATATTATTACCCTGCCCTGTGAGCCAACAATGCACACTTTAGGGGTGACTTATAAATATACAAAATAGGATTTTGCAACACGACAAAGGCATTTTCCCTGTCATGTGTCACTGCAGTGAATTCAAACAGCAGCCTAGTCAGAGCACAGTGGTGCTCATGACGGAAATATTTTTTGTCACATATTTCGGTGGTTTAAATATACACTGCAGCCCACACATGAAATTTAACTTTCTGTGCCATAAATGCTCTTTAGGCCCCTCTTACAATGGGCTTAGAGGGAAGTTAAATAGCCCAGATAGGGAGTTGCAATATACAGCATGTGTTTTAAAGGGGAAGCACAGCACACTAGTGTTTAGCAGTGGTAACATGAACAGATGCCTAAAGACAGCAAAATAGGGTCCAGAAATACCTGGGGTGACCATGCAGAACAGGCAGATTTGCTACAGCCACCTATACCATTGTAACCCGTAACCTACACAACCTCCACCACAAACATCCTACACCATTTACACTGTACACCACACACATCCACCTGCTCCTTACACTACCCAACAAATACCAATATCCTGTGCCCTACCCAACCATTTACACTCAATATCAACCAGACTCTATCCAATATAGCCTCTACAACCTACACCGCCTACACCACTAACACCAGAGGCCCTATAAGTATACCATGCACAGCTTGCTCAACCAACTGCACCACATTGAGGCTATAGTTACAATGGAGGGTGTATGTGGTGCAAGATACATTTTGAAGAGCCCGCTCAATAGCTACAGTCTGTGCGATGTTCTCTCTGCTTTCAAAACTGTCTTTTCATTTGTCTCTTCTGTCTTCCATGTTTTCTATGCAGTTCTCTCTGTTCTTTGTGCTGTCTCCCCTGTCTATGTTTTTTTTCAGAGTTTTATATAGCGCGAACTTAACCCGAAGGTATCAGGTATCAGACTGCTTTACATGAGCGCCAGTTGCGTTACACAAGGAGACCTTCATTTTTGTTAGGCACGGGGAGATTACGTGATTTGCCCAGAATCACAGGTTGTATGTCTGCCGGGACTTGAACCCGGTTCCCCCAATTTGAGGGCGACCGCCCTAGCCATTAGGCCACATCCTCTCCCCAATTGGTTTCCTTTCTTATCTTCTTCTCTATACAGCCAACCTGGTTAGGTTCACTTGTATTTCAAATGTATCTTTTGCAAACTTCAGAACCTAGACTCCCAAAATCTTCACCTAGCCCAACTATTTCCCACAACCATGTCTACCTCTATTTAACTCCTGAAGGTAGCCTAACTCACTTTGGACATATAGGGGTCAATTCTGATGCGGGTTGGAAAAGCTTCCCGACCGAATCGGTTGGGAAATGGTTTCCGACCCACTCGGATCGGGAAAGTCCGACCGGCGGAGTAGGATGCATCCGGATGCTTCCAGATACGATTTGGTTGAACTCCCATTGACTTCAATGGGAACATTTGTTCCTAACCGCATCAGAATTGGGCCCTCGGTCGGGAAGACACGTTCCCGATCCGATTTGGAAGGAGCAAATACCGTTAGGAGGCCTTCCTAACCGCATCAGAATCAGGCCCTCGTCGGGAAGTTTTTCCAACCCGCATCAGAATCGGGCCCATAGTATTAGTGCATTAATGTGCTATTTTAATGTCAATCCTAGAATATTTGGATGAAAATCCTTGATATTGGGAATGTGTACAGTTCAAATGTTTGAGAGAGATACTTATTTGGGGCCCGATTCACAGAACTAACTTAAGACAAAATCCTAAACTTACTACCATTTTGGTATTCACAGAAGGCACTTACTCATTTTGGTATTCACAGAAGGCACTTACTCATTTTGGTATTCACAGAAGGCACTTATTCATCAATGAGTAAGTGCCTTCTGTGAATACCAAAATGAGTAAGTTACTCAAAATGAGTAAGTTACCAAAATGAGTAAGTGCCTTCCTTGAATACCAAAATGAGTAAGTGCCTTTTGTGAATATCAAAATGGTAGTAAGTTTAGGATTTTGTCTTAAGTTAGTTCTGTGAATCGGGCCCGTAGTGTAGAGACGTTGGAAGTTTATGTTTTGGAGTTTATTTTTGTAAAAGATTTTTTGCATTCTATGATTTCACATGCTGCTGCGGCTGCAATTCTTGGATTGCACTGGGTTATGCCCAATTCAATGAATATGAGTCTATTCAACTATCTTATCTAACATCTCTTAGTGCTACAAGTTAGCTAGGCTGCTCTCCCTCTCTAATCCAGTCCCCAATGGTTACCTATCAATGAGCAAATTACCTTTAATTACCTGTCACAAATGTGATGGAGTATCCTGTCTTTCAAGGTGACAGTCTGCCCTCCGTATTTAGGGTCAGTAGGACCACCAGCTTCCTATCAGCAGAGCCCCCTTTTATCTTAGTCGATGGAAGGCTTCCTACAAGGCCCGACAGAGTAGGGGCCGTCAGAGGGAGGGCATTACACTTCCCACCCTATTTAGGGTTGATGATGGTATGTCCTCTTTTCTGTCTGTGGGGGATAGAAAAAAACAAATAATGGCCCTCACACCCAAGGAAAATCTCACTGGGTGTTGAAGTCATTCTTTTTCTTTTTCTTTTTTTTTCAGCGACAGACTCGCACTTTTGGAGTTTGTTTTTGAAAAACAAAAACTTTAGTGGACAGCAGTTAATAGTGGATGGCAGCCATCCACCCAACGTTTTGTACCTTGTCAGCGGGATCCTTGAGACAATGTTAACTTTTCACTTATTCCACTCCTGTCACCAAAACACCTGCTCCGCTGTAATCAGGCATCGAAGCACACCTAGGATGCACTCGGCACCCTAGGTGGGAACCCGATGATGAAGCATGCCATCAACTAGGTTGGTGGGTGAGGGTTCTCCTAAAAACCTAATTGGTTTTCCCTATACAATTGCCTGTTGATGCAGTGAAATCATATTTCCTTCTAGTGCCCGTCCTCATTGTTGTTTTGTATTGTATGAAGGGGAAAAGGACGTGCTCTATTTTTCCTTGCTCTTTCTTTGTTGATACTTGCCTTAACAGGAACCGCCATGACAATAGTTCCTATCAAGGTACAGAGATCACCACTGGCCAAGCAGTGAACAGTTAACTTGGCAGACAGTAGTCCCTCACGGTGGTGGACGAAATGTCCTCCGTCAGCCTGACAGAGTACCGTCCCCAAACTTTAAATCCGGCCATAAGGCCCTGGTTATGAGTTAAACGGAATTCCATGGGGACATTCCGGCAGCCAGAATTACTGTTACCAGCCGATATCTCTGCATGGAATTCCACCTATTAACAGTTAGACCCCTCAGAATAGGGAATAATTGGGCAGCCACAGCATTACTATCCAAAATTCTGCATAGTATTCTCAGTAGGTGGTAAATAGGAGCAGCGGCTTCCCTGCAGGGCGCGGGAGAGGAAGGGAGGCTGGGAGCTGAAGGAGGAGAGGCGCAGATTATTTTTGGCAGGGGACAGCATGCCTCCCCTTTACTAAAGAAAAAGCTTGGCAAGGGCCAGGGGATGAGGACTGGATACTGTTGCAGCCAAAGCCTCCTGTGATTTTACCGTTCAGAATTTCTAACCAGTAAAATCGAGTCCCAAGTTCCCACAGGAAGAATAGGTCATTTGTGATCTGACAGAGGGGTATCCTACTCGGGCATCGAGCTCTGCCTGACTCATAATTAAGGCTCCCAGTGTTCTGTTTTTACTGATTTTTACAGATAAATACAGACAGAAAACAATATGTTTCCTGTCTGTATTAATTTTTAAAAGCGGAAAGTACTGAAAATTGTGCTTCTTCTGATTGACTCGCCATGCTCTTTTTCCTGAATTCCAGACCAACAGCTGAGCATGCAGACAGCATGGCCAGTTAAATAGCAGTATGAGATTTGCTTAAATACAAGCATATGTTAACGCATATATGAAGCATAATGATAATATTTACTTGTGGGTGTAATGTTTTGTTCTATTTGGCTGCTTCATTTGCTAAAACGCGACAGGCATCAAAGTCAAAGTGCATGTTCATCAGTTAAATAAATGTGGAAATGTACCATTTTTAACTCCATTTATTCTCAAAACACAATATAAATATTGATAAATGCCAACAAGATGGCCAAAAAATAAATATGGATAAATACAGAAGGAAATGTTAAAAAAATAAATACCATAAAACCGAGAGCCCTACTCATAATCAAGCCCTAATTATCAACCATTATGTACTATATGTACATACACATTCAATTGTCAGCAAGAAAATGTTATACTACCTCACTAGAAGGCAGTGCAGATCCTCACCTATTCTGTTATTTCAGAAATGCTGAATAAGTGGGCATAGTTTTTCAGTGCAAGCCCCTACCTTTGGAATCAGTTTCCTATCTACCTACATTCATAGCCGTCTTTAAGGCCGATTATGAGTGGGCCAGGAAAGGGTAGGGTATTTACCATACCAAGTGAATACTGACACTACAGGGTGCGATATTTATATGATGCAGTAAATATCCCCTACTCTGGGTATTGCTCTGGACAATGACAAATTACATAGGACATTTGGTGTTTTCTGAACCGAATTGCGCATGTATCAGAATAAAACACGTTTTGCACCCAGTAAATTTCTGCAGGATTGATCTGCTTAAATTCAACAAAGAAAAATTGTTAGGGTGCAGTAGTTACCTCAGTACTTTCATTTCTGATCCCTCTGCAAATAGGGTATTTTGCGCAGGGATCAGAAGTTAATAGTTCATTTATAATTAAGGGGCCGATTCCGATCTCGGCCGGTAGTGCTCCGAATCGGATTCGGATTTACCGGATCCGATTCGGAGCCCTGTTTCCCGACCAAATCGTACGCGGGTCCGGCCGAGCGAGTACGATGCAAGCTCCCGCGAAATCGCCGACCGACTCGTACGCGGCTTCAACACGCTCCGACCGACTCGCACGGACACGACTCGCACCGCGCTATGGAGACGTTTCCCGGCCGGGTAAGTACGATGCGCGCCGCGGGCGAGTCCGACCAACTCGCGCCCGTCCGGCTCGAAAGAGCTGTCGGAGCCGGACTTTGGGGGTCCGCGTCGGACCCCCTGTACGCGTAGGCGCGCGAGTCGCACACAGGGGGACCCATGGGTCCCCCCTACCTGTGCATGTACGCCGCGATGCGCATGGACGCATACCCACTGTAGGGGCGCCCTTGTTCGCCTCGCACCCATTGAGTCAATGGGAGCCCGCGTACGCGTTGTACGACCGGCTCCCATTGACTTCAATGGGAGTCCGACCGAATCGAGTCCGATAGCATGCGAATGCATCGTACTCGTCCGGTCGGACTGCTAGGGTCCGATTCGGTCGGAATTCTCTCCGGGTCCGGCTCGGTCGGAGAGATTTCCGGCCGGAATCGGCCCCTAAGTGTTTTAAACAAGAATGTATGACAGAATATCGACGGACAGAAAATCGACCTGCAAAACTATCGACAAAGAAATATAGTTGTCAAAAATATCGAAGTTAAAAATATCGTTTTTTTTAATGTTTTAATAATAATGTAAAATTAAGTAAATAATACATATAATTAAAAGAAATATAGTTAAAAATATTAAAAGATATTTAAAAATAATAACTAATACATTAAATGTTAAAATTAATTAAACATATACATATAAATTAATATATATATACTTACTCCACATAGTGCAACAGTAGAGAAAGCGTTGGATAGCGTAGGGGTAAAAATTACTATTCCCACTCCAGAGAGTGCAACAGTAGGGAAAGCGCTGGATAGCGTAGGGGTAAAAATTACTATTCCCACCCCAGTGAGTGCAACAGTAGGGAAAGGGTTGGATAGCGTAGGGGTAAAAATTACTATTCCCACTCCAGAGAGTGCAACAGTAGGGAAAGCGCTGGATAGCGTAGGGGTAAAAATTACTATTCCCACTACAGAGAGTGCAACAGTAGGGAAAGCGCTGGATAGCGTAGGGGTAAAAATTACTATTCCCACTCCAGTGAGTGCAACAGTAGGGAAAGGGTTGGATAGCGTAGGGGTAAAAATTACTATTCCCACTCCAGAGAGTGCAACAGTAGGGAAAGCGCTGGATAGCATAGGGGTAAAATTACTATTCCCACTCCAGTGAGTGCAACAGTAGGGAAAGCGCTGGATAGCGTAGGGGTAAAAATTACTATTCCCACTCCAGAGAGTGCAATAGTAGGGAAAGCGCTGGATAGCGTAGGGGTAAAATTACTATTCCCACTTCAGTAAGTGCAACAGTAGGGAAAGCGCTGGATAGCGTAGGGTTAAAAATTACTATTCCCACTCCAGAGAGTGCAACAGTAGGGAAAGCGTTGGATAGCGTAGGGGTAAAAATTACTATTCCCACTCCAGAGAGTGCAACAGTAGGGAAAGCGCTGGATAGCGTAGGGGTAAAAATTACTATTCCCACTCCAGTGAGTGCAACAGTAGGGAAAGCGTTGGACAACGTAGATGTTAAAAATAACATACATATAAATGAAATAAACATTGTAATTAAATAATGATTTATTAATAAATTTAGAAAAAAAAAAACTACAAATATATCAAAAATAATAATTACTTTAATAATATTAAATACTTCCCACCCTATTCCCCAATAAACACACAAAACACTCCACATAAAATTTCACACAATTAAATTAATTTTCAATTAATCAATTAATACAAATTAATTTGCAATTAATAATTAAATTTAAAAAAATGTCAATAACAATAAATAATATGTAATAAAAATTAATAACCAATTAATAATTAATTAACAAAACAATTAATTATCAATACCAATAAATAATATTTAATAAAAATGAAGAGCCAACTAATAATTAACAAAAACAAATATTTTCAATATCAATAAATAATATTTAATAAACTTTAATAACCAATTAATAATTAATTAACAAAAAAATATCAATACCAATAAATAATATTTAATAAAAAATAAGAGCCAATTAATAATTAATTAACGAAAAAATTAATTTTCAATATCAATAAATAATATTTGCTAAGAATTAATACCCAGTTAATAATTAATTAACAAAAAAAATATCAATACCAATAAATGATATTTAATAAAAAATATTAACCAATTAAAAATTACTTAACAAAAAAATTAATTATCAATACTCAATTTTTCTTAATTAATTACTTAATTACAAATACATTACTTACCACCCTATTCCCCTAAAAACACACAACCCACTCCAATAATAAATTAATGCAAATAAAATAATTATCAATTAATAATAATTACCAATTAATAACTAATTAACAATTAATTAATTATTAATAACAATAATTAAAAATTAATAATTACTTAATTAAAATTAAATTACTTCCCACCCTATTCCCCTATAAACCCACAACCCGCTACAGAAATAAAACACAAAATTTAATTAAAATCAATTAATAATTCCTAAAAATTATTATTTAATTTACTATAATTAAATTACTTCCCACCCTATTCCCCTATAATCCCACAACCCGCTACGGTACTAAAACGCAAAATTTACTTTTAAAAAAATTACTAATTTCTAAAAAATGTATACATATATTTAACAAAACAGTACAATACTTAACAAAAAATATAGAACACATACATATTAAATACATACTAAAATACATAACACTCATATAAATATCGATATTATTAACATCGATAATTTAACTATCGATATTACTAACATCGATATTTGCAACATCGATATTTCTTACCTTAACTTCGATATTCTGGTTGTAGATATTCTTGACTTTGATATTTTGTCCCTACGATATTTAAAACTCGATATAACTGTGCTTCGATATTTAAAAATCGATATTTTGACTGTCCACCTTTAAGAAAAGGCTGAAAACTTGGCTCTTCTAAAGAACCTTTTCAGCTATGTTTTTAATCTCTCCGATTAAACAGTTACCTAATTCTCCAAACACTAGCAATGCGGTGATCAAGCATTTAAAAAAGGTAATTAACAACATAATATAACATAATAAAACATAAAAGTATTAACACTGGCTAGTGACGTTTTTGTAGCCTGGCAGTGTTGCCCTGAAATAATGACCTGAGATAGGGATAAGATACAACTGGGTAGAAATGGTCTCAGTCTGCCTGTGTGCCTCACTGATCTTCTGAGCTGGGTAAGTGATGTGGTTGGAGATCTCCTCAGCCCTGGAGTGTTATTATATATGACTGTAACTTTGTGTTGTTCATTGGGGATTAAAACAAAAAAAAATATTAAGGGGCTTAGGGGCACATTACGATACCCGGCGTAAAAAAATCCGCCAGGCATGGAAGCGGCAAAAATCCGCCCGCACACACCGCCTGAACACCGACCACGCCATTATGAGTACACAAACTGAAAACCGCCATCGGCGGAAAAATCATACAAAATACCGCCCGCCATCGTCCGAGTCGGAGTCAAACCGCCCGCCACGGACGGAAACACGCACGACAACACAAAACCGCCCGCCCTCACGGCCGACACACCGCACGTGAAATTACGATCGCACCGCCATGAGCGCGGGAAAACCACAAATATACCGCCCGCCAGCGCAAACAACGCCGATGAGAATCGACACGGCAGAAGCCATGGCGCCCACGTACCTGCACAGAAACCATCCGCACACAAAACCAATAGCACACAACATGGCCAACAAGTCCACACAGCAAGGCACGCACAAATACACAAGCACAGTACACATCCCGAAAACACCCCCCGGACAAACAAAAAATACAAAGGCCAGAACCCCAGACACAACACACCTGAAAACAACAGACCATGAGGACACACCCACATAGGTGAGTACAAAAGCAGCACTCCCACAGACCACAACCCCTTGCTACATTGCAAACCAGAGAGGAGAGGAGAGGACACAGTGACACAGCAAGGACAGCAGCACACCACAGAAACGCACACATCACAACCACCACCACCACCACCACCACCAAACACCGGCACCACAAACCCCCTGCACATTACACAACACACACCGCACCACCACCACAAACACCATGGCACCACAAAGGATGCCCAAGTTCACGCCCATGGAGCTGACGGTCATGGTCGACGAGATCATCAAGGTGTACCCACAAATCTATGGGAACATGGTCCAGCACACACCACTAGCCACCAGAAACAGAATGTGGACCCGGATCGTAGACCAGGTCAATGCAGTCGGGACCCTGCCCAGGAACAGAACCGAGATAAACAAACGTTGGAATGACGTAAAGAGCCTGGTCAAGAAGAAGGAGGGCAAAAACAGAGAGCTGGCTGCCGTCACTGGCGGAGGGAATCCCGCGCTCTTTAAGACCTTCAAAGCGTGGGAGGAGAAGGTGCGAGTCGTAATCCATCCGGAGATCCTCGCCAGATTAGCAGGGGGAGTGGAGGCTGGTAAGTACAAACTAATGTATACCAGCACACCGCTATGTACACACATGCGCAACCACCATGCCACAGCTCCCAGGGACAAACACCCCCATGTCCAGCACACAATACACAACACATCACACGCACATGCAACAGACACTACCACACACAGGCCAAACCGAACAACTGTAAGATGCGTGGGGACATGTGTACACTAAGCCAGCCACGTAACCACCAACAGGTCCCCAAATATGCCAGAAGCGCCACAACGAGCACCCACCACACCCATGTGTCCGCCACAGCTGCACCAACTGACAAGTAACAGGTAAGTGGCAGGAACACAAAGTGCAGTGGGTCGGAGGGGGACAGCTGAAGTACAACACCCACCAGGCCCCCACTCCCACAGACCAGCAAGGTGGAGCACTCCCCACACCCATGTGTCAGGCACAGCTGCACCAACCGACAAGTAACAGGTAAGTGGCAGGAACACAAAGTGCAGTGGGTCGGAGGGGGACAGCTGAAGTACAACACCCACCAGGCCCCCACTCCCACAGACCAGCAAGGTGGAGCACTCCCCACACCCATGTGTCAGGCACAGCTGCACCAACCGACAAGTAACAGGTAAGTGGCAGGAACACAAAGTGCAGTGGGTCGGAGGGGGACAGCTGAAGTACAACACCCACCAGGCCCCCACTCCCACAGACCAGCAAGGTGGAGCACTCCCCACACCCATGTGTCAGGCACAGCTGCACCAACCGACAAGTAACAGGTAAGTGGCAGGAACACAAAGTGCAGTGGGTCGGAGGGGGGACAGCTGAAGTACAACACCCACCAGGCCCCCACTCCCACAGACCAGCAAGGTGGAGCACTCCCCACACCCATGTGTCAGGCACAGCTGCACCAACCGACAAGTAACAGGTAAGTGGCAGGAACACAAAGTGCAGTGGGTCGGAGGGGGACAGCTGAAGTACAACACCCACCAGGCCCCCACTCCCACAGACCAGCAAGGTGGAGCACTCCCCACACCCATGTGTCAGGCACAGCTGCACCAACCGACAAGTAACAGGTAAGTGGCAGGAACACAAAGTGCAGTGGGTCGGAGGGGGACAGCTGAAGTACAACACCCACCAGGCCCCCACTCCCACAGACCAGCAAGGTGGAGCACTCCCCACACCCATGTGTCAGGCACAGCTGCACCAACCGACAAGTAACAGGTAAGTGGCAGGAACACAAAGTGCAGTGGGTCGGAGGGGGACAGCCCAAGTACAACACACACCAGGCCCCAGTCCCACAGCACAGCAAGGAGGAGCATCCCCCACACCCCACACCCACGTGTCAGCCACCGCAGTGCACAACGACAGCCGAAAGGCAGACATCACGGTCCACAGCAATCGGTGTCAGTGGGTGTACAGCCACCCCCACGACCCACTACACCCCCCACCCCCACAGACCTGCAACATGGAGCACCCCCCGCTAAGAGCCATGTGGCATCCAGTACAGTGCACGCACGAACAACTTGCAGGTGGGAAACTGGACAGGGCTGGATTACTGGAGGCATGAGGACCATAACACCACCAACACATGGGACATGTCACGTAGCACACGAACACGCAGCACCGCCCACCGTCACGAACAAGTGAACAATGTGCACACGGACATGAACAGCAGACTCACACCCCACATGACCCATCACAGACATAGCAACACCCAAGGAGCCACGTCTGCATGCACAAGCCACACTGAATATAGTCCCACACGGCAGCCACTGTGCAACTCATCACACACAACCGAAACACCATTGAAGTCCTGTCCATGTAGCCCCTACTGCCTGTCAACCACACACCCCACAACTACGCCTATGTAAGACAAACAACACTAGACGCAACAGAGCGGAACAACAGAAATGCACACGAACACCACTGAACCCATCAAACACACAGACACACCATGCACATACAACATACCATCCATCCCAGCCGCCAGCCCCAGTCTCATGAAAGGCATGTCATCCGCACAGCTGCCACACATACAGCAGTCACGCTAAGACACATGCCCATGACCAACCATGTGCCAGAAGTCAATTAAGCGCACGACACACTGTGAGCAACAACACACAACATGGGCCTCACCCCCCCCGAGCACTGCAGTGATGCACATGGCACAGGGCAGCACGCACACCAAGGAGATGGGACAACTGCAATACGTTGGCTGGCACACAACTATCACTCACTCATAACGATGCGTCCAATGCCATGTCCAGTAACCACAACAGACAGCAAATATGCAGGGCATGTCAGGCATGCACACACCTCAGACCATGCACTGTCATGCTGCCACAACACATGTCACGTTCGGCACCCATGGCTCACAGCATGTACCCCAAAAGCATATACCCTCCCAAATGCGAATCTGGGGCATAGCCCCCATGTTGCCATATGCGTTCCTAAGCGTTCCATTTGAACCCCAAAAGCATATTCCATCCCAAATGCGAATCTGGGGCATGGCCCCCATGTTGCCATATGCGTTCCTAAGCGTTCCATTTGAACTCCAAAAGCATATTCCATCCCAAATGCGAATCTGGGGCATGGCCCCCATGTTGCCATATGCGTTCCTAAGCGTTCCATTTGAACCCCAAAAGCATATTCCATCCCAAATGCGAATCTGGGGCATGGCCCCCATGTTGCCATATGCGTTCCTAAGCGTTCCATTTGAACTCCAAAAGCAAAGTACAAACCAGACCCAGGATGGGCCAGGAGCCCGCATACACCAGAGTCACAATGAGTAGGGGCAAAGCAACACACCCATCGGCATGGCCAATCCGTCCCATGCCACATGTGCACAGCACACAGTCCCATTGCCTAGCACACACACCTACAGATGCCACAGCCACACACTCGCCTCCGGGAAACCCATGTACGAGATTGCACGAACTGCCAATGTCAGACGACTAATACATACTTCGCCAGGTGCAACACAATAACAAATCTCATTCTCTCCACAGGTGACGAACTGCTGGACGCTGGGGATGGAGACAGCAGCCAGCACAGCCAGCCTACAAGCCCCCAACGAGGACACACGGATCTGGAGGATCTGTCCACCTCTTCGGACACGGACCACCAAGCTGGCCCATCTGGCGTGGCAGGGCCCAGCCGCTCCCCAGGACCCCTCCTACCCACCAACCCATCATCCAGGGATGCTGAACAGTCCCAGTCCCCTGCTGCCACTGTCGTTGCGGCCACACCCACGGTCATTGCGGCCACTACCACTGCCGCAACCGCCACCATCGCCGCACCGACCACCACCGCCTCCACCACCACCACGTCTTCGCTGGCACCAGCCCCAGCGCAGGTGGTGGCCCGGCCGACTGGATCCACCCTGGGAGCCACAGCGAGGACCGTGGTGAGCAATGTGGCTAGTGGGCAGGCCGGTGGCAGCAGGACTGGTAGGAGGAGCAGGGTCAGGGAAACGCCAGCCTCCCCTGGGAGCCATGCCCTGCCTCAAATGGCCAGAGTCCTTGGGGCCTATGAAGAGGCCCAAGGACAATGGGCCAGGTCTGCTACTGACACGCGGGAGGTGCTGGGGGTGCTGAGGTCCATGGACGCCCATATGGGCCAATTCGTGTCCCGTATGGACCAACTCGTGGACCTCATGGGCCAGCTGGTGGTGGCGGTGGGGTCACAGGCAAGGCCAGCAACACCACCTCCGCCACCACCTGCTAGGGCGCAGGCTCGGGCAGCAGTGTCCACTTCCCCTGCGTCCACAGCCAGTGAGCACACCTCACCCACCACCAGCAGGTCGCCACCACACACCCCCCTCCCAAACGTGGAAGGGGCCGTCCGAAGAGGAAACAGATCTCCCGGGAGGACTTCGCACGCTCCAGTCGCAAGTGAGGCAGCCAGCCAGCCTTCCGCCAGCCTTCCTTGACCAGCCACTGCATTGACTTGCTCTACGATCCCACTCCACACAGCCATCTGGATGGCATGTGTGTGTTGGACTATGGACATAGAACCAGTGGGTACACCCTGATCATCACGCAGCCATGACCGACAGCTCATTGTCACTGCACGCACCACTTTTGTCATCACCTTACACACAATCACATGTCACAGTTTGTAATAAATGCACCTTTTTCACTAACTGCTGTTTGTGCCCTGTGTCTTTATTGTACGGAATACAACGGCCACCTTGGGCGGAAAGGCACCTGATGCGTGGCATGGAAATGGAATCCGGAGGGCCTGTTGGGACCTAGGGGTGGGAGACAGAACAGGAGCACATTCAATGAGTGTGTCACACACCCATCACACAGTACATGTCAACAACTACAAGCAATGTACACACATCGCACAGAGCAATAGGGCACAATGCCACAGCCACCAACAGTGGCATACTACCCTGGCCATGGAGCGTTGACACACTGCACGCAGTGAACATACGGCCACCCTGACACAGCACACACACACCTGCATAGATACAGACACATCATCCGTCGTACATGGACACTCACCGTCAAGTGAAGTAGCGGGCGATGAGCTGCTGGCGCACATTCCCAGCTTCCTCCTCTCCGCTGTCCACCTCACTCGAGCTGTCCTGGTCTGCGGGCTGGGGCCCTGGTTGATCTCCGTCATCCACAATGAGGGGGATCTGCTTCCGAATGGCCAGATTGTGCAGCATGCAGCACGCCACCACTATCTGGCACACCTTCTGTGGGGAGTACGCCAGTGCACCCCCGGTGCGGTCCAGGCACCTGAACCTGGACTTGAGGAGGCCAAAGGTACGCTCGACCACACGTCTGGTCCTCCCATGTGCCTCATTGTATCGATCGTCTGCTGGGGTGCGAGGATTCCTCAATGGACTGAGCAGCCATGCCCCATTCGGATACGCAGAGTCACCTGGGTGTGAGGGACACAGAGAACCGTTGCTATTCCAACTGGACAGGGGACAGCATCGCACAACCAGCACGCTACACCACTCCACATACTCACCGACAATACAGCCACGATCCTGTTGCAGATTGGCCATCAGTCGTGGCAAGATGCTGTTGCGCATTATGTGTGCGTCATGGGCCGAGCCTGGAAACTTTGCACACACGTGGGTGATCACCATGTCCGCAAGGCACACCACTTGCACATTCAGGGAGTGCGTGTGCTTCCTGTTGCGGTACAGGTGCTCAGTGGCCTGTGGTGGAACAAGGCCAACATGAGTGCAGTCAATGGCTCCCACGACGTGTGGGATTCTGCCAAGGGCATAGAATGCACCCTTCACTGCCGCCAATTCACGAGCCCTGGGGAATCTGATGTACCTGTTCCGGTACAGCATCATGGCTGCCAGTACATCCCTCAGCACCTTGCTGAACATGGGCTGGGACATCCCTCCTCCACTGCCCACTGTGTGCTGGAATGACCCAGTGGCGAAGAAATGCATGGCGGCCATCACCTTAGCCGTGGGGGTGGCAGCAGTCGGATACACCCTGCGGGGACGGAGATGGGGCTCTAACATGGCACACAGTCGATGCAGAGTTGGCCTGTCCAGCCGAAACTTCCTGATTACCTCTGTATCGTCCATGTCCGCCAGCAATTGGTATGGGCGGTCAATGTTCGGTCTCCGCCTGGGTTAAATGGCAGAGGACACATGTCAAAGCAACACGGCACATAGCAATTTCGCATACACATCACTGACATGACTGAGCAAGCACATGAGCCACAGCCCAGCTGTCAAGCTGGGACGGCACGGCCACAATACACTTACACAGGTCTCCCAACAATGGCAATGGCAAGTGAGACATACCACTGCCATGTGCATGCACATGGGGATCTAGGCCCCAATGACTTGCGGGGCGTGCTGATGGGGACTGACTGCATATTCGTCAAGCGGCAACGCCACGGCAACATGAGTGTCTGCTGAGCATGGTACTGCTTCCGAGGCTGGATGAGTATGGCACACGACGACGACGATGTGGGCACGGGCTGAGCGGCCAATACAAGTGGGACCTGTGGCACGAGGGGATATGAGACAGTAGTAGGTGTCAGCACTGCACCCTATGTACAGCACTGTACGGATCACAGCTCCCGAAACATTGACTGGTGTCCACATTGACAGCCCCATGCCAAGACGGCTGTGTGCTTGCAGTCACACGTCACAGGTGAGAGGTTACATTGCACGTGCCAGGTGGCAGTCGTACATAGTGGGAGCTGGCATGTGTGTGCATGTGTCTCCTGTTCAGGATCCACCAGATGGGCGCTGACTCTGTACTGACCATTGGACACAGCATGTTCCGTGGAAGGCTTGTGTGTGTGGGATGGTGGCACTGGATGTGCCTCCGTTGGGTGGGGGGCCATGCACAGGGCGGGTACGTCGATGATTGCGCATTGTTGGTCACAGTGGGTGCACCAACTGAAGATGTGTTGCCCTGTGTTCAATTCCTATGTCCGCATGATGATGGACTGTAGATGTGGGCAGACTACACATTGGTCGATGTGCTGTCTATATGCATGTGCCTTCACACCAGGCACAGCTGCCCCTGCACATGTGACCCCTGCTGGACTCGCTGCTGGGTCTGTGGAGCTGATGCACCTTCTGCGCGTGGGGCGGACAGCTCTCCTCACTTCCCTCATTGCGCATGTCATGTCTTTGCCGCAGGTGACATGGATCATGGAGGGCCCACATGTACGCGTGGGTAGGCTACACATGATTGTTCACTGGTCGCCACCCCCAGTCAGTGTTTCGAATGGGAAGGTTGTCGTGCTGGTGGTATGTTCGATGTGGCGGATGGGCGGGCCTAGGTGCGGGCTTACATTCCGGACATGGGGGGTAGTTGGATTGGCGACTAGTTGCAGTACACACGGGACACGTCTCTTCCTTTCCACATCTGGGTCATCCCTTGTACTAACTGACAGTGATACAGTCATCTTCGCCCCAGCCCTCATGTCCTCCCCTCGCCCCCCAATATGCATGCTCACCTGCGAGGCTAGCGCTTGCACAGGCAGCCCCAAGCTTGCACCAGAGAGGGCAAGGAGTGTATGTGTGGGTCCAGTTGCACGAGTGGGCTGTCTCAGGGTATGATGTGTGGCGGGACGCCGTCCACCTGCGTGGTGCCCCAAATGGAGACCCGGCCTGCATGGACTATGCATCACAGTCTTCGCCTTCCGGATCCGCCACCTGCGACACCCAGTGGCTGTGGCTGCCCTTGCGGCCATGCCGCGTCCGTCTGTGGCTGATGGCCCACACATTCACTCTTTGGCCTCTCTGGGGAGGGCTCAGGGGTGGTGGCGCACGCGCTTGCACTTAGTCGCAATGGCATGTGTCGTGGTTGGTATGATGGGCAATGGATGGGATGGTGCGAGCCACCTCCCGTGACGTCAGTGCTGCTCGTGCTGTGGTGCGTCCCCCTACACTTCCATTTGACTTTTTGCCATGCTGGACGTTGAGGTTCTATTGCCTGCGTGATATGAGCAGGAGGAGCGCGAGTAGACCTCTCACACACCATGCTCCACTGCCATCCCGTGCCCTGTATCGCCTGTGCGGATTGACTATGTTGGGGTTACACCTGGTCGACTGGGGCTGTGTGTGCCTTGTCAAGGGGCATGGCGGGCGCACAACAGGATCCAGCTCGTCCACAGAGGGTGGGCTGAGGTGCGCCTGGTACCGCTTTGTACGTGTGCCCGGCTGCTGTGCACACACGTGTTCACTCCCCCCGACAGGTGTCCTCTCACAATGCCCAGGGAAGCGGTGGTGTACTGTTCATGAGCCCTCCCAACACGGCGTGCTCCAACTTGGCATGTGCGCATCTACCCGTCGCACCCACCCACCTGAGCACTGCGTCCATACGACTTCACACGACACATGTGTGTCTTCCACAGTAGTGCTACTCATTTGCGTTGACATCCAATACCAGTGGACTACATGGTCATGTCACGACTGCCGTGTACTTCACATACTCTCATCCTCTCTCATTCGTACTTGTGAAATGAGTCAGCGGAGACAGTTCTGGTTTCAAACATTATATTGAGTCTTCTGTCCTCTGTGATGCAGTATAGTGGACACTACTGGCAGCGGAATACATATTGAGGATATACTGAGCATGATTACAAATGGGATAGGGTGTGGGGTTACATCTGCTTGGCCAAGGCTGTGCTAATGTACATTTACGTATAGCTGCGGAGCTGCGGACTTTGACACAGACGGTATACATGTAGCCTACCAGACCGCTCGGCATCATGGGCACAGTCCATCTCAGTTCCATGTGACAGGTTTGCTGCGGTTGTTCCTCATGCACGCGTGCATGTGAGATGACATCAGGGCATGTGCTTGCGTGCATGCAGCGGCGTGCCACTTGTTGTTGCACTGTGGTGGTTACTGGACATGTCACAGTCACTGGGGTCGTGTTGTTGTTGTATGCACTTGTCGTCCATGCAAAGGTCCTGGTATGGGATTCCCGGGGCGGGGGTGGGAGGGGTGCAGCACCCACAGACTCCAGGCGACCTATTCATGTCCACTGAGCGGTGTGTGTGTCCATGTGCGCTGGATCCATGTCGTGTCCTGGTTGTTCGTGCAGTTCCGTCCATGTGGGTGCGATGCACAGAGCCCATGCCACTGCCTCCCACGATGCATGCGGTGTTCCTGGATGTGATGGGGAACAGTGTGCATGTCCCGGTCATATCCGATGTCATGGCGATGTCGTTGATGGTGTGGTTACAGTTGCCGGTCGTTTGGTATGGCTGTTGTGGTGGTGACTGGCCAGTCCGTGCGGAAGCTGAGCATGGGTGCGGGGTTGGACTTCATAGGTCACTCGGGGAACCTGCGTTGTGGTCCGACGTATTTACAGGTTGTCAGGTATGCGATGCCGTCCAGCAGGGCTTCCATGTCATTGGTGGTGTACATGTTTGCCAGCCAATGAAGCGGATGGTGGCTGTCAAGGTGTTGTTCGTAGGTTGTCCCTTGGAGGACCATGATGGGGCATGCTGGGTGACATTCGATGTAGCTGTTCTCGATGATCCGTCGTGTGGAGGCACAGTGGTTCCATTTCAGTGCGCGTGCGATGTTGGCCACATACGCCATGCCCCCATAGGCAGAGCAGGCCCTGTCGTGTGCGTCCAGAGGGAGGAGTAGTGGTAGCAGGTCCGCCTTCAGACATGCCGGGTTGGAGAGGCATATCTCGACGGGATGCTGGTAGGGACACCTCCGACAGTAGAAGACGGGCATGACGCAGCTGAACAATGTGATGCGGTAAGTCAGTCGGTAACTTACGTTCAGCAGGGACAGGAGATCGCATCCCAATGTATGTATCGTGCTGGTTTGGTACAGCTTGAGCTCTTCGGCGTAGTTGGGTAGGTGTGTTGCGGTTGCCATTTCGCAGCGGTGCGTTGTGGTGGCGTGCTCCGGCTGTGTGTGCAGTCTGCAATGTGCACACTCCGGGGTTGCTGTGAGCTCTGTGTAGTCGTGGGGAGACAGGACTTGTGTTCTGTTGGCTTGTTTGGAGGACACGGGCCCTCTTCCCACATGCTTCTCAGACAGTTCAAGGTCAGTGCTGTGTGACTCCTTCCAATTAACTTGCATGTGGCCGACATGTGGGAGTGTTTTCTTCTTTCTTCCCCGTCCGTTGTGTGCTTCTGTGATATGCGCTATCTGCCCTGTGGTCGGTCTCCTCGGCAAGCCTGTGTTGGTCTATTCTTGGACAATGGCTGTATTCACCGGCTTCTGTCGTAGGGCTGTGGTTTCGGTGTTGGAATGGAAGGTCATTCAGTGCTGTCTGCTCTCCCTTGTGTGGGCGGCAGCCTGCCTTTCCGCTCTGCGTTGGGCCTTGTGTGTGGATGTAATTCTTGGGCCACCTGTTGTCGGTCACCGGGCTCTTTGGTGTTCCGTTTCATGTGTCTTGTTCATATGTGCAGGGTGGTATGGGTTTTTCAGTGTGGTACTGGCGTTCCTCTTCCCGAAGGGGCCCTGCTTCTCCTAGTTGGTGTTGCCGCCGCTGTGTGCTTCGCCATGTTTGTTACACTGGGGTGTGTCCTGCTGTTGCGTGACTTCACTGACATGTGTGCGTCGGTTGTGTGGCGTTGGGTGTTGTCCGTGAATTGGGCGTTGGGGACATGTCTGTGGCAGGCCTGTCACGTGTCATGTGCGTTCGGGGTGGGGCTGATGTGTGTGCTGCTTGGTTGTGTCCCTGTGTCTGTGTGCGACGCATGCATGGCGCTGCGGTTGGCCTCTGCGTTGTGCGCATGTGTGGCGGCGTCATCGGCGCTTTGGGGCCGTGACGGGGTGGTTGGTTCCTAGTCCCAGGTGGTGTGTACACATGTGTTCCGCGATGTTAGGATTTGGCCTGTGTGTCATATGTGGATGCAATGGTGGATGTGTAGTGTGCACGCGCTGGTGGGGGGTTGTCCGCTTTTTCCGCCCTTGCACTGTGTGCGCTGTTTGCGTGCACTTGTTGTGTGTGTGCCTACCTGCGTCTCCGCGGTACGTTGCGTCCTTGGTGGTGCATCAGCAGAAGCATGGGAAGGGCCTGCAGTGCTGGATTCATGCCCGGGGTGCCGCTTCTTCGTTGTCCGTGCTCTGCGTCCGTGTTTCCGCCTCTCTTTCACGTGCGGTGTCTCTTTGCCGTGGGAGCCGTTTGTTTGCGGCATCGTAATTTATGCGCCGGGCGGGACGTGTTTCGTCGGACGGTGTGTGTCAGTTGTGCTGCGCCGCTACGTGTGCGGGCGCACTTTGATGGCGGACGGTGTTGCTGGCTTGCCGGCGGTGTTTGGCCTGCTTTTCGCATCGTAATTTGGCGGGCGTGTGGGCTGCGGCATGCGGGCGGTAACTGGTGGTTTTTGCATCCGCCAGCACGGCGGTAGTGCTTCCGCCCGCCATCGTAATGGGCCCCTTATTTACAAGTCCCTTGCAACACTTTTGCGCCGCTGCAGCATCATTTTTTGTGACGCAGCGGCGGTGTAAACAATGCGCCACATTGTGGCCCATTTACATCGTGACGCCTCTAGGGAGATGTATCACCTTGTAAAGCCCTGCACCACATTATACCTGAGTCAGGTATAATGTATGCAGAGTGTGCATTCCCACGCGAGAAAGCCTCGTAGAAGTGACGCAGTGAAATCTACAAGACTTCACGGCACCACTTCGAGGACGGCAGTGCGTCAAAACCCTACGCCTGCTTGGAGCAGGTGTAAGGAGTGACGCAGTGTATTAGGAATAGGCCTCCCCATGCATTGCTGGAGTTGCGTCGTGCTTGCGACACGACTCCAGCAATGCGTGACTATTTGCACCGACAGATGCGTCAGAATTTCTGACGCGTCTGTCAATCCTTGCTTCATGGTGTGCCTTATTGTAAATACTGCGCATCCATGGTGGCGCAAGGATTTCGCACGCAGGCGCAGGGAAACCGACGCATCTATGCCAATGTGTCAGTTTCTTGTAAATAAACCCCAGAAAATATTAGACTTAATACCAGAATACATTGATCAATTCCTGTAGATATTTGGAGCCTATTCAACAAGGAAAATAATGTGAATAATATAATTGTACATGATTCTCAAAGAAATGTTCTGTTTAATGACGTGGGTGGTTAAGCGTGACCTCTGCTAATGGAGACATATTTTTCACTATCATTTTAAGTATGCATATTGTTTTTCACTGTAGATTTCTTATTAATTTGACCATTTTCCAGCTTTGAGGATGGGATAACAAATCGTGGAACATTTCGGCTGTGAAGTGAAATTTTGTGTGATACATGAAGGATGACTACCCGAATCATATTTGTTGAATTGTTACAGAGCGCTTCCATGAAAACAGTGAAAATTATTAAAGTATGTTGGGCATCTGTGAAATGTATTCTGTAGGCTGAAACGGTCGCAGCAGATACTATATTAACAGACAATTTACTGTTGAGCTTTAAGTTTTTCAGGTTGTAGATTCTGCTACTATTAATTAATAAAAAATCTATCTACATATTGCCTGTATGTTTTTTAGCCGAATGTTGACCTGAATATGCCATACCTAAATTAACAAAAAGGTCAACGCAAAACCACAATTATTTTATACCCAGGCCACTCTTACACGGAGAAAAGACAAAGTACATTTCTAAATGTAAAATTTCTGAATCAGTTCAAGAGCCAATAAAATGTTTAGATCTGTAACGGTAGTTTCCTTAAAACGAAACTACCAAAACATCTTTGTATGTTTCTGGTTGGTTCTATAAAGCTATTCGCAACTGTTACTGCTCCTAATTCTGCATGTTACCAACATGGCCACAACCACCCATGGAACAATTAACGTGTTTGACGGAGAAACACTAAAGATAATTTATCAATGGAACAGTAGCGCAATTATGTTTTCAACCTTTGTAATTAGAAGGTAACTGGGACCTTCCAGCTGGACTTCTTTAGTCACTGGCATTAATGGAACAGTTTTATTTTTACACCTGTATCGATGCAGCAGTCCTTTGTTAAATAAAGCCAAGACTGTTGGTAGCAATTTTATTTATCTATTTATTTATTCATATGTTTGTTTAGGGTTTTTGCCTAATACCAAATATGCCATGAAAAGGCAACTGCAAAGCCCTTTTTCACTAGACCTGTAACATATATTTATATGTATTTTGTAAAGTGCTTATAACACTTTTCAGCGTCTTCATAGCGCTTCACATAAGAAACAGCGGAAGGGCTGATTGAGAGATTTACGGTGTCTTGGGTGCAGGGGTATTTGACAACATGCAAGTACACAGCTGGTGACGTTGGATTCGGCCTATGGAGTGCCAGTGGGCCACAGACAGGCCCTATATGCTGACTTGCTCGCAAGCATATGGAGCCATGGTACAGAATGTTCCCTCCCTCTGCATATCAGTCGGTGGCAGGCTCATGGTGGCTGATATAAGACTTCTTGTTGGCTGACATTTCAGGAAGAGCTTGGGGAGTAATTCTGATGCTGACATTCTGTGACGTCAGTAATGGCCTTGATATCAGTCTCTGAATGAAGAGATTTGGGGTACCCTTCCCAGACGTCTTCTTAACATCTCCTTAAAGCCAGGGATAAGTAATAGTGTGGCTAAGAGTTAGATGTCAAAATGAAAACCAAGCTTTCAAAAGAGAAAATGTGAAACCCACTTAAACATAGAAAGAACTACAGAAGTAGGAAAAACCTCTCCGTAAGCTACAGCAAGGATAGCACAATGACATTGGCCAGAAAATAACAACAAAGGAAGACAAACATTGGCAAAGCCAATTGGTCTTGCCTTTGCATGAACTATTTGGCTTGTTACTGTTTTTTCAGCCATGTTGCACTGCAGCGAAACATGGCAAAATGTTTTTAAAAAGTGCTATGATTCGATTAATACTGTTAGCTTTATATATATATATATATTATCTACTGGCGGTCGCCAGTAGATAGTTATAGTTAGGACCTATGAAATCCGCGACATTCTATTTGAAATAACTCTTGCGTCGGTTGACGAATCTTCGCGAAATTTTCAAACTTTATGGCCCGCTCCGGTCCGCTCCTACCCTGAAAGTCTCAGGGTGATTCGTCAAGCGGGGGCCGAGAAAAAAGGGGGGTCCCAAAACGTGTTTTCCCCATTCATTTTCCCATAGGAAACTTTAGACACGGCTACAGCCCGAACTGCTGAACGGAATTACACCAAATTTGGCAAAGAGGTAGTTCTTGGTTCAGAAAGAACCCTTTTGTTAAATGGTGTAAATCCGTTCAGTAGTTCCTGAGAAAATCAAAAGTTAAGTCACATATATATCTATGGCCGAGTAGGGTCCGCGTACCCTCCCGACCACGAGCTGCATGCTAATTGGCTGTCAAGTGGCTGTCAACACTCCAAATCAGGAAGTGTTGGCAGCCATTTTATCCCTCGGTAGAACCGAGGGACAGAAACAAGTGCGCAAAGCGCAAAAGGGGGCAGGGTAGAAACACCCTGACCTCCTAGGTCTGCTCAGGGGTCCCACAAGGATCCCCTGGGCAGAAAAAAGCATTTTTTTTTTTTTACAAAATCGGCAGGATGCGCTCAGGGTGCGCGGATCCTGCCGATTAGAAAACCCCAGAAGAAACAAGTGCGCAAAACGCACAAAGGGGGCAGGGTAGAAACACCCTGACCCCTAGGTCTGCTCAGGGGTCCCACAAGGACCCCTGGGCAGAAAAAGCATTTAAAAAAAGAAAATCGGCGGGATGCGCTCAGGGTGCGCGAATCCCGCCGTAAAAAAAAAAAATCGGAGCGCGGTCTCCCGCACTTCGATGTTATTTTGCCCCCGGGTGGCCCAAGTCTCGGGGGCATGCGGGGGGTGGGTTTATAGTTAATGGGGGGCCTCTAAGGCCCCAAGCCCGAGGACCGCCACCCCCGGGGCTTTCTAATAAAAATGTTGCGGGAGGGCACTCGGCCCTCCGCAGCCCGAGGAACACCACCTCCCGGGGCTTCTTTTAAAAAAAAAAAAACATATCCTGTGTGGGGGGCTCGAGCCCCCACACGCCCGGGGACCACCACCTCCCGGGGCACTAATAATGTAAATGCGGGGGTCCGTAACGGACCCCGAGCCCGAGGATCACCACCTCCCGGGGCTTTAAAGACATGGGAGGGGCCGCGAGGCCCCCTCCTGGAGCCTGTGGTGGCCCTGGGGACCGCCACCCCCAGAGCCGGCTCTTGCAGTGTCCCGGGGTGCCTACCCCGGGACACTGTAGTTTGCAATGGCAGGACGGGAGCCTCGCGGCTCCGTCCTGCCATTGCAAACTGCTTTGCTTCATTGAAGGGAGAACAGGAAACCTGCTCTCGCTTCAATGAAGCAAAGCAGATTGCTTTCCACACGGGGAGCTGCATGTCAGCAGCTCCCCATGTGGAAAAGCAATGCCGGGACCGTGGGGGATTGGGGACCCCCCCACGGTCCCCAACGGAGTGGGCCAGCCCCGGGGGATGGGGTCCCCGGGGCAAGTAGTGGCCCGGGAGGGGGGCCACGCGGCCCCCCTCCCCCCTCAAAAAATAAAATAAAAAATAAAATAAAAATAAAGGCCTGGCCCGGGGATGGGGTCCCCGGGGCAAAGGAGGCCTGAGGAGGGGGCCACGCAGCCCCCTCCTTAAAAAATAATAAAAGAGTGGCCATGCCCCGGGGATGGGGTCCCCGGGGCCGGAATCGGCCATGGGAGGAGCCACGCCCCTTCCCGTTTAAAAAAAAAAAAAAAAAGGGGTAAGGCCTTGGGGGATGGGGTCCCCAGGGCCCAAAAAAAGGAAAAAGGAAGGGGGGCCACACATCCCCCCTTCGAGGAAAAAAAAACAAAAAACAAAAAAAAAACGATCGTGCCGCAGGCCCGCCCCCTTCCTTTACCACTCTGCAAACGCGCCCCTGGCGCGTTTGCAGAGGAAACGAATTCCCCTTGAATACTGGGGGTCCCTGAGGGCCAACTAGCCCACCAGGAACCTCCAGTATACGCCAGGGGCTGCATTGCAGAGAGGTGTACAGAGGCCACGCCCCTTTTACACCTCTCTGCAACGCAGCTCTGTGGCGCTTACTGGAGGTACCTGGTGGGATAGTTGGACCCCAGGGACCCTCAGGATTCAAGGGGACTTAATCCCCCAACTTAAAACGCGCCACAGGGCGCGTTTGCACAGTGGTGAAGGGAGGGGCGGGGCTTCAGGTGACATGTGTGCAAACAGGCCCCATGGCGCGTTTTAAGATGGGGAATTAAATCCCCTTCAATCCTGAGGGTCCCTGGGGGCCAACTAGCCCACCAGGTACCTCCAGTAAGCGCCACGGAGCTGCGTTGCAGAGTGTTGTAAAGGGGCGTGGCCTCTGAACACCTCTCTGCAACGCAGCTCTCTGGCGCATACTGGAGGTATCTGGTGGGCCAGTTGGCCCCTAGGGACCCTCGGGATTGAGGAGGAATTAATTCTCCAACTTAAAATGCGCCACAGTGCGTTTTTGCAGACATGTCACCTCAGGCCCCACCCCTTCCTTCACCATTGTGCAAATATTCCTCTAAAATCAGCCGAACTACGAATTCCGATTTACTTACCTGTTATCAGGAGAGACCTCAGTGCTGCATCTTTGAGCCCAGTACTGATCCTGAAAAGTAATTTTAACCGTACTTACCAGTAGCTTGAATTTCCTTCCATAGGCTAACATTGACTGGTTTCACTTGGAAATTCTTCTAAGTGTGGAGTTTTGGAACTTTATAATATTCCTCTAAAATCAGCCGAAATACGAATTCCGATTTACTCACCTGTTATCAGGAGAGACCTCAGTGCTGCATCTTTCAGCCCAGTACTGATCCTGAAAAGTAATTTTAACCGTACTTACCAGTAACTTGAATTTCCTTCCATAGGATATCATTGCCTGCTTTTTGCTGAAAAAGTTTCTAAGTGTCGATTTTTGAAACATACAAATATTCCTCTAAAATCAGCCGAAATACGAATTCCGATTTACTCACCTGTTATCAGGAGAGACCTCAGTGCTGCATCTTTCAGCCCAGTACTGATCCTGAAAAGTAATTCTAACCGTACTTACCAGTAACTTGAATTTCCTTCCATAGGCTAACTGGTAAACATTTGCCTATCAGAACATAATATGCAACATAGTCTTGACATGTGATGATATTTTCTTTTTATTTACACATATTCACACTAGACAATTTTTTTTAGATGTGATCAATGGGGATCATGCTTGCGACTTCGCAAATTTGGAGGTGAGAATCGCTGTGAGGGATTATGTCTGGATTGTCGCCGAGGTGCAGGTTGGTGTGGTGCATGTGCCTGTACAGGGGGAAGTTCGTGTGCAGGGGCAGATGGTGTCTGTACAGTTGGTGTTTGTGCGTGGACAGGGGGTGGTTGTGCAGCTGGTGGTAGTGCCTGTTCAGGGGGTGGTGGTGTATGTGCAGGTGGGGGGAGTGCCTGGATAGGGGGCGGTGGTGGTTGTGTACCCTTGCTGTGGTCCTGTGCAGTTGGTGGTACAGGTGTGTGGGTGTGATGTGCTGCAGGCAGATGTGATGGCTCCCCTCCCTGCGTTGATCGTGAAGGGAGACTTTGGATCACTTTAAGCATGCCCTCCATCATCTTCATGGCCAAGGCATGGTGTCTTGCACTCTCTTCCCTTTGGATGGATATCATGTCTCTGATATTCTTGGACATGTCTTGCCAAGATCTATCCATCCTGTCCAAAACATGGGTCAGTCTGTCCACCACCTGAGGGATTTGGCGCATGTCCTGCAGGGCCTCAGACATGCCTGACAGGATAGCCGCTATGGCACGAATGTCCTGCCTCACATTTGCCTGCTGTTGGAAGAAGTCCTGCTCCCACTGGCCACCATGGCCAGGTGCAGGTCCTCTCTGCAGGGGTCAGCCATGGATGAGACCGCCAGGTCCAACAGCAAGGGGAGGGTGGCAGGTGGAAGCCTGTGGACAGGAGAATGTTGCCCAGGGGATACCTGCACCACAACAGGGTTGGTACTTCCCTCAGATGGTGGAGGGAATGCCTGGGATACACTGTATAGAGAGGAGTTTGTAGGGGAACCACCACGTCTGTACTGGATGTGAGGGCTGTGAGGGAGTGATGTCTGTGTTGGGTGCATGTGAGCTGTGGCTGGTTAGCTCTATGCTGAGGACAGGCAATCTTTCTTTTTGAAGGCTGAGGCACTTTGCTTGGTGGAGGGTGTGAGGCCTTGCCAAATTTGGCCGATGTGGGAAATTTTCTGTCCATGGCATCTGAATCGTCATCCTCTGAGAGGATGGACAGATAGTCTTCATCATTGTCAAATTCTTCAGCCTCCTCAGGTACTTCATCCCCCTCCTCTTGCGCAGTACTTGCAGCCAACATTACTGCCTGCAGGAGCAGTGGATTTTCCCCTTTGATTGCCCGTCGCACAACACTGGTAGAAGGTCCATCCTCCTCATCGTCATCATCACCTGGAACACAGAGGTTGCAACAGGATAAGTAATTGACCTATTATAAGATGTGGTGCAACACAAGGGTTGGTTCTACTGTTCTTTGCATCAACAAATGAAGCACATGTGACCTGGTTTGGTACCCCTACATGTGACAGCTCACACCATAGCACTGAGGTGTTGAACAGAGATGTACAATGCACAAGCAAAATCACCAGCTCCAGCCACAGCTTTGTTGCCCTTTGCGATCCCCCTGATGTCAACTGCTGAACCTGGCTCCTCCTAGGTGTCGTTGACGAAGCGGTCCCCGATCTAGCAGCTGGAGAGGGAAGTGACACCATACTCAATGATCTGCATTACTAATTTACAAACAGGCACATGTGACACTTATAATAATGAAATGGTATGTATGTAACTTTGTAAACACCAACTGCAGATTCTATGCAGAAGGGGATTTGGATCTTTGTCATGGTTTTGGAATCTATGATAGAGAAACATTTTCACGCCACACTTACCTGATGGACAGGTGCGAGAGGGTTTCACTGCTGCAGCCAGGATGTCTTGCATTCCCCGGGATGGTGTTGTACGCTGCACTGGTGTCATCCTGTCAGCAGCTGTGATGAGACATACATATCCATATTTCAGTACACCAGATGGTAGCTATGAGCTAACATGTATGTGTCATTCTCAATGACCATTGATATGATATTCCTGGCCAATGTGCAGCATGTTTACCTCATGGACTTTACATGTGGGCCCCTGCTCACATGCAGCAGTTGTCAGCTGTTACCTCCACACAGCACTGACATCAATGAGATGACACATCAACAGACAAACATGTATGAGAAGGTTACTGATATTTGAAGGAAGGGGATAAATAATCAGGACGCCTCCACATTACATTGATTACACCTTCACCGTTAAGACCATCATGCCTCATGAGTATAATGTTGTCTGTTGACAAGTCAAAAGGAGTGTACATCACCAGGCTGACCAGTTTCATATTTGCACATCAGATCAAACATTGCATTGCAGAGTTCATATGTGAGATGTGCAATAGTCAGGTACATTTTGTGGCTCACTTGTGCTGTCCTACCCATGAAGTCACAAAGCTCATTTTGGACTGAGAGATCGCACATTTGATATGTCCATCCTTTGAGTGTCCTCTGTTCCCATAATCCATTTACAACATCATGGTAGTGATGTCTTGTACAGCAGACATCCTAACCTCATATATTATACACTCAGGAGGCAAGCAGAATGCAACATTTGACTAGGATCCCACATTGTGGGTAAGTTGGGAAGCTTTGATGGTTGCCGCCTACACTGGATTTGCGTTGTGCTTTTCAGCAAGAGATTTGAAAATTTTACTTCCCCTAGATTCACCTTAGCAGCCCATACATCCATCACAAAAGTGCACAACTGGGGGGGCGCTAGGTGGCGCACAATCAAAATGGCTGCATGCCTGTGAGGCTCTTGCTACTTGGCGGCATAATCCGGCAATAATCCTGACTGCAGCTACGATATTTCTTCCAAAAACACTTGCCGCTTGCTGTTAACCCATTTCTCCAGCTCTGCACCAACTTTCAGTGGAAACGGACGCTCTAGGACTCTCTGGCGCCCGCCTGTGCCCCTGTACGGGGAGCCGCTGCGGATACTACTGGAGACGTAGCCGGCCTTGACTGTCACGCGAGGCCCGGGGACTCCACGTGGTGCCCAGGCCGGAACACGGACACGGGACGGAGGTGAGCGGGACTTCTGGCTCCCTGAAAACACCTATACTTTGCAAGAATTGGACCCTCCCCCGCCCCATCAGCACTGGACTGTACCGTAACGGAGGAAGGGCGCAGCTGCCATTTCACCCTAACGCGCGCTGCGGCCCTCCCGACCTTTCGTACACCCTCCACAGCCTCCGGTCTCGACTGAGACATTAAGGTTGAGATCGGATCCATCTGAGCTCTCCGGGACCTCGATCTGCATAAGATGGGGGATTGTGGAGCAACGCTATGAGGAAAATGATCGGCCGCAATTGAGACCCGAGTACCGGCGACATCACTGGAGCACGCGTGCACGGCGCATAGAGAAACGAAGCCCGTTGCTCATCTGGGGCTGAAGCTGCGCTGTAGCGCCTGGATCACCCCCCTGGCCTCATCTACGAGTGACAACTACACTGCGGTAAGGGGTGAAGTTGCTACTCCCACTGGTGCACACTGCAGACCCTTGGGACATCCCGCGTACCCTGTACTGTCCAAGGCCCATACTGGGACATGAGGAAGGCTTACAATACTGAGCTGGATGCGGCCTATATTGACCTAAACAAGCACCGCTAATACCTTGCTCCCCAGCCCCACAGCCCATATTTACAACATTGTGGCATTAACATTTGAATTCCTGGTGCTGGGCTGTCTAACTGGGGAGCGACTTACCACATTGAAACTTCTGCAGCCGGCCATTGCAGCCCCCTACCCACCACCCCCTACTACGGGCCCGGGTCAGCTCTGCAACTTTTACGCGGACTACCTTGCCACGACGCACATGGACATATACATACGCTTCCGCAGGGAGAATGAAGCCCCCATGCCTACTCTGAGGTGAAGCCACACGTCATATAGCTCTGGTTGGTGCCCATTGTAGTGAGTTGCGGGCTGAGTGAGAGAGGCCGCGGGCCCCACTGTGAGGAACAACACTGGACATTACTGCGCTACCGTAGTATAGCCGGAGGTGTAATACCTGGCATACTGTTTGTGAGTGGATTAAGGCCGACTTGGCTTGCCCACGCACCTCACCACTTTCAACGCCTGCGAGCCGCTTTCACTGGCCCCCCCTCTTTGGCTTGTGTCACCGACATCCCATCATCACTAATGCATAATGGGGAAGACGGACGGCAGGCAGTCCAAATTACCCTTTGAAACCAAAAAAGCCACGGCACGCGCCAGTTCGGAGGATCCGGACCAGGCTGCTCCGGAGCGAGCACCAGAGTCGTTGGTCACTCAAGATGAAGATGTAAAGAGTTTACTACTTGCTATGCAGCACAGCCTCTCTGCCATCTCAAGCAAAATGGACTCCATTGATGGAGCAAGGACTCGCAAATGAGACTTGCTCGGATGCAATCTTCTCAAAGTATTAATGTATTAAATTTGTATTGTTTATACTAATGACTGCACACACAAACATAAGTAGTAAGGAAGCTTGCCTATGTGTTTAAACTAACAAATAACGCTTGTCTATTCTAAAATGGCTGCTAAAACGCGGGAACTTTACTGCGCATGTCTCAACCATATCACGTGGTGTGACGTCTTTCTTTGCTTGGTGGGAAACTCTTGCTTCTGCGCAGTGTGCATTAAAATTGCTGCTTTATGTTTTCACGTGCTACAGCTTGCTCTTGTGTTATAATTAAACTGTGGTATTCTAACGCTACTAATGCGGGATAGAATTTATAATTAAATGGGAATAGAGTAGAAAGAGTGGGTATACAGTGAAACATTTTATTTGTGATTTTAATATTTTCTTCTTTGATTTTTATTAGTACGTAAAATTGGGCCTGAAGTTGGTGAACTGAAAACTCGTGTGACAATGGTTCTGCGCATGCTCCCTGAAGGCTGCCCAGAGAGAGAAAAAGATTAAGTCAACCTGGACGTCGTCCAAGGCCATGACCTGATGGCCAATATTGCTGTACATACATGTCCTCACGAAAATGTAACAATGTACCTGAAGAATATATAAAAACTTTGTCATAAGACGGGTGGGAAATAAAGCAAATGTATTAAATTGATGGGCGGTATTTTAAAACTAAGGGCTTAAGGAAAAAAGAATTAAATCAATATGGTGTGAGGATCAACCCCCTGTCCCTGTCCAATCAGAAGTAGTGGCCCCATAATTCTGCAACATTTAGGGGAGGTACATGGGCGTAGAAGGGTATAATAGATATAGCATTAGTTAATTAGAGGGCTAGAGGGAAGAGACTAGACGCTGAGAGAGTTAGAGGTTCGAGATCCATGACGAGCAGATCGATTCCAGACTGAACCGCTGTCCAGAGAGGTCCTGAGGTGGGGGCGGCGGAGTACCTTAGAAGGAAGACACGGGAGAATTCGAGGAGAAGCGAAGTACCAGAGAGGGGAACGACGCAGGCGTCGTTGATAGAGAGGTCACCGGTCCTGTCCTGATCCGGGAGGAGGTCTTTGCTCTTCATCCTTCCAGGGTCCTATCTTTTCCAACCCCTTGGCCAAGGGGTTGGTTCTCGCACTTAGGTAAATATAAATGCAAACTTTAGTTGCGCTGCTGTCTCTATCTTCTCCTTTCCTAAGGGACCGTCATTAATCGATAATTGACTATTATGCTTCACCCTTGATATGCGATTTAAGTATCATGTGGTTCTGTATTTTACTCTGCTAAATCTTTAGATAAACATTTAAAACTTCTTGACTCAGTGATTATTTCAGGATTATGAATAGTAATGAACGTCACTCATTTTAAACTTCCCAATTAGCAAAGGATTCATTGGTAAGTCATTACTCTTCAATCAGAAAAGTAATTGGTAGCAGGGATTTTGATAAAGAGTACAACTGACCCACCAGCGGAAATTGCTAGCGTAGTATGAATGTATGGGCCCAAGTGAGTATTTTGTGTATGAATGCTCGTTGCTAGTAACCCGCTGGATCAGTTTTCTGGTTATCAGAGGATGGTTGCACTTTGTTAATTGGGTAATGAGAATTTTATTTTTATGAACTAACATCCGTGTGTTTTTAAAGTTTCTTTTATGTTGTCCAGAATCCCCGGGGAAAGAATAGCGGATGGTAAGTGGAAGCCATACTGCAGTGAGGTTATCTGTCAGGCAGAAATAGTACTGAAAAGTTAAGTAGGGCTATCAGTACTTGTTAGGGACTCTATGCGTGTGAGTGACAGCCAAGGAATATGCAAGTGAAAATTTGATGTTATATCACCTAGAAAGGGTAACATTGAAGAAGTAGCAGGTATTTCTGAAACTTGTGTGAAGAGTAAACGGAAGGGTTTTACTCGTAGTATATGTATAGTAAATGGAAAGGTTTTACTAAGTGTGAGAGAAAATTATCCTTTTCAATTTAGAGAAACTGACACGATAGCGAATGTTTTATGTTGTTACTGAATTTTAATAAGAAGCGTAGAGAAAATAAGGTTTTGCGTACGATTTTGTAAAGGGAGGGTCAGCTACCGGAGAGGAAGCTGACGTCACAAAACGCCACGCTGGGATTGGTTGAAACCGCGGGAGTAGAAAGACTCTTGTAAAGGAGGGGTCAGTAGTCAGGAGTAGTACTGACGTCACAGGTACCGCGCTGGGATTGGTTGAAACAGCGAGGGACAGAGAAACGCAGATTGTAAAGGAGGGGTTGACAGAAAATACATCACTAAAAGGCCGCGCTAGGATTGGTTTAGAGACAAAAGTTAATTAGAATCTGATTGGTTGTTACCATAGAAGCTGAAATCCTACTGGATAGTGGAGATTGTATGTTAAAACGTGATCCGACTTTAATAGGAGTTCGTCCGGATAGGAGATTCCTAGGCTTTGCAGAATATAATTTTATACACCGAGATTTACGAAAAATGTACGGAGAGAAGAGGAAAATGTCAGTTCTACAAAAGATTAAGAATTATTTTAAAAAGGATAAACCAATCAAAACTAGGGAAGGAATTATCATTCCACCAGCTAAAACACCTGCTTCATTTATGATGATGGAAAGAGGTTATCATACTTGTGTATGGATAGAAAATTGGATGGAATATACCAAAAATGATGGAATACTAGCTTTTCCCGAGAATGGTACTTTCAATGGGAGAATTCTCCAAAATTTGAGATTAAGAATGAATGACCTAGAACCCAGACCTAGATTAACTCAATACGAAGCCTTAGAAGAGTGGGAAACCGAGGCATTTGAGCGTGACCGATCCAGAAGTAATAGGGGTTATCGAGGATTTTTTCCCAGATACCAAAATGAGTCAAGGGACGGTCAGATGAAACAATGGAGAAGAGCAATGCTCACAGAGGGTCTGTATCCGATATTAATGGCGGAAGAATCATTAGGGAGTAAATGCACAGAAAAGACAAAGCACTTAACTAGATTTGGAGATTCCGAAGATGAATTTATGGAAGATATATTAAAGAATCCACCACCATATCAGGAAGGGACAAGTGGATGCACCCCTAGTGCACCACTACTAAAGACACCCTTGGTACCACAAGTATTGCATGATTCACCAGTTAGCAGAGTACTTCACGATAAAGAAAAAGAAGCAACAGATAAAAACAGAGCAGAATTAATTCAGAAAGTAACACAATTGAGTATTCATGCTGATTCATTGACCATACCTGTAACAATTGGTCCAGTGGTTCCATTGTACGGTGACAAAGTAACTTATCCCAAGCCTCTAGTTATGCCTACACCTGTGAATGTTCCTAAACCTGAAGCAGTAGTAATGGTTGAGGATCACTTTAGTGATTGTGAGTTTATGATTTCATTAATGGACTTGCCCATTCGAGATTCTGTAAATAGTACTCCAAGAAGAGTAACACCTGGTTGCTCCAAAGATGTAAACATAATAACCTCATCGGGAACGAAAAGTGCCACAGTCGTTACTCCAGAAGACTTAGAAAGATGGCCCCAAGGATCAGAAAAACAGAGTTCACCACCAAAGATCATGGACATTTATAAATTAAAAGTTGAATTAGAAGAAATGATAGCAGGAAATGTAGGAGTGGATCGCCTAAATACCTACGATGAAGAAGAATTATTGTTCGTATGCAGAAGCATCACAAGAAATGCAAAAATATTTCATGAGAAATTATCAGACTTAGCTCAACAGATGGGAATTGAAATAGGGAAGTCAAAAGTATTACAAAAACCCTATAGAGCAGAATTTTCAGATAAGGATTTGGAAAACATGAATGCCTCTGGAAGAAAATTACAAGTAAAGGAATTAATGACAGTCTTGCAGAAATGGGGAGAACTAGATAAATGAAAGGTTAGATGGACAAAGAAAAAGGAAGAGGCCCGATACAATAGAACAACTTCTGAATATTTAATGAAGGAAACAGGGAAAGGAGATCAAATGTACCCGATGCGAGAAGTTCCAGGAGGGGGATATGTACATGTCCCATGGAGCAGACAGGATATTTTGTCATTTACGAATGATTTTCCAAAGTTGAGAGAAAAGCCGATTGAATGGTACAAGCAGGTTGAGAGGTTTGTGAAGGTATCAAAGGTATTGTTGAAAGATTTAGATGGGTTGTTCGACATAGTGGTACCTGCCGATTTGTGGACAGATTGCAAAATCACAGTTGATTGGCACAGTGAAGAGTATCCTAGAGATCCAAAGACAGGTGCCCCGTCATGCGATGTCATGAAAAAGTATCAGCAGGTGATAACGTACCTGAAAGGGAAAATACCACCAAAAGAAACAGATTGGGTGAAAATAGATAGAACTACCCAAGAGACCAGTGAATCGGTACACGCCTACTATGAACGTTTATTGCAGGTATTTAAGCAGTATAGTGGATTTGAGGATATTGGAGATAAAAACATGAGTCAGTTTGTCTACCGATTTGTTTACGGTCTGAAGCCAGAGATTTGTCAGATGATCAAGCAGCACATGTTATGTTGGCAAGGGAAGCCCATAGACGAGATTCTGAAATATGCAAAATATTGTGGAGATGACATTGAGGATAGGCACAAGAAATTACAGGAGAAAGTAATGTGGGCTCAGGTGAAAATGGCTGAGAAACAGGGAATCAATTTGGAAAATCCAAGTGATAATCAAGGAAAAGATTCTGGAACGAATGGTGACTCTGGGAATGGAGGAAAATTGAGAGGAAGAATGAGCAGAGAAGAGGCTAAAAGAAGTTTCCTTGTCACGGGTGCGGAAAATTGGGGCATTGGAAGGATGAATGTAAAAAGATTAGGAATAATAATGGCCCAAATCAAAATTTAAATCCACAGACGCAGAATGACTCACAGCAGGGTGTAAATCCTCAGAGTCAGTTGCCACCTGCACCTATACAGGGTAATGTAAGCAGAGCAAAGCACGGTACAGACGTCGGATATCAAGGAGGAAGTGGTAAGAATGATTATGTAACATCACAATTTCTTTTACCAGACGATTTTTGTACCTATAACAATTGACGGTGCCTAGGAGAGGGGAGAAGGAGTGCATACTTGGTGCATCCTTACTGGTAGATCAGTCAGGTCCATATGTTGAAGGAAATGTGAAAGGTAATGATATTACTTTCCTTTTGGACACTGGTGCTACCAGGTCTACTGTGAGAACAGCAGACATCCCAGACCTTCCTCTCTCTGGAGAAGCTATCCAAGTTGTGGGGGTGGCTAATCAAAAGATTAGATCTCCTCTTACCGAACCAATGGAAGTAAAAATCGGAAACTTTAGAGAAATGCATCAATTTGTAGTATGTGATTCCAGTCCAGTAAACTTATTGGGCCAGGATTTGTTGTGCAAAATGAATTGCACAATTTTCTGCACGCCAGATGGTGTGGCAGTTCAGACCCCAGATGAAGACCATGTATATAAATTTATGATTGCAAAGCAAGGTACAGAAGTAGATGAGATGTTTTCTTTGATAACAAAAGACGAGTTACCAGAAGAACTGAAAACTACAGTGAATTCCATGGTATGGGATTTCACGGGGAAGGAAGTAGGACTTATGGCCAAAATAGACCCAGTTAAGATTACTGTAAAAGAAGGTGCAATCTTCCCAAACACCAGACAGTACAAAATGAGTGCAGAAGTAAAAGCAGGAGTCATTGAAGAAATAAACAGAATGGTAAAACAGGAAATATTAAAAGAGGTAATGAGTAGCCCTTGTAACTCACCAATCATGGGTTTGAAGAAACCTAGTGGAAAATATAGGATTGTTCAGGATCTGCGCAAAATAAATAAGATCATGGAACCTTGTTGTCCTATAGTGCCCAATCCTGCCGTAATTTTATACCAGATACCTTGGAGTGCAGGATGGTTTACTGTGATTGATTTATGCCAAGCATTCTTTTCAATACCATTGCACCCAGATAGTCAGTATCTATTTTCATTTAAATTTGAGAACAAAGTCTATGTATGGAATTGTGTTCCTCAGGGGTACACAGAAAGTCCTTCCATCTTCAATCAGATATTGAAAAAGTGCCTAGAGAAACTAGTGATGCCAGGAAGTTCAGTTTTAGTACAGTATATAGACGACTTACTGGTGGCATCTAACACCAGAGAAGACTGTGTTGTTGACACCATTGCATTATTTAATCATTTAGCTGAAGAAGGGCATAAAGTTTCACCTGAAAAATTGCAGTTCTGTACAACAGCAGTTAAGTATCTAGGACACCAGATTGAGAGGGGCAAAAGGAGAATAACAGCTGAAAGAATAAAATTAATAAAGAAAATGCAAATACCTGTTTCTTAACGAGAAGTGAGAATGTTTCTTGGAATAGTAGGTTATTGTCGACAATGGATACTAGGATTTTCACTGTTAGCAAAACCCTTAATACAAATGACAAAAAAGAAGGCAAAGGACCCAGTTGAGTGGGATGATGAAAGCGTAGGAGCTTTTGTAAAGTTAAGAAATGCTTTGTGTGCAGCACCTGCCCTAGGCATGCCTGATTATAAAAGAAAATTCGCATTATTTTGTCATGAAAGAGAAAATTGTGCACTCTCAGTCTTAACCCAGAGACATGGTTTAGACAGACGTCCGATAGCATATTTTTCTGCTACATTGGACCCAGTGGCAGCCGCATTGCCAGGCTGCTTAAAAGCAGTAGCGGCTACCTGTTTGAGCATTGAACAAAGTGAGTCAATTGTAATGGGACACCCTGTAAAAGTGTTTGTTCCACATGCGGTTGTGATTTTGTTGACAAGAACCCGAACTCAGCATCTTACTCCTAGTCGGCTGACTAAATATGAAAGAATAATACTGGGTGCTGAAAATGTGACCATTGTAAGGTGCACGATAGTAAATCCTGCTACCTTACTACCAGACCCATATCATGAGGAAGTTAAAGATGATGAAGAAGAACATGATTGTTTACAAGTCACAGAGTTGTGCACGAAACCACGTCCTGATATTCAGGAACTGCCCCTCAGGAAGCCAGACAGGGAACTGTTTGTTGATGGTTCATGCCAAAGACATGAAGATGGAAAACTAACTGCAGCATATGCAGTGTGTGAACTAACTGGAATAGTCCAAGCATCCTATTTACTGGGAGTCAAATCTGCACAAATAGCTGAATTGATCGCATTGATAAAGGCTTGCAAAATTGGGAGGAATCAAAGAGTAACTATATTTACAGATAGCCAATATGGTTACGGGGTTGTGCATGATTTTGGCCAACTATGGATGCAGAGGGATTTCATGACTTCTTCAGGATCCCCCATTAAAAATGGACAGTTCGTAAAAGAACTACTGGAGGCAATACAATCACCAAAAGAATTGGCTGTGGTGAAATGTGCCGCACACCAGTCAGGAGATGACTGGGTGGTAGTCGACAACAGATACGCAGATCTTGTGGCTCAACATTGTGCCAAAAACAGATTGTCGGTTAATAAAAGGGTGGAAAGAATGGGAATCAGCTGCCAACTTATGCTGTATGCACCAGCTGAAACATGGAATGATGTGAAACGATTGCAAGATGATGCCGATGAGAATGAAAGAAGCACATGGATTAAAGTGGGATGTTCTCAGAGGGCAGACGATGATGTATGGATTTGTGCCGATGGCAGACCAGTCATGCCTGACTGTCTACTGTCACAAATGGCCAGGATGTATCATGGAGACACACATGTAGGGAGAGATGCAATGATTAGGCTCTTCCGACAAAATTGGTACAATCCAAGGTTTAGGGCGGTAGCAGAGAGTCTTTGCCAGAGATGTTTAACTTGCCAAATGCATAATCCAGGAAGGAAAACAATAATTGGGTTTGGAAAAATTGGAAAGGCAGAGGGTCCATTTATGAGATTACAACTTGATTTCATCCAGTTACCACCATGTAGAGGGCTGAAATATGTACTTGTCATAGTGTGTCTGTTTTCAAAGTGGGTGGAGGCTTACCCTACCAGGAGGAATGACAGCATTACAGTCGCAAAGTTATTGCTACGTGAACTCATTCCTAGATTTGGTTTTCCAGTAACTTTGGAATCAGATAGAGGAAAGCACTTTAACAGTGAAGTGATCAAGATAATCTGTGAAGCATTCCAAATTGAGCAAAAATTGCACTGTGCATATCGTCCAGAGGCTTCTGGAGTGGTTGAACAAATGAATGGCACAATAAAATCCAGACTGGGAAAAATGTGTGCATCAACATCATTAGATTGGCCAGATGCATTGCCTCTTGTTTTAATGGGACTCAGAAGCATTCCTGATAGAAACACTGGATTGAGTCCGCACGAGATAATGATGGGAAGAGCAATGAGACAAGCACATGTTCCCACAAATAAACTGCTGAATATATCTGATGATATGGTTCTGGATTATTGCAAAGGATTGGCTGACCTAGTGCGTTCTGTCTCTCACCAGGTTGGAGAAGACGCAGTTTCCAGGCAGCCTGAACAAGAACATGATCTGAGTCCCGGAGACTGGGTGGTAGTGAAGAATCACATCAGAGAAACGTGTCTATCACCTAGATGGGGCCAACCTTGTCAGGTCATACTGATTACGAACACAGCAGTGAAGTGTGCAGGATTTCCTAATTGGATCCATGTAAGCCACACCAAAAGAGTACCAGATCCTGAAGAAGAAAATCCTCAGACAGTATCGATCACTTGGAAGCTGAAGGTTGCCCAGCTGAAGAATCTCAGGAGCAAGATTCGAGGAAGCTGAAGAAGAACAACCGAGCACCAGTCAGGACTGGATACCAGTGGTGGAAATTCCTGAAATTTACCACAGAACAAGAAGTCAAACAAATTTGGAAGAAATTAAAGAAAATCAGATAGGTGAAGAAGAAGCAGCTCAGGAAGAAGAAGAAGTCACAATAAGAGAACCTGAGCAGGACCAGATAGGGAGAGGAAACTGGGCTCAAATTAAAGAAGAACAAACAGACTTTGAGCAGGGACAGACAGGTCTAGAAGAACGCGGTCAGGCTGCAGAAGTACAAAGTGCAATAAGCCCTGATCAGAACCAGTTAGATCAAGAAAAGTACACAGAAGAAGAAGATCTTGAGAATGTCGAGCAAGGAAATGTAAATCAAGAACAAGATCAATTACTAGAGACTCACAGTGGAGCAACTGAAGAGAAACAAATAAGACCTGAAAAAGAACAAATAGAAGAAGAAACTGAAATTGACGAAAAAGAAACTGTAACACCACCTGAAAATAAAAGAATTTCTGAAGAAGAAAATAAAGAGAAAGCGCCAACAGAGAAATCAAGAAAAGGTGATCATTGGCCAAGTGTCATTAAAAGAGTAAAATACCACATAACAACCAGAAGTGAAGATCCAGAACAAGTAAACGAAGTAACAAGCCAAACGGGACAGAAAAGTAAAACCGAAAAACGAAGAAGCAAAAGACTGAAACTTGTGAACAACAAATTTAAAGGTCCTGATTGGACTTATATTATTCTCGAAGACTACGAAAGCTCAGAATCAAGTGAAAGTGGTGACGAAGGAACCAGTGCAGAACTGACTTATGAAAAAGAAATAGAACCACCTTGAGAACATAAAGAAACTCGAAGAAAACGATAAGAAGAGCAATCTTCCTTGTCAAAAATGCCTGACGATAGAGTTACTGGGAGACCAAAGCAGAAAGGTTGTAAAAGATGCTGTGCTATATGCATATGCAATCTGGTAGTGATGCTTATAGTATGGTTAGTAGTGATCGTAGCAATTCCTTACCTTATGATAATAGATAAAAAGATTAACAACGAAACAAAGGAAAGGACAGATAACTTGAAAAGTAATAGAGTAGAACTAAAGGCAGAAGATGAACGAGAATTGCATCATGAAGTAACAGATAACGACACTAGTCTGAATGTTTTCACAAAATTATTATTTCAGTATGTCGATACCATGGAAGTTAGTAATTGTTATGTCTGTATGAAACTACCTGAATCAGTAGCAGAAGGGTTAACGTATCATCACTTGCCATTAACCTATGGCATATCATGTAGTGTACTGACTAGTTTATTTTATAGAACAGGGCAACTTCAGTATTATTATTCAAATATAGATGTGATATTTTCTGAGGTTCCGATTCGAAAGAATATGAATCCAGTGCTTAGTAGTAAAGATGCACAGTTTATGGGGAATTTTTCTTAACAATGAAATCAATAGACATAACACATGCACATAGAAGCAATTTAACATGTTCATTACATGAAGAAGAAAAGATATTTTTGAATTTAGTGGAGAGTAGAAGACAAGATTTCCAGAAGAAAGCTCCTGAGCATAAGGCTCATCTACCACCTTGGGCTGAGAAAGAGGGTAGTTACACACCTGGCAAGGCTCAAGCTGCTATGGCTCTAGATTTTGTAAAGACAGGGAAAATTTGTCTACATAGGTTAAAGACTGAGTATAACAATATTTTCATCGGTACCAGTGAATGTGAACACAATTTCTTAATTCTTGGAGGTTGGGGACTCAAAGGAGGAACAGATTCAGTTTTTCCTGGAATCTATTATGTGTGTGGGAATAAGGCTTATTTTAGGCTTCCTGCACGGTGGTACGGAAGTTGTTATTTTGGAATAGTATTCCCAAAGATATACCACGTAAAAAGAAACACTGGCAGCAATGAAAATACTAGTGAATTAACACGTAGAAAAAGAGCTCGTTTTTCAGAAATTGTAGGGGATATATTTGGTGCATTGATACCTTCAGTGGGAATAATTCTGAACTCAAGGAAAATATGTAAATTATCTACAGTGGTTGATCGTTTATCAACTGACACTGCTGGAGGATTTCTAATGATTAATGCGGAGATGGTTGTGATTAGATCTATGGTTATGCAAAATCGACTTGCTCTTGATATTATATTGGCAAAAGAGGGTGGAGTCTGTAAATTATTGAAGACGAAACACTGTTGCACTTACATACCTGATAAAAGTGCAGAAATTGGAACGTATATACAGAATATAACTAAACTTGAGAAGGAACTGAAACCACTGGAAGTTGATAGTGTATGGTAAAGATTGACCAATAGTATTAGGTCTATTGGTACTTGGTTTGCTAATGTAGGGAAAGGACTTATAGGTCAAATATTAGTACCCTTAGCAGGGATAGCAATACTAGTACTGTCAATAACAATATGGTGCAAATGTTGTAGAAAGAATGAATCGTATAAAGTAACAGGAAAAGGAAAGAAGAGAAAGTTTGATGAAATCGAACTTGAAGACTTAAGAAGTGAATTATACAAGAAACTGAAAGGAGATGTGAAAAATAGAAAGTGTAAAAATGAAAGTGAAACTATATTATGCTAAAAGTTGGCAACTGGTTGTAGTAATTGATGGTTCAGAAACGCCATCAGAGAGGGATTGATGGAGCAAGGACTCACAAATGAGACTTGCTCGGATGCAATCTTCTCAAAGTATTAATGTATTAAATTTGTATTGTTTATACTAATGACTGCACACACAAACATAAGTAGTAAGGAAGCTTGCCTATGTGTTTAAACTAACAAATAACGCTTGTCTATTCTAAAATGGCCGCTAAAACGCGGGAACTTTACTGCGCATGTCTCAACCATATCACGTGGTGTGACGTCTTTCTTTGCTTGGTGGGAAACTCTTGCTTCTGCGCAGTGTGCATTAAAATGGCTGCTTTATGTTTTCACGTGCTACAGCTTGCTCTTGTGTTATAATTAAACTGTGGTATTCTAACGCTACTAATGCAGGATAGTATTTATAATTAAATGGGAATAGAGTAGAAAGAGTGGGTATACAGTGAAACATTTTATTTGTGATTTTAATATTTTCTTCTTTGACTTTTATTAGTACGTAAAATTGGGCCTGGGGTTGGTGAACTGAAAACTCGTGTGACAATGGTTCTGCGCATGCTCCCTGAAGGCTGCCCAGAGAGAGAAAAGATGAAGTCAACCTGGACGTCGTCCAAGGCCATGACCTGATGGCCAATATTGCTGTACATAAATGTCCTCACGAAAATGTAACAAAGTACCTGAAGAATGTATAAAAACTTTGTCATAAAACGGGTGGGAAATAAAGCAAATGTATTAAATTGATGGGCGGTATTTTAAAACAAAGGGCTTAAGGAAAAAATAATTAAATCAATATGGTGTGAGGATCAACCCCCTGTCCCTGTCCAATCAGAAGTAGTGGCCCCATAATTCTGCAACATTTAGGGGAGGTACATGGGCGTAGAAGGGTATAATAGATATAGCATTAGATAATTAGAGGGCTAGAGGGAAGAGTCTAGACGCTGAGAGAGTTAGAGGTTCGAGATCCATGACGAGCAGATCGATTCCAGACTGAACCGCTGTCCAGAGAGGTCATGAGGTGGGGGCGGCGGAGTACCTTAGAAGGAAGACACGGGAGAATTCGAGGAGAAGCGAAGTACCAGAGAGGGGAACGACGCAGGCGTCGTTGATAGAGAGGTCACCGGTCCTGTCCTGATCCGGGAGGGGGTCTTTGCTCTTCATCCTTCCAGGGTCCTATCTTTTCCAACTCCTTGGCCAAGGGGTTGGTTCTCGCACTTAGGTAAATATAAATGCAAACTTTAGTTGCGCTGCTGTCTCTATCTTCTCCTTTCCTAAGGGACCGTCATTAATCGATAATTGACTATTATGCTTCACCCTTGATATGCGATTTAAGTATCATGTGGTTCTGTATTTTACTCTGCTAAATCTTTAGATAAACATTTAAAACTTCTTGACTCAGTGATTATTTCAGGATTATGAATAGTAATGAACGTCACTCATTTTAAACTTCCCAATTAGCAAAGGATTCATTGGTAAGTCATTACTCTTCAATCAGAAAAGTAATTGGTAGCAGGGATTTTGATAAAGAGTACAACTGACCCACCAGCGGAAATTGCTAGCGTAGTATGAATGTATGGGCCCAAGTGAGTATTTTGTGTATGAATTCTCGTTGCTAGTAACCCGCTGGATCACCATGAACAACTGCATGGACTTCATAGTCCAAAAGCTAGACAAACATGATGAACAAATCAAGGAGGCGGAAAGGCGAATTTCAGACAACGAAGATACTACGGCGCAGGTGAAACAGCAAGTTACACAGATGGACAAACTCCTCAAAGTAATTGCTGCAAAAAACGAGGATTTAGAAGCACGCAGCAGGCGCAACAACATTCGAGTCATTGGGATTCTGGAGAGTACCAACACGGGGCGCATGGAAGATTTTATCGGGCGCCTACTGACAGTCACATTTGGCGCAGAAGCATTCTCATCGCACTTGATAGTAGAACAAGCACACCGCGCACTGGGCCCTAGGCCCCCTCCAGGCAGCAACCCCCGCCCGATCATAGCCCGCCTGCTCAACTTTCGGGATCGAGATGTCGCCCTGAAGCTTGCCAGAGAGAAAAGGAACCTGCAGTACGACGGCGTTGGATTTACAATTTATCCTGATTTCACTGCCGCAGTACAGGAAGCTCGCCGTAAATTCTTACCTGCCAAACAGAAGCTTCGTAAGGCGCAAATTGACTATGCCCTCATGTACCCTGCCCGCTTACGGGTTACCCATCAGGGCAAGCAACACTTTTTCCTTAATGCGCAGCAGGTGGATGACTTCCTCAAGAACGTTAAAAAATATTCTTCACACCGAGATGATAGACTCCGCCATTCCAGATCGCCATCTCCATCGACGGACTGATACACTGGCACAACAAAGCTCCACGCTGAGATGTGAGGCGCCATACATTGGTTTCCGGGACTGCTCCTGCTCTGCCCTCAGGCTCTAGTTTCGGAAGTCTGCGGCTGCGGGGCGCAGTCTGCAGAGATGGGGACATTGCACATCGATTGCAGATGGGTGGCCAGCGACGGACTGGAGGCAGATAAGTAGTATGAGAAGAACATTTGTTGTGTTATGGGCAAGGCATACACTGTGACAGTAACATAAACTATGCCAAGTACCCCTCCCTTCTCCACGTTTACCTCCCACTGGGGAGTTGTCCTTACCATCCACTGGAGAAGGGTGAATATCGTCTGCCTGTAGCGATCCCCCCCTCGGGTGTTCCCCCTAAAGTTTAGAGAACTTTGTTTGGACTGTAATGGGATGGGTGGGTTGGGTATTGGGTGGGCAGTGCAATGCCAGCACGATTGGGGTGCTGTTGTGGGAGGGGGTGGGTGAGAAATTGTTGGTTTCTATTCTATTGTTTGTGTTTACCCAGCAGGTAGACTTGCGACTACACACCATGAGATACATATGCAGCTTTACGTCCCACTCATGTCAGGTTCCATTTAGACCGCGGATTTATGGCCCCATTGGCTGAGGTGCAAAAGATACATTTGCTCACATGGAATGTTAGAGGCCTAGGAGACCCCCGTAAACGTCAGCAAATTTTAGCGTACCTTGACAGGCACCAAATTCACATAGCCATGCTGCAAGAGACGCATTTTGATCCACGCCGGGCTCCTGTCTTTGCTAGTAAATGGGCTGCAGATAGAGTTTTTTCCTCGTACTCTACATACTCTAGGGGCACAACGATTCTTATTAGAAAAAATGTCCCCTTTATAATGGGTGGGATAAGTCATGATACACAAGGGAGGAGTTGCATGGCTTGGGGCAAGATAGGATCACAATCTGTCACACTCGTATGTTGCTATGGTCCCAATACTGATGACCCCGACTTCTTCACCACATTTTGGGGGCAAATCCTTAATATAGGATCCACGCACATTATTTGGGGTGGGGACTTCAACACAGCACTTAACCCCCCCAGCGATAGGTCCAACCCTCTTCCGCATCATTACACTAAAACACATGACCTGCTGACAGATATATTCTCTGACCATGGTCTTATCGATGCATGGAGACATGTACACCCAAATACTCTGGAAGGTACGCACCACACAACAATGCATGCAACTTGGGCACGCTTGGATTATTGGGTGGTTTCCCGTGGTGTGGGCCCGTGGATAATCAGCGTGGAACATTTGGCCAAAACTTATTCTGATCACGCACCGGTACGCTTGACGATAGCTCCCCCTGACCCGCTCTCCACTCCCAGGAGCTGGAAACTCATGCCAGAGGCTCTATTACTATTAGACACCGTTTTTAGGGCAGAACTAGGAACAGAAATCACTGAATTTTTCCAGAGGAACGTAGGCTCGGTCGCACATGTTGGAGTGGTCTGGGAGGCCTTTAAAGTTACAATGAGGGGCTTCTGCATTGCTAAGAGCTTTGGTGTTTTACGTGACATAAGACACTATCTGCGGAAACTTGAGGGTGAATTAAAGCAATTAGAGGGCGATATGGGTCATGACATAACTGGGGTGCTCCGAGTGGCGTTCAGGGACAAGTTGTCTGATTACAAGGATACTGCTGAAAGAGAATTGAGCTTCCGGGGGAAATATTGTACAGCCCGAAAGTATGGGGAGGGTGAGTGGCCTGGCAAGGCTCTAGCGATGGAGATTCGTACACCCCGCTTCTTCAATCATATACTGGAAATCAAAGATAGTAATGGGACACGTCATAGAGATAGCCAAGATATCGTCGATGTATTCATTTCATTTTATTCCGATCTATACAGCACTCGCAGAACACAACCCCCTGATCTTCCCGCATTCCTGAAAGATATAACTCTTGGTTGGCTAGGAGATGATCAGAGAGAATTTCTGGCGGCTCCCCTCGAAAATGACGAGATCCGAGCTGCTATCATGCAGATGAAGTCAGGGAAAGCGCCGGGGTCTGATGGCCTTCCGATCGACTTCTACAAAGCATATGTTGACCAGTTCACCCCCATACTGAAAGATGTCTATGAAGAGGCGCAGGAGTATGAGGTCCTCCCAAAATCTCTTGGAGAGGCTCTCATCACATCGCTTCTGAAACCTGGTAAGCCCGCAGATCTATGTGATTCCTACCGTCCTCTGTCTTTGATTAATAATGATGCGAAAATCCTCGCCAAATACTGGCAAACAGGCTCAGCCTGCTAATGGAGAAATTAGTTTTACCTGATCAGGCCGGTTTCATTCCGGGGAGGGCGACGTCGCACAATCTTCGCACTCTCTTCTCTATTCTGCAAAATGTCGATCCGCAGCTGTCCCTGGTGGCAATTCTTCTTAGACGCCACAAAGGCCTTTGATTCAGTCGAGTGGGATTACCTTTCATCATACTTCAAAATATGGGGCTGCCCAAACGCTTTCTGCCTTGGATACGACTCTTGTACACTTCTCCAGTAGCCAAGGTTCTGATCAATGGGCATACTTCCTCCCCCTTCCCTATCACGCGAGGCACACGTCAGGGTTGCCCCCTTTCCCCTCTCCTTTTCGTGCTCGCAATCGAACCTCTCGCGGCCAAAATCAGACAGCACCATCAAGATAAAGCACTGCGATGTCAACTCCGTCCTATACTAATCTCACTATATGCGGACTACATCACCTTATATATTAGGGACCCTCAACAAAACCTCAATCCACTTTTGCGCGAATTTGTGTGGTTCGGTGGGCTCTCAGGAATACACATCAACTGGTCGAAGTCTCTAGATTTTCCCTCTCACTTCCTCTGTGAAAGTGTTCATGCCAGACTTCCCAATAGAATGGTGTGAAACAGAGGTTAAATACCTGGGGGTATGTATCACTACTGATCGTGACGAGCTGATGCGTATGAACTACGGCAGGGCGTTGGAGAGCATTACTAGCAGCGTCATGAGATGGATTGCACTCCCACTTTCTATGGCACGGTGTGCCTCACTTATTAAAATGGTCATTCTCCCAAAACTCCTTTACCTTTTTTTAAATATCCCGTATGACCTGGGTAGGCACTTCTTCTCCGCACGGAGCTGATACGACTAACTTGGGGAGGCAAACAGCCTAGGCTACAATGGGATATGCTTACCAGACCCTATTCTCAGGGAGGGTTCGACATCCCTGATCTAGAACTGTACTATCTTTGCGCGCAGGCGCATTATGCTCACTATTGGTTTCACCCACCTAAATATATGCCACAAGTGGCTACGGAACACTGGCTAGCAGACCCTATCCCACTGGAAGGGGCTATACTGAGCCCGGTCACGCCTCGAGAGACTGTCCCAACGCCCGTCATGTGTACGGTGAGAGCATGGCAGCGCATTGCCAAACGAATGCAGGCGCCCATGTATATTCCCCTCTCCTACCTTTGGTCTACCACCCTAGGATGCCAGTACTGCAAGAAGGAGCTTTCAAAAAAACTAAAGCAAAGTTTAACATTACCTGCTGGGGTGATCTCTATTTAAATGGCAAATTTCGTACCCTACAGCAGCTGTTTGCTAATGCGACACCCTCTCCTATGGACACCTTTCTTTACGTCAGACTCCGTCGAGGCATAAAAGAATACACTCCCACATATCCACAAGAGCCGCAAGACCTTCCCTCACTGCATTCAATACTACGCAGTGATGCCGTCTCACACCTGGTAGCGACATTATATCATAGCCTGTATATCATTCCGACTTCAGCCCAATGCCCCGCTAGAGACAGATGGACCGCTGACATAGCTCAGGACATAACTGATAAACAGTGGGACTATTGCTGCACGCAGACGGAACGAATCTCGTCCAGCAGCCGCCTGCGCATTACACATTACAAATTCCTGCACCGTACCTACTACACCCCTGCCAAAATGTACAGGTACAAGCTGCGTGATAAGGATAAATGCGACAGGTGCGGCGTAGAAGCGGCAGACTTCCTGCATCTCGCGTGGGAATGCGGCGCTATACAGGCATATTGGCGACAAGTATTCCACACTTTAGAACAGATGACATCAATACAGATACAGGCTTCTCCCCTGCTGGCGCTGCTAGGTTACACAGAGGATATCAGTGTAGCAGATCGACGATTTGTTTCATTTGGTCTCCTACTGGCCAAACGGAGAATAGCATGTAGATGGGGACGGGGCAGGGCGCCCAAGTTTAAGGACTGGATCAATGACATGATATTTTGGCAGGAACAGACATTCACATACGCCGAGCTCCTCCCTCTGACTTCGCGTCCTAGGGATATATGGGACCCCCTCAAAACATATCTACTTGCACACCCTATCGATGCCCCGCACACTGCACATTCGCCCTAAAACAAGTAAGGCCTGCATGATTCAAATACCGCTGAGATACACTCCTAGCACACGCTGGATTAACAGCTACAAATTTCTGCCCAATTAGACAAACTGCCATGATTGTTGTGGGGAAATTACTGTATATGACTGATGCAACACTGTGTACTGCTATTAATGAAGTTTTGAAAGCTGCTGTGTATCTATATGTGTATATTTAAACTGGATGAGCATGTATCTACCCAAGTACTGTATATGCTGAGTTAAGTTTATGTTCAATAAATTTTAAAATAAAAAAAAAGTACACAACTGGCATCAGTGCGACCCTCATCCACACCAATTTCAATAGGATTTGTCCATTGATATTTTGCAAGAGAGTTTTCATATCATTGAATTACAATCCAGTTGTGTCTAGTACACTTCATATGACACTATATACTATTTTATGTCCATTCTGCACTCACTTGGCATACATTTTGTGTCATCCTTTCACTAGCCACCATGGTGTGATCTGGTATGTGGTTAAATCCGATATGTAGGCATATTGTGATGCTGGACAACAGTGATGTAGAACACATACAACATACAGCGGAGATTAAAGGCACATTTCATGAGCATGAGCCTTCAGATACATTATTCTTGGGTTTACTTACCATGGCCCCGCACCTGCCCAGTGTGTGGTCCCTGACCAGATGTCACAGCCAACCTTGTAGCAGAAGTCAATGGGGGTACTGGAATCTGGGACGACATCATTGAACCTACAATGATAAGTGTGATTGCAACTTTACATTTCAGCTGCCACATGTGATGCACTCAATTTCAGGCACAAAGGATAAGCACAAGCAGTGTGGGCACTACCATTGCAGAAGAGTGTAGCACTAAAAATCCTGAGTGATCCCACATTCAACTTATAATGGCCCCACTGCCTAGAAGCAACGTCTATCAAATTGACACCACAAATATTCCTAAAGTAAGGTCCACTATCGTGTTTTGTTTATGGCCAACAAACATGCCATCCGATGTTAACATATATAACCAGCTGGGTTGACTGGACAATTTCATGTATTGAAAAAATATTATAAGTTGGACACTGGACGCATTCTCAATACTCCTGACAATTGAATCTCACTTCTTGTTCATCATTGTTATATTTGTTAACATTGGATTTCTAGATTTTGTCTACAAAAACAATTACAATATGGTGGAGACTCCTTTTTGACTTGTTGTGGCACTCGATTCCAGGATTGCGTTCACAGTTCTGGAACTGTTGATGGAATACATATAATGTTCCCAAATCATAAAGGTATGATGAGCCTAGATATCTTATTTTTTGTCTTTCGCTATTCACAAATGTCATTTGCTAAAGGTAAATGTCCTTTAAGAATTCCAATAGTTGTAAAGTTAGATTTTCATCTCCGGTTACCTTTGAGATTCTGAGAGTCTGCTGACAATGTATGCATTTTGACCATCTCCTGACCAGTTTGACTTACCAGTTAGTGAGGGTGGTATGCCTTGCTCTGGATGATGTTGTTTCCTCCCAGAAGATGCAGGGACCTTTGCTACTGTGGTTGTCTGTACTCTGGCTGAATGTGTCAATAGGTGAGAAGAGAGAAAAGTAACCAAATCGAAAATGTACATGTGTAACATTTCCTCATATCTTCTGCATGCTAACAGTATTGTGAAGTACTGCCGTGGCCAGTGCAGGGAGGAGCAGAGGGGCGTTGGGGGATGTAATGGCGGGGCAGGGTGGGAAATAGACAACGGAATAGGGGGAAAAAATGTCTTAAAATAAGGATTCTCTCACCTTGTGCTCGGTGATGCGGCAAGCACAAGGTAAGTTATTTTTTGGATACATTTTTTTATTTTCCCAATTCTGTTGATTTTCCTCTGCACTGCACCACCCCCCTGACGTTCTTGACTGACCCGGCTGCGTCTGGATAAGTGGAAGGGGCACTTTGTCAATTGCTACATAACACTGTTAGGTATATACAGCAGCAGTACTGGGCCCATGTTTTCAATAGTGGGAATGGGATTTGCCATTTCTAATACAAAGGATTCTGGGACTTGTGGTGTAACATACAGAGGGAAAAACATGAGCCTCTGACTGACTATATTTTTATATAAACTTTGGACAACTTCCTTAATCACAATGGGGGTGCAACACAGACAGTCATTTTATATACTTGTTCTTGTCATCACATTTACCTGGTACCACGTTGCGGACATCACTCACAGGCAGCCCATGGAGCATGTGGGGGTGGATTGTAGTGAGGACATCCTCCTCAAGTGTGGTGAGACGGATGTGGGTTCCGGATTGTGGGCCAGGGAGAATTCTGGCCAACTCAATCCTGGCGTACTTCTCCTTCACCCGCCTCTTTTCGTCCTGCCACTTCTTCTTGATGTCACGGACTGTGCGCACATCCTCCCCCAATGCTGTGACAGCAGTGGCTAAATGCGGCCCTAGAGTGCCTTCTGTGTGCCACTGGTGCAGTAAGGGGGGAGACCATATAGCCGTTTGTGGTGCCTCACAATGAACTTCACAATCATGGTGGTCTCCTCATCTGTGAAGTTTTTCTTCCTCCTCAGTTGGTAGATTTTCCAGTAGTGATGCACAGAGAAGGAAAACAGGAACTCTCTGTGGCCAAACCTGTTCCTTGAATGTGTGCTGCTTTTATGTGGTTTGTGGTGCTGGTCTTGCAGTTGGTGTTAATTGACTTCATCTGACTCAGGTGGGGGATGGTAAGCACTTGGACAAGTGTTTAGCATTGAGGAAAATGATCAGCCGGCCCAAATGCGGGTATTCCGGCCCGGAAGTGGAAATTCCGGCCCGAGTGTGGGATTTCCGGCCCGGGTGCCCAAATTCCGGCCAGAATGCAGATGTAAAGATAGGAGTCGTAAGTGATTCCTGTGAATACCAAAAATCGTACGTGCCTTCTGTGACTATCAAAAGTCGTAAATTTAGACTTTTGTCTCAGATTACTTTTGTGAATCGGGACCAATGTTTCAAACCCTGAGTCACTACTTCTAGGAACCAAGGACTTTTAAATATAGTGCCTACCAGTATGGATGACGTGACTTCTACACACTGTAGTACTCATTGTCTTATGTAACGTTTAGTATACAGTGATTTACACATGTTGCAACTGCATCTGCTACACGAATGAACATTGCTTTTTTTTGTGTTTTAATTTGTACAATTGTTTTGTCAGTTGCATTTTGTAGTGATCACTGTAACATGAATTTGGAGCTAATGAGCATGTAAAGGCAGGCTAAGGCTGTGAAAGGTAAAACTGGGTAGTTTTGGATTAGTAAATAATTTTTATTGTAATAAAAAATATGTTACTTCAGGAAAATGTGTGTATATAAATAAATATATATATATATATATATATATATATATATATATATATATATATATATATATATATATATGTATATATATATATATATATACATAAACATGTGTGAGTGTATATAAATATATAAATACAATTTTTTGTGTAATCCTAGAGGATATCTGTAGTTAACAACAGATCCCAATACAAATTATGTAAGCTGGCACTGTGCGTTAGGTAGTGTATCAAGGTCCCTTGTGGAATGAAGGAAATGGTATCCTTGTGTCCTGTCAAAAAATTCAAACGGAACTAGTGATTTGTTTTCAGTATGTCCTTGATGTTAGATTGCCCTTGTGCGACTGCACCTGTTACACAAATAGAAAGAGTGACATGGAAGTGTGTGTGCAAGAGGTAAGGACGGGAGAAAGAGACACCTGCTAAATATTATTGATGAGGATTTGTTGTTGTTTCTAAAGAATGGCATGTTTGTGTTGCTTATGTGATTTTGTAGTGAAAGACGGGGCCTGAAAGAGCATATATTTTTAATTGTGTCCATGGGGGAAGGGCATTAAGGATGCAGTGTAGCTGTTGTTAGAGCGTGTGGTGAGGTATAAGTAGACCAGGGTCTCCAACCTTTTCTATAGTGAGAGCTAATTCTGATCAGTGAAAATCATTGTGAGATACTGAAATCTAAGCAACTTGCGCGTTGTTACCAGACGCCCCCACACCCAGCTTAATTGACTTTAAGCCTAACTTCCATAGAGCCAGATGCTGTGGTTTGAACAAAATACTTTGACTAAGGGCTGCCATGTGTGTCAATGAGAGCATGGTCTTTGGAGATGTATGATTATGTGTGCGTATGAGTGGGATATATGTGTACGGGTGACAGAGAGACTGTGTCGTATCTACTTGTGGCACAGGATATACCTTTCACCATATGTGGCCCCTTCACATATATTACACAAATGGCAGAAATTTAAAGTGCAGAAAAATGTTCTGCAAAATGTTCAGAAAATGGAACATTTTTCTGCACTTTAAATTTCTCCAACTTAAAATAATGACTGTATTTTTCACTTATAAATATGACTGTATTGAGAAAATTAAACTGAAGAGTTAACTCGGTGTATATGGATGCCATAAAACTCATAATTTAAATTTTCCCCCATTTCCATGTGTCACATTTACAAACACCAAGCATCTTGCTCCCAGTTGCCTGTAGACATTCTGCCATATTTATAACAGAGAAATACATTTGTTTAAATGGTAGGAATTTTAAATGAATAAATATGCTTCATAAAACATTAAGACGTTTTTGGCTTCATTGTAAGTGGAGAAAGACATTAATGCTCAATGTTTCATAGAAAAAGTTTTCTTCACTTCAAATTTCTTGTATTTGAAACAAATGACTTGTTTTCAGTTATAAATATGGAACAGTGTCTAATGGCCACTGGGAGCATAAGGCCTTCTGCTTGTAAATGCAACACTTTGAAATGTGGGAAAATGAAAAGTTATTCGTTAAGGTAACTATTCAGTTTAATTTTCTCCCATTCAAAAGCATCCAGAAACATAATTTTATTCTCACACTCCAATATTAAGTCCACAAGGACTTTTATTTAAGAGTTAAAAACTTCAGTTCTTCACTTTTGTGACCCAGCCTGGCCCATGAATCTGACTGAGCACTGCTCATTATCAGGCTCAGCTATCTGCAGCCTTATGTAAATAAACACACACTTCCCTTAATGCTAAAAGAAAAATATGACCCTGTGCTTATTTAAAAATGAACTCAAGGCTGCAAGCTACTTTGAAGGTGTCTGAGATCTACTGGTAGCTCGGGATCGACTGGTTGGAAACACCTGAAGTGGATATAGTGTTGGGCAAAGTGTTAAAAGAACCTAAAGACAGATTGTGAAACTTTGAAGTTGGAAAGGCAGAGGGAGAGGAGCTTGGGGGTGCTTAGACCTGTGGGTGGGCAGGGGAGGTATTCTCAGAGTGGCTCTAAGATTGTGGTGTCTGTTTGTTTACAAGTAGCAGGAAGGTAAATGTTACAACTTGCACATAAGCACAAATGAGTGAAATAACCTTCTTGGAGCCAGTAGACTTGCTGACTGAATGGAAGTTAGGGCTTTGTAAAAGCATGGGGGAGTGGAGTGGGGTGAAGTCAGTCTAGGGACAGAAGAGGAATATGTAGATGGGTGAAATGAAATTGTGGTTTATGTTCAATGTGTTTGTGTCGGGCATGGTGCCACTGTACCTGCTGCACAAATGTAATGCCCAGTCTGGTAAGTGTAGTTCAGAATGACCGATAAAGAAAGAGGTGTGTTGGTGGTGTGTGTGCACCAAAGCAGGGTGATAAGTTGTGGTGTGAGTAAACAATAGCCATGAAAGAGCATACTTTGGGGGCAGATTTACTAGCAAAAAAATTAGCCCCTTTTAAAAGCAGGCGTTAAAAGGAGAACTGTTTTTATTTCTACTTTCTTTGCCAACTTTGCATGTGTCCTCACTATACAGCACACATACAAAGTATGAAAAGGGTTCAAACTTGTCTAGGCAGAGTATTTTGTACTGGAAGGTAACCTTCCAGTACAAAACCTATGCTTGACTCACACACACAACCTTGCACTATGGCGCAAAGGTGTGTGCATGGCGCACAGCAGCAAAATTCTGTGACGGCACTAGGAAGAGAGGAGGAGAGTGCCATCTGTAGATATGGGGCTCTCCTGCTCCCTCAATATCACGCAAAACAGCACAGCATTTTTGACTGCTGCGCTGCTTTGGGTGACAGTTTGATAAATCTGCCCCATTGTATTTTAACATTGAGCTAGGGTCAAAATGTATATTCTGGTATAAGCAGTTTGTGGTATCCCCTATTGCAAGTAAAGGAATTGGGTTCTTATTGTCTGTTTAAAACGCAAACTGAAACATTACTGTATATTGAAAGTTTCTATGAGTTCTAATTGTCCTGGTGTCACTGCACTTGCTTTCTGAAAATAAAGTAAGCTCTCGGAATTGTGTGTTCAAAGGATAGGGAAGAAAGAGGTGGTTGGAGGTGCCTAGAAGAGCAGCGATGTTGTGCTGTTGTTTGAGAAGAACAACTTTGCCCATTTGCCTATGCTGCACGTGTCCAGGTATAATTTTCAGACCATGGAACACGTTTAGCAGCGCCTGCACTGTTGTCTGCTTTCATTCTAAGTGGCAACATGCAGGCGGGAAGAGGGATTTTTTTATTTTCACCTCTAGCTTGGCCAAAGATAAAGGCCGAAGTTAAGGGACCATAAGGCCTCCTTTTTTCCAATCTGATCCTGGCTAGGTGCAGACTGGAGGCTTAGACTAAGATGCAAATGGAAAGGTACTTAAGAGAGGCATGCTTTTGACTTTGTTCAGTCCTGTATATAAGAGAAATGCATGCAGAGTAAGAATGTCAGATGTGTTGGCCTGTCCCAGTATTTACACAAATAACAATGTATATACATACCTGCCAACTCACACGGTGCTACCGTGTGTCACACGATTTCGGCTCCCTTCACCCGCTGAGGAGCTGAAATCACACGGAGGCAGGGAAAACTAGATGAAAACCACTGTAAACAGTGGATTTCCAGCTGATTTTGCAGGTTGTATGCAGCCGATGTCCATTAAAAGGTATGAAAACACCCCAGGACATCAGTGATAGCCTCCATGTCCCTTTGTTTTTTTTGGGAGGGGGGTTTGATGAGGGGCCCGCCCCTTCCTCACACAGTGAAGCTATTTTGCAAGTTGGCAGGTATGTAAATACCACTATCTTACTTCTTTTATAGCTCTACTCATCCCAGTGCAGGGTGTCATAGCACGTTACATAACATTCATATTATACATTGACAATAAATCATGTATGTACTTCAATGTACAAGATGTTTGTTGCATAAAACAGTGAGAGTTACAAGGTGTAGGAGTAACATGTCCTTCATAGTTCATTGTGCTATATCAGAAGGATTACAATTTATTAACTGCAAGTGACAAAAGGATCTCTGTGTTAAAAGCAGTAACCCACTTACCTATCTACCTAAAATTTAAATATGCCATCCACATGTTACAGGATGCACTATTTAAGGGTTACGTTACAGCCTCATAGACTGGAGCATTGGAGGGGCATGAGTGGGCTCCATGGGGAGAGTAATCTGCATTCCTCTTTCCTATAAACGCTCTCACTTTGAAGTAAGTGAGAGCAAAGTAAATACTAAGCTGTCTTGGAAGACACAGCTTGAAGACACAGCTTGACATTTAATTTCTGTCTTTGAATGCCCAGCAAATGTGACAAGATAAGAACAAGATTTAAAGGCCTGTTTACAGAAAGCGAGTTTGTGGAAGAATACAGCAAACAAGGTTTGGGCAACAGGAGGACGAATTCAAGCTGGACAGCCTAAAGCAAATAAAGTAACCTAACCCTGGGCGGAGTTCGCGGAGTTGCGCTACGCGAAACTCCGCGAAGTGGTAAAAAAATTCCATTGCGCTGAGCTCCGCAAGCGGCGGAGTGCGATAGAAAAATGCTGTTCGCAGTGATTTTCAGTGCCGGATGCTTGTCCGCACTGTGAAATCATCGCGAACGGCACCATGCACAGCGCAAGCAAGCGCTGCTTTCCTTTCTGCCGCTCGAGTAGATTTTTACTCGAGCAGAAGCTTTCTCAACGCGAACGGGCAGTTTCTCAACGCGAGCGGTCGTGAGCATACGCGACCACTTGCAATGAGAAACCCGACCCCCCCGTGTTGAGAAATCTCGCCGGGAGGTTTATTTTCCACGCTCGCGCTCACCAACCTGATGTTGACGATCGCGAACGAGGAAAAATCTCGCTGGGAGGTGGATTTTCCTCGCTCGCGCTCGCCAACTTGACGTTGGTGAACGCGAGCGAGGAAAAAAACTCCGCTCCGCTTCGCAAAGCGGAGTTTTTCGGAACTCCGTGAGCTCCGCGTAACGTGGAGTGCGGAAAACTCCGCAAACTCCGCGAGTGGAGCGGAGTTCACCGCTCAGGGTTAAAATAAAGCCAGCAAATATAAAGTCAGAAAATGTGAGTTACAAACCACAAAGCCAATGGTAATCAGCGGGCGGAATGCATTCCTCGGTCAACTTTCTGAATTTACCAAGATGTCTTTAGCAAACCAGACAGCTGTGCTATCTGGTAGGCTGCGACCTAAAAAAGGGAATGCAATGTGATAGGCACAGATTATGATGGAGACAAGCTCAAGCATTGCGACTCATTCATTAAAGAATTACATGCTTTATATAGTGGTTTCCCAAATTACTCTTCCTAAGCTGATCCAAAAGAGAATTTTGCCGAGCCCTGGCGGCGCCCCCTCCTATCGCCTTTTCCCCCCCGCACGGCAGCCAAGAAGGGATTGCGAGTGGGAGGTACCTGGCTGCCTCTCTGTTGCTCCCCACGGGATTCGACGTTGCGGCCCCTACAGACTCTTGCCTGCAGGGATTTGCTCTACAATATATCTCTTAAGAGCGAGAGGATCGCGCTGCACTTTGCTACATTCCACTTCCCCAGGCCTTGGTTGTGGTGTACGGGGGATCGACGTGCCTGTTCGACTGGGGCCCAGCGGTGGCCTCCTCCTCCTGTTGTGACTTCGCGACGTTAGTGGAATGGTGACACCCAATAGGGGGGTGCGAGGGTACCTGTATGCGGAAGCGGCCGGGCTAGGCCTGTGTGCGGCCTGTGTGCGGGTTGCCTTAGCTCCTGTCTTCCCGCCGATTTGGATGACAATGGAGGCGTAGACTCCCTACCTCTTAAAAGCCGCTGGCGCTGTGAAAACAAACGGATACATCTGGTGGCGCCGTATCCCTCTTTGCTGGGTCAGTATATGAGCATTATCATTGACAATGACTCTGGACAAAGTACAGAAACAGAGCACCCTGGACGGCTATACGGGGTCTGGGGCGCAGGCGCCGGAATCATCGAGCCAGAGCTCTGCCGGCCCGGATAATGCTGCGCTGATGGCAGCGATAACCCAGTCTCGTGAGGCACTGGAGGTTAAGATTGGAGAGGTGGGGTCGGATGTGGCACTCATTCTTCAGGATCTCCGCAAAGCAGTAGATAGAATCACGGAGGCGGAAACTCGCATCTCCACTGTGGAAGATACAGTTGTGTGCCTTCAGACGCGGATGACCTCTCTGGAATCCATTACGAAAGGGCTGGCGATCAGGGTGGAAGATGCCGAAGGTAGAGCACGGAGAAACAGCCTTCTCTTTGTGGGCTTTCTGGAGGGATGCAAGGGCAACAATATGGAGCAATTTCTCGCGAAGTGGATAGCGAGTTGGATTCCTCAGACAGCCTTGTCGCAGTGCTTTATTATCGAACGGGCGCACCGTGCCTTAATGCAAAAGCCTCCGCCTGGGGCCCGGCCGCGACCTGTTATTGCCAGACTCTTGAACTTTCATGACCGTGACGCCGTCCTCGCGCAGGCCAGACTGGCTGGCAAACTCCAATTCGAATCTCATCATATCCTAATTTTTCCGGACTATACGAGACTGGTACAGCAATGTCGCCAGTCATTTATGGCTGCTAAAGCTCGGCTATGTGAGCTCTAAATCCAGTATGCACTGCTCTTTCCTGCCCGACTGCGAGTTGTCTACAAGCCACGCACCCACTTCTTTGACACCCCGGAGGAGGTCTTCGCCTGGACAGATGAGAGACGGAGACCCAGGCCACATACCCCGCCACGGCTCGATTCAGAATCTTCATCCGGAGAAGCCACGTGACAGGCGGTCAAGCCCAAGGTGAAGCCAGCTCGCAGGTCGTGTTCGAGGCGCCGTTCGAAGTCACGGAGTGCATCTGGCTCCCGGGCAGCGGGTGCCCAGCGAGACCCGTCACCAGTGTGACATGGGGTTTGAGAACTTGGACTGTAATGTTTACTAAGCTGATGTCACCTTCCACGGGCCCACGTGAGGCCTTCCCCCCATAACTCTCTTCTCAGTATCTGAGAACATTATATATGTTTGGGGACAGTTTCTTGGGGAACCTTTGGTATGGGGTTGTGCCCTGCTCCCATTGGGGCAGAGGTGTGACACCTACCGCGACAGATGCTTCTGCTGTTTTGAGAAATTGGGTGGGGTGGGTGGGGGAGGGGTTGGGTTTGTTAAATTGTTTGTTGTTATCTATTAATGCCACCATGTCTTCTGCTATGTGCGATTCTGGATTGTCACTGTCACTCAATTCGGTACTTTCCTCTACATATGCGACGGCCAACTATGCCGCAAGATTTAGCTGGGGTCGGGAGTAGAGAGCTCCGAGTCATTAGTTGGAATACAAACGGCCTGCTTGATAAGATCAAGCGGGGAGCTGTGCTGCACCAAGCTAAGCATCACAGGGCGAGCGTCCTCCTCCTGCAGAGACCCACTTGGCGGGCACCAAGACACCTTGCTTGGGAAGGTTTGGCTTTGCACACACTTATCACGCCGGATTCACTAGAGGCTCCCGGGGGGTTGCAAACCTTATACACCGCAGCGTCCCCTTTGTTCATAGTTGAACGTGGTCGGACCCCCAGGGTAGATTCATTGTGATATATGGGACACTGTATGGGGAACCCATTGTTCTGGGTAGTGTTTACGCCCCCCCCTCTCTCGTGGTCCCTGGTTGAAAAACTGATGACGCTCTGGACTGAACTTCCGTCTGGGTTGACCTTGGTTGGGGGAGATTGGAACGATGTTATGTCCCCGTCGCAAGATAGGCGGCGTGCCACGGCCCGAGGGGCAGGGACCCAGGACTCTAAATTATTGCCCCTAGTTCAGGGCTTGGGGTGGGTTGACTCGTGGAGGACCATACATCCCACTACGCGTGCATACACCTATTTCTCTGGAGCCCACGAGTCCTTCTCTCGCCTAGACTACATCTTCCTCTCGGGAGCGAAGGCCCATAGATTGACCGCGGCCGAAATTCTCCCCAGGGGTTTATCTGACCATTCACCGGTGTCCATCCTCTTGTCTCTAGATCCCAGTCGCTCCCAGTTTCGGTGGCGTTTGTCACCGTGGCTGCTGCGGGACGATAACTATAGAGCGCATATTCATAAATCTTTAGCGGACTATCTATTACTAAACACAGGCACGGTGGACTCTCCGGTCATTCTATGGGAGGCAATGAAGCCCACTCTCAGGGCAGCGGATATTGCCTTTTGTACTGCGAAACGCCGACAGCGCCGTGACAAACTACTACAAATTGAGGCCCAGCTGCTCGATCTGGAGCGTGCAGGTGGGGACACAGAGGGACGGGTCGCGCGCAGACAACTATTGAACGTACAACAGACGTACGCCAGAGAGCTCCTGGACGAAGCCCGGCTCTATTGGCTCGCCACCCGTAGCCGGATATACCAATGGGGAGATAAATCTAGTGCCTTGTTGCATCGCCTGTGTCAACAGACGCTGCGCCCCCAGATGCTCCCATGCATACGCGGCCCAGACGGGACTGCTCCTACCGACCCGTCCGCCATTGCTGATTGCTTTGCCTCATATTTTGCAGACTTGTATGCTCCCCATGAAGTTTTGCCCGCGGCCCTAGTTCAGAAATTTATCGACGACTTTCCCCCTCGGGCCTTATCGGATGCGGTGCGAGACACGTTGGATGCTCCCTTGTCGGTGGATGAACTGCTGACTGCGCTGCTTGGTATGCGAGTGGGAAAGGCACCAGGCCCGAATGGCTTCCCCTGTGAGTTTTTCCAGAAATATCACTCACAACTATTAAAACCGTACCTAGCGGCGCTTGAGGCTTCCTCGGAGAGCGGTGGTCTCCCGCCAGATTGGTGGCATGCCGAAATTGTTGTGTTCTTGAAGCCGGGTCGTCCGCCGGAACAATACTCGTCATACTGCCCGATCTCTTTACTCAATGTGGAAGCTAAGCTTCTGGCCAAGGTGATCGCCAACCGCCTGGTCCCGCATATTACGGATCTGGTTCACCCGGATCAGGCAGGCTTTATGCCGGGCCGTGCTTCGCGGCATAATATCAGGCGTGCACATAATGCCATAGCCGCAGTTGATAAGCTTGGGACCCCAGCCGTGCTCTTCTTGGCGGACATGAATAAGGCCTTTGATTCCCTTAGCTGGACGTATCTCTTTGCCTTGCTCGGCCGTCTAAACATCGGCCCCCGGTTACTGAATCTTATTCACCTGCTGTATACAGACATAACCGCCTCGGTCCGAGTGGCCGACTCAGTTTCCAGAAGCTTTCCTGTTAGGCGGAGGACGCGCCAGGGCTGCCCACTCTCCCCTTATCTGTTCGCACTTGCCATGGAGCCGCTCGCGGCTTGGATACTAATAGACGCGCAGATGCGCGGTTTCGAGTGGGCACCAGGAGTTTCCGATCGCATAGCGCTCTATGCGCACAACGCCTTATTTTTTCTCACGAATCTATATCGGACTGGTTTGCGTCTTCTTCGTATTATGCAGATCTTTGGCGAGACCTCCGGCCTCTATATGAATCGGAGAAAATCCTTTTTGTGGCCGCTGCGGGGCGGGGATCGGCTGGGCGACTGGTCGCGGGAAGTGGTAGTAGTCCCAGGCGGCTTTAAGTATTTGGGCGTATTTCTCTCAGCATCTCAGACATTGACGTGGAACAAGAACCTCGCCCCCCTGTGGACACAGGTAAGATACCAGACGCGTGTGTTTTCTCACCTGCCCCTATCTCTCTTTGGCAGGTCCGCTAGTTTTAAAATGATTTCCCTACCTCGTCTCCTTTATCAATTGCAGAATCACCCCTATCCGATAAAGCCAACGTGGTTTCACCAATTAAACGCTATTCTAGCCCGCTTTCTTTGGGGGGACGGTGCGTCGCGAGTAGCCCTGAGGACCTGCTTCCAGTCTACATACTCCGGTGGAGTGGCCACCCCGGATGTCCAAGCGAACTACATGGCCTTACACCTTCTCGTCCTCAATGATTGGTGGTACGGTGACCGCGGAGACCCGGCGTATGCTGTAGAGCGTTGGTTGCTGGGAGACAATGCCCTCCACATGGTTCTCTATTCAGCGGTGCTGCTTAAGGGGCTCTCGCCCGCTACAGCCACGATTTTCAAGATCTGGAAGTCTGCGCTCCGTCTGATGGGTTGGTGGGGGAGACTCACCAGGGAAACTCCACTGTGGAACAACGGACAGCTACCACAGCTGGCGCAATTGTCTGGCTTTCGGGGCTGGGGAGCCATCGGGATAGACACGGTGGGGGCAGTTGTACGTGGATGCACCCTCAAGTCTTTTCTTGACATACAAACGGAATATGATATGCCCCACACGCAATTCTACCGCTATCGTCAATTCAGGCATGCCTTCACCCCATACATATCACACCTAACAGAGATACCCGAATTTAACCCCATCAAGGCAAAAGTCTTTATGGGCGAATTGGGTGACCATAAGATAACCAAAATATACTGTACACTTATCAATAACACGCCTACTACACTACACAAAACTAGAGAGGCATGGCAGCAGGATCTGGGTCCCTTAGAGGAAGATGACTGGGTAGAGGCCCTGGAATCCCCGCGCAGTAATCACGGCCCGCCTGCGAATTATCCAGTTTAAGTACCTACATAGAGCCTATTATACCAGACACAGACTGTGGCGTGCTGGGCTAATTGCGTCCCGCATTGTTTACGCTATGGGTCTATGGAGGGTACCTTCCTGCACACCGTGTGGTCCTGCCCAACATTGTTGAGGTTCTGGAGGGGGGTGTTTGCATGTCTATCTGAGGTTTTGGGGTGGGACGTTCCATCCTCACCGAGGCTGGCCATGCTGCATGTTACGGAGGACCTGGGTGGAAATAGGTACAAGCGTCGCCTCTTATTTCTAGGCCTGACGCTGGCGAAAAGAAACATTGCCCGGGCCTGGAAAGACGAATCCCCACCGTCGATCGGGGTATGGAAGAGGGGTCTTGACTTTTGTATGGGCCTGGATATCCCGGTCTTCGAAGCGAGGGGGTGCCCTCGGAAACACTACAAAATTTGGAAAAGGTGGGCTGATTATAGGGGACTATATCTGGAGCCTCCTCCCCCCGTCTGATACTGAAGAACCATTGCTATGACTCTAGTGGACTGGAATTTGCGTAGTGCACATGCTGGATGTGGCTACAGGTGGCAAAAACTCTCCCTATATCTGAGACTATTCTACTTGTCAAACAGAGGCAATGTGGCACAATTGTTTATTTATTTATTTTTTATTTATTTTTTTGTTACCCTTTTTCTCCGCAATTTATTCTTTGTATGACCAATATTATACCATTGTTGAAATGTTGATATCCGTATATGTCATCTTGTATGCATACTTTGGGTGCCCTGTGAGGCATTCTTTCTGTCTCGGGTGTCAACAATAAAATTATGTTGTGAAACAAAAAAAAGAGAATTTTGCCATTTTGGTATGGGATAGCAGACGGTCATGCAGTGGGGATACCATTGTTGGAGCTGAACTCCAATATTTTACTATACCCCAATATATTAATCACCCCAAACTTTTATTAGCTCGGCTCCTGCACCCTTGATGTTGTGATAAGAGTCAACACCCTCTTTGGCATCAGGCCTACAAATCAACTTAGCAGATGAAGAAATTAGTGACTAGGACCACTTAATAACTGAGTTCTAAATCAATGAAAATTTTAAAAGTTTATTACAAAATCTTGAAATAGGTATTACAGAGAAATGCAAAATATATGTCATAAGGGCTCAAATACTGAGTACATAGTCAGAAATCTGAAATATTCTAAGTCTCAATGAACAACAAAAATCAATAGAGCAACTGACAGTCTCAGAAAGAATGGAAAAGTCACCTGAGTTCTAACTCTCAGATTCACAAGGAACATCAACAGCCTCTCTAGAAAAAAAGGGAAAAGGCTCTCAATAGTCGAAGAGAGAGTCCTGTGAGGAAAAGCAAAAGACTCTGGCTCACCCCCAAAACCCAGTTTTTTTTTATATATAGCACAAAGCAAAAACTGCAAATTCAGCATAGCATGACTAGTGATAACACATATTGGACAAATCAGAATGATGATCCCCACAGATATAATTATAACACAAACCCATTTCCAAGGTAGACGAAACCTTCCATTAGCTTCCACAGCAACAGCACAGTCCGAAGATGTACGACACAATATGAAACATTTTCAAACAAAGACTCATACACCAGTCTGAAGGAACGCCTGCATCGGAACTTGCAGCAGAAGTGTCCTTCAGAACCTTACCTTAGGAACACGAAGAAAGTTGCATTAATAGTACATGCCTTCGAAGGAAAATAACCAACTGCGTAACAGTGTCCTATGCTGTGCGAAAACTGAGAAGAGAAGACACGCAGGGGGACATTGATTTGGAGGGGTAGTGAGCAAGAGCAAGATGAACAGAACACCAAAACAGCAGCCATTTTAATAAAATGGTGTCTCTACCAAAATGTGGCATTGCTAAGCTACATTTATAAACTCCTACGAAAAACTCAAGGTTCAGCCTATCTGCATTCCCATTTTTCACCATAGAAGAAGAATGCATTTCTCAAGTTACGGCTTGACAGATATTCAACTAAGGACGTTACCCCAGGATGGCTACAACAATGGCCAACAACCTGTTTTAGACTTTGAGGCCACACAAAAGAATCCTTATTGCATATAGTTTGTGTCTGTCCTAACCTGTTATATGTACGACGAATCCTGTTAAAACCACTGTTCTTAGAAGCAGGAGTGAGAACTTGCTGCCAAGTTATTATGTTATGTTTATTGGGCTTGTCAATTCCTTTGACCTGCCAACTTATTACGTTTTTGATCCAGGCAGATAGAATGTTTGCATCTGTATCCTAAAAGGCCTGTTTTTCATGTGCGTCACCTGTTTTTACAAAAAAATCTATGCTTCACGGTGAAACAGCAATAGGATAGGCACTTTAGCTCTACCATGTACATGTTTTATCCCGAATTACTATCAAAATGCAGTGCCTCAAATAATACATTTATTAAATTTACACCTATAATTTTAATGTTTAATCAGGTATTTTTAGCATTTAATTGTATAAATCAGTTAAAACCTAACTGAATTTGCTTAATACCTAAAGGTTTCTATTATCTTATAAAGCCTACAATTAATTGGAAAACCTTATGCATTCCAGCGCCACCTTGTACTGACTCTTTAATTCGATTAGTAATGTCTTCTATGGGACATTACTTATAGACTTTGTGCATCTATTAAATCCTATCATTCCTAGATGAATAGTAATGTTTAATCAGGTATTTTTAGCACTAGGTCATATGAATGAGTTAGAAACCATCTGAATTAGTTTAGTGCCTTAAAGGTTTTTATCATATAATAATGTTTTTAAGAAACTGTAAACACTTAAGCACTTTGACGCAACTTTGCACTGACTTTCCAAAATGATTGGTAATGTTTTTGGGAGCCATTTCTTATAGACTTGAGGAATCTGTCAAATTTACTATTTTAGATGGAAATTGTATGAAGCTATCTGTTTTAGTAAGCTATGTTTTAAACTTGATTGTGATTGACATTGTTTAAATGCTGTTTTATGAAGTTTTATCTATGTCATGATTTTTATTAATCAGACATTTTACAAATATCTAAAACCATCTTGGTTTAAGTTTGTCTTTAAATAACACCTCACAACAATAGAAGTTTCTGCAGGCTGTTTTGACTGCTGTCTACCGGTCTAGTGTTTGTGAACACCACTTGACATTTCCAAGTAAAAGACCCATCCCCTTGGCTCTGTAATCCACCCCAGGTAACACAGCATTTCTTAGCAATATGTAGGGGGTGTCCTGCTTCATAGGTAGTAGGTATCTTTTTATGCTGTGCGGGGACAAGAGAGCTCAGGGTGTTTATGAGTGGTGTTCAGGGCCTGTTTCGTCTTGGTGGATGGGTCTTTCCTGGGGCTTGGCTGGGCCACCTCATGAGTTCACGGTCATAGCCCCAAAGACATTGGACTATGCGCAAAAACACAGCTGAGTCAGTATGGTATGTAACACATTTTCAGTCATGTTGTGAACAGGAGTTTGGAGTGCGATCCTTCTTGTATGGAGAGCCAGTGCAGAGCCCACAAGGCTGAAATGAAACACTGAGAAGATGTGCACAATGCATTTATTATGCACCCCACAATCTGGACTGTTTCCTAGCTGAAGGAACATACGTTCAATGATATTCAGTACTGAACACAATAAACAGATGGAAAAATATTTATTGGCTACACTGTCTACATATAGTCTACACTGGTTTGTACAGGGTTATTAATACAGGTAGATGGTTTGGAACAGTGTGGAGTTTGCTGTGCTGAACATTTAATGTACAGCTCCACTGAGCTGTTTGATGTTTTAAAGTAAAAGTATCACATCATTTGAAGAGGGGGTGACATTTCAGATGATTGACAGGACGCTGGTACAACAAATCAGTAAGCATCTTTGGCTCTGATAGTTGCATTCCTATATTTACTAACTTACTTACATTATTATTTCTATAGCATCACTTCTCAAGTTGTTATAAGAGTATTTTACATGTAACATTAACTGCTCAGACTTAATAAGCTTACAACAACTACATTCAAACATTTACCAAACAGGAGGTACAGATAAGGGAACTTCTGGAGAATCACAGATATACCATCTGCAAGTGCGACATACTGCTCCTTCGAAGTCCACCAATTTGGTGAGTTGTAACTTATATGAAAATGTTATGAGATCTTGGTTCCCTGATGTGGAATAACTTTCTTAGTTAAGATATCTTGTGAAAAGGTAGGTGTTGAGGTTTTTGAAGAAGGAAACAATATTAGTTGGTGTTCTTAAACAGATTGGGAGGGTGTTCCAGATTGGAGGACATTCAGAATTTAGGGGATTCCAGAGTGGGAGAACCCTTGCTGTTTGATTCTGTAACGCCACCAGAGATTTTCAGAAGACCTGATAGGTAACTGGGCGTGCCTAGGTAAAGTGCTTTGTATATTAAACTGCAGAGTCTGAATTTGAATCTAGTTTCTAGGGGAAGCAGGTGAAGATCCTTCAAGATTGGGAAAATGCAGTCATATTTTGGTTTCTCGGTGATCATTCTTACTGGGAATACATGACTGCTCTGATGGGTAGAGGTCTGTTGGTTGGAAGCCCAGTTAGGATGGCATTGCCAGTTTCCAGGCTGGAGATGACAAGAGCATGAGCAGCAGTCTTTAGTTCATTGAAGAGTAAGTATTCAATTATTTTTAGTTGGCGCAGAATAAAGTTTGCTATTTGTGCCAGTTTGCTGATGTGATATTTGAGAGAGAGTCTGCTATAGATACAGAAGCCAAGTGATTTGACCTTGGTGGTGGGAGAAGATGTGGATTCACAGTCTTTAAGCACAGCAATCAACACTCGGTCAATCTTTCTGTTTGATTTGTTCGGTACTAGTATAAATTCACTTTTTTGAGGGTTGAGTTTCAAGCAATTGTCTGACACCCTGATGATCAAAACCAAGCCTCTTTTGAGAGTTCTGATGTCCTTTAGAGTGGATATTTTTAAATATAATTACATGTCATCTGCTTGTTGGTGCATTTTGATGTTAGAGTTATGATTCACCTGCTAGCGGTAAGAGCAAGACCTCTGACCTCTTGGTCAGGAAACTGCTCTCCCCTCGCGCAGCTCCACTGTAAGTGCCCTGCCTAAAGCGCTGCCTTTGGCCGGTGTTCGAGGCCCGTGTGCCTCGGTCCTTCCACTGCCTCTGCCTGCCTTCTGTCTCTGCCTCTCTGTCTCTGGCTTTCTTCTTTTTTGCCTTTCTCCATTTGCCTTTTTGCATTTTCTGTCTTGCCTTTTACTTTTTGCCTTTTTCCTCCTTTTGGCCTTCTGTCCTTATTCCTGCCGCTGCTGCCCCCGCGGCCCCTCCCCCTCCCGCGTTCTCCCGCCTCCCAGCTGTCCCGCCCTTCCCCCAACACTTACTTAATGGCAGCTGCGGTGCTGCCGCGCGCAGTGGGCGCGCCACCGGTACACCAAAGGTGCACCAAAGGCAAGCCCGTCTGGGCCCGTCCGCAACCCGACCGCGACCAGCGCCAGGGACCCTGGTCCTCCGACCCACCAGCGCTACAGCTACTCGTCTCTCTATGCACTCGACACCGGCAAGGACAACAACTGCAATCTTTCTTCACCTATCGACACCCACTGACCCTTCACCTGCCACCACTCCTTCTCCCTCGCCGAGACCAAGGACCCCCCGCAACCCTCCCGCCACAACTCCACCGCACCCGAAACCCTGCAATGCATCCTCCTCAATGTCCGCTCCCTCCACAGACACGCCTCAGAAATCTGGGACCTCCTCGACAGCACCGCCCCCGATGTCACCTTCTTCACAGAAACCTGGACAAATGCCGCCTCGGGACCAGACATCCCAATCGCCATCCCCGAAGGCTACAAGATCACCCGGAACGACTGCCCCAACTGCCCTGGAGGAGGCATCGCTATCGTCCACAAATCCAACCTCCAACTGAGCACCCACTGCAACGGGCCATCAGACCTGGTGGAACACCTTCACTTCAAGGTACAGGCCAACCCGACCACCACCCTCCAAGGCACCCTCATCTACAGGCCCCCCGGACCCCACGCACCTTTTTCCGACTCCATCACCAACATCATCACCCAGCAAGCCATCACATCCACCGACTACACCTTGCTGGGAGACCTCAACTTCCACCTCGACAACCTCCAAGACCCCAACTCCACCTCCCTCATGGACAACCTCCTAAACATCGCAATCAAACAGATAGTACCAGAACCACACACTCAGCAGGACACATCCTCGACCCCATCTTCACAGCAGGAAACTCCATCACCTTCAGCCACACCTCCGAACTCCCATGGACGGACCACCGTTGGGTCCACTTCACCTTCAAAAAAACCATCACCCGCAAACATCCACACCAGCTCCAGTGCAGAAATTGGAATAAGATCTCTGATGACCAGCTCACCGCCTCCCTCAACAGCCCCACTCCCTCCGCCACGGACGACGACCCAACCACCACAGCCCGAACCCTGCACAATTGGATCACCGAATGCACCAACACCATCGCCCTCCCAAGAATACCACCAACCCACATGCCAAGAGAGCCAGCTGGTTCTCCACCAAACTCTGAGAATCCAGACAAACCTGCAGACACCTCGAAAAAAATATGGAGGAACTCCAAAACCACAGCAGACCTTGACAACTTCAAAGCAGCCACCACCGACAACCACAAGCTCATCAGATACACAAGGAAGAAAGCACTCCTGGACAGAATCTCCACCCATGCACACAACAGCAAGGAACTTTTCGACATCATCAAAGAGTTCGCTCAAGCCAACACTGAGACGACCGACATCCCCCCTCTATGGACCTCTGCGACAGACTCAGCGCCTTCTTCCATCACAAAATCAAGGCCATCTATGACAACTTCGATGACGACCACCTACAGGCGGAACCCACACCCACCATTTCCCTACACCTCGCAGCCTACTTGACAGCTGGACCGCCCTCACCATCGAAGAGACCATGAAGTCAATCCAACTGCCAGCTCGCCTCCTTCATAGAAGAAAACAACGTCCTCAACACCTCCCAATCCGGCTTCCGAAAAAAATCACAGCACCGAAACCACTCTTCTCGCCACGACAGATGACATCCGCTCCCTACTCGACAGAGGAGAGACTGTGGCCCTCATCCTCCTGGACCTCTCAGCAGCCTTCGACACAGTCTCTCAATGCACCGTATCCCGCAGACTTCACGACGCAGGAATCCTGAACAAGGCCCTCGACTGGATCCGCTCATTCCTATCCGGCAGAACGCAGCGGGTCAGACTCCCACCCTTCCTCTTGGATCCCACACCGACCACCTGCGGAGTTCCCCAAGGATCCTCCATCAGCCCCACCCTGTTCAACGTCTACATAGCCCCGCTCGCACCCATCGTCAGATCCCATGGGCTCAACATTGTATCCTAAGCAGATGACACCCAACTCATCCTCTCCCTGTCCAACGATCCCAACATTTCCAAACTCAACTTCCAAGAAGGAATGGAAGCAGTCGCCAGGTGGATGAAGAACAGCTGCCTACAACTAAACATGGAAAAGACCAAAGTACTCATCATGGGCCCACAGCCGAATGCCTGGAACGACACCTGGTGGCCCCCCCGCCCTCGGGAACCCACCCACCCCCACAGACTACGCTCACAACCTTGGAATCATCCTAGACTCCGAACTCAAAATGGACCACCAAATCAACGCTGTCTCTTCCTCCTGCTTCCACACCCTCCGACTCCTACGAAAGACCTTCAACTGGATTCCCCTTGAACACAGGAAAACCGTCACCCACGCCCTCATCAGCAGCAGACTGGACTACGGCAACGCACTCTACGCCAGAATCAACAAGAACCTCACACGCAAACTCCAAAACGTCCAGAAAGCCTTCGCCAGACCAGTCCTTAACCTACCGCGCCACTGCCACATCACCCCACTTGCGGACACCACATTGGCTTCTCGTCGAGAAGAGAATCACCTTCAAGCTTCTCACCCACGCCCACAAAGCCCTCCAAAACACCGGACCTGCCTTGCTGAACCACCGCCTCTCGTTCCACGCACCCCAAAGATCCCTACACTCAGCCCAGCTCTCACTCGCTACGGTGCCGCGCATCAAGAAGACCAGAACGGAAGGCTGTTCCTTCTCCTTCCTCGCGGCCAAGGCATGGAACACCCTCCCTCTCCACCTCCGACAGATGCCAATACTCTGCAAGTTCATGAAGGACCTCAAGACCCGGCTCTTCGACGAATCGCCGTGAACTTCTAGGATCTGCCGCCCCCCCAGCGCCTTGAGACCCTCTGGAGTGAGTAGCTGCTCTTAATAAACCCATGATTGATTGATTGACTGTTGGTTTTGTTACATGCGGTTCAGATGTGAATCATTACATCTACAGTTTTAATGTTTCAGTTCTTGAGAGACTGGAAGTGTCATAGCTTTAGATTTTTGTATAGCAGATTTGACATTTATGTAAAAATGTTTCTTTTGAGTGAAGAGAGGCTTAGGGGGTGAAGCTGTTTTGAACATTTATTTTACACGGGGCAAGGTTCTGGGAATGTGTGTTAAGGAATGTAAACATGTTCTGTTACACATTGTCATTTCTAGGAGAGGGTGCTGCTTTTTCAAGGTGGAGTCCCGAGTCCTGCCAACTTAAGCTTTTAGTTGTCCTAGGTTTCAACAGTGCCAAAGAGACATGTTGTAATCTTACTGTTAAATGGTACACTCCACCCACCCCTTTCCTTTCCCCTTACCTGGTTTAGCCCACTGGAGTTTGACTTAGAATGTTCACAGATGTCATTGTTTCCGGAGAGTTGGATGATCATTAAAGCAGACTGGAAAGCTCCTCCGCTGTCTGTCATTACTAACTTTTAACACTGGCGACGAGTTGCTGCGCAGGGGGCAGCTGTGATCATCTCCCTTTATGTACTCTCTCCATTCGTCTGTGAGGAACAAGTAAAAGAAATTGTCCACATCATCCATTGCAGCGAAGTGAACGGAGGACAGCCTGCGAGCCTCAAGAGTGAAAAGCAGTGCGACGGGAAGCTCGTTGTCATCCAGGCGGTGAGAGCGCTTTGCTGTGTAGCATGGCAGTTCGGCAGCGGGAGTCCTGAGTTTATTCAGCAGCGTTAGCGCGTGAGGAAAACCTCTTGTCTGGGGAGCGGATCGAACAGCAGCCAGCCTGTGATGGGAGATGGTGTTGTGACAGATGCCGGTTCAGTCGTGACGGACGCCATGTCAGTTGCATTATGAGGCAGCGTTAGCGAGTGGGAGCAGGCGCAGTGAGGACACGACTTAATGCACTAATCCTCTAGAGCGCCCCTGTCAAAGGGAAAGAGTGAGGCAGTATTCAGCGTTGGGAGCAAGCGCAGTGAGGAGAGTAATTGACGTCCGCATATCGACGAACGCTCCTGTCAGCTGGACGGATTAGACTGCAATCAGCGTGGGGAAGTAGGCGCCGAGGAGATTTCCTTCTCACCTTCATGCGCAGCTCCTGACTAAGCTCCCCAGAGGCAGCGTCGTGTGGGGTTGTGTCACATCAGAATATAAGTGACATTTAGACACTGTTCTTCTACAGCCTGAACAATAAAGTGCACACCCTGTTTGGCGCAATGAAGGAGTAAAAGCACACATGTAGAGTGTAACACACAAAATTATCATCCATCCACAGACTTTAAGGGGTCAATTCCTTTTGTGCAACATACAGGGCGGCAACTCTACTCAAGGTCTATTGACTTTACATGATACAGAGACATCTGCCTTGAGCTCTGTGAAGAAAAAAAAAAAAAAAAAGAAGAAAAAAAAAACATGAACTTGTGTAGGAACCTGCACGTTTATGAATCCTCCGCATTCTCCTTGTGGTTTGATGGGAGCTAACGTGGACTAGCTGCGTGGGGTCCTGCTTTCAGTTCCTGTGATCCTCAGCATACGTTTCCCTCTACTCATTTTCCTTCAATTTCCTTACATTCCTGTCACCACACTGTGTGTTACTACTATACCATGATGGCAGCAGCTAGCATGACTCAACCACCTCCATTTTTAAATGAAATAGGAGAACCTGAGATTTGCTGGAAGGAGTGGGTCAAACTTTTGAGTCATACATAATTGCCATAGGTGGGGAGCGGTTCACTGCTGTGCGCAAACAGCATATCTTACTTCACAATCTAGGCGTACAAGGGCGCAAAATCTATGAAACATTACCTGAACCAGAAACCCAAGATGGCGAAGAAGTGGGAAGCATGGATGAATTTGTAACCACTATGGCAAAGTTAGAAACACATTTTGGGGACAAAATAAATGTGGTTTTGGAACGGCACACATTTTTAGCAGGTTCCAAGGGAAACAGGAATCAGTCACCAACTACATTGCAGCATTGCGTGGTCTCACCCAACTTTGTGAATTTGGGAACTTGGCTGACTCTTTAATTAGAGACCAATTAGTACGGTGCACAAACAATGTGCGCATTCAAGAAAAGCTATTAGCAAAGAATCCCTGTCTTCGTGAAGCAGTCAGTATTGCCAAATCAGTGGAACACACTGCTAAATGTATAAAAGAAATGAAGACTACGACGGAAGTGGTAGCTAGTATCCAAGAAGAAGCGGAAGTATGTGAAGTAAATAAAACGCAGAATAAGAGTACAGTACACAAAACCCCTGGAAATGAAAGGAATTACAGGTGCTACAGGTGTGGCAGCAGTAACCACTTTGCCAACAACATTCATTGTCCAGCCAGGAGTGTCACCTGCAAGAAGTGTAACAGGAGAGGACACTTCGCAAGAGTATGTAGAGAAGGCGAACCTCATCATGGAGAAGGAGGGAGTTCAGAGGGAACAATGAGCAAAGAAATTAAGTGTATTTTGCCCAGTGAGAGGAAGTTCATATTCCAACTCAAAGAAGTTTCTGGTACTGTAAACGTAATTTACCCCAAATGTGAGGTGAAACTTAATGGCAGAATTGTCACCATGTTTGCTGACTCATGCTCTCCCTTTACTTTGCTGAACTGCAAGGACTACGAAGGCTTTGACCAACAAGAAAAAAACTCTGCAGAACCCGGACATCACCCCCACAGGCTACAACAAGGAGCCCATACCCCTCTTAGGCATGGAAGAGATGAAAATTGAATTCAAAGGCAGAGTCACGGTAGGGAAAGTATACATTGTTGAAACAGGATCGAACCTGCTAGGGTGGCAACACCAAAAGGAGATGGGAATCATCCTTAACCCAAACAAAGAAGAACAAGTACTACTAACCGAACAAGTTTCGCCCAGCACAAGCATATGTGACGAATTTCCTAAACTGTTTGAGGACAAGTTGGGACTCCTTTGCGACTACCAGCATAAAAATAAAACTCAAGGCAAGTGCTAAGCCAGTGGTACACAAGATGCGCCCTGTACCACACCAGATGAGAGAGCCTTTAGAAAAAGAGCTAACGAGATTGTGCACGATGGGGGTCATACAACCAATAGACAGTTCAGAATGGTTGGCGCCCGTGGTAATCGCAGCCAAGGCTAGCGGAGATGGCATTCGTTTATGTGTGGACTTAAGAAGTCTAAACGAGAACATCTGGGTCGAGAGGTACCCACTACCCAACATAAATGAGATGCTCAGCACCATGGGGCAGGCCAAATTCTTCAGCGTCATTGATCTGTCGATGGCGTACCATCAAGTGGACTTACACCCCGACTCTAGGCCTCTCACCGCTTTCATTACCTCCCAAGGAGCCTTCATGTTTAAGAGGATGCCATTTGGTCTAGCATCCGCCGCGGCAATATTCCAAAAGATTATGCACCAGATCCTAAAAGAAGCAGACCAAACAATGTGCTTCCAAGATGACATTCTAGTATATGGGCGTTCCGTGGAAGAGCACGACCGTACCCTTAGACTCGTATTCAGGAAATTGATGGATGCGGGTTTGACAGTGCAGAAGTCCAAGTGCCAAATAAGAGTAACCTCCGTCGACTACCTTGGACACTCCATTTCTGCTCAAGGGTTTAGACCAAAAAACAACCTACTGCAGGCTGTTAAGGATGCTCCATACCCCCAGAATAAGGACGAACTCAAGTCAATCTTAGGTCTGATGGAGTACATGGCCAAGTTTGTCAAGGATTTTGCATCAAAGTGCAATCCCTTACGGGAACTGATAAAAAAAGACAAGGACTTTGAATGGCTTGACCAGCACAAGCACATCGTAGATACATTGAAAGAGGAAATATTGCAGTCACCAGCCTTGGGCACGTTTGACACCATGAAAAAAACCGTCCTTACCACTGATGCGTCAAAAAAGGGGTTAGGGGCTACCTTGTCTCAAAGAGATGGAAAGGGAGAGAAGATAATTGCTTTCGCTTCCAGGTGCCTCTCCAAGGCGGAGAGCAACTATTCAGTAATAGAAAAGGAGGCACTTGCAGTATACTGGGCAGTTAAACATTTCAAATTCTTCCTGTGGGGCATAAACTTTACCATCCGTACAGACCATAAGCCCCTGACCTTCATCTTCACAGTGAGAGGTTCAACAAACTGCACTCCCAGGATAGGGAAATGGATCTTAGGGTTGGAGAATTTCAACTTCAGAGTGGAGTATGTTCCTGGGGAGGAGAATAAAATTGCAGATTACCTGTCGAGAGCCCCTTTAGAAAATGAACAAGAGGAAGAAATGTTAGATAGCCCCATCATGGCAGTGGACGAGCCAGCACTGACGGAGGAAGAATGGGAGAAAGAAGAAGAGGAAGACAAAGATATGCAGAAACTTAAAGAGTTCATGGTAGAAGGATGGCCCATGAAATGCAGCGAACTTGAGGAAAATCTCAGAGACTTTTGGGAAGTGCGTTACTAACTAAGCATTATAGAGAACAAAGTCTACCGCCAAAACAGGATAGTTCCACCAACCAACCTCAGGAAAAGAATTGTGGAACTAGCACACGAAGGGCACTTAGGACGCAGCCTTACCAAACAAAGAGTGAGGGAGAAGTTCTGGTTCCCCAGAATGGACTCCATGGTGGAGCAGTTAGTAAAGGATTGCATTAGCTGTGCTAGGAGCGACAAAAGCAAAGTAATAAGGAAAACACCCCTATCCCCAGTGGAAGTACCCATTAAGCCATGGAGTAAACTGGCCATGGACATCATTGGGCCCATGGACAATCTGGGTGTCCAGAGGAGGTTCTTGCTAGTGCTAGTGGACTACACTTCTCATTGGGTCTCATACAAGTTCGTCCATCATATCAACACAAGTGATGTCCTTGAATTTCTGAAAGATGTGTTTGCAAAGGAAGGCATACCATCTTCGTTGATCACGGACAATGGAGTACAGTTTACCTCGCAGCTCATGATAGACTTCCTCGCCAAAATGAACATCAAACATGAGAAGACGGCTTTGTATTGCCCCAAGGCCAATGGCCTGGTAGAGAGGGCAAACAGACTCATCAAAGATCACATTCAGCTAGCCTCCACCAATGGGTGGGAAATAGAATCATCCCTGCGGGACTGCCTGTGGGCGTACCACACCTCCCCCAATCTAATAACAGGTATTTCCCCTTTGTGTCCCTCAGGAGGAGAGAACCCTGCACTAAACTCAACCCCAGTTGGTTGGAGGGTGGGAAGGCGGCCAACCCTAATCTGGTAGAAGCTAGCGAGAAGGTCAAACTGCACCAGGAAAAATACAAGGGCTGGTATGACAAAAAGAATGGAGTCAAAGCCCCGGGTGGAGAGTAGGAGATATGGTGCAGGTGAGGAGGAATGTAAAAGGGGCACGCAATGTGAGCAAATTTTACCCTCCTTGTCGCATAGCCAAGACATTCAAGAATGTAGTTCTGCTCGAAAATGGACAATATTGGAGCTGTGACAAAGTTACAAAATGTAGCGTATTTTCTGTTGGTAAATAAGGGAGATGTGTTGTAATCTTACTGTTAAATGGTACACTCCACCCACCCCTTTCCTTTCCCCTTACCTGGTTTAGCCCACTGGAGTTTGACTTAGAATGTTCACAGATGTCATTGTTTCCGGAGAGTTGGATGATCATTAAAGCAGACTGGAAAGCTCCTCCGCTGTCTGTCATTACTAACTTTTAACAAGACAGTTCTTTGCCTCAAACATATATTTAAGAGTATCGAAAAAATGCGGCTGTCCGAGGCCCCCGCAGGGGGCCACTAAAGAGGGCAGCCCTCTAGTACCAGCTGGGCACCCCACACCCCCGTAGGGGCAGGGACTCAGGGAGGAGTCCCCCAAGCCTTGTCGCAGCGCGATAGGCGAGCATCACGTCCGGGGCGCGAGGACATGGGGAGGGGTATATAGGCCTCCCCCCACCATCTTGTCGTCCTCTTTCGCGCGCCAGGACACGCCGTCTCTTTGTTCCCCGCTGGACACGCTTTGTCCATAGGTGTCGCCTTTGCTGTGTTGTGTCGCATCGCGCCGTTTAACCAGGGAGCAGCATCGGTGATTTCTCGCGGTGAGTCCGGGGCCCACTGGGTAATTTTCAATATCCTAAGTTGGCTCATTGATTTATACCGTGAGCATTGGTGCACAGCGAGGTGAAGGTTTAAGACCCTATATTTCCGGGCGGCGCCATTTATGCCAATTTATACTGCCCCAGGCGTTTTGGGGCACGCCTGGTCTAGCGGTATGTGGGGGAACAATATGAGCAGCTGCAGGGCAAGGTTTATGAATTTTAAATAGCTGTACAGTCTAACATCACTTTCACAGTGACACTGTAATTAGCTTTAAGAAAGGGCTCACTCAGAGCGTGGCTCCAGGGCAGGGTTGGCACACTTGAGGCGCGGGCGCCTGGTCATCGCACCGCTTGGCTTTGGGAGGGCAGCTTCGTGCCTCGGCAATGGAATTCATGGGGATTTGCATTCACCTATGTCGGCGGAATCGGGGAGGTGCGCCTCGCAACATTAAAAGAAATTGGGAATTCCGCAATGACACAGGAGTTGTGTCCCGTTGCGCATTTCGGCCGCCCCAGTCGAGTCCGTCCCGGGGGAAGAAAGTTGGTTTTGGAGGCCCTCGCGCCCCTCACCCTTCCTGCTCAAGTAATGGAGCTATACTTTATGCCTGTTGTCCGGGGGAATCCGACAAGACAAGGGTGTGGGGTCGATGCATGACCTAGCATACATTTGAGCCCACCCTCAGCCAAGAATATGGCTCAAGGGAGCAGAGGCATGCAGATGGCCAGGTGGAATCCCTTGTGTCATTGGTTCGGTCCCGTTCTAGGAGCTAACTTTGATTCAGAGAACGTTGATTGTCTGGCGATGTGTCCAGAGCAGAGGATTGCTCTGCATTGTTTGTGCGGACGGGGTTTGTTTCCATTTGCGCATCGGATTGATGATGTACCGGACGCGGTGGCTTGGGTGGGGCTGAACAGTCCGGTTTCGAAATAAGGGTGAATATTGGTCACTTTAAAATGAGTTATACTGTGATGGTGCCACAAACTGCTACCACCACTTGGTGGCACTGTTACTTACTTTGGCTGAACGTGGACTTTTAATGCAGTTTATTCACCAATATCATTCAGATGGGCATTGCCCTAACCTTTTCGGCAGGTTAGGCTAGAGTGGTTCGGTATGTTCTTTTATTTTGTTGGCTCAAGTACGAACACCCTATTGTTCGTCGATGTATATGCCAGAGGCTATGAGGTGTTTACGCCACCGGGTGGCACTGTCCCGCGGTTTTTGTTGATTCTCCTTTATCGCCAGCTTGTTCTTGTATAAGGCCATGCTGGTCTTGGCATGAGTGGGTCTGCTTGCTTGCCGGCGGGTTTTGGGTGAGCCCGGTGTTAAGGTGGCCTGGTGCCCCTGCGCCCATAGGTGGCAGGGTGCTTCAGCAGTGCTGCTGCCCCTCCCTTGTGTTAGGGCTGGGCCTCCATGTGCAAGCTCGCCGCTGCAGCTCATCTAGGTTTGGACCTGTGGGTGGTTTGGGGCTCCGGTGGGAGAGCAGCGCCTTGCTCTACTTGGCTTTCAGTGGCTCTTCCTTGGTGTTTTCACGTTTCCTGCGCATGGGAATTTTTAAATAATGGCATAAAGGGTCTTGGTTCGACCTCACTTTCCTTTAATTTTATGTCGACCAACGCTTTTTCAATTAAGAAATGGAAGGAAAGGTGTAGTCGCGGTGCGTACAATTTTAGTATGTGTTTTGCACCTTTAGAAAATATCCTATGCATTTCCTGGCTTCCCTTTCATACCAATACGATTGCAGGTTGCACAGTTTGTGATAGATGTTGACTCTTCCACCCCAGAGTTAAATGCTGGAATATTGTGAGATAATGCTGCCTAACTGTAAATCTCAGGCACGTAAGGATGTCATTTAGAAAATGGTTATCGGCTTTGACTGACTAGAAGGGCGGGGCTTTGTCCACTTTCAGAGCACAGATCCGTTCGGTGGCTTTGCCCGTCGGTGGCGCAGCAGGGCTTGCCTGATACTTTGAGCAGCGGCTCGTGGGGGTGAGGACGCCATGGCGGATGTTCCGGCCCGTGGTCATGAAGGAGTGGTGCTGGAGAAGCGGCCCCGGCTCTTAGTGTGGCGCTTGAGGGGTGCCTCCTGCGCGGCCGAGTGGTGTTGAGGCAGCGGGTGAACAGCGCGTTGAGTTGCGAGCAGCCCTGTCGGGCCGAAATTTCGGCCGGCTGATGCGGCCCGGGTTATTTTACTTTGCGCCATTCCACAGGGCCGGGATGCGGATAAATTGCCAGCCCGCGGTGTAACGCATTTTCCAGCAGATGTTGTCCTGTGTGGGTATATCATTTGGACGGGGCCCCTACGTCCGTTTTAGGTGGCCGCCATTTGCGTTTTGCACACTTGGGGAGGGGCGCTCTGCGAGGCCCGGTCTTTCAGCCGTATGTGCAATTTGAATGTAGGTTGTCATTTGTGGGGCTTTAAAATCCTAGGAGCCCATATGTGATATGGCGGGTGTGTATCTGTCCCCGGTTTGGCGACACCGCGTGCCTTTCCTGCCCAGCATGAACATGCCGTGACTCGGCTGCAGCTTCGGTTGCTCTGGGTTGCTTTCCGCTGTGCCCCGACCTGGCGGTGTTAGACCTCAGCTTCTAGGCACTTCAGAGTTTGGGGCTCTGAGTGGGGGTTGTCCTTTGCCCCGGGGAGGCCGGTTTGGAGGTGCATTGTGGTCATAGCCGCGTCGCGTAGTTGTGGAGCCGGGCGGCCCCAGGACAGCTTGTGTGCTGCTCGGTGGGTGGGTCGCCGGTGAGCTCTCGCACAACTTCTAGCCATCAGCCAGGCGGATGGTCCCTGTCGTTCTGAGCTGCCTCAGTTTCCTCCACAGGCTAACTCTGCGAGGAGGCTGAAAGGAGCAGAATAGATCAAGGGTAGCTGCAGTTATTATTATAAAGACTCTCAGATGGTGCTCAGCTTGCTTTCCACTCCTTTCAGGTCCCCATGGCTTGTAGTGTGCAGGTGCCCAGCTCACACCACAGAGGACAAAGGCAAGGCCTTGGCCCTTGATGGACTATGTTTAAATTCCCTGTGTGGGATGGGGGCTGGCAATCTCCCACTATGGTAGTCAGAAACGGTAATGGTAAAGGAATTTGGTAAATATATAGGGCTCACTCTGCAGCGTAGTAAGCAAGAGATTCAGCACTTCCCCGCGCTATGACTGGTCGAGGCAGCAAAAATGTGCCCTCTGTAAACAAGGGCAGGTTACAGGTTGCTTCAGTTAAGCCATATTCACCCGCTCTTTAGCCAGGGCAGCAGGCGGGTTGTGATAGTTGTCATCTATAGTGTGCAGCGGTTCAAAAAGTTTGGTAAACTCTGTGTTAGAGCACAAATGGCTGATAAAAGGTGATAACGTCAGCAGAGTGAAAACATATAATATTATGGTCATGCTATCACATGTACAGCTCAATGTCTAGTAGTTCACACAACAGAAATTGTAGGCCTTTAAACCAAAAGTTAATTTAACAGACAACAGGAAGGTATAACTGTGTGACAGGCCTCTGGAGTCAGACAAGCACGACGCAGAGGTGTGACACTCGCCCCTGGGTAACCTTTTCAGATTTACGTCCCACTTCTACATCCACACAAAGCAGGATACAGAGGTACACTGAATTAACGTAAAGCAAAGGGTGAAAGTAGTGTTACTGTTGTCAAACTATATATGCCTGGTGCAGTGATAAAATACAAGACAAATCCATGTATTTTGAGCATAATGGCTGGGTATGTGCAGTGCAAGTCCATAAACATCCACATTTAGGAATGGACCGCAACACACCACCTGGCAACCCATAATTCACAAGACAAGCAGTCACTTGGGAAGGCATTTCTGACAGAACAATGTACTAACGGCAGATGTGCACTATAGACATACTGATAACATGACGTAATGACGGGCCTGTCCAAGCAAGGGTTCAAGTGCCAGAAGTTGGCACTGGGATACAATTTCACAGGTTTGTGGAGCGGCAGAACAGAGGGGACTTGTGTTCGTCCTCCTGGTCGCAGGTACAGAGCCCGGTAGGTCCACTCAGCATGTCATCCTTCAGAGGTCGATAAAACAAGTACCATTGAGTTGGGTAAAATAACCGTGTTATTCAGCGCCAAGATACCATGGGGTGAACGTATTCACAATCAGTCAGATATGGAAATTTTAAGGAACTTTGCGAAATGCTGTGGGCCCACTCAGCAGTGTAGTAAGCGACAGTTTTGCACAAATTCCATAGGCCGGCTGGGTGGCGCAGGCAACAAGTTTAACCCAGCCGAAACATAGCAGGGCACTCAGTGTCTGATTCACAATAGACATACATTCGCCAACCAGAGTGACACCATTCAATTGGCGCCGTAGTTTACCACCAAAATTGCCTGCGCTGATGTCTGGTCGATGCCACTAATGGTGGGCACGTTGCTTAAGTTAAGATATAATCACCCGTCCTTTAGCTATGGCAGCCTGGCGGGTGTGGGAAGTTGTCCCCCCACAAGTGCGCTGTGTTTTAGAAAGCTGTGGGTGGACGATACGAAGGGTAATTAAAATAACCTGGTATGGAGTCTCTGCTGTAGTGTGCCACTGTGGGAGTGCGGTTGGCACATAAAATTTACACTGCCTCTGGGATAAGCCAAAGTCTCTACCTAGCCACCCAGGGGGTGGGCAGGAGTCAGCCTAAGTGTGCAACCCCTTCTCCTGACTAGAGAGGTGGGTTCGGCCAGGCTTAGGCGCATACCCTAGCCAACCAGTAACTCCATTTCAACATGAGTAGAGAATGCCTAGGAGTTGTTTGCAGTCCATTCGCAACCGCCCCACAGGGAGAATGTTTTAGGCCACAAGGTTGTGGATGGCTCTTGTGTGGGAGCCTGGTGAAGAGCTAAGGTCAGGCTGGGATGTCTCGGGCTTTCGCCGCACTGTTGAGTCCCAGTCACGAGCGGATTGTATCAGGGTGAGCTGGCTGTGGGTCAGGAAGCGCCAAGGCATCAGTAGCACTGAGCGGCTTACAGCCAGAGGCGGTATCCGATGCACGGGGCATTTGTTAGATTAGAGCCCTACTCAGAGGTACCGCCTTAAGTGCTTGGAGGTCTGTTGGCACCGCCTTTCAATGGAAGCCATTGTCTGGCGGGCTGCTCTGAGCAGAGCATTTGCAGGCGTAAGTAACAGTTTCCGCTACCAGTTCAAACGTGCATCTTTCACTAAGTTACTCAGATCACTGGGACAGGAAGTAAGGTGGGCTGGATAACTCTTGCTTCTACCTGCATTGGCACATCTTGTCAGGAGTGATTGTCAAAGGGATTGCACTTCAGCCAGGTATTGTTAGCACCCATCCACACCAAGCCGAGTGTTTAAGGTCACCCTGGGCCCCATTTACACAGCCCAGTATTAGGCCCTTGTGGGTCAGTGCCATGAATTACTAAAGTGAACTGAACAGGAGGCGTGACCGTGGGTTACGCTAGCAGAAGCTTGGGGAAGAGCTAAACTCCACCCATGGTCTTGGTGTAGTCTTAAGTAAGTTGGAGTTGTCACTCTTATTTGACCAGGGGTTCGATGCTACACGAGGGCATCGCTGCGCTGCGGCCAGAGCACTGTCTTGTTTCCCAGGGGGCAGCTAGTGAAGGCAAGGCTCTTCCCAAACCTGGCACCAGAACACAAGGTAGTCAGGGCCAACTTGTCTGTTGGGTGACTTGGGTAGGCACCTGTGTAGTTGTCACTCCACGAAGGGGTGAGTTGTCTCCAATAGTGGGCACAATACATATAGGTGTGTCTGTTTGTGGTATCTCCTAGCGGACCCACTGAAGGTGTACTGCAGCTAAACGGGGAACTGGGAAGCTTGGTTTCCGTCACTGTGGCAGGTTTTAAGCATCCAGGGTCGGAGATGCACAGTAGGTACTGTGCATCTGTGATCCGACGGCAGTTAGGCAAGCGGGGTGCGCTGCGTAAGTTGTAATTGCACGAAAGGGTGAGGTGTCTCCAGTAGTGGGCGCAAGACATACATTGTTTCAAACCAGCTTTGATACCATTAAGGTGTTCACCAGGGTAGCAAGCAAAAGGGTTTGTGCATACGTCTGGGCAACAGGGCAAAATAAGTGCACCCCAGAACCAAGGGCAGTTGACTATGATCCTGCAGTTAGGCGCAGACGCAAGCCAGGTCAGTAATAGATGCAACACTGGGTGGTGACGCTGTCAGCCAACAGTGGGCTGCCGTCCCAAGTAATGGGGACACAAGGTGTCAAGCACAAAAGGCTACTATGTAAAAGAACATTTGGCATGTCCAGTGATCAACAAAAAGCAAAAATTTAACTGAGCAGGTAATTTTCCACAGCTGGGGTTGCCCTGGGGTGGGCAGTGTGAACGCCCCTGCCCCCCTATTTGGGGGCTCTCGCAGGGAGGGTTCTAGCCTGTCGACTTTTCCTGCAGTTAAGGTCAAATGCCCTGCCCGGTTAGCTAGATTAGCCTCACTGTGCGGGGGTGCTGTCAGCTAACACATTGTGCTGCGTCCCCAAGAAAGGGGGGAACAAGGTGCCAAGCAGAAAAGGCAAGGCGAGCAGTGTGAACCCCCTATTCGGGAATATTCTGGGATGAAGGGCAAAGTAGGACTTAGCCAATCCTTAAGGTTAGGCACCATATGGCAGCCAGTGCGCACTGCATTAATCAGACGGATTCTCTAGCTGGTATCCCTAGGGGGTTCACCACGAAGGGAGCTGGGCTGGCGAAATTCCCATAAGAAATAAGGGATGCACGGCAAGGGCAGGAGGGCACCCTGGCTCATTGTCACACACGTCTAGTTATGGACATTCCTGTGCGTCATGAGTTAGAAAGCAAATGGACGGTGCAAAGGTTAAAATATAATCCTTCTCGCCCGAATAGCCAAAAGTAGGCAGGTTGGTGTGGGTGCGGTCTCCCAACAAGCGGGCAGCTGTCCCTTAAGTGGGGACACAGGTGTGCTAGACACACCGCCCTAGTAGGACGGCAGCTAGGTGAGCTCAGCAAATTAATGGGGCAATGTGAGCCAGGAAATCATCTGCCCCGCCCAGAGTTGGCACGGGGCTGAGTTATGTGAAGTAGTGGAACTTTCCCACAGGAGGGTGGATAGTTCTTGGCACAAATTCACAGGGCAGAAGGGCCCTTGTGTTGCATTAGACACTAGCTGATCCAGGCTACCGGCAAGGGCTATTGTGATATAGATGGGGTTCATCTATCACCAGTGGGAGGGATCTCTTCCCTAGCTTTGCAGGAGGCCTGGAAATGAGAGGTTGCAGGTGAGAAAGGAGCTGTTTTGGTGGGGGGCTCTGGCGGCGACGGTGGCCACCTCCAGAGCTGTGGCGGAGTTACAGGGCGATCTGGAAGCAGAGGGGTACAGAAGGGTACCTCTGCGCAGGACCATGGTGGGTGCCAGAGCCAAATCCTAGGAGACTCATGGGAGGTTCCTAGAAAACCGTGTTGGCGCCCCGTTAGTCCTTCGGGCGGTTGTGGGCCTGAACAACCGGGGGTTTGCTATGCTACGCTCCGCCCTGAAAGGGGCGTGAGTAATAAGGAACCATGTGTCACGTGATCCGGGAAGAGGATCACCAGAAGTGGCAGCACAGATGGGGTTCGCCCCAGTGCTGCTTGGCTCATCAGGCGGGCAGGCGGCCCAGACGGTTGCCTGCCCTTGGATCGCCCGTAAGATAACCCACCATATTACATAACGGTGTATGTAATAAACCTGCAGCAATTTTACCCAAACAAGAAATGTGTTGTGTGTTTATTTATGAGCATGCATGTTACGTTGGAGGGGTGGGGTAGGTTGCCAATGCTGGTACTATGCGGCTGTCCGAGGCCCCCGCAGGGGGCCACTAAAGAGGGCAGCCCTCTAGCACCAGCTGGGCACCCCACACCCCCGTAGGGGCAGGGACTCAGGGAGGAGTCCCCCAAGCCTTGTCGCAGCGCGATAGGCGAGCATCACGTCCGGGGCGCGAGGACAGGGGAGGGGTATATAGGCCTCCCCCACCATCTTGTCGTCCTCTTTCGCGCGCCCGGACACGCCGTCTCCCACCCTACCGCTTACCCGGCGTGGTTCGTGGCAGGCAGGAGGCAGAGAATGTTGTAATGTTGTCTTTTTTCGTTGCAGGCGGAGTTACAGGGCGATCTGGAAGCAGAGGGGTACAGAAGGGTACCTCTGCGCGGCACCATGGTGGGTGCCAGAGCCAAATCCTAGGAGCCTCATGGGAGGTTCCTAGAAAACCGTGTCGGCGCCCGTTAGTCCTTCGGGCGGTTGTGGGCCTGAACAACCGGGGGTTTGCTATGCTACGCTCCGCCCTGAAAGGGGCGTGAGTAATAAGGAACCATGTGTCACGTGATCCGGGAAGAGGATCACCAGAAGTGGCAGCACAGATGGGGTTCGCCCCAGTGCTGCTTGGCTCATCAGGCGGGCAGGCGGCCCAGACGGTTGCCTGCCCTTGGATCGCCCGTAAGATAACCCACCATATTACATAACGGTGTATGTAATAAACCTGCAGCAATTTTACCCAAACAAGAAATGTGTTGTGTGTTTATTTATGAGCATGCATGTTACGTTGGAGGGGTGGGGTAGGTTGCCAATGCTGGTACTATAAACACATATTAGGATTACCTCTGATAGTTTGGGGAGGCTATCAGAAGAGAATAGACTGTTATAGAATCTGTCTGATGAACATGCAATGGACTACCGTGCCTGCTCTTCAACAAAGTTATTTGGCTCTCAGAGTGCTACAGGCCATTCTTGGGGGTCGCTGAAATTTGTGATCATCGACATTTGAAATAAGTAACAATTGCCTGTGCTTTGAGATGGAAGAGAGTCTCCTACAAAGTTTATACATCTCTCATTTAGGGCCTCATTCCGAGTGCTGATTCAGGCATAAATGAGAGTTTGGATTTGAACTAGGATTATAAAATGTGTGCCTCAAGCACTTTTTTCTCCGGGCAAATTTTTTGTGGTAACACCTGCAAGATTTCGAGTTCTGCAGCTTTGAAGGGAAGACAATGTGCTCTATTACCGTGTCATCCCCAATTCCGATATCTGGAACTAGTAACAGGAAGGTAATACAGCACCTGGAAAATAATGGACCCTGTGGTATCAGTATTTACCGGGTGTGGTGCCACATCTCCCAAATACTCGGGCACTCGAAATGAGGCCATTAGTATCTTTGGTGCAAGTTTCACCTTCAGAAACTCACACCGGAAGTTCCCAGCCATCTAGTGAGACACGCCTGCCTCAAAACGCCAGAAAAGGAAAAATAAAACGATAATAAACACGTTTTATTATCGTTTTATTTTTCCTTTCCTGCCGCGTCTTGGGGGCGGGGCCTGGGGGGTGACAGGCACTGAGGGGGGTGGTAGGTGCACTGCCTTCACTGCGCATGACGGTTTGACCGGCTGTCTCAGGCCGGCCAAGGTGCCATGGCAGTAAAGCCCTCTCCAACCCCAACTGCCTTGCTGGGTGGGAGAGAGCAGGCACAGGCTCCCAGTCTCCCTGGGAGCACAAATTCAGAGCACTCAGGCCAATCCTGAGGCTGCTCTCATGATATGAGAGCAGCCTCAGGATTGGCCGCAGTGGAGTCTGGGAGCCTGTGTCTGAGAGGAGGAGAGGAGCAGACGAGCACAAGCACAACGCGCCGGCTGCAGGTATTTTTTTATTTATTTACTTATTTTAGTATTTTGTCCTGTGACTCCCCACCACCACCCCCGGACCACCTACCCTACCACTCCTCCACAACACCTGCGGCTACTTCCCAGGAAAGCAGACAGCATCCTGAAGTTTTCCAATCCTCCATCCACAAAGTGAGTATCATTAGAAGCCCTAAAGGTAAGATAATGATACATTATTTAAAAGTGTCCCAGCACATCTCAATCCATGACACTGTAACAGGATGTTATGATAGTGAATTCTTAATCACGAACTGTGCAGTCAACTCCCTAAATCCATTTAAAGCTTGAGTGACCTCATACCCCATTCATGCTTTACGAAGATTGATGGGCGATTGAGGAACGGTGACTGTGCACACATCACTACATACCTCAGATGTCGTCTTGACACGGGCGTGCCCTATGAGTGCAAACAAATAATATTTTAGGCAATTTTCAAACATACTCCTTTAATTCTCTGAGAGGAATAACTGTAGCTAACAGCTATGTTGAGACTGTTACTTTATCAAAATGTACACCTGTTAAAATGAACAACTTCTTCACGGTCGGTGGGACGAGTGGAGGAGAACAGTACATTGCAAGGTGGAATAGTAAGTGCCTCCTCCAGCCCACAAAGACATGACTCACACCGCTAGCACTGCACACTTTTGATTACAATAAAAGGATTTACATGCAGCTGGTAAAAAACACAAAATACCGGGCGCACCCAAGAGACTAGTACGAATGTCTTGATGCTGTTTGGCCAAGTCATTGAGTTTATGTGGATTTAGGCATTTTCAATAAATAAAGGACTGTAGGTGGGGCTCTCCATTGGTAATAACCTCTAGTCCAGGTTATGCATCGTCAATGAAACAAATGCTGTATGTGCACAGTGCCTTTCGTTATTGCAGCAAGTCCAGTCCATCGACTGTAGCTTTTAAATCCTGTCCCTGCTGCTATAGTAGTACATTCATACTGGTTCAATCCATTAAACTCTCTTAGACACAAGTTCGCAGTCCACAGATGCAAATGGGATCAATTGCCATTTTCTTAGTAGCATTTCATAAGAAGTTGAAAGGTGATATTCTATTTATCAAGTCAGTGGCCTTTCTGAAGTCTATTAAACACCTAAATAAAAGCCTCTGAATCAAACCACGGACAGGATGAGCTAAAGTAAGATGATTAGCTATTGTTGACCTCGATCAAGGACATGTCAGCTACCTGCCCCAGGCTTGGTTATTGAATAGGTTGGACGGGAGCCACTTTAGGGAATATATTGTATCGCCCATGTAGACAGCAGTACGGCCTGCTAAATAACACCACCAGGAGGGCTCCTGCTACTGGGGACTATCTGCTATTCCTGATCACAGGATGGAAACATCGCCATCGCTAAAGTAGGTCTTGCATGTCGTTGAACATCTGCATTGTGCTCCATTTCTGAACAAACCTTTGAGTCCGGCAGCATTTTGAGTTCACAGTCCAGGATTGCCATTGATTGTTGTTGTTCATATTAAACCTGAAGCAGCAAGCTCTCAGTGAGCACCGAAAGCGTAAGTGTGCTCTGAGCTGAAAAAAGAATCTTTAGAAGTAGTACTTCCAAATCACAGACTGTGTGAGAAGATGCTTTGGCCCTGTACATATGACTGAAAGCAGCCAAAATCTCCGGATGAAAATTTGGGGTACAAATGAGAATTGCGCCCATGTATCTTATGCAGAATTTCTGACTCCCTTGGTAATTACGCATCAGTTGTAATGATCAGATCTTCCCCACCATAGAAGCTAGTGGTAGCCCCAGTATCAGTAACTGTAGGGGTTGAGAAATACCGGCTCATTTACTAGGCGTAATAAGGAGGGTCCGTCCATAATTAGCAGACTATGCAGATGTCTTTTCCTCTATTGCTGTCAAATGCACCATAAATACTTAAGTTGTCATGAATGAAATCCATTTTGCACCATATGGAGGGCACAGAATGGAGCTATTCCTTTGAAGGGACCCTAATTTCTGAGGGGGTTGGACGTCTAAAATGGGGCATGCCATCTTCCCCTTGCAGTGTGCCCTTACAATTGGTTAGTTACCCAATGGATCAGAACAAACACAAACATCAAGAAAATCCCTGTTGGGGTTAAAGAGCATCAACTGGCAATATTTTCTGATGAAGTACTGGGAACCCACCCCATCTGCTCTGACTCTTATAACGATAGTCAAGGGGTGGCAAGAGGTGCATGATTTTAAAATAAATCCGACATGTTGAATCTTGCTCTTCTTCAGTTTCACATCTTGGAACGCCAGGTAATTAAATTCTTCAAATGGGCAACCAAGCACATACCTGGGTACGCAATTAACTAGTCCGCCATATACATCTTTCAGTTTGGAAAGAGTACGGTATTACAAATGAAAGTACTAGCACACTTACTTTTCATCCTCTAGGCTTGTCTCCCCCCATTTAAGAAGGAAAATCCTACCACCTACATGTTTATTTCACAAAATTTGTAGTGTGTGAGAAAAAAACAAGGGTTCCCACCAAAGTGCTACAACCCTCTGAATCTCAGAGGGTTATGCTTGCCAAAATTCATCGAATGACATCAAGCATTACAACTACGAACTGTGGCGGAGTGATTTAAGCTTGTCTTGAATGGACAAAGCAATACCGTGAAGGGCTGTAAGATCTGGATACAGAGGCCCCTAGCACATATCTGGCCACAACACATAAAGCCCTATTTCTCGTATTAGGGAGTTGGCAATAATAGAGAAACGTCTGAGCTGCCGCTCCTCCCTTGCGCACACATATCCCTATAGGAACCTCTCTCCAAGGGTAATGGCCATTCTGGCCAATGGAGGAACATGTCTATAGGGTGTTCTCGAACAAGCCGTCTAAAGGTATTATATATTTCTTTTACAGTGTACAAGATAGCCTACAATGGGAGATAAACCAGCAGCAATGACATCCCTCATACTATGCAAAAACTCAATAGCTCTAAAGTTCTATTGGACGAATCTCGCACCTGTGTGCAGTACTGAATGCGCACCGATCGATGAGCGCATGGCCATTCATTAGAAGATGGACGAATCCGAGATATTTTTAGAAGGACTGGCAATAATCAACTGTCAAGTTTCAAAGAAAATAAACACAATATAGAACCATGGACGAATGGTATCACATGCGTTATTTTCCAGAGGCATCAGCAGAATTATGAAGGCGCTACCGTAGTAGGGGACTTTAAGCACATGCAGTGAAGCTGCACAAACCAGCAATAATTCTGAGCACCATAAAAATATACTGGCTACTGACAACTGTCTGATAGAATGTCAGTACTGCAGACACCAAAGGGTCCACTCTTACACACATGATTGAAACCTATTATGGTATTTGACTATATCAGTTAAAAAAGGTGAGAGCAGCCATGTGGAAATGATTCAACACTCCACCATGACACAGCTGGTGTACAGTTCCCCAAAACCTCATTAGTCCGCTTCCTAGTGAAAATCAATGTAAAATAATAATGACATAGTATCTTATCCAGGCATATTGAATGATATATCCCCAAGTTGCTTTAATATTACTTGGGGTGGAAACAATGCTTCACATTTGGTGGGGCCACTCACTAATACAAATATTTTGTTAGGAGGTTTTGAGCTACATTGAAAAAATTGTGGAATCCTCTTTTTGCAATATCTGGAGTTTGTTTTATGACTAGTAGGCCCGGTGAGTGTATCTAGCATCATTAGAATACGATACACTGTGATCTTTCATATGCTGAGCGCCGCAAAACACCTCATTGCTCTAATTGGAAAAAGAGAGATGGCTTTTTTGTGGTGCCCGATGGCTACGGAAAAGATTTCACATGGTGTACGCTGTCATCAAGACCTCCCATGTATGTATGTAAATGATTATTCCGTCATGACTCTTTATTCAACACAACTTTCTTAATGATGGATGACTCATGTTCTGATTTCTCATTTTCAGTCGTTGCCCTCTTCAAATCCCCCCACACTAAGCACTTGTTCTAGGATGCAAGTCATCATTTTTGTAATCACTTTTTCAAATTTTTTGGTGCTTTGGTGCTCTGGAATTTGCCCTTTTCTCTCTAGCCATACTGATGCAGATCAAATGACCAGGACAGCATGCAAATTACACAATATTAAAACACATTCGAGAGGCAACAAAACAGAGTACATGTGTGACAGTTAGTACAGAACACATCATGAGGAAATCAATCAAAAAGTTTTCTTTTCTTTTAGTTGATTCTGTATATCTTTATTCAGTATCTTCTTCATCAAATACAGAAAGCACAGCTAACGCATTTCGCCTGGTTACAGGCTTCCCCAGGGCAGGATTCTGTATCCAGTCAGGCAACTGTATAGTATGGTTGCAACATTGTAAACAAAAGGAAAGTATTTCATGAGATCTCTTTTAGCAGTAATCCACTTTTTAGAAAACTATTCAAGATGCCAACTAAACAATATAATTTACAATTTGTGTGATGTTTTTGCATCCAGGGTGTTCTCTCATGAGCCACAAGGAAAGTGGCCTGGTGCATTAGGGAAGTTCAAATATGGTCTCTTGTTCTCAATCACTAGACATAATTATTTGTTTTCTAAGGAACAGATGATTCAGTTGATGTTCAACAGCAGCCTGATTTATGGGCCCCAAAGACTTCAATTCTGTGCCCACCGGTTGACTTAGTTTATACCAACAATGGATTAAGCTCTGTCCCCATCAGCAGCCTGACAGCTGTACCCACCACCCTGCAACCTGGGCTCCAGCAGTCTGAGCTCTGTGCCCAGGCAGGAGCGGCAGAATGTGCCCCCAAAGTCTGAACAGAATGTGATTGCAAGCTTCCGGAGCATTGCACTCTTGCAGCCATCCATTGCGCTTAGTTTAATAATTTAATTCAATAGCAGACTGAGTTCTGTGCCTCTGCAGCTTGAAATCTTTGCCCACCAACAAACTGAGCATTTTGGCAATCAGCGCCTTTTCATTTGTGCTTGCCAGAGGCCTACTCTCTATGTACATGAACAGCAGTCTGTGCACCAGCAACCATCAGCCAGCTTAATATCCTGATCACAGCAGCCTGAGCTCTGCAGACAAGCAGCCCCAGGAGCCTTATCTCGTGGCCCACCAGGAGAAGGACTAAGTGGCCATCAGCAGCCGGGAGCTATGGCATCCTGAGCTCTGTGCTCCAATGCATAAGGGCTTTACAGGTAACTGAACAGGCAAAATGGGGTATTCCTGCTTGATTTGTGTAAGTCACTTAACATGCTCCCAACTAGAAGGATATGCAACTCATTGCCATTTTTACAGTTTTGCAAACATTTCTCCAGTGTTATTAGTTAAGCATATGAAGCCTGTTAAGGGGGCCACATGAGCAGTCGGTGAAAAACATCCAATGCTATGAAAGTTGCAGAACTGGAAACTGGGGACGGGTTTTCTACCTGCAGTGCAGATCATTAACATAATAAAGAAGGCATATTTGTAGAAAAGAGGTTCATCTGCAAGGGAGGCCTCTTGGCACTATTGATAGATTGCTAATGTTTATTTTTATCCAACTCAGTGGCCCTCATTTTGTTAACCTGGAAAGGATGACGGGCAAATGCGACACCCTCCTGGATTTGAACCTGCAACCACGCTGTCAAACACAGATTTCTGTGAAGAATGTGTCAGTCCACTGAGCCACCACACTCATTGCCACCTTGTCCCTCTTACTCGTCACAGTTATTCTGCTTCATGAAGGTTATTACGAGGAAAACTTGGACTTGGTGTAATGAAGGCTGCTGTTAAATATTTGGGACATTCACTTCTCGTAAGTCTTCCTCATCAGAGTTTTGCTTAGAGTCAGGAATAAGACAATGAAGAACTGGAATCAAAGTGATATTGACGATAAGTAATCAGGACTATGGTGCAGTATTGCCGGAGGTTGATTCCTGTCGTCACATCTATGTGAAAATATTCGTAGCTAGGAGGCACCAACCTCAAGAGAAGGAAAATCTATAACACATGCCCAAACGAAGTCACGTTATGTAACAGAAATCTGCAGCCATCAACATGTCCTTGAATCTCCTAACTTTGGGTTCCACTCAGAAAGGTTTTGTGTAAGTGTAACTCGCAAGCACAAAAAGCTGATTCAAGGTTGAATGTCTGTTTCATTGAATATTGACTTATAGCCCGCTGCCGAAGGCTATACCGGTTGTTAAAGGCCCTGAACCCGAGCTATAGGTCCAAGCCGCAGGCGAGGGCCTATAACAAGAGCGAGGGCCTTTAACAACAGGTATAGCCTGAGGCATAAGGGTTATAAGGCTATTAGAATATTGCATGCAATAAGGGTAGAATGTTCTAAATTAAAAAGGGAGACACATCATGACAAACATTGGTATGTTGAAGCTCCGGGTTTATACCAGCATTATGAGCCCAGAACTACTCCAGTGTCTTCAATGGAGCTCTCAGCATTCCAATGTTCTAATACAAATTACTGAAATTTTTGAAGCCTAAACCACACTCAGGGTTCCAAAAAGTGTGCCATACCTTGAATGTTTGGGGACAGAAAAAGGAATTTTGCAGGGGAAGAAAAGTAAGTTTGGTAGTGGGTACTCAATAAGCTTCGAACACCCACAAACTTGCAGGGATGTGGGCATTACAGGAGAAAGTGCATTTACAGGATGTGTAAGGAAAGGAAACACCCCATATTTGAAGAGGTTGCAGTGGATAGGGCTTCTTCACAGGGGAAAACATTTCCCCTATGAAGAAGCAAAAACCTCTACCGCGCCAAGCCACATTTCTGTGTGATGTACTCATGCCGAGTGCTATTTAGTGAAAAATCTGCACGAGTACATTCTGGAAAGTTGGAGTACACCTGGAAAGGTACAGATGTTGAAGATTTCCAGCACTAAACCAGGGATTCTTTAGGAATGCTCCAAAAATCTGCTCCAATCCTTGGAGGGAAGCACTAGCAGTAAATATCCGCCATTTCAAGCAGGGGCCTTAGTTTAGAAATGTGTGACCTTTATGGAAGGTGCGAGACTTTTGATAGCTAGCTCTACATTTGTCCCCCTTATTTTATAGACTTTATTACACCTTACCTCTGTACACTTTTTTTTATTTAGCCTGTCTCAGTTTAGGAGAGCGCGGAAGCTTTACATTCCAGCTTCCTTAGAGGGTGCAGAACGGAAGTAAACCTCGCTGCTAAACGTTCTGTGTCGCACGTGCACGTGCTGTGCTTTACGTGGGTTGTGGTAACGTAGGAACCGTCTGACATCAGGAAGTAGAGCTCGCTAAATTGTCTCACGTGAATGCTGTGAGTCATACAACGGGGTCACGGTCACCCCCACACTGACTGACTCATTTCTTTCATAATACAATGAGCAGCGGTCACTACCTATGATGTACATACGGTGGCCTAAGGGAATCACGTGCCTTGAATGTTTTCTCCTAAATGCTCACCAAACAGACCGCAAGAAACACGGTACACAAATAAATCATAATATAATTTCCCAAGCCTTTCTGCACGTGCCTCCTTGTTTCCTGTTATTATTATTGTTTAGGCAAAGTTCAGCGCCACGTGCATTGCTGTTAGAGGTAGGGAACCACGTCTTGTTAAAGCATGCTCTACCATTTCTACGTCTATTACTAGTACTACTACTCTTACGACTATAACAACTACTATTATTTGTATTATTGTTAATGACAATAATCAGATTAGGCACAGTTGAGCACCTCGTTTCTTGCAGTTAAGAGGTAGGGCACTACGCCTTGTTAAAAGCATGCACCAATATTACTACTGCTGCTGCTACTATTATTATTAATACTCTTATTAATACTACTACTACTAATAATATTAATAATCGTTCTAGTAGTAGCAGTAATAATATTGTATTCTTTAACGAGACATGGTGCCCTTACAGCAAGGAACGAGGTGGTGAAGCGTGCTTAATCAGATTATTCAGATTATTTATTTTACGATTTAATCTGAAATTAATCCATTTTGAAAAATTATATGTAACTTTTATGTAATGGATTTAATTGCCATATGGTTTTATCTCTAGTTTCTTTATGGGCGCACCTCAAAGTAAGGAAAAAAAGGTGGACAATCTAATTAAGAGGGTCCTGCAGAAGTCACATGGTTCCATAAGCGGCAACACTGAAGAGAGACGTATAAGACCTCTTGAACACTGGTTTACTTCCCTACCTTTAAAACTGCCTAAACCACAGAAGGACTTCCCAAGAGAATCTTCTAGCTGATTTTCCCTCTTCCTTTCATCCACATCTATTATTATATAGTGCTGTGGCTTAAGCACTTTCCGTCTTGCAGCTCCCCTTCTTAACCCGCCGATCCCTAATTATCTCACTCATTGTTGTTTGCACAAAAACAAATGCCAGTAAGGCATCACCCACCCTCAATAACTCCAAATTGCCAGCCTGAAACAGACTACTCAATATTGAATTCTCTGTGAGAAATCTAGAGACGAATGTCACACACAGGGTGAGGAATACACCCTAGAAGGGGTTTAAAAGACTCAGGGCTTATTTAAAGTTTGGCGTACAATTACTCCTTCACAAATGTGACAGATATCTCATCCATCTCTTTACAAGTGCCATAGAATATAATGCATTTGGAATAAGGCAGATGGGATACCCGTCAGATCTGTGATGAAGTAACACATTTGCAAAACTCTAAAAACAGGCCCTCCTTACCTTCTAGGCCTGATCCTGAGATGCAGGAGGGGAGACTGTTCGACAGAAATCTCCTCTTGCGATTCAATCACTTTTACCATCTCTCAAAGAGCATGTAGGACCCCTGGAAAACCTTTCTTCTTAGTTAATTTGAAAGCCATAGCTCTATGCCCTAGTCAGTTAAGGAAGTCTGAAACTGCTACACATCACCTAGAAAATTCTGACCTTGCAGTGAATACATTAACAAATGTGAAATAAAGCGAAGCTGTCAGAGATCATATTCAAAACGCCATCAGGTGTGTTTTTCTAAGACCGGGTTGGAGCAGGGCATACGCAACTGGGAAAAGCCCAGCAAGTTTACCACTATGTTATTCCACCCCACATGCATTATAACCTCCACCACAGTGGACTTCTGTACTGTTTTATTTGCAGATCCACGAATTATCCTTGATCTCAAAGAAGTCATAATAAATCTCATGGATAAAACCTTACACTAGTTGAGGTCCAAGACAGGATAACATTTTGCAAGCTCCACAGATATTCTAATGGCCAAAAGAACTATCTTGGTTGGCAATCATTCAAAACATATGAAGAGTGATTGTGTTGTCATTTCTCTTAGGGAATCTACAGAGATACCTCACAATTAATCACATTATGGTTGTTTGCAAATAGTGATAGTATTTCAGTTCTCCCCCTTTTTTTTTAAAGTCCAACTGGCCTACCTTTAGTCTGCCACATTCAGGACAAGTTACAAGCTATAGGGCAAGGCCCCTCTTTTACTAGACTGGCTGAAAGAAAAGACTGAGGTGAGAACCTAAAAGTCTTTGCACAACTTTCAGAACCTGGTAGCCATCTGTCCATTTATTGTACTAATTAGTTCTCTCCCCTGAATTTCTCTCCCCCTGGCTGCTTTGTTTATCCTTATGCCTATACTCCGCTTAATCTCCCTCCCTGTTACCCCTTTACATTACCCCCTTACCCTTCTACTTTACATTACCCCCTTACCCTTCTACACGCCTTGAACCAACGGATGTAACCTGTAACTGATGTACCTTCTGTAACAATGTGTAACTTGTAACCTATGTAACTTTCCTCATGTAAAGCGCTCTGATACCTCCGGGTCTAGCCAGCGCTATATAAAACTCAAGTAAATAAATTAAAAAAAAAAAATAGTTGACACCATTAAACTTTCCTGAATGAAAATGTCTTACTGCTTACCATTGGCCACAATCCTCCTTCGTTTTGCACTAGCCCCCGCTGTGAACCTCACCTCAAAATGAAGTCTGTCTATGCCCCAAGATGTGAAGAAGCTAAACTGACTGTATTACCTTGGAATATGGAAAATAATTGGATACTTATTGAGAACTGTTTGTGAAACGGCACGACATAATCATGCCGTAGGAGTCATGTCTGGTACTCCCTGACCACACAGAGGGCTCACAGGCATTCTGTGTGGATGACACAACCTCCAAATTGGGTAAACAAGGTAGAAGTTCTGAATGCTTACTAATTTCAATTAGGCTTGAGCTTGCTTAAAATGTCACATAAATGGCCACTAATTAACCTTTTTGCAAGGGGTTAACTATTATCTTAAACTCAAATATTTCCTTTGTTTTAGATTATTTACAATAATTGCTTTGACATTAATGAGATGTTTCCCTGAAGCAATGACATAACTATTATTATAGGAGGAGATTTTAATGTAAAAGTAAGGAATGGCCCAAAGTTGAATTTGTTTGCTCGCTCTGAGGATGCTGCATGCTTTATACCAGAATAACAGGCCCTTGATGATTGAAGTCAGAAGGCAGCTGCTATAGGAAATCATGGCCAATCATGGTCTACGAAATTTAAATGAAGTACAAGTGTTATTTTGCCCTTTGACATGAAGGAATGGTTCCATGTTTGGGAAGATTCCAAGATTTTTACACACATCATTAACATGACGGTCACTTTAAGAATGAAAAGTGACCATAGCCCTCCAGTTTAAGTCTTTCAATGGATCATTGTTTAAAGCCTTTGCAACCTAAGAAGAGAGCGCAGCTTATATTGTTTCCCACTAATGAGAAGGCTAAAATGAGAATTTATCGATCCACAACCAGTATTCCATACAATCATGTATTCTGCACTGAGATAATGATCTATCTCCCCAAACCAGCTGACACAGGTATGATAGTGCTACCTTTTTAGGCCTTAAATGTGCAGATTTCTTCTGCTTTTCAGATTCCTAGGAGAGGAGAGGACATTCTACTGCAAAAAGAATGGTTGAATAGTAGTTATAGACGTCTTTAAACCTGTTAAAAAAGTCTTGTTGATGTTGAAAGATCCACATTACACAAGACTTGAGATTGCCTCTGAACGTGCTAATTGTGTGTTTAGGTTACGCTCAGCCTCTTCTCCTATTTGCAGGGGCGTTGCCCCCCTATCAGCCTCAAACGTTAAAAATAAAACGATAAGATAAGAAAGTGTTTATTATCGCTTTATTTTTCTTACAATAGCCGAGGCTTGAAGTGCATGATAAGTGCATGATAACAATCACTTTAGTTGAAAGTCTTTAGTATTCACCCTTGTTGGTGCAACCAGTGCTGTGTATCTCTATACATGTTTCCGGATATTTGTCCTTCTTCAGTAGAGTGTAACAGCTTAAATTTGGAGGTACTAGCAATGCTGCCTCTGGGAGTAATACAGAAACCTTAGAAGACTGTGAGCAGCACTGCCAGCACACCCAAATTTAACTTGTTCCTCTCTACTAAAATACAACAAGAAAAGAGGGTAGAGGCTGTTCGAGACCGCACCTAACAAATGAAAAAGTGTCTTAAAGTTTCTTATAGTGCAAAGAACCAAAGAGTACTCCCTCTGTACTCCTTAACTAGGAAAGAATCCTATAACAACTTTAAACACAAAAAGGTTCAGCACTATTCAACAAATTTATAACAGTTCAGTATCAATGATTTAAAAAAGCAATGAGCACACAGAAAGATGTCCAGATCACCGATGTGCATATCTTAATAGGATTTTCTCTTTATTTCATAATTTCTTAAAAACAGAAGATCATAGCCATAGCCGACGCGTTTCATCTCTAAAAGAGACTTCTTCAGGGCTATTGAAAAAACATACAAGTGCAATTATTAAAAAAAGTGAGTGCTTTACATACAGACAATTAAAACACATACATAGCAATTTTTTAAAAAAACTAATATTTACAACAATTACCAAAGAACTTGTGACCTTATAATAATAAGGGATACATCCCTTAAAAATGTATGATGGCATATATACAATAAGCTTAAACAGGGACAATTTATTAAAAAAATGCTACAATTCAATTTACACTATAGTAAAGAGCTCACAAAACAATCCAGAAGATACAATAATGAATAAATAAACAATGATTGTTAATGTCGTACCTTCACAAAGTAGCAAAAAGTGGATGTTCACTCTGACATTTGTACAATTCAACCGGAAGACTTCTTATGTAGTAAACATTATCTAAGATAATAGACATTTAAATAATAAGATAGTGTCTATTTCTGTATCACATACAACGAAACAAATAAGAGATCAAATAGAAACGAGAGCAGATACACGAGAAACCATTGCAAAGTGTAATAAAACTTTATGCAATAAATCAGCGATTGTATCATCACCAACAAAGTTGTGTTTCTTATTTACACATAAGAGCTATCCAAAGTAAAAGCGAATGATCTCAACACACCAGAAACATTCAATACACTATTAACCATACCTAATAAGTATCCATAGCAGTTCATTTAATGTGAGAGAGAATAGTATAACCACACATATTTTAAAGAGAATGATATGGGAGTGTCCTATATATAGATATTAATACCTCCAAGTATTGTTTATAGAGTGACACCAATTTGTGCTATACAAATGCACTAAGTACCCAATTGTGTGCCTAGCACTAATGTTTAAAGGATAACAGTTATGGCACAGTTATGACACAAAGAGTAGTCCCTTTAAAATTAACAGAACTTTATAAAGACATTAGCGAACCAAATGCAAAGAAACAATTGTACCACTTTTGCCATTTATAGCAATAAAACATTGTTTCCAAATCAATTCTCGATCACTAAACACACCGCCTCATGTATCAGAGTGATTATTACGAATGAAACATGAGACTTATAATTGCGAACAGCTTTAAATGTTCGATATCAAGTCGTACACCAAACAACATAATGTATTGGAGTGCACGAACAGCGGCCATCTTAACCACCCCATCTCTCGCGCTGTGTAATATGATATATCAGTATTATCAAAAATGTGGACTGACCAATACATGCCTCAACTCACAAACAATTCAATCTATACGAAAATATCGTTTTTTTAAGAAAACAAAGAGCGAGCATATATTAAAACCCACTCGTTTATAAAAGACTGACACATCAAAACGAATATCTAGAGGATATATAACACAGTGAAACAGCCCAAAGAGACTCACCAGTAAGGCATGGTAACCCGTAGCTCAAGTGTAACAGGTTTCTTAATACGAAACCGAACAACCGGAAGCGGGCATTTTTAAAGCCCCCGCCCGGAAATATACAACACCTGGTTTCAATTAGCAAACAGCGACGTCTGCAACCGCCGCAAATGGACTGGTAAAGATGGCGGCCATCTTAAAATAGTAAAATAGCAGACCGATGCACTTGTCCTAACATACTGATCCATGGGGTGCTAGTCGACAAAAATAAAAGGGCCAAAGAAATTAAATAAATTATAATGCCATTTTTAATTTCAATCAAGATGCACCAATGTCGAAATTATAAATACGACACTTTTTTAGTGCGCTAAGTGTCTGAAAAAATTAAATTATTAATCCATACACCTACCACACAGGTAGAGAAGTCATACCCAACAGACTACATGTACCCCCATTACATTTAAAAGCTCTATAGTTAATTGTATGTAGAGATCTAAACCGATGCAAAAGACTGTCGGCCATTATTAAAAGGTGATAAGTGTAAACGAGACAAGCTCTGTGTAGTAGTCCTGCTAGTTCATTAAACATAATGTAATCCTAACAGGATGAACATTTACATGAAATAACCCATTGCAGTTAGATTTAGAAGTCAAATAATAAATCAAAGGACACATGACAATATAAAGAGAAAAAAAATGTAAAATATACTCAAATTCTACATTATATCACCAAAGACATATAAGTACAGTATTTTTTTCTAACCATTACGTGTGCAACATATGCTCAGATATCTTAATCAAAATCCACGTATTTTTCACATTTGAATCTTAATTAATACATAGTATCTACACCGCCCCAGTTATATATAAGGGGCTCCTGATTTAAACATGGCAAATAATACTCAATCATCATGACAAAATGTTAACAAAAGTTATATTCAATGTGCAGCATATAATCCATGTGAAAAAATTGTGTCCTATATTTAAAATAAACACAACATGTTTCAAACACATACCCAGATGGTAAAATGATACATTTTAGACAAGAATAGCATGTACAGTCAAAAGCAAGCAACTAATTCTTAAGTGGGCAATCTGTCTTGCTGTATAATTGCCCATTAACAACATGAGCCAATGACAACAACATGTTTCCATTTCTAGTCAGTTTAGCAAGCATTCTAAGGTCTCACAGAAAATAATGTAGCTCATCATTGGTATTAAGTCCAAACTTGTTAGTCCTGAGCCGACAAATCCAAGATGCCTCTCGCTGTCTGAGAGTCAACTCCCTATCACCTCCTCTCTCTGGCATCTTAACATGATCAATACCACAAAAGGTGATATTCTTATCATTTGGATGATCATGGTGTATGTGCATAGCAACTGGATACTTAACATCACAGTTTCTTATGGCTCTCACATGCTCTTGAATTCGCAATTTAAGACTACGAATGCTACTGCCAATGTACATCTTTTTACAAGCACATATGATCATATAAACAGTAAATGTTGTATTGCAGTTAATAAAGCAATTTATAAAAAGTTCCCTCAATTGACTGCTACCTGAACTTTTTGTATTTGCTTAAACCAAGTTTACATATGCAACAATTTCCACATGTATAAAAACCCAAAGGTCTTTCTGGTAGCCATGTCCTATTTGAAGTTTGAGTACTAGTAACATAACTAGGACTTAATATGTCTTTTAATGTCCTGCTCTTCCTGTAAACAACTCTGGGTTTGTTAGATGTTATATTAGCAGAAAAGCCTTCATTCTCAAGCAAATGCCAGTTTTTTCTCAAAATATTGTAGATGTGATTACTAAAGACATTAGGCTCTGTAATAAATAACACCTCTGAATCATATTTTTTAGTATGCCGATTTCTTCTGACATTAGACATTAGTGTCTCATTCCTATCAAGAGACAGAACTCTTTTCTCTGCAGTATCTAGGCATGTTTTATCATAGCCCCTTTTGGAGAAATTAGTTTTAATTTGATCGATGTTCCTAGTAAAATCTTTATCCATACTGCAATTGCGTCTCGCGCGAACCATTTCACCATAAGGTATGGCTTTAATGATGGACTGAGGGTGGGCACTAGTAGCGTGCAGATAACTATTACACGACGTCTTTTTCTTATACATATTGCTATGTATACTAGTCCCATTTATAAATAGTCTTAAATCAAGAAACTCAATGCTGGTCTCAGAGTATTGAATAGTCAGTTTAACATTATGATTGTTCTTATTTAAATAAGCATGATACATGTCCAAACTTTCAACCGTACCATGCCATATCATAATAATGTCGTCAATGTAGCGACCGTAAAAAATTACGTTGTCGCTCCACATGTGGGCCCCTGGGCCCCAGACATGCTCCACCTCAAACAGCCCCATAAAGAGGTTAGCATAAGATGAAGCAAATCTGGAGCCCATGGCCGTGCCCTGTCTTTGCAAAAACCAGATGTTATTATGCAAAAATGAATTTTGTGTCAAGATCAACTCTGCCATATCTTTTTTTTTTTTTTTTTTTTTTTTTTATTGAGAAAAAGAAAAAGGGCATTGTTAAACACAGCAGAGTGCCTACAACCCTGGGGCCGGCCGCCAATTTCTTTAATACTCAGTTTACGTCAGCACTACCCACATCCCGGAGGCCGGGCATCGTCGTGCTCAGGTGTTATTATTCCAGGCCGTTTACCAGGTGCAGTCACCGCACTGCCTTGGGATTAGTAAAAGCTCCATGAGTATATACTTGTATATATGCAGAAACAAATTGTCTGTTTCCCCTTTCCTCTTTTTCTCTTTTTAGTTTTCCCCCAACAAACAAACCAACGGAAGTCAGTGCAGTCGCTCTCAGTTAGGACCTCGACTCTTGCACACGCCCATTGCCACATGGCCCTGCTGTGGTCGCCCACTCGCCCCAACTCTTCCCCGTCATCGTCGTGTCCCTTCGCTGTCCCCACATATTAGTCTAGTCTCTTCTGACCACCTGATCCCTGCAGTGTTCCCAATCCGCGGGGTCCGTCCAGAGCACCCACTTAGTTAGAGTCTCTATGTCGCCAGAGCGTTAGTACCTTCCTCTGCCCCGGACTCTGCCGAGGGACCTCCACCCTTTCCCTTCATGTATGTGGTGTAGAGTCCCCAGAAATTTTTCGGTCTGCTCCGCGGAGGGAGCAGTTCGCTAAAGGTTTCCGATTGAGTGCTGCAATAAAGAACATCCCGTGACCATTGCGATACTGTAGGCAAGGGACCCCGCAGCCAACACATTGCCACTCTACGCTTCGCCAACAACAGACCCAGATCCACCAGCCTACGAGCTGCCTTCGGCAATAGTTTAGTGTATCCCAGCAGTGCAATCACCGGTTCCGGAGGAATCTCCAACTCTACTACCATGCTTATTTCTCGAAATATTTTTTCCCAGTATTGGAAAACCCCTGGGCAGCCCCATGCTAAGTGTACAAAGTCCGCCCTCTGGGAGTGGCATCTCTCGCATGTAGCGTCCTCCCTTAGGCCGTACCTATGCATTCTCTCTGGCGTGTAGTACACCCTGTTGATGAATTTAAAATGTATCAGTCTGTGCTTGCCATGCAGTGACACACGCTTTATGTTAGCGCAGCAGTATAACCACATATCATCACTAATAACCATGTCCAGGTCGGACTGCCAGGCCAATCTGGCCTTGGTGTAGTGGTGGGCCCTCTGGGACATTACCAGTTTATATATGTTGGTTACTAGCTTGCGGGAGACTTAGTTTTAATGAGGTACGAAAGCTCTCGTACCTCGGGGGTTCAGCCATGTCCTCCCCTAGCTGTTTACACAATGCCGTATGCACCCTATGGAACTGGAAACGTTGCAGCTGAGTGGTTGCTTCTATCGTGGTCGTAACCTCTTCCCATGTTTTGGCAACGCCATCCGAAAACAGGTCTCCCACTTTGCTAATGCCCAGTGCTCGAAGCGCCCTGATGACACCTTTGTCGCGACAGGGGGTCAACCAGACCGCCCATTCCACCAGCATTTCCGGTGAGTATAACAGCGCCCCGCCTGCTGTTGTAGTAAACAATGCCATGCATGCCGAGTTGCGTTTAGAGAGTCGAGGATCCCAGTTCTACGGTCCGCAGTCTCGAAAATGACGGCTGGGAGGGGCTTAGAGTCCGCGAACAACCTCTCAAGTCTGAGATAAGGGATATTGTCAGCGCCATGTATCCAGCTATGCGCCTGTGCACCCTGCGCTGCCCTGTAGTATAACTCTAGGTCCGGTGCGCCCAGTCCCCCCATGTGATATGGCAATGTGAGAACCCGCCACTTGACCCGTGCCTGCTTGCCCGCCCATGCCAACCTCGTCAGTGACTTATTGAGCCTGGCAAAAAAGAGCGCGGCAACACTATCGGCACGTTTGCAAACAAGAATAGGAATCTGGGCAGTACTACCATCTTCATTATCGATACTCTCCCAATTAGGGATAGTGGTAGCCCAATCCAGGTTTCGACATCATCTTCTAGTTTATCTACCGCCGTTCCGTAGTTCTCGCGGAAAACTATTTCTGAGTCCGTGTGCAGTCTGATGCCGAGATACCGGACCGCTTCGTCTGACCACAAAGTGGGTACTCCATTTCAAATGGAGAAGTGGACGAGGTGAGCGGGAAAGCAATAGATTTAGACCAATTGACCTGCAACCCGGAGAGAGCTCCGAAGTGTACCACCTCTCGCAGGACCGGGGAGAGATTGGTTTCAGGATCCCTTACATAAAGCAGGGTGTCGTCCGCATACGTTGATACCACGATCTCGTAGGTGGGGAAACGGACACCTCTGTGGCTGTGGTATTCCCTAAGGGCACATGCCAGGGGTTCCGCAATTAATGCATACAGCGTCGGTGACAGAGGGCAACCTTGGCGGGTTCCCCTAGCTATAGGGATGGCGGCTGTAACCAGGTCCCCCAAGCGAATACGCGCCGTGGGGGCATTATATAACACCCCAATCATTTGCAAGAAAACCGGGCCTAGTCCCATTCTCGTCAACACGAGCCGCATAAAGGGCCACTCCACCGAGTCAAAAGCCTTCTCCATGTCCAAGAAGACAGCAATAGCCTTCGTATCCTGCCGGACATGTTGTATTGCGCCGAAGACCGTGCGGATGTTATAAGTGAGATTTCTGTCCGGTACAAATCCAGCCTGCTCCGGGGCTACCAATTCCGAAGTCAGAAGGGCCAGTCTGTTGGCCAAGATCTTCGCAAATAACTTAGTGTCCACGTTTAGCAAGGAGAGCGGTCTGTAGGACCCGCAATCCTCCAGGGGCTTACCCGGTTTGGGAATGGCTACCAATATGGCTTCCCTCATTGTCTGGGTCATCTGTCCAGCTACGCACATGTCGTCAAATAATTCTGCTATGTGTGGCAGGAGAAGATCTATGAAGGTCTTATAAAAGTTCACAGTGAGTCCGTCTGTCCCCGGGGCGCTATTTGTCCTCATTCCCGACAGGGCTTCGATTATCTCGTCTTTTTCTATAGGAAGAGATAAGAACTCGCGGTGCGTGTTTGATAAGAAGGGTAACTGAATGTGCTCGAGGTAATCTGTTATTCCTCCGTCCATGTCCGACAAGCGAGAGGCGTAAAGGTCCGAGTAGTACTGCTTAAATCTGTTAGCTATATCTTCTTCCTCTGTTAGTAGACCTCCCTCCTCCGATCGTATCCCACTAATGGCGGTCTTACCCCTTCTTGCTTTTAGCATATTGGCCAGCACAGATCCCGGCCTATCCCCTCCCCGTACGTGCGAGCTGTAGCGTATTTCCCCAAATGCTGCACCTCGCTGTCCGCTGCCTCATGATACTCCTCTAGTAGTGCCTTCATGGCGTCGCTGGAGTTCTCGTCCATACCCGACTGCTGATTAGCCTCCATCTCCCCCAATTTGTGCTCCAGAGTCGACAGCCGCTGTCGGATATCTCGAAGCACCGCAGAGTGTTTGGACATGGCTTCCCCCTGATATACACTTTAAAAGCTTCCCATATCATCTGGAAGCTGTCTACAGACCCTATGTTGGTAGCGAAGAATGTTTCTATCGCTTCTGCCATAGCCTCCTTAAAGAGGGGGTCCAGTAATGAATAAGGCGGGAAGCGCCATGTAAATGGCGGAATTGTTTTCTTAGGAGTGGACACCACTAACAATATGGGCGAATGATCCGAGAGTGTGCGCGGCAACACCTGGCAAGAGCGAATCTGGGACCGTAGTGGCGCCGACACCAGCCAATAATCAATGCGCGTATGTAGGTTGTGATAAGCAGAGTAATGTGTGAAACCGCCGACCGATGGGTGAAATTCCCTCCACGCGTCAATAAGGTCCATTCTGATCATGGCTCTCTCTACTGCCCTAGCTGCGGCCGCCGGACTCCTGACCTGTCCTCCTGACCTATCCAAGCACGGGTTCCGCACCAAGTTGAAGTCCCCACCCCAGAGTATGTGTGTCACCCCGCACTCACTCACTGTGTTTGCCAATGTGGCGAAGAACTCCGGACAGTCGTAATTCGGGCCATATACATTAACAAGAAGCAGATCTAATCCCCTACCCTGGCATCTAGAGAGCACAAACCTCCCCCGAGTCCGCCTTCAGCAGCCTCAGCTTGTAGTCAGATCTAGGGTTAACCCATGTCAGCACTCCCTGGCGTGCGTCGTGAAGCCCGCAGCATTGATGTTTCCTACTAATCCCCTAAAGCGCAGCATAGGGCTCTGTAGCGGAAGATGCGTCTCCTGTAGGAGAGCAACGTCTATTTTGTGCCTAGTGAAATAGTTCAGCACTTTGCGGAGTTTGCGGTGGTCGTTGAGGCCCCTCACGTTCCATGACATTGCTCTAATGGCATCTATAGGTCTGTGGCCTGTGTCCTCCCTAGTCGTGACCATCATGTCTGTCGAGCGTCGTATAGCGTCCTGAGTCCTGAGGTCCGTGCACATATAGCTTCCAGCAAAACATCGTGTCTGCTCTATCTGACTTCCTTAACGAAAACAACACCCCTTCCCTTCCTCCCCCCCCCACCCACAGCTGACCTCCCACAACTCGGTCGCGCAGCATCCCTAACGGGGACTCCCCACACCTCCCCCCTCCCACAACTCTGCCATATCTAGCAGCATATCAGTATGTTCCAAGTATTGTGCACCCCGCTTGAAGAGAAAATGTTTAAGAGCTCTCATCCCTTCTTGGATTTGAATACAAGTATATAGACTTTCAACGTCCATGGACACAAAAAGTAAATTATCCTGATCTAAATCTAAATATTGGGCAATATGTTCCGTAGGCCCACCATTCCCAGAGATTATAGGCCTCCCAGGTGGAAAGGCGCCTCCTTTATGGATCTTTGGTAAAATATAAATACAAGGTGATCTGGAATGGTGGGCCTGCAGGAATTTATACTCATGGTTTGACAGCAAACAAGATTCATGCCAATCCCATAATTTAGAATTGATTTTATTTTCTATCTGAACAGTGGGATTGGTCATTAATTTCTCATAGCATTGAGCATCGTTTAACTGTCTGTCAATCTCTTTTAAATAATCATTCGAATTCATAAGGACGATGTTACCGCCTTTGTCGGCCTCTCTAATAACCAGACTTGCATCATCTTTCAATAACTGTAGGAGTCTGTATTCATCTACACTAAGATTGTTATTGTGTATACAACCCTTCCTCTTATGATGCAAGTCCTCCAGATTATGAAGGTCAATTGTGACCTTGTTATAGAAGGCATCTATAGCTGACTCATGTATTTGTGGGGGCATAAACTTCAAAGTTTATGCCCCCACAAATGGTGGGCCTACGGAACATATTGCCCAATATTTAGATTATTTTCTTCAACCTATTGTGAAAAATTTACCATCGTATCTGAGGGATAGCTCTGATCTTCTATGTAAATTAGAAGATTTCAAATGGGATCAGGATAATTTACTTTTTGTGTCCATGGACGTTGAAAGTCTATATACTTGTATTCAAATCCAAGAAGGGATGAGAGCTCTTAAACATTTTCTCTTCAAGCGGGGTGCACAATACTTGGAACATACTGATATGCTGCTAGATATGGCAGAGTTGATCTTGACACAAAATGCATTTTTGCATAATAACATCTGGTTTTTGCAAAGACAGGGCACGGCCATGGGCTCCAGATTTGCTCCATCTTATGCTAACCTCTTTATGGGGCTGTTTGAGGTGGAGCATGTCTGGGGCCCAGGAGCCCACATGTGGAGCGACAACGTAATTTTTACGGTCGCTACATTGACGACATTATTATGATATGGCATGGTACGGTTGAAAGTTTGGACATGTATCATGCTTATTTAAATAAGAACAATCATAATGTTAAACTGACTATTCAATACTCTGAGACCAGCATTGAGTTTCTTGATTTAAGACTATTTATAAATGGGACTAGTATACATAGCGATATGTATAAGAAAAAGACGTCGTGTAATAGTTATCTGCACGCTACTAGTGCCCACCCTCAGTCCATCATTAAAGCCATACCTTATGGTGAAATGGTTCGCGCGAGACGCAATTGCAGTATGGATAAAGATTTTACTAGGAACATCGATCAAATTAAAACTAATTTCTCCAAAAGGGGCTATGATAAAACATGCCTAGATACTGCAGAGCAAAGAGTTCTGTCTCTTGATAGGAATGAGACACTAATGTCTAATGTCAGAAGAAATCGGCATACTAAAAATATGATTCAGAGGTGTTATTTATTACAGAGCATAATGTCTTTAGTAATCACATCTACAATATTTTGAGAAAAAACTGGCATTTGCTTGAGAATGAAGGCCTTTCTGCTAATATAACATCTAACAAACCCAGAGTTGTTTACAGGAAGAGCAGGACATTAAAAGACATATTAAGTCCTAGTTATGTTACTAGTACTCAAACTTCAAATAGGACATGGCTACCAGAAAGACCTTTGGGTTTTTATACATGTGGAAATTGTTGCAAATGTAAACTTGGTTTAAGCAAATACAAAAAGTTCAGTAGCAGTCAATCGAGGGAATTTTTTATAAATTGCTTTATTAACTGCAATACAACATTTACTGTTTATATGATCATATGTGCTTGTAAAAAGATGTACATTGGCAGTAGCATTCGTAGTCTTAAATTGCGAATTCAAGAGCATGTGAGAGCCATAAGAAACTGTGATGTTAAGTATCCAGTTGCTATGCACATACACCATGATCATCCAAATGATAAGAATATCACCTTTTGTGGTATTGATCATGTTAAGATGCCAGAGAGAGGAGGTGATAGGGAGTTGACTCTCAGACAGCGAGAGGCATCTTGGATTTGTCGGCTCAGGACTAACAAGTTTGGACTTAATACCAATGATGAGCTACATTATTTTCTGTGAGACCTTAGAATGCTTGCTAAACTGACTAGAAATGGAAACATGTTGTTGTCATTGGCTCATGTTGTTAATGGGCAATTATACAGCAAGACAGATTGCCCACTTAAGAATTAGTTGCTTGCTTTTGACTGTACATGCTATTCTTGTCTAAAATTTATCATTTTACCATCTGGGTATGTGTTTGAAACATGTTGTGTTTATTTTAAATATAGGACACAATTTTTTCACATGGATTATATGCTGCACATTGAATATAACTTTTGTTAACATTTTGTCATGATGATTGAGTATTATTTGCCATGTTTAAATCAGGAGCCCCTTATATATAACTGGGGCGGTGTAGATACTATGTATTAATTAAGATTCAAATGTGAAAAATACGTGGATTTTGATTAAGATATCTGAGCATATGTTGCACACGTAATGGTTAGAAAAAATACTGTACTTATATGTCTTTGGTGATATAATGTAGAATTTGAGTATATTTTACATTTTTTCTCTTTATATTGTCATGTGTCCTTTGATTTATTATTTGACTTCTAAATCTAACTGCAATGGGTTATTTCATGTAAATGTTCATCCTGTTAGGATTACATTATGTTTAATGAACTAGCAGGACTACTACACAGAGCTTGTCTCGTTTACACTTATCACCTTTTAATAATGGCCGACAGTCTTTTGCATCGGTTTAGATCTCTACATACAATTAACTATAGAGCTTTTAAATGTAATGGGGGTACATGTAGTCTGTTGGGTATGACTTCTCTACCTGTGTGGTAGGTGTATGGATTAATAATTTAATTTTTTCAGACACTTAGCGCACTAAAAAGTGTCGTATTTATAATTTCGACATTGGTGCATCTTGATTGAAATTAAAAATGGCATTATAATTTATTTAATTTCTTTGGCCCTTTTATTTTTGTCGACTAGCACCCCATGGATCAGTATGTTAGGACAAGTGCATCGGTCTGCTATTTTACTATTTTAAGATGGCCGCCATCTTTACCAGTCCATTTGCGGCGGTTGCAGACGTCGCTGTTTGCTAATTGAAACCAGGTGTTGTATATTTCCGGGCGGGGGCTTTAAAAATGCCCGCTTCCGGTTGTTCGGTTTCGTATTAAGAAACCTGTTACACTTGAGCTACGGGTTACCATGCCTTACTGGTGAGTCTCTTTGGGCTGTTTCACTGTGTTATATATCCTCTAGATATTCGTTTTGATGTGTCAGTCTTTTATAAACGAGTGGGTTTTAATATATGCTCGCTCTTTGTTTTCTTAAAAAAACGATATTTTCGTATAGATTGAATTGTTTGTGAGTTGAGGCATGTATTGGTCAGTCCACATTTTTGATAATACTGATATATCATATTACACAGCGCGAGAGATGGGGTGGTTAAGATGGCCGCTGTTCGTGCACTCCAATACATTATGTTGTTTGGTGTACGACTTGATATCGAACATTTAAAGCTGTTCGCAATTATAAGTCTCATGTTTCATTCGTAATAATCACTCTGATACATGAGGCGGTGTGTTTAGTGATCGAGAATTGATTTGGAAACAATGTTTTATTGCTATAAATGGCAAAAGTGGTACAATTGTTTCTTTGCAATTGGTTCGCTAATGTCTTTATAAAGTTCTGTTAATTTTAAAGGGACTACTCTTTGTGTCATCACTGTGCCATAACTGTTATCCTTTAAACATTAGTGCTAGGCACACAATTGGGTACTTAGTGCATTTGTATAGCACAAATTGGTGTCACTCTATAAACAATACTTGGAGGTATTAATATCTATATATAGGACACTCCCATATCATTCTCTTTAAAATATGTGTGGTTATACTATTCTCTCTCGCATTAAATGAACTGCTATGGATACTTATTAGGTATGGTTAATAGTGTATTGAATGTTTCTGAGATCATTCGCTTTTACTTTGGATAGCTCTTATGTGTAAATAAGAAACACAACTTTGTTGGTGATGATACAATCGCTGATTTATTGCATAAAGTTTTATATCACTTTGCAATGGTTTCTCGTGTATCTGCTCTCGTTTCTATTTGATCTCTTATTTGTTTTGTTGTATGTGATACAGAAATAGACACTATCTTATTATTTAAATGTCTATTATCTTAGATAATGTTTACTACATAAGAAGTCTTCCGGTTGAATTGTACAAATGTCAGAGTGAACATCCACTTTTTGCTACTTTGTGAAGGTACGACATTAACAATCATTGTTTATTTATTCATTATTGTATCTTCTGGATTGTTTTGTGAGCTCTTTACTACAGTGTAAATTGAATTGTAGCATTTCTTTTATAAATTGTCCCTGTTTAAGCTTATTGTATATATGCCATCATACATTTTTAAGGGATGTATCCCTTATTATTATAAGGTCACAAGTTCTTTGGTAATTGTTGTAAATATTAGTTTCTTTTTAAAAATTGCTATGTATGTGTTTTAATTGTCTGTATGTAAAGCACTCACTTTTTTTAATAATTGCACTTGTATGTTTTTTCAATAGCCCTGAAGAAGTCTCTTTTAGAGACGAAACGCGTCGTCTATGGCTATGATCTTTTGTTCCTCTCTACTGAAGAGGGATAAGTATCCTGAAGCACATGTCCAGAGATACACAGCACTGGCTCTAGCAACAAAGGTGAACACTAAAGAATTTCAACTAAAGTTAGTGTTATCATTCACTGCATTTACCAGAATGCATCTGGGCAGATCCACATCACAGAAACCTTGAGATTTCTCCTGGTGTGCCAGGCAGTTTGCTCCCTCCCCCTTTTGTAATTGGCTCCTATTTGAATTGTTGAGCTGGCAAGCTCTGAGATGCAACTGTGCTGTGGGAGTGGTACAGAAGCCCGAAAAGACTGTGAGAAGCACTGCCTGCACCGTCAAATTGAACCTGTTACTCTCTACTGAAGAAAGACAAATATCCTGAAATATATAGCTAGAAATACACATCTCTGGCTGTACCAACAATGGTGAATACTAAAGACTTTCAACGAAATGAGTGTTATAATGCACTGCATTTTCCAGAATGCATCTGGGCAAATTCTGTGCTGGTATGCCAGGCAGTGTGCTCCCTCCTCCTTTTATAATTCAGCATTATGTCGGCTTGTGCTTCTTAATCGCACAGCATTACATATTATTACACATTAATTCTACCCTGAAGCAGTGCCAAATTCCTACTTTATCAGTAGGCCAGGGCTCATTGCGCCATTTTGCAGTACTTTTTTTTTTTTTACCATTTTGCAATACTTTTGGACCAATGGGCACCCAGGCTTTCCACAAATTCCCTGACTAAATGACAACCCAAACTTTCTATGACATTTGTACACCTAAATTCTGACAGCTAATTGCATTATTTCTCATCATCTCAGGCCTACCTCAGGTTCCCATATTTTCTCTTGCCTTGTGTGACTTAATTCAGCGTTGCCCATACTGATAGGTCATGCCTTGCAGACTGCAGTATCTGCAGACCAATATTATATTCCACAACCTTTTCAAATTTTATCAATGGCTCAAAGGTCCCTGAAAATCAGCCTGCATTATCACTGATTCCATGGTTACTTCAGCTTCACAGACTGAGAGAGAAGCTATGGGCTATGAGTCGAGGGTGCCTCCCTTCCATCTCCTAGAAAGCAAGCCAAGCCAGAGGAGTACATTTCTCATTGCCTATCTGCTCAGGGTGTGACATCACTGAATTTCCCAGCATCCATCTGAGAAGGAAGTGAGATCACTGGATTTCCCATAATCCATCTGCACAGGAAGTGACATCACTGGTTTCCTGCCCAGTGGTATCCTGCCCTATCAGTCCTCCCAGGACCTTTTTAATGGTGGCTGCAGCTCAGGCGCGCAGCAGACGTGTGCACCAGATGCGCCACTTGTGAGTCTGCACCTGTCCATGCCCAGTTCCAGGAATCATGGTTCTCCTCCTACCCGCACCTCCATGTTCTTAAGTCTGGCTGCTACTCGATGCACTGCTGCCACATTGCACCACAGAACACAAAGGAGTGTTCACATGTGGCTCCTGCAAGTTCTCATGCACTCTCCCACACCCTACATCCATCACTCTCGCACCAACAGCACCCAGCACCTCTCTCAATCACACTCACACAAACCAGTCACCCGCTCCCGCTCACACAGACCAAACAACAAGCCACACACATGCATTCTACACAACACACTCTTGCTCACCAAACACGCCACTGAGACATTGGACCTACAGCACATCCATGCTCCGGACCTACTCTTTCTCACAGAAACATGGCTAAACCCAACTTCGGCATCAGGAACAGCTACAGCCATCCTCACCGGCTACAACATCAATAGGCAAGACCGTCAGCACAAGCTTGAAGGAGGAGTTGCCATCATATTCAAAGATACCAACAGCTGCACCACCTTCATGGACACCCCCACCAACTACATGGAAAACGTCACATTCAAGATGTGCATCACAGTCAACTTCCCCTGAGTGGAACCCAGACCACCAGGACCCCACACCAATTTCAGCAGCGACATCACAGTCTTCGTGTCACACCCCTCATCATCAATGCCAGCACCTTCATCCTCCTCGAAATACCTTAACTTTCACCTAGAAGACGACACCAACCCAAACTCTACAGCCCTTCTAGAAAGCCTCGCAAACCTTGGCATCACCTAGCACATTACTGAAACCACCTACACCGCCGGACAATTATTGGACCCGATTTTCTCCTCAATCAGCAACATCACAGCAACTATGACCTGGACAGACCACACCCTTGTCAGTTTAAGCATATCCATTCCGCACCATTACAGACCTACCACCACTGGAACCACCCACCGCAGCTGGAAAAGCATCTTGGAAGAGGAGTGAGCTTCCGCCCTCTTTGAGTACTGGCCCAGGCACACCAGTGACTTACTGAAAGCCATTAAAAACCTCAACAGCTGGATCAACGCATGCGCTGACAACCTATTTCCCCTCAAGTGCAATCTAATGTCAAGAGCCTGACCACAGGCCAGCTGGTACACAGAAGAACTCGGGCAGAACAAATGCCACTGCAAGCAAGGCGCACAAATGGAGAACAAGTCGAGACCATAGATAAAGACATCTTCAAATCAGTCCTAAGACGCTACCACCAGCAGATATGAAACACCAAGCACACAGCTCTTGCAGTTCGCATCAACACCATCACTAACAGCAACAAGGAAATCTTTGCCATCATCAACATCATCAAAGCTTTCACTGAGCCTTCTTCAGCAACATCAAACCCTCACAGACCTTTGAAACAAGCTCTTGGAATTCTTCTGTAACAAAATCACCTCCATGTACAGCTACTTCGCCCCTCAACCGGACCATGTCACTGTAACAACTGAACTTGCAATCATGGCCAATGAATGAACCCTGACCTCCTGGCCTACCATCACCGGTGTTGAAATCTCTGATAGCATGAAGACATCCACTCAGGGGATCCGTCCGATCCTTGCCCCCACTATGCCTTCACCAAAGGACATCTGCCAATCAGCGAAGCACTAACACCCATCCTCAATGCCTCCTTCGACTCAGCCACATTCCTGGATACCTGGGAACATGCCACCATCATGCCCCTTCTCAAAAAACCATCCACTGGCCTAGCCTACTTTCCAACAACAGGCCCATCTCCCTCCTGCCATACCCGGCAAAGGTCTTTGAGAAACTAATCAACCGACGCCTTACCAACCACCCCAGCAACCACCACCCCCTCAAACCCACGCAGTCCGGATTCAGGCCCAACCACAGTATAGAAACAGAACTCATCGCTCCCACAGACAACATCTGCGTGTTCCTTAACAGAGTAGACATGGCAGCCCTCATTCTCCTGGACCTCTTTGCAACATTTGACATGGTCTGACACCCCATCCTCATCAGGTGCCTACACAAGATTGGCATCCAAGGACCCACTCTCTGCTGGATCTGCTCTTTCTTAACAGATAGAACACTAGCTGACAGCCTGGCACCTTACTCCTTGGAAGCCCGTAAACTCATCTGCGGAGTGCCTCAAGGCTCATCCCTCAGCCCCACCCTCTTCAGTGCATACATAATCCCAGTGTCATCTGCGCACTCAACAGCAACATCCTCTCCTATGCCGACAACATGCACCTTATACTCTCCCTCTTGGCCAAGAGACCCCAACACAAGAAACAAGTTCACCGCCTGCTTGACTGAAGCTGCGAACTGGAAGAAAATCAACTGTCTCAAGCTCAACACCGACAAGACAGAAGTAGTGATCTTCGGCACGAACACCACACCATGAGACTCCAACTGGTGGCTGGCCGAACTTGGAGCCACACCCAGAACCCATGGTAGGAACCCCAGATTAATCATCAAATGCAAATTGGACATGATCCGCACAAGTCAATGCCATCGCTGCATCCTGCTTTCACTCCCTGAAGATGCTGAGGAAGATCTTCAAATGGCTCCCAAGCAACACTAGAAAAACTGTCTCTCATCCTTAGTCACCAGAAAGTTGGACTATGAGAGCACCCTCTATACTGGTAGCAACAAGCAGCTCACTAGAAGACTACAAACCACAGAGAACTCGGCTGCCAGTCTCATCCTCAACCTCTTACACAGAACTCACATCACACCATACCTGAGGGAACTAGATTTGCTATCGATACAAAAACGTGTTCACTTTAAACTCCTCACACACATATTCAAGGCACCACACAACTCAGGCCCCACCTACCTGAACAGTTGCATCTCCTTCCACACTTGTTTCTCAGGACTCCTACTCGCACACAATCCACGCACATGCAGAACCAGATCAGGAGGATCGGCGTTCTCCTACATCGATCCTAAAGTGTTATAATCCTCTTAGGGTGTCCGTATATAGGTTTTCCTGTATCATGTCCTTATATAGGCACAATTCGCCCTGACCTTATATAGGCATAAAATCCAAGTCCTTATTTAGGCATTAAACCGTGCACTCCAAATACAGGCATGGTCTCCGACATCCGTCCACCCTAACGTCACAACGAGTTCTTGAAGAACAGACCCTTAGGCTTCGGGAGTTTCCCTAGCACAGGACTATTGATTTCTTCAAGGACTCATCTATTATGCATGAACCATTAGACCTTAGGGGTTCATTCATGACGTCTTCCGCTGTCCGATTCACGTCAATGCTAACATTCTGAGGTACCTCTCAGGTATAAATATACCTTCCCTAGCCCTTGTAAACTAGAGGAGACCTCGACTTCAGAGGAGCCCGTTTCCCGGCCTGACGCACTGAGAAGACGCTGTCATCCCTGCACGCAGAGAATCCAGCTTCCAGTGATCTGACTTCCCTTGCGGGGTGTTGGAGTTTGAGTCTGGCAAGAGATTCCCACCTCTCTCATTCTTAAGGTATGGAGCTGACTAGAACCTAGAGGGACTCTTGGCATACTAGGCATACTAGACTTAACATACTCTTAGTATACCATAGTAAGGAATACTTCACCTACTTCATAACTCTCCCTACACCTAGGTTAGGTTAGGTACATTGGGGTAGAACTAGCTTAGAAACGCATCGTATGAGTACTCGCATTTTTAGTCTGTGTAATTTATGTAAATGAATATCTGCTAAAGATAATGCTATCACAGTACTATTTATTTCTACTGCTTACGCTGTACATTATTTATCTCGCATACTGTCTTGTGATCATAACAGCACATTTAACTTACACGAGAAACAAGACTGTTCAATAAATCTTTTATTGAAACGCCCGTCTATTCTTTCTGTGTAACTTTGAGGAAAACTAAGTATGCACGATTGAGCTGAGTGAAATAGTTATCTATTGTTTCTACGACTCTAGGTCACGTTCTGATTCTAAAGGGAAACAAAGTGGTCATGTTTTGCGGCTGCCAGAAACTACTCCCTTCTTGTTGTCAAGGAGTTTCTAGTGGCCTCTGAGCTAGCTGGCACAAGTAATTAAGTTTAATATACTCGATAGGGACATACCGACCTCAGTCCTATGTCAAGCCTATAGGATATATTATTCCAATGCGCAGAGCCTATTAGGGAAATAGGAGCTACACTACAAAAATATGCCTCTCTTCTTAAATTCAACAAGAAGCTCAAGACCTGGCTTTTTAATCAACCAACCTACCATAGGCAGGTCTAGGCACCCACACCTGCTCAACATCAGCCTACCCTCGCAGGTGAAAGTGCACTTTACAAATACACATAACATAACATACCAGGTATGGCACAATAGTGTCCAATCTATCATCCACAAGCCAACACTCCTCACTCTCATCTCCCCATCCAAGCCTGGCAGTTCCCTTCAAACAACCTCCTATTCTGTATCTAGGTTTACCATTTACTCCATGTCTCCAGGGAGCACACATTCCAGTTGTGTGATTTCTTATAGAAATAATTTTTTTTAGGTGTGTTAGTTTTTGTTCAATGGAAGTAGACTAATAGTACAGCCCCAAAAATCCATAGGTTGTTAAGACAAAGCTCAATACTGGAATATGTGGTCCTTGCTGACATGGAGCAGATCCTGAAATTAATAGCCTGTGGTACAATAAACACTCTCCATCTTCTCACATTGTGAAGTAAATGAGACCTACATCTTTCTCCCACATTATTTCAGGCTCAATGCGGAAACACCACTGGGTTTCTCACAATAGGGGTTGCCCGACTATGTCTGATTCGGGCTTTATACAGCCCTGTCCTGCTCCAGTCCAGGTTTTTTCTTTGAATTTTGGAACGCATAGTCTTGTTTATTCCATTATAAAACAGGACTATAAGTCCCAGAATTCAAAGAAAAAAAACCTGCCCAGGACCATCCCAAAGACCTGGGAAACTTGGCAGCTTGATAATATATCTGTAGCCCATGGTGCCCCACAAACGATCCAATCCCTGGTTGATGGGGCAATCGCTGGCACTATTCATGACCTGATTATGAGCACCCCCAGGAAGTCTCTGACTTCCTGTCATCTGTCTCCTGATTTTCTATGCCTGTATTAGCGTACATCCTCTTTGGATGGAGAGATTTAAAAGCCACCGTTTTGAGACACGTGTTCCATATTAAGAACATTTTACTGTTTAGCTCATTTTTCCTCATTCTATGTCTTTCAAGATCAGAGCCATCTGCTTGGTGTTTGTAAACAGCCGAATATATAAACTGACTTCAGTGGTTAAATTTGTCTTAGCTATTTTCGTTTGATTAATTCAAGAGACATTTTTATGAGATGACGCTAAATATTATTCGGTCTATTTCCGGCGAATTTTCCGCACCCACAGCCACAAATATGAAAAGAGCAAAAATTGTACAGTGTGCAAATTGTTTGGTTCCACTGTCTGAGACCTGCTGTGGTGCGCCTGTTCGACAAGGCGCTCGCTCCCCTGTCTCCTAATTGGCAGTAGCTGTTTGCTTGTCCTCCCTCAGAATTTCTATGCCTCACGTGTTGTTGCTGCACAGATAGAGAAAAAAGGACACGCCGTCACGAAACGACCAGTTACAGAGGTTTACGTGCTCATTATGTGCGCGCAAGACGACTAGGCCGAGGTGAAAGGTGACAACCTAGACTTGCAGTCACGCCACAGCTGTGGGAAGGCGTCTTAGACTTCATCCACGGCTGGGCGTGGCCTGATGCGCGTGCTAGATGTTAAACACTATGGGAGGAGATCGAGAAATGTTTGACATCCAAGCAAAAGCAGACTAGCTAGTTTATGGGGATTTTGTTAATCTAGTTGTGTTTTCGAGCATTGTCCTACTTGTGTAAAGCTGGAAAAACGAGGGACCCTCTGCTGGTTGAATCGAACGAACTGAAAAACACTAGTAACCATTTCTGAAATGCAACCGACCAGCTATGTTTCCACAGAATTCCCTAGTAATTCCAAAAAAGCAAATGCCAATAATTAGATCTAGTAGAATCCACCTGTAACTGGCCAACTGGACTTTCCACCAGGGAAGGCAGCCATGCTTCACCAGTGGTGGGCATGGGTGGTGGAAATATGCAAAAATATGACCTTCTGAGTAAGACTGCACTATATGATATACTAAACAGCTGCACTGATAAAACCATGGCAAAAGTGGTGAAAAAGATCACAAGCCAAGGGCACCTCATTGAGAGGGATTGTGTCTAATTTTCAACAACTTCTTCTCAGACCTTTTCATCATCTCCTCCATCCAACACACCCACACCACCATCAGTGATAACTTTATCCTTCCAGAAAACTGAAGTATGAAAAAAACACAAGAGACACCCTCTTCAAAGTCATCAGCACAATTGAAATGGTACAACATATCACCCAATCGATAACTAGACACAATATCGGAAAAAAAATATCGAATGGACATAATATCGAGTACAAAATATAGAATGGACAAAATATCCGAATGGACATAATATAGTTGTTAATAATATCGAAATGCAGGTAAGTAATATCGACTGTCAAAATATCGAAGAACATAATATAGGCATTAAAATATATCGAATTTTTCATAATATCGAATTTTTTAAAGTGTTTTGTATGTTAGTATATGTGTTAAAAGTGTATATTAGTTTTTGTAATGTATGTTTATTTTTTTAAATTAATGAATTTTATGTTATTTAATTTTTGCGTAATTTAATTCCGTAGCGGGTTGTGGGTTTATAGGGGAATAGGGTGGGAAGTAATTTAATTTTAGTAAATTAAATAGTAATTTTTAGGATTTATTAATTATTTTTAATTTAATTTTGCGTTTTAGTTCTGTAGCGGGTTGTGGGTTTATAGGGGAAAGGGGTGGGAAGTAATTTAATTGTAATTAAGTTTAAAAAATTTTTTTATTGGCATTGATAATTAAATTATTGTTAATTAATTATTAATTGGTAATTAATTCTTATTAATTGGTAATTAATTTTTATTAATTGATTAATTGATAATTATGTTAATTGTATTAATTTATTCTTCATAGTGGGTTGTGGGTTTATAGGGGAATAGGGTGGGAAGTAATTTAATTGTAATTAATTAATTATTGAAAATATTTTTGTGTATTGATAATTAATTGTCAATTAATTATTAATTGGTATTTTTTATTATTTATTAATTTTTGGTATTGAAAATTAATTGTTTGTTAATTAATTATTAATAGGTAATTAATTTTTAATGAATTATATTTATTGGTATTTAGAATTAATTATTAAATATTTTGTAATTGGTAATTAATTGTAATTAATTTTTTATTGGTCTTGATAATTAATTAATTATTACAAATATGTTTGTGTATTGATAATTAATTTACTGTTAATTATTAATTGTTTTTTTTATTATTTATTAATTTTTGGTATTGAAAATTAATTGTTTGTTAATTAATCATTAATAGGTAATTAATTTTTAATAAATAATATTTATTGGTATTTAGAATTAATTATTCAATATTTTGTAATTGGTAATTAATTTTAATTAATTTTTATTGGTATTGATAATTAATTTATTTTTATTAAAATATTAAATCATTACTTTCCCTACTGTTGCACTCTCTGGAGTGGGAATAGTAATTTTTACCCCTACGCTATCCAACGCTTTCCCTACTGTTGCACTCTCTGGAGTGGGAATAGTAATTTTACCCCTACGCTATCCAACGCTTTCCCTACTGTTGCACTCTCTGGAGTGGGAATAGTAATTTTATCCTCCCGCTATCCAACGCTTTCCCTACTGTTGCACTCTCTGGAGTGGGAATAGTAATTTTTACCCCTACGCTATTCAACGCTTTCCCTACTGTTGCACTCTCTGGAGTGGGAATAGTAATTTTTACCCCTACGCTATCCAACGCTTTCCCTACTGTTGCACTCTCTGGAGTGGGAACAGTCATTTTTACCCTCCCGCTATCCAACGTTTTCCCTACTGTTGCATTCACTGGAGTGGGAATAGTAATTTTTACCCTCCCGCTATCCAACGCTGTCCCTACTGTTTCACTGTTTGGAGTGGGAATAGTAATTTTTACCCCTACGCTATCCGCTTTCCCTACTGTTGCACTCTCTGGAGTGGGAATAGTTATTTTTACCCCTACGCTACCCAACGCTTTCCCTACTGTTGCACTCTCTGGAGTGGGAATAGTAATTTTTACTCTCCCGCTATTCAACGCTTTCCCTACTGTTGCACTCTCTGAAGTGGGAATAGTAATTTTTACCCTCCCGCTATCCAATGCTTTCCCTACTGTTGCACTCACTGGAGTGGGAATAGTAATTTTTACCCTCCCGCTATCCAACGCTTTCCCTACTGTTGCACTCACTGGAGTGGTAACAGTAAATTTTACCCTCCCGCTATCCTACGCTAAAAATATTGAATATTTTTTATTAATATTACGTTAATATATATATGTATTAAAAAATAAATATGTATGTTTATTTATTTTTTTACTTACATTAATTATTTATTAATTTTAAAGTTATTTAAGTATTTTTAAGTATGTTTTAGTTAATTATATATATTATTTCATTAATTTTACATTACTTTTAAGAAATTTAAAAAATTCGATATTTTGACTAACTATGGGGCCCATTACGATACCCGGCGTAAATAAATCCGCCAGGCATGGAAGCGGCAAAAATCCGCCCGCACACACCGTCTGAACACCGACCACGCCATTACGATTACACAAACCGAAAACCGCCATCGGCGGAAAAATCACACAAAATACCGCCCGCCATCGTCCGAGTCGGAGTCAAACCGCCCGCCACGGACGGAAACACGCACGACAACACAAAACCGCCCGCCCTCACGGCCGACACACCGCACGTGAGATTACGATCGCACCGCCATGAGCGCGGGAAAACTACAAATATACCGCCCGCCAGCGCAAACAACACCGATGAGAATCGACACGGCAGAAGCCATGGCGCCCACGTCCCTGCACAGAAACCATCCGCTCACAAAACCAATAGCACACAACATGGCCAACAAGTCCACACAGCAAGGCACGCACAAATACACAAGCACAATACACATCCCGAAAACACCCCCCCGGACAAACAAAAACTACAAAGGCCAGTACCCCAGACACAACACACCTGAAAACAACAGACCATGAGGACACACCCACATAGGTAAGTACAAAAGCAGCACTCCCACAGACCACAACCCCTTGCAACATTGCAAACCAGAGAGGAGAGGAGAGGACACAGTGACACAGCAAGGACAACAGCACACCACAGAAACGCACACATCACAACCACCACCACCACCAAACACCGGCACCACAAACCCCCTGCACATTACACAACACACACCGCACCAGCACCACAAACACCATGGCACCACAAAGAATGCCCAAGTTCACGCCCATTGAGCTGACGGTCATGGTCGACGAGATCATCAAGGTGCACCCACAAATCTATGGGAACATGGTCCAACACACACCACTAGCCACCAGAAACAGAATGTGGAACCGGATCGTAGACCAGGTCAATGCAGTCGGGACCCTGCCCAGGAACAGAGTCGAAATTAACAAACGGTGGAATGACGTCAAGAGCCTGGTCAAGAAGAAGGAGGGCAAAAACAGAGAGCTGGCTGCTGGCACTGGCGGAGGGAATCCCGCGCTCTTCAAGACCTTCAAAGCGTGGGAGGAGAAGGTGCGAGTCATCATACATCCCGAGATCCTCGCCGGATTAGCAGGGGAGTGGAGGCTGGTAAGTACAAACTAATGTATACCAGCACACCGCTATGTACTCACATGCACTACCACCATGCCACAGCTCCCAGGGACAAACACCCCCATGTCCAGCACACAATACACGACACACACATGCAACAGACACCACCACACACAGCCCAAACAGAACAACTGTAAGATGCGTGGGGACATGTGTACATTCAGCCAGCCACGTAACCACCAACAGGTCCCCAAATATGCCAGAAGCGCCACAACGAGCACCCACCACACCCATGTGTCCGCCACAGCTGCACAAACCGACAAGTAACAGGTAAGTGGCAGGAACACAAAGTGCAGTGGGTGGGACGGTGGACAGCCCAAGTACAACACACACCAGGCCCCTAGTCCCACAGCACAGCAAGGAGGAGCATCCCCCACACCCCACAGCCACGTGTCAGCCACCGCAGTGCACAACGACAGCTGAAAGGCAGACATCACGGTCCACAGCAATCGGTGTCAGTGGGTGTCCAGCCACCCCCACGACCCACAACACCCCCCACCCCCACAGACCTGCAACATGGAGCACCCCCGCTTAGAGCCATGTGGCATCCAGTACAGTGCACGCACGAACAACCTGCAGGTGGGAAACTGGACAGGGCTGGATTACTGGAGGCATGAGGACCGGTACACGACCAACACATGGGACATGTCACGTAGCAGACGAAGACGCAGCACCGCCCACCGTCACGAACAAGTGAACAATGTGCACACGGACATGAACAACAGACTCACACCCCACATGACCCATCACAGACATAGCAACACCCAAGGAGCCACGTCTGCATACACAAGCCACACTGAATATAGTACCACACGGCAGCCACTGTGCAACTCATCAAACACAACCGAAACACCATTGAAGTCCTGTCCATGTAGCCCCTACTGCCTGTCAACCACACACCCCACAACTACGCCTATGTAAGACAAACAACACTAGACGCAACAGAGCGGAACAACAGAAATGCACACGAACACCACTGAACCCATCAAACACACAGACACACCATGCACATACAACATACCATCCATCCCATCCGTCAGCCCCAGTCTCATGAAAGGCATGTCATCCGCACAGCTGCCACACATACAGCAGTCACGCTAAGATACATGCCCATGACCAACCATGTGCCAGAAGTCAATGAAGCGCACGACACACTGTGAGCAACAACACACAACATGGGCCACACCCCCCACGAGCACTGCAGTGATGCACATGGCACAGGGCAGCACGCACACCAAGGAGATGGGACAACTGCAATACGTTGGCTTTCACACACAACCATCACTCACTCATAACGATGCGTCCAATGCCATGTCCAGTAATCACAACAGACAGCAAATATGCAGGCCATGTCAAGCATGCACACACCTCAAACCATGCACTGTCATGCTGCCACAACACATGTCACGTTCGGCACCCATGGCTCACAGCATGTACCCCAAAAGCATATTCCCTCCCAAATGCGAATCTGGGGCATGGCCCCCATGTTGCCATATGCGTTCCTAAGCGTTCCATTTGAACCCCAAAAGCATATTCCCACCCAAATGCGAATCTGGGGCATGGCCCCCATGTTGCCATATGCGTTCCTAAGCGTCCCATCTGAACACCAAAAGCAAAGTACAAACCAGACCCAGGATGGGCCAGGAGCCCGCATACACCAGAGTCACAATAAGTAGGGGCACAGCAACACACCCATCGGCATGGCCAATCCGTCCCATGCCACATGTGCACAGCACACAGTCCCATTGCCAAGCACACACAACTACAAAGGCTACAGCCACACACACGCCTCCGGGAAACCCATGTACGAGATTGCACGAACTGTCAATGTCAGACGACAAATACATACTTCGCCAGGTGCAACACAATAACAAATCTCATTCTCTCCACAGGTGACGAACTGCCGGATGCTGGGGATCGAGACAGCAGCCAGCACAGCCAGCCCACAAGCCCCCAACGAGGACACACGGATGTGGAGGATCTCACCTCCTCTTCGGACACGGACCACCAAGCAGGCCCATCTGGTGTGGCAGGGCCCAGCCGCTCCCCAGGACCCCTCCTACCCACCAACCCATCATCCAGGGCTGCTGAACATTCCCAGCCCCCTGCTGCCACTGTCGTTGCGGCCACACCCACGGTCATTACGGCCACTACCACTGCCGCAACCGCCACCATCGCCGCACCGACCACCACCGCCGCCACCACCACCACGTCTTCGCTGGCACCAGCCCCAGCGCAGGTGGTGGCCCGGCCGACTGGATCCACCCTGGGTGCCACAGCAAGGACCGTGGTGAGCAATGTGGCTAGTGGGCAGGCCGGTGGCAGCAGAACTGGTAGGAGGAGCAGGGTCAGGGAAACGCAAGTCTCCCCTGGGAGCCATGCCCTGCCTCAAATGGCCAGAGTCCTTGGGGCCTATGAAGAGGCCCAAGAACAATGGGTCAAGTCTGCTTCAGACACGCGGGAGGTGCTGGGGGTGCTGAGGTCCATGGACGCCCGTATAGGTCAACTCGTGGACCTCATGGGCCAGCTGGTGGTGGCGGTGAGGACACAGCCAGGGATAGCAGCTCCCCTCCGCCACCACCTGCCGGGGCGCAGGGTTGAGCAGCAGTGTCCAGTTCCCCTGCGTCCACAGCCAGTGAGCACACCTCAACCACCAGCATGTCGCAAGCAGGCACCCCCTCGCAAACGTGGAAGGGGCCGTCCGAAGTGGAAACCGATCTCCCGGGAGGACTTCGCACGCTCCAAACGCAAGTGAGGCAGCCAGCCAGCCTTCCCTGATCACCCACTGCATTGACTTGGACTACGATCCCACTCCACACAGCCATCTGGATGGCATGTGTGTGTTGGACTATGGACATAGAACCAGTGGGTACACCCTGAGCATCACGCAGCCATGACCGACAGCTCATTGTCACTGCACGCACCACTTTTGTCATCACCTTACACACAATCACATGTCACAGTTTGAAATAAATGCACCTCTTACACAAACTGCTGTTTGTGCCCTGTGTTTTATTTGTACGGAATACAACGGCCACCTTGGGCGGAAAGGCACCTGATGCGTGGCATGGCAATGGAATCCGGAGGGCCTGTAGGGACCTAGGGGTGGGAGACAGAACAGGAGCACATTCAATGAGTGTGTCACACACCCATCACACAGTACATGTCAACAACTACAAGCAATGTACACACATCGCACAGAGCAATAGGGCACAATGCCACAGCCACCAACAGTGGCATACTACCCTGGCCATGGAGCGTTGACACACAGCACGCAGTGAACAAGCGGCCACCCTGACACAGCACACACACACCTGCACAGATACAGCCACATCAGCCGTCGTACATGGACACTCACCGTCAAGTGAAGTAGCGGGCGATGAGCTGCTGCCGCACATTACCAGCTTCCTCCTCTCCGCTGTCCTCCTCACTCGAGCTGTCCTGGTCTGCGGGCTGGGGCCCTGGTTGATCTCCGTCATCCACAATGAGGGGGATCTGCTTCCGAATGGCCAGATTGTGCAGCATGCAGCACGCCACCACTATCTGGCACACCTTCTGTGGGGAGTACGCCAGTGCACCCCGGTGCGGTCCAGGCACCTGAACCTGGACTTGAGGAGGCCAAAGGTACGCTCGACCACACGTCTGGTCCTCCCATGTGCCTCATTGTATCGATCGTCTGCTGGGGTGCGAGGATTCCTCAATGGACTGAGCAGCCATGCCCCATTCGGGTACGCAGAGTCACCTGGGTGTGAGGGACACAGAGAACCGTTGCTATTCCAACTGGACAGGGGACAGCATCGCACAACCAGCACGCTACACCACTCCACATACTCACCGACAATACAGCCACGATCCTGTTGCAGATTGGCCATCAGTCGTGGCAAGATGCTGTTGCGCATTATGTGTGCGTCATGGGCCGAGCCTGGGAACTTTGCACACACGTGGGTGATCACCATGTCCGCAAGGCACACCACTTGCACATTCAGGGAGTGCGTGTGCTTCCTGTTGCGGTACAGGTGCTCAGTGGCCTGTGGTGGAACAAGGCCAACATGTGTGCAGTCAATGGCTCCAACGACGTGTGGGATTCTGCCAAGGGCATAGAATGCACCCTTCACTGCCGCCAATTCACGAGCCCTGGGGAAGCGGATGTACCTGTTTCGGTACAGCATCATGGCTGCCAGTACATCCCTCAGCACCTTGCTGAACATGGGCTGGGACATCCCTCCTCCACTGCCCACTGTGTGCTGGAATGACCCAGTGGCGAAGAAATGCATGGCGGCCATCACCTTAGCCGTGGGGGTGATAGCAGTCGGATACACCCTGCGGGGACGGAGATGGGGTTCTAACATGGCACACAGTCGATGCAGGGTTGGCCTGTCCAGCCGAAACGTCCTAATAACCTCTGTATCGTCCATGTCCACCAGCAATTGGTATGGGCGGTCAATGTTCGGTCTCCGCCTAGGGAAAATGGCAGAGGACACATGTCAAAGCAACACAACACATAGCAATTTCGCATACACATCACTGACATGACTGAGCAAGCACATGAGCCACAGCCCAGCTGTAAAGCTGGGACGGCACGGCCACAATACACTTACACAGGTCTCCCAACAATGGCAATGGCTAGTGAGACATACCACTGCCATGTGCATGCACATGGGGATCTAGGCCCCAATGACTTGCGGGCGTGCTGATGGGGACTGACTGCATATTCGTCAAGCGGCAACGCCACGGCAACATGAGTGTCTGCTGAGCATGGAACTGCTTCCGAGGCTGGATGAGTATGGCACACGACGACGACGATGTGGGCACAGGCTGAGCGGCCAAAACAAGTGGGACCTGTGGCACGAGGGGATATGAGACAGTAGTAGGTGTCAGCACTGCACCCTATGTACAGCACTGTACGGATCACACCTCCCGAAACATTGACAGGTGTCCACATTGACAGCCCCATGCCAAGACGGCTGTGTGCTTGCAGTCACACGTCACAGGTGAGAGGTTACATTGCACGTGCCAGGTGGCAGACGTACATAGTGGGAGCTGGCATGTGTGTGCATGTGTCTCCTGTTCAGGATCCACCAGATGGGCGCTGACTCTGTACTGACCATTGGACACAGCATGTTCCGTGGAAGGCTTGTGTGTGTGGGATGGTGGCACTGGATGTGCCTCCGTTGGGTGGGGGCCATGCACAGGGCGGGTACGTCGATGATTGCGCATTGTTGGTCACGGTGGGTGCACCAACTAAGATGTGTTGCCCTGTGTTCAATTCCTATGTACGCATGATGATGGACTGTAGATGTGGGCAGACTACACATTGGTCGATGTGCTGTCTATATGCATGTGCCTTCACACCAGGCACAGCTGCCCCTGCACATGTGACCCCTGCTGGACTCGCTGCTGGGTCTGTGGAGCTGATGCACCTTCTGTGCGTGGGGCGGACAGCTCTCCTCACTTCCCTCATTGCGCATGTCATGACTTTGCCGCAGGTGACATGGATCATGGAGGGCCCACATGTACGCGTGGGTAGGCTACACATGATTGTTCACTGCTCGCCACCCCCAGTCAGTGTTTCGAATGGGAAGGTTGTCGTGCTGGTGGTATGTTCGATGTGGCGGATGGGCGGGCCTAGGTGCGGGCTTACATTCCGGACATGGGGGGTAGTTGGATTGGCGACTAGTTGCAGTACACACGGGACACGTCTCTTCCTTTCCACATCTGGGTCATCCCTTGTACTAACTGACAGTGATACAGTCATCTTCGCCCCAGCCCTCATGTCCTCCCCTCGCTCCCCCAATATGCATGCTCACCTGCGAGGCTAGCGCTTGCACAGGCAGCCCCAAGCACGCACCAGAGAGGGCAAGGAGTGTATGTGTGGGTCCAGTTGCACGAGTGGGCTGTCTCAGGGTATGATGTGTGGCGGGACGCCGTCCACCTGCGTGGTGCCCCAAATGGAGACCCGGCCTGCATGGACTATGCATCACAGTCTTCGCCTTCCGGATCCGCCACCTGCGACACCCAGTGGCTGTGGCTGCCCTTGCGGCCATGCCGCGTCCGTCTGTGGCTGATGGCCCACACATTCACTCTTTGGCCTCTCTGGGGAGGGCTCGGGGGTGGTGGCGCACGCGCTTGCACTTAGTCGCAATGGCATGTGGCGTGGTTGGTATGATGGGCAATGGATGGGATGGTGCGAGCCACCTCCCGTGACGTCAGTGCTGCTCGTGCTGTGGTGCGTCCCCCTACACTTCCATTTGACTTGTGCCATGCTAGACGTTGAGGTTCTATTGCCTGCGTGATATGACCAGGAGGAGCGCGAGGAGACCTCTCACACACCATGCTCCACTGCCATCCCATGCCCTGTATCGCCTGTGCGGATTGACTATGTTGGGGTTACACCTGGTCGACTGGGGCTGTGTGTGCCTTGTCAAGGGGCATGGCGGGCGCACAACAGGATCCAGCTTGTCCACAGAGGGTGGGCTGAGGTGCGCCTGGTACCGCTTTGTACGTGTGCCCGGCTGCTGTGCACACACGTGTTCACTCCCCCCGACAGGTGTCCTCTCACAATGCCCAGGGAAGCGGTGGTGTACTGTTCATGACCCCTCCCAACACGGCGTGCTCCAACTTGGCATGTGCGCATCTACCCGTCACACCCACCCACCTGAGCACTGCATCCATACGACTTCACACGACACATGTGTGTCTTCCACAGTTGTGCTACTCATTTGCGTTGACATCCAATACAAGTGGACTACATGGTCATGTCACGACTGCCGTGTACTTCACATACTCTCATCCTCTCTCATTCGTACTTGTGAAATGAGTCAGCGGAGACAGTTTTGGTTTCAAACATTATATTGAGTCTTCTGTCCTCTGTGATGCAGTATAGTGGACACTACTGGCAGCGGAATACATGTTGAGGATATACTGAGCATGATTTCAAATGGGATAGGGTGTGGGGTTACATGTGACTGGCTGTTGCATGTGGGATGTGGGCTTCAGAGTGACATCTGCTTGGCCAAGGCTGTGCTAATGTACATTTACGTATAGCTGCGGAGCTGCGGACTTTGACACAGACGGTATACATGTAGCCTACCAGACCGCTTGGCATCATGGGCACAGTCCATCTCAGTTCCATGTGACAGGTTTGCTGCGGTTGTTCCTCATGCACGCGTGCATGTGTGATGACATCAGGGCATGTGCTTGCGTGCATGCAGCGGCGTGCCACTTGTTGTTGCACTGTGGTGGTTACTGGACATGTCACAGTCACTGGGGTCGTGTTGTTGTTGTATGCACTTGTCGTCCATGCAAAGGTCCTGGTATGGGATTCCCGGGGCGGGGGTGGGAGGGTGCAGCACCCACAGACTCCAGGCGACCTATTCATGTCCACTGAGCGGTGTGTGTGTCCATGTGCGCTGGATCCATGTCGTGTCCTGGTTGTTCGTGCAGTTCCGTCCATGTGGGTGCGATACACAGAGCCCATGCCACTGCCTCCCACGATGCATGCGGTGTTCCTGGATGTGATGGGGAACAGTGTGCATGTCCCGGTCATATCCGATGTCATGGCGATGTCGTTGATGGTGTGGTTGCAGTTGCCGGTCGTTTGGTATGGCTGTTGTGGTGGTGACTGGCCAGTCCGTGCGGAAGCTAAGCATGGGTGCGGGGTTGGACATCATAGGTCACTCGGGGAACCTGCGTTGTGGTCCGACGTATTTACAGGTTGTCAGGTATGCGATGCCGTCCAGCAGGGCTTCCATGTCATTGGTGGTGTACATGTTTGCCAGCCAATGTAGCGGATGGTGGCTGTCAAGGTGTTGTTCGTAAGTTGTCCCTTGGAGGACCATGATGGGGCATGCTGGGTGACATTCGATGTAGCTGTTCTCGATGATCCGTCGTGTGGAGGCACAGTGGTCCCATTTCAGTGCGGGTGCGATGTTGGCCACATACGCCATGCCCCCATAGGCAGAGCAGGCCCTGTCGTGTGCGTCCAGAGGGAGGAGTAGTGGTAGCAGGTCCGCCTTCAGACATGCCGGGTTGGAGAGGCATATCTCCACGGGATGCTGGTAGGGACACCTCCGACAGTAGAAGACGGGCATGACGCAGCTGAACAATGTGATGCGGTAAGTCAGTCGGTAACTTACGTTCAGCAGGGACAGGAGATCGCATCCCAATGTATGAAACAGGTTGGTTTTGTACAGCTTGAGCTGTTCGGCGTAGTTGGGTAGGTGTGTTGCGGTTGCCATTTCGCAGCGGTGCGTTGTGGTGGCGTGCTCCGGCTGTGTGTGCAGTCTGCAATGTGCACGCTCCGAGGTTGCTGTGAGCTCTGTGTAGTCGTAGGGAGACAGGACTTGTGTTCTGTTGGCTTGTTTGGAGGACACGGGCCCTCTTCCCACATGCTTCTCAGACAGTTCAAGGTCAGTGATGTGTGACTCCTTCCAATTAACTTGCATGTGGCCGACATGGGGAGTGTTTTCTTCTTTCTTCCCCGTCCGTTGTGTGCTTCTGTGATATGCGCTATCTGCCCTGTGGTCGGTCTCCTCGGCATGCCTGTGTTGGTCTATTCTTGGACAATGGCTGTATTCACCGGCTTCTGTCGTAGGGCTGTGGTTTCGGAGTTGGAATGGAAGGTCATTCAGTGCTGTCTGCTCTCCCTTCTGTGGGCGGCAGGCTGCCTTTCCGCTCTGCGTTGGGCCTTGTGTGTGAATGTTATTCTTGGGCCACCTGTTGTCGGTCCCCGTGCTCTTTGGTGTTCCGTTTTATATGTCTTGTTCATATGTGCAGGGTGGTATGGGTGTTTCAGTGTGGTACTGGCGTTCCTCTTCCCGAAGGAGCCCTGCTTCTCCTAGTTGGTGTTGCCGCCGCTGTGTGCTACGCCATGTTTGTTACACTGGGGTGTGTCCTGCTGTTGCGTGACTTCACTGACATGTGTGCGTCGGTTGTGTGGCGTTGGGTGTTGTCCGTGAATTGGGCGTTGGGGACATGTCTGTGGCAGGCCTGTCACGTGTCATGTGCGTTCGGGGTGGGGCTGATGTGTGTGCTGCTTGGTTGTGTCCCTGTGTCTGTGTGCGACGCATGCATGGCGCTGCGGTTGGCCTCTGCGTTGTGCGCATGTGTGGCGGCGTCATCGGCGCTTTGGGGCCGTGACGGGGTGGTTGGTTCCTAGTCCCAGGTGGTGTGTACACATGTGTTCCGCGATGTTACGATTTGGCCTGTGTGTCATATGTGGATGCAATGGTGGATGTGTAGTGTACACGCGCTGGTGGGGGTTGTCCGCTTTTTCCGCCCTTGCACTGTGTGCGCTGTTTGCGTGCACTTGTTGTGTGTGTGCCTACCTGCGTCTCCGCGGTACGTTGCGTCCTTGGTGGTGCATCAGCAGAAGCATGGGAAGGGCCTGCAGTGCTGGATTCATGCTCGGGGTGCCGCTTCTTCGTTGTCCGTGCTCGGCGTCCGTGTTACCGCTTCGGTTTGTCGTACGGTGTCTCTTAGCCGTGGGAGCCGTTTGTTTGCGGCATCGTAATTTATACGCCGGGCGGGACGTGATTTCGTCGGACGGTGTGTGTCAGTTGGGCTGCGCCGCTACGTGTACGGGCGCACTTTGATGGCGGACGGTGTTGCTGGCTTGCCGGCGGTGTTTGGCCTACTTTTCGCATCGTAATTGGACGGGCGTGTGGACTGCTGCGTGCCGGCGGTAACTGGTGCTTTTTGCATCCGCCAGCACGGCGGTGGTGCTTCCGCCCGCCATCGTAATGAGCCCCTATATTTTTTACAACGATATTTTTGATTCGATATTTTTGTACTTACCTGTTTGTAGATAGGGATTCGATATTTTGGCATTCTATATTTTTCCCTCGATATTTTGGCAGGTCGATATTTTCCTCCTCGATATTTTGTCAGTGATCCCACCCAATCAACACTCCAAAGGCCACATCCTGGTCCTATCTTGTTGATATCACCAGCCATCCAGTACAGCCTCCAATACCTCGAGACTTCATCGACAACCCTGCAATTCCAATCACCCTGTTCAGCGGATGCATCAACACATCAAGGTCAACCCAGAAGAGAACAAAACCCGAGGCTCCAACCAAAACATGAATATGCAAGGTGAAACCTTCAGCACCCTGGTACTCCAAAGACATTGCCAAGAACAAATGCTCCATCTGAATGCATGAAAGAAAATGGGAGAGAAACTGAACCCCGATGTTAGACCGGACATCTTTGGACTCTGTGCACGTTACCACTGCTAACAGTGCTAAAGTGCATGTACTCTCTGCCGAAAATAAGATGAAATTGCCTACACCTGATTGGCACATTTAATTTACTTGTACATCCCTAGTATATGGCACTACATGTACCCAGGGCCTGTAACTTAAAGTCTACTAGTGGGCCTGCAGCACTCATTGTGACACCAACTCAAGTAACACTTAAATATGGCTTAGGCCTTCCATTGCAGCCTGTAGTGCGGTAAACTGCCAATTCGACCAGGTATAATACACCTTTTGTGAGGTCTAAACCTTCCTCTTTAATACCTATAAGTCAATCCTAAGGTAAGCCCCCTAAGCAGCCATCAGGAAAGGGTACATTGTTTTAAAAAAGTAGGACATTTGTTTTTAAGTTTTACATGTCCTAGTAGTTAAAAACTTCTACATTTGTTTTTCACTACTGTAAGGACTACCTCTCCCTAAAGATAACATCAGGTTACCGTATTCCATTTAATAAGTGCTAACCTTTGACTGGAAACAGATAGAAATATCATGTTTGGACTCAAATGATTTGTTATTTAAAATCCTCTTTAATGGTAAAATCTGATTTTAAGTCACAATTCTAAAAATTTCTCCTTTAGAAAGTCGACATTTTCTTATCCTAACCATTTGGTGCCTCTTGCCTGTGTCCTGGGTCACATGACTGTGAATAGCTTAGCTGTTGGGCTTTGTGTATTCCCACCAGACAGGGAGACAAAGGGGACTAGATGTTGGGAGGATAGGCCCTCCTGCCGGATGGCTGGGGGCAAAGCTGTTCCCTGCCCCACTCACACTTCAAAGAACTGCCTGCAGCACACACACAAAGGAACCTGACACTACCCTTTTGACCCCCTCAGACTTCTTGGAGCTTCAGCAAAGGGAGGAAGAAACTTTCCAGAACCAGATGTGGGGGTAGTCTAGAAGATTCGTCCACTTTAAAGGCTGGCATCAAATATAAATATTGAACCCTTATATCAACTCTTCAGTACAGTCCTGGACCTGTGGAAGACTACAAAAGGACTGCTGCGGACCCCCCAGAGGACTGTCCTGCAGTTTGAGGCCTTCCTTGTACCTCAGAGAACTGCCCTTCTGCTACCAGAGGAGTTCCCCGCCTTCTTGAGGTTTGCTTTGCCTCCTACAGGACTGCCATACTGCTTAAGACCTGCCTTGCTGCTTGAACCCACGATTACCAGAGTGACTCCAAGGGCAAGTTGGGCGGCCTCCTGTGTGAGCTACAGGGACATAAGCTCTGGAGACCTTGAACCCTGCACATGGCCTCTGCTGGAGGGAGTCCTGACACCCGATGTGGTGCCCCCCACCTCCTGGAACCTTGGTTGTGGTGTTAAAGGTACTGCTCCTTCCTACACCTAAAAGTTGGGAATTTTCACCAAAACGTGGCCTGAGAACTGACAGAAGGCAAGAACCTACCTGTTTGCCGATCCGACCAAGGTGCATAGCCGGTTAGCCTGACTCCACGGCAGCTCCCGCTACGTTCTTTTCTGCAGCAGCAAATCCTGTTCAGCGGGACCTCTCAGCGAAAGTATCCAGCCTGCAGCTTCGTCCCGCTGGAGATTTTTGACTTCCAGAAAAGTGACAAAGTCCAAAGGTAGAAATCTTCACCACACCTCCGCCTAGCTGCTTCCCGGTGACAACGCCTACCCCTCAGACACCGCCGACTGCCTTGCCTTTATCTACTCAGGAAAGTTTCTTCAACATTTCTTCTACGTCTGAGGCAAGCAGAGACCAGGCCCAATCCATCTAGTGTATCTCCCCACCATCGTGGTAGACCTTAACTTATGATTTGGCCCTGGTCCCACGAGACCAGATAATCTTTGATCTTTTAGATTCTATTTTTCACTATAAACTTAAAAAAATCATAACTCCAGTGCTACTGATTGGATTTAATTTGTTTTGGTGTAATTGTATTTATTAAAATGTTCTCTATTTTTCTAAATTGGTTTGGGATGTTATGTTTAGGGCTCCAGGTTTTATGGTATTTATTTTTTTAACATTTCCATCCGTATTTATCCATATTTATTTTTTGGCCATCTTATCAGTATTTATCCATATTTATTTTGTGTTCTGTCAATAAATGAAGTTGTAAAATGGTATATTTACAAATTTATTTAACTAATAAACATGCACTCATACTTTGACACCTGTTGTGTTTTAGCAAATTAAGCAGCCAAATATTAAATGATAATACACACACAGGTAAATATTAGTATTATGCTACAAATGGATGCTGACATATGCGGGTATTTAAGGAAGCTTCATCCTGTTTTTTAACTTCACATGCCATCTATCTGCTCAGCTGTTGTCCTGAAATTGATGAAAGATAGTATGGAAAGTCACTCAAAAGATCTCCAATTTTCTGTATTTTTCTATTTTTAAAAATAAATAAAGTCAGAAAACATACTGTTTTCTGTCTGTATTTATCTGTAAAAAATGGAAAACTGGGAGCCTTAGTTATGTTTTCTCTTTATAACTGTTTGTGTGCTGCATAAATACTTTACACATTACTTCTAAGTTAAGCCTAACTGCCTTTTGTGCCTAGCTACCAGGGAGTTAAGCACAGGTTAATTTAGTGACGTTTGTGGTTCACCCTGACGAGGATTTTGGTTGTTGCTTGAGTAGGGTTTCACCCCCCACAACCAATAACCCAATTTCTTACACCGACCACCACACACTACTAAAGTACCTCTTCATAACACACACGCAGACAGCTCATTACACCAGCCAGCTCCAAGTACTATGACAACAAAGAACTAACAATGGTTAGTACCAATGGTACTAACCATCAACAAAGCTGCTAATGAAGCAGAACACTCTTTAAAAACATCAAGCACTGCAGCAACCCCTGCCAGAATCTTCCATCCCATCTTCCATTGACAAGAGCAATGCCCTGAACAACGTTTTCAATGAAAAAACACAGAAGTATGACCGCATATCAACAACACTGTTGTATTTAAAAGGTTCTCTTCATAAGTAGAAGTCAAGTAGCTAGTTCACATAGGATTGCAGGTTGTAGGTTTATTGGAAAGGTTACAGGTTACTTATTAGGGAAACCCCACCAGGAGCCGCATCCTCTCTGCTCAGCCCGCTCTCTCTAACTGTCCACTCCTTCAGTCACTCACCAACATTCCAAAACATCATATACTGGCTGAGCAGAGCAGGGAAACAGAGAAGCTGTGCAGACTATGCATTACAACAACAGCAGATTATAACACATCTCCTTCCCCTTAGAAAATAATAAACAGCAGATTATAACACATCTCCTTCGCTTAGAAAATAATAAAAATACAACAGGACTAATAAAATACCAACAGAACGGTAAGAGATTCTAGCTTCGCTAATAAAAATACAAGCCCTATTAATTATTCACACCGTGGTCGCATCTGACCCCCATCCATACGAAACTAAAAGCACACCTATATACAGGTCACACAGAACACATCCAAAGAAAACCAACTAGCATGCCTGGAGAACAATATATTCGCCCTAGTGACACATACAATTCACCTACCTTCAACTGCATTCACTTGCAGGCCCAGACACGTGTTCTACACCTACCTCTACTGCAACCTAGTCAGTCACAAGACTAGGGATATAAATCATACACTCTCCCTCTAACGCACACTCATGCAGGGACAAGTACCACACGGTTACCCTCTACTGCATACTCTTGCAGGACCAGGGACGATTCCTACACTACAACATACACTCTATTGCACACTATCGCAGGACCAATAAACATTCAATACACTCACCCTTTACTGCATAATCTTGCAGGGCCAGGGACACATACTCCATCTACTGCGCACTCTCGCAGGACCAAGGAACATTTAATGCACTCACCCTGTGCTGAATTGTCTTGCAGGACCAGGGACACGTACTCTACATTTCTTCTACTGCACCCACTGGCAGGACCACTACTCTCAACCTTTACTGCATACTCTTGCAGGACCAGGGACAAATACTACAGAAACATTCTATACACTCACCCCCTACTGCATATTCTTGCCGGACCAGGTATAAAGTCTACACGTTCACCCTCCAACACACACCCTCTACTGCGTACGCTCGCAGGACCAGGGACTTAAATGGTCTAATACTTCTATCGTACGCATGCAAAATATAGACTTAGCCATATCCACTAACTTCTCGCAAGACTCTTGCATGCAACTAATATAAAAAAAAATCCTGTCCACTCCACACAAGATAGGAATAAAATGAGCAAAATGTACAATACACTGACATCACATTTAAAGAATTCTTCATTAAAAAAAGATATTCTCTTGCAACAAAATCAAAATCCTCCTCTACAGTGAGCGACATCTCACCCTAACATACCCTGAGTGTTGATCAAGTACTACACAGCATCGACATGAACTCGTGTGGAAGTGCTTCCTCTACTCTGAATGTTTCTTTAACTGATCGCTGGACATAAAATTCGTTTATCAGCACCTTACCCTCAAATACCTTGTGAGGTTCTACTGTCGGGCAAATTCTACCTCCGGGCCGCTGAGTGTCCCCAAACACCAAATGCGCATCTTACAGTCCGTTTTGCTAAAGGACTGCACGTTACATGACCGCTGGTTTTGCGTCTCCAAATGCAGCTCCAGTGTCATAGAATGCTCTGCACTCACGCATGTCCCATTGCAACCTTGCGCAACACTTCCTGCTTTGTCGACACATGACTGCTTCAATCACGCTTCCTATGCACTATGTGAGTCACACACAGCTATTTCCACTGATGCCGCCTGCACTCTAGTCTTTTCAGATGATGGAACACTGTCACAATGCAGCACACACTAATGCTACTTCCAAACCACAACCCTCTGCTTGCAACTTCCCGGTGAGCATATGAATGACATGCACCTGTAATGGCACTCGCTTCCCATGGCAACACTTCACTTGTTAACGGAACTTCCACACTTGCACGCTGGGTTAATTTTAAGCCCCAACAGGTGGTTTTCAAATGCTCATGCCTCAACTATCTCAGCACTGGTTAAGGTTAAATGTGACGCTTTAAATGCTAATTACGGTGGGCGCAGGCGTGAACTAATTCTAAAGTAACATTGTGTATTATATTCACTCTCCACAAGTTGAATCGTTACACATGTACCGAAAGTCAAACTCAAATGCAGTTCCAAAGTTGCGTAGAAGCTAAACCCAGTGGCGGCACGTATACAATTAAGCTGCACTTCAGCCCTTTGAGTGGCTCAATTCACTTGCTGCCAGTTCACTCACCACTGGTATTTCTTCCTCTGGTTAGCTGATCCTCTTTGTTCATCTGAGAACATCCGGAGGCTTACAGTCTGGTTTCATCGTTGTCTGTGGCCTGTCTGATGGAAAAGACACTGATGGGGTTCAGGGCTTCTCTTTTTCTCTTCTTGTGTCTCTTTTTCTCTTCTGGTGCCTTCAATGTACCTTCACCTCTTTGATTCCATAAGTTTCCTTCACGAGTAGGTTTGTTTTCAAGTCGTTACCAGTGTAGGAATTAAAAAAGTTCTCTCTTCATACGTAGAAGTCAAGTACCCAGTTCACATAGGATAGGTGTAGGTTTATTGGAAAGGTCACAAGTTATTTAATAGAGAAACCCCACAAGAAGCAGCAGCCTCTCTGCTCAGCCCACTCTCTCTAACTGTCCGCTCCTTCAGTCACAAACATTCCATGACATCAGACACTGGCTGAACAGAGCAGGGAAACAGAGAAGCTGCACAGAGAATGTATTACAACCAACAGCAGATTATAACACAATGGTACTAACCATCAACAAAGCTGCCAATGAAGCAGAACACTCTTTAAAACAATCAAGCACTGCATCAACACCTGCCAGAATCTTCTATCCCACATTCCATTGATAAGAGCAATGCCCTCAACAACATGTTCAATTAAAAAACACAGAAGTACAATCACACTGACACACAGTTCTCCCTGCTGAATCCCACAATCATCATCCTTCAAATCCCTGTCTCATAAAGACCTTGTGACACCCTCAACTCCCTCACATACAGTCATCCTTCATAAAGTTCTTTCTGGAGAAGCTCTCTCACCGTCTTCAACACCAGCCTCACTCAAGGCATCTTTCCTGTGGCTCTTGAGACAGGCTAGATACCCCTACTCCTTAAGGAACCCATGCTGTCCACTGATGATCTGGCCAACTATTGGCCCATAACTCATCTACCCTACATTAGCAAGATCATTAAATAATCGGTCTATGCACAACTTCAAATTCACATCAACACTAACCATCTCCTGCACAATTATCAGTCTGGTTTCAGATCACCCTACATCATTATATATCATTCTTTCCTGACTACAGATAAAGATGACTCCGCCCTCCGTGTATTACTGGACCTCTTACCTTCCTTTGACACTGATGATCACCAAATTCTTAGCCACACCCTGAAGTCTAAAACGGATTAGCAGTAAATGCCCTTTACTAGTTCTTCTGTCTATCCAGCCAACAACAGACTGTTCACATGAGCAACTCCAGGGCTAGAGGGTCTCAATCACCTGTGGAGTTTCCCTGGGTCCTATATTGTCCCTTTCATCTTCAACCTGTACAAAGAGTCTTTTAGGGCTCTACTTACAGATAGCATCCATATCCACCAATACACCAACAACACACAACTATCCAATGCCCCAGACACTGCTTCCTTCTCATCCAGACCTGAATGTGCAGCACCTACCTGACCTGTTTGCCAAGAAACAAGCAGCAACTAATCCAAACCTAGCTCAACAGCATGTGCATCCTCAGCCTCATTAACCATAGCTATGACTAAGAGAAATGGACGGAAGGCTCAATGTATTCTACTATAGCATTGAATCCCGAGAAACGTGGTGGAGAGTGAGTAAATAACACAGAGTACGTAACAGCATCATTTGGCTTTGTAGTAAGGACAAACTCAGCTCATGCAAAGTCAACCAAATTCAAGAACAGAGGGATCACACTGAAGACAACTGAGTTCATCCTAAGCATTCAAGGTATGGAGGCAAAGGAAGCTAGCATCTCATCTTTTTTTCACAATTTTATTTTGATTTTGGAAACAGAAGACACACAAGATAGCATTGACATATACATATAGCCAATCACAGTCTACATCATGGGAGCACATAGTCCATCAGACTGGTATAGGTGGCCCCACAGCTGGCCCCCATGTCCGTCAGTAAGTGCCCCTGCTATCCACTTCTGAGCGTGAGCAAAAACATGTAAATGATTAGCCAGCTTGCTAATCGGGCGGTTAAACATTCCCAGCTTTGGATCCCGGATGCTCTCAAGGTTTCAGACATTGCTTGCTGCATTCCCCAGTGTTCTGTGGTATTTTCATGTAGGTAGTGAAGGGGCGCCAAATTGCAACAAATTTTGAGACCCTGTCCCGGGCAATAGCAGTAAGTTTTTCCATGGCATAAATAGCCCATACCTTCTCCCACCACATGTTGAGGCAATTTCTACATCTGGGCAACGCTCATGCGCGAAGCTAGGAAGAGGTAGGAGAACTCTCCTGCATCTCCTAGAAGGATCAATAATAGGTCACAGGGTAATGAAATGTTAGTAATAGAGTGTATCTTAATGAGGACTGTGTCCCAAAATGCCTGGATCTGTGTCAGGTCCACCACACACTGAGAAAAGTACCCCTATTTCCACACCCCTTCCAGCACATTTCTGAGCCGCCAAACATCCGATCGAGTCGCACAGGGGTAAGGTACCAGTGGGTCAATAATTTGTAGGCATTCTCCTTATAGAGGAGACATATAGATGACCTGGAAGCCGGCTGCCAGATAGCCCCCCATGTTTCCTCAGAGATCCAGGTGGCCATTTCTTTCTCCCATTGAGTTACATAGGCATGTTTTTTGGTGAGTGTAAGATAGAGAATATGATTGTACAACCAAGAAATGCCCCTATGGCGAACATTGTTTGTGAATAGGGTTTAGATGGGCGACTCCTCCCATTGCATAACTCTACGAGCTTGATCCTTTCTTGGCCAATGGAGTGCTTGAGTGATCCAATGAGTGTCTCACTGAGTCAGTGAGTATTTCTCTAAGAGACTCTCCTGGGTGCGGAAGTCTTCATCATCATAAAAGTCCCTCGGAGTAGGGGGTCCCCAGTGATCCCAAGAAAAGGAACCGGGGTTGGACATAACAGGGGGAAGTCTGGGTTGAAAGCCAATGGGGTAAGAGGAACGGGGTAGGTCAGGAATGCAAGTTTTCTCCTAACAGTTTGCCAGTCGGTCAAGAGAGTGCTCGTCAGGGGCAGCGGAGAGGGACACACCCCAGGGCCGCAGCTGGTAGCCACAGGAGTCTGCACAAGGGGATTGGGGGTAATGCTTGTTTACCTGCACCCATGGCTTAATGTCAGGGTCATGATTCCAGTCAAGGGATGGACCTATTTGGGCCGCCAGCATGTAGGCCATCGAGTCATGGAAGCCCAAACCCCCACCCTTGTTGGGCAGAACAAAGAGGATTTAGCCACCCTCTGAGATTTGCCTTCCCATACAAAGTTGAGCATTTTGGTTCGAATAAGTGGTTGGCCATACCTCTTATGGCCAGGAGAAGGGTCTGGAGGACTAATAGAACCTGAGGCATAAAGTTCTTTTAGAGGCTGTTCAGCCTTCCCAACCACGTTATCTTGAGCTTGCCCCCCTATATAGATCTTTGAAGACAGCTGTGATAAGTGGGGGTATGTTGCTATCGTAGAGAGTGTTAGTGTGGGTAGGAAGTTGTATTCCAAAGTATGTGATGGATGTCATGACCCACTTGAACCCACCTCCTTCAATGTGATCCCTAAGGACTCCTTGCAGAACTGCTACCCCCATCCCACTGGATTTACAATAGTTGATTTTAAACCCTGATATCTGTGCGAAGTGATCCAGTTCCTCCAGCAGCACTGGAAGATTGGTGTCGGGGTTGGTATTAAAGCAAAGGATATCATCGGCAAAGAGGACCAGTTAGTGCTCGTTGTCGTCCCTCATCATGCCTTGGATTGCAGGGCTAATATGAATTTTGGCTACCAGGGATTCCATCATGAGGGAGAATACAAGGGAGAACAGCGGACACCCCTGCTATGTCCCTCTACTGCGGGGGATGTCGGCATGAAGGCAGCGTTGATCTTAAGTTTCGTAGATGGCTTTTTAAAATTAGCCTGAATGAAAGCCTTCATCTTTATACCAAGACGCACTTTATCCAACACCTTCTATAGCTATGTCCAATCAACCCTATCAAATGCCTTTTCGGTGTTTAGCGATAACAGGGCCATTAGCGGGTGCCGACCCTCTGCCACTTCCATAAGCACTACCGCAAGTCTTGTGTTGTCGTTAGCCTACCTATTGCATATAAAACCTGTTTTTTGAAGCGCGATGAGAGTTGGCCAGAAAGGTTGGAGGTGGGCCACAAGAATGGAAGCACAGAATTTTACATCACTGTTCAGTAACGCGATCGGCCTATATGAAGAGCACAGAGTTGGGGGTTTATCTGGTTTTAGGAGAAGGGTAAGGTGGGACCACAGCATCGAATCGGTGACTATCCCTGACGCCAAGAAGGAATTAAAAACTTTGGTTAGAGGCTCGATCAAGAAGGAAGCATAGGCTTTCTAGAAGGTGGCCGGAAATCCGAATGGGCCTGGTGCTTTGCAGAATGGGAGGTTGCCGATCGATCACAGTCGCTAGCATCTCATCTTAAGAAGGTATGACAACCTTTGGTCACTCACTGATCTTATTTGCAACATGCTATTAGGAAAAGGTTTGTACTGATGGTGGGTACTATCGATGGTATGGGCACCGCTTGTTCAGACAGCAAGTGCCCAGTCTCATGAGTCATGTCGACAATAGTTTGGAGACTGAACAGAACTGGAATGCCATACAGACTTGCATGCTCTGAGACTTTTGCCAACTGCCATTGCTTCTAGACTTTCATGACATAAATGTCAGGCATAGTCCATCCTTTAGGAAGATCAGAGAGGGACCTTTTCAGAAACTGATCTTACACCTGCTCACATAATGAAATTACTTACCCGCCATTTACTGAGCCACCACCCCACAGAAGATATAGCACACATCTGAATTTTACTCTGTCACAGAGGGAAGAGTTGCCTTTGCCCATCAGAGTAGATGAGCACAAATGTTTCCTGACACCTATGTGTGTGAGCCGCTTGGGGGCTGCATGGTTGGGACACCCCCATATCAATTCCCAGTCGGATCCTGGCCTGGCAGTGACATTCAGATTGGCTGACTGCAGCAAAAGTGATATTAAATCACTGTTGTTGCGGTCATGCAAACATCATGTAAAAATATGATAAATTAATTAACATGCGAAGGCGTTTCATTGTAGATCTTCAGAGTATATCACTCAATTTAGAGGCACATATGAAAAGTGATAGCTATAAAACATCAACTTGGAAATAGTAAAGCCTCCCGGCACCCTGACGACAATGACTTTAATGAAATCAGAGGCAAGTCAGTTATTATGTGTACCCTACATGCGGCCTAGATTCTTATTATAGATGGAGCAACGTTAAAGTCTGTTAAATCAAACAGAAGAGGTTTTTGTACAGTGTTTCTGAACCTACACATTTAAAGGTATTCTCATATGTAGTTAAAGAGGGCAAGCTGGGATTGATCTCAGATTTTCTAATTTCAAATTGTGCAGTTCGTCTACAAGATGGGTATCACTTTCTCTCGCATGTCTTGCATCAAAGGCCACTGTTTTGGGCTAGAGGGTCTAAGATGACCTTGAGGGTCTAAGAGGACCTTGAGATAAGCCAGAGCTAGACATTTGGCGCAAGCTTCAAGTGGCATGTCCACCTCAAGAGTGTGCCTGGGATGGCAGAGTGACCTATGAGGATGTGTATGATGCGCAGATAGGGCAAAGTGTAAGGATCTGGTTGGGCCTCTGTCCGCCACTCACTTCGCATCAGTGTGTATGGACAGGGCTTTAAGCGGGTCGGGTCCTGCCAGGTCACATATATGCCAGTAATTAACTGTCTCGCCAAAAGAGGTCTCTATTGGGTTCTAATTTCATGACCTTTACAGGCAAAAACAATGCTTGAATTAACAACAGTAGACAGCCTTGAGGTAATCCATAGCAGTGATTTCATTTTGAATCCATCTGACAGTTGTAGGAGAGTAGGATCTGCTTCACATGGGTACCCCCACTTTTTGCTGATGCTTCACTGTTTTTCGACCTTAGTCTGGCTGGGGCCCTGCTAATCAGAACCCCAGCCTAGCTGCTTCCTCTCTAAAATGGTTTCCATGTGCCTTAGGCACATCTCTGATTGGAATCTGGAGTGCCCTTATAAGTCTCTAGTATATGGTATACTAAGTACCCAGGGCATAGGTACCTCAGAGGCCTACCAGGGGCTGCAGCATGTATTGTGCCACCCCTGGAAGGCCATCCAAAATGACACCACAGGTCTGCTACTGCAGCCTGGGTAAGGTGGTGCCTGCACCCCTTACTGTGATACAGGCTACCTATATCACTACATACATTCACACATATAAACCTATAAGTCACTCCTATGGCAGGCCTTATCAATTCTGAAGGCAGAGTGCGTGGTTCCTATGTGAGAGGGTGCCCCTGCATGAGCTGGGCCCCTCTGCAGCATTCGGAGACCCTTCTCTGATGCTGTTTGTAGTGCAGCCCGACCATATACTCTTAAGCGCATTATAACCTCGCGTTAAATGCTAACTTTGGGATGGCTGCACGGAAACATGTCGTGTTTGGTGTCAAACATCTTGGAATACTACCCCCCCCCCCGCCAGTTCTGGCGGCGGGGGTAGCATTCCACCCTTCTAGAGGGAGAGACATGTACACACCGGTATACCCGGTACTGACTTTCCAGAGCCCTGGCATCACAAAATGGATGCCGCTGCCACAGACACGAGTCTGGCCTCCTGCTGCTGACCGAAACTCCGGCAGGGGAGGCCTGGACAATAGGTTTCCTGTCCCAGGGAGGTGTAACCACCTCCCCAGACAGGATAGTGTGTATTGGGGCTGGGCGGGAGCACTCTCTGGTGCTTTGAAGTCCTGCACTGGGGGCACATTTGGTGTCCCTGTGCATACCCCAGTTCAAACCGGCTCAGGGGCTTCCAGCCCCTGCTCTGGCGTGAAACTGGACAAAGGGAAAGGGGTGTAACCACCCCTCTGCCCTGACCCTCCCATAGGTGGGGCCACAGAGTATGTCCAACCCCCTACCTTAGTATAAGTATGGGACCCCAGTCCTTAGGACTTTAGATTTACCTGGACGAAACTCTGATACAGAATCCTGGACCTTCGATGCTCTACTTTAAGATTAGAGGACTGAAGAATCTCCCTTGGGGTCAAGGAGTGACTCCCCTGCTTGGCAGGCACCAACGAAGCAATTGTCCGGTCTGCATCGCTGAAGCTCCGCCGGACGCCGAAGTCTTTGCATCACCAGAGGTGGATTTCCAGACTTCCCGAGGCTACCATGAGTCCCCAGCAGAGCTGAGGCCCGTGGCTATCGTGGGTAACGTGGAACCGTGACCCCTGGACACCGCATACTTTTGTAAGTGCATCCTCTTCTGGGTCTCCCACGAAGTTGTGCTTTGGGCTCCGAGTAGCCCCAGCCTCCAGCACCAACTGCACCGAAGATCACTGGCCTCCACTCCACGAGTGTCCTGTGAGCCAGCTCCACGTGCGTCGACTCGAGGCTCCTTCGCGGTCACTAGTCCGTTGGCTAGAAGGCCCTCCCGAAGGCCAATCTTCTTCTGCTTGGGCTCCCTGGTTGCTCCAGGCGTGCCCTGACTTACCCTTGCTGGGTGAGTCCCACAGACCTTGCTGGTCTGCAACATCGTCCTTCTTCCATTTCCACAAGACTTGCCGTTGCCAAGGTTTGTTGGGTCCAATCCGGTCGCCGACACCCCTGCAATCGACAGACGTCATGGGACAGCTCGAATCCAGCTCCTGGTCAACGCCTCCTGGACCTCGTGGCTGAAGAGTCAAGATGACCGTCAACCTACCTGAAGCACTCGACATCGGTGGGCACCTGCTCATCGCCTTCCTGGTCACTGGCTAGTGACCCAGACTCTGTCCCCTCTGCTTTCAGGTTCTTCAGATCTTCGATCCACCTTTGGATCCACTCGAACACTTTCGACTTGGCCGCCAGCAGCACTTTGCAGCAGATCGCCATTGAAAGCGACGACGAAACCCGACCCCGAAAGACACCTATGCACCCGGCTCCCTGGGTGAGGTAACTTCGAGTACTCCGGTGCTCCCGTCGGTATTGACACTAGAACAGCCTAGTTCTCAAAGGGTTTGCTCCAAGTCCTCCTCTAAGTGTCCCTTTTCTTTTAAATTCAAACCGCGACTTTCCCCATAGAAGTTAACGGCGATTCGCGGCTGTGTTCATACACTGCACGCGTCCCCCGTGGGTCCCCTGTGTCACTACCTTGGGTGGTTCCTTGTGGTCCAAGCACTTCTACAGGCTCTAGGCCCTGTGTCTAGCTCAGTCGTGGTTCTTATACCACTTTATTGGTATATGGTTTGGTACGCCCCTAGGGCTCAAACGTGTATTTGTGCTATTACTGTAGATAACTAACTTATAATTTATGTACTTTGAACTCTAGCCTCATAAAGAGACTAGAGGGGTGTGTTTAGCAATAAATACATATATTTTGAATATATACCTGGTGTGGTCCTCTTTCATTTGGTCACTCAAGAGATTATAGACTGGTAAAACAAGCTGCTTTACATTCCTTCAAGACTTAGCCTGAAGGCTGCTCTCCATAGCTACCACTAGGATAGCTTTCAATAAAGGTTGTCTTTAACCTATCTCCAATAAGGGGTTGTTTGGACTGGTGCAAGGTGCCCACTATAATTAGTGGACAGCATATGCCAGGCCAACTTCTCACATTGGTGGCTTCAGGTGGGGATTCACAGTCTAACAAAGGGAAGGGCCAAAGGAAACCATGGTGCAAGGTCTGTAAGCAAAAGACCCACTGGACCAGTGATTGCACCAAGTCCAAAGACTCTACTCCAGCCCCCACCAATGCCCCTAAGGCACCTGCTCCCCCTAGTGCAGTTACAGTTGGTGGTGGGACTACACAAGCCAAGGGTTTAGTAGGGTTGACCCTGGGTAAGGAGATGAGCTCTGACCTAGTCAGAGAACTCACTCAGGCTGTCCTAGTCTGTGATGGAGGCATGGATGTGACCTCCTCTGTGAGTCCCAGTAATCTGGGCAAGTACAGACAACAGCCCTTAATCAATGGAAAAGAGGCTTTGGCATTTAGGGACACAGGGGCAAGTGTCACCATGGTGACACAAGACCTTGTGAATCCTGGGCAGATTATACTTGGTGAAATGTACCAAATGACCAATGCTAGCAACGTCAGAACAGACCATACTCTGGCAGTTGTTAACTTCTCCTGGGGAGGGGTAACTGGCCTTAAGAAGGTTGTGGTAAGTGCAGACCTACCAGTTGAATGCTTACTTGGCAATGACTTAGAAACTTCAGCTTGGGCAGAAGTGGAGCTCAGGACCCATGCAGAAATGCTGGGCATCCCTGCAGATGTGTTTGCTGTGACCAGGTCACAAGCCAAAATGTCTAACACTGAACAGGCCTTGGATTCTGGAATAATGGACCAAGTGCCCTCCAAGAAGAGGAGTAGTAGGGTAAAGGCAGTGTCTTCCCCCTTGGCTCAGAAGGAAGATCAGTCTCTTGAGGGGGATGATCTCAGTCCTGAGGAAGGAACTGTCCCAGAGGAGCTTGAACCTGACCAGGTTGAGTTCTTGGGGACAGGGGCCCTTCCAGGGCAGATCTGAGCCAGGAGCAGCAGAGCTGCCCCTCTCTTGAACCCCTCAGACAGCAAGCTGCTGCTGAGGCTGCTGGGAAAGCTAGTGGTCCCCATACTGTGTATTGGGATGATGGACTCTTGTACTCAGAGTGTAGAGACCCCAAGCCTGGTGCCACCAGGAGGTTGGTTATACCTCTGAAGTTCAGGGGCTTCCTATTGACCCTAGCCCATGACATTCCCTTAGCAGGTCACCTGGGCCAGAACAAGACTTGGGACAGAATTGTCCCTCACTTTCACTGGCCCCACATGTCTGAAGACACCAAGGAGTTTTGTCGCTCCTGTGTAACCTGCCAGGCCAGTGGCAAGGCAGGTGGCACTACAAAGGCCCCCTGATACCACTACCTGTGGTGGGGGTTCCCTTTGAAAGGGTGGGGATTGACATTGTTGGTCCCATGGATCCCCAAACAGCATCTGGGCACAGGTTTATCCTGGTGGTAGTGGATCATGCCACCAGGTACCCAGAGGCTATTCCCCTTAGGACCACTACAGCACCTGTGGTGGCAAGGGCCCTCCTGGGAATTTTCTCAAGAGTGGGCTTCCCTAAGGAGGTTGTATCAGACAGGGGTGCTAACTTTATGTCTGGATACTTAAAAGCAATGTGGAAGGAGTGTGGGGTGACTTACAAGTTCACCACACCCTATCACCCACAATGCAATGGTTTAGTTGAGAGATTCAACAAAACCTTAAAGGGCATGATTAAAGGGCTCCCAGAAAAGCTTAGGCGAAGATGGGACATACTCTTGCCCTGCCTTTTATTTGCATACAGGGAGGTGCCTCAAAGGGGGTTGGCTACAGCCCTTTTGAACTTTTGTTTGGTCACCCTGTCAGGGGTCCATTGTGCTTGGTGAAGGAAGGATGGGAGTTACCTCTCAAGCCCCCAAAGCAAGACATAGTGGACTATGTACTTGGTCTCCGCTCCCGGATGGCTGAGTATATGAAAAAGGCAACTAAAAACCTTGAGGCTAGCCAGGAACTTCAAAAAGCCTGGCATGACCAAAAGGCTGAACTGACTGTTTACCAGCCAGGACAGAAGGTGTGGGTGTTGGAGCCAGTGGCCCCAGCAGCTCTCCAAGACAAATGGAGCGGACCCCATACCATTGTTGAACAGAAGGGTGAGGTTACCTACTTAGTAGACCTAGAAACACCCAGGAGTCCCCACAGGGTTCTCCATGTCAACAGGTTAAAACCATATGTGGACAGGGCAGACATGGGCTTGCTCATGGCTACTGATGAGGGACAGGAGGAAGAGAGTGACCCACTCCCTGACCTGCTCTCACAGAACCCTGATGATGGGTCAGTGGATGGTGTAGCCTTGGCAGGCAGCCTCACTACCCAGCAGCAGACTGATTGCAGACAGGTGCTCAATCAGTTCAGACACATATTCTCACTGACACCCAGTCAGACTACCTGGTGCACTCATGAAGTGGACACTGGGGACAGTCTGCCTATTAAAAATAAGATTTATAGGCAACCTGACCATGTCAGGGACTGTATCAGGACAGAAGTCCAGAAGATGTTGGATTTGGGAGTTATTGAACCCTCAGATAGCCCTTGGGCTAGTCCAGTGGTCCTTGTGCCAAAACCTCACACCAATGGTGGGAAAAGAGAGATGAGGTTTTGTGTGGACTACAGGGGTCTCAATGCAGTCACTAGGACTGATGCCCATCCAATACCTAGGGCAGATGAGCTAATAGACACTTTGGCCTCAGCCAAGTATCTAAGCACCTTTGACCTGATAGCTGGCTACTGGCAGATCAGACTAGCTGATGATGCAAAGCCAAAGACAGCATTCTCAACCCCTAGTGGGCATTATCAATTTGTGGTGATGCCCTTTGGTCTGAAGAATGCACCTGCCACTTTTCAGAGGTTGGTGAATACAGTCCTTACAGGTCTGGAAGCCTATAGTGCAGCATATCTAGATGATATTGCTGTCTTTAGCTCCACCTGGGAGGATCACCTGGTCCACCTCAGAAATGTTTTGCAGGCCCTGCAGAAAGCAGGCCTGACTATCAAGGCCACCAAGTGCCAGATAGGGCAGAGTCAGGTTGTGTACCTGGGCCACCTTGTGGGTGGAGGCCAGGTTCAACCACTGCAGAGCAAGATCCAGACCATCATGGACTGGACTGCTCCAACTACCCAGACTCAGGTGAGAGCCTTTTAGGCCTGACTGGGTACTATAGGAGATTTGTCAAGGGGTATGGATCAATAGTGACACCCCTGAATGACTTAACTTCCAAGAAAATGCCCAAAAGGTTCAGTGGACAGTTAGCTGTCAAAAGGCATTTGATGACCTAAAGCAGGCCATGTGCACTGCTCCCATTCTACAGAGTCCTGATTACTCCAAGAAGTTCATTGTCCAAACAGATGCATCTGAATTGGGGGTAGGGGCAGTACTGTCACAATTGAATGATGAAGGTCAGGATCAGCCAGTAGCTTTTATTAGCAGAAGGCTGACCCCTGGAGAGAAACGTTGGTCAGCCATTGAGAGGGAGGCCTTTGCTGTGGTCTGGGCTCTGAAGAAGTTGAGGCCATACTTGTTTGGTACTCACTTCCTTGTTCAAACAGACCATAAGCCCCTCTTATGGCTAAAACAAATGACGGGTGAAAACCCCAAACTGATTAGGTGGTCCATTTCCCTACAGGGGATGGACTTCACAGTGGAACATAGACCTGGGAGTAACCATGCCAATGCAGATGGACTCTCTAGGTACTTCCACTTAGAACATGAAGACTTAACTGGGCAAGGTTAGTTTAATGTCCCTACGTTTGGGGGGGTTGTGTAGGAGAGTAGGATCTGCTTCACATGGGTACCCCCACTTTTTGCTGATGCTTCACTGTTTTTCGACCTTAGTCTGGCTGGGGCCCTGCTAATCAGAACCCCAGCCTAGCTGCTTCCTCTCTAAAATGGTTTCCATGTGCCTTAGGCACATCTCTGATTGGAATCTGGAGTGCCCTTATAAGTCCCTAGTATATGGTATACTATGTACCCAGGGCATAGGTACCTCAGAGGCCTACCAGGGGCTGCAGCATGTATTCTGCCACCCCTGGAAGGCCATCCAAAATGACACCACAGGTCTGCTACTGCAGCCTGAGTAAGGTGGTGCCTGCACCCCTTACTGTGATACAGGCTACCTATATCACTACATACATTCACACATATAAACCTATAAGTCACTCCTATGGCAGGCCTTATCAATTCTGAAGGCAGAGTGCGTGGTTCCTATGTGAGAGGGTGCCCCTGCATGAGCTGGGCCCCTCTGCAGCATTCGGAGACCCTTCTCTGATGCTGTTTGTAGTGCAGCCAGACCATATACTCTTAAGCGCATTATAACCTCGCGTTAAATGCTAACTTTGGGATGGCTGCAAAGAAACATGTCGTGTTTGGTGTCAAACATCTTGGAATACTACCCCCCACCAGTTCTGGCGGCGGGGGTAGCATTCCACCCTTCTAGAGGGAGAGACATGTACACACCGGTATACCCGGTACTGACTTTCCAGAGCCCTGGCATCACAAAATGGATGCCGCTGCCACAGACACGAGTCTGGCCTCCTGCTGCTGACCGAAACTCCGGCAGGGGAGCCCTGGACAATAGGTTTCCTGTCCCAGGGAGGTGTAACCACCTCCCCAGACAGGATAGTGTGTATTGGGGCTGGGCGGGAGCACTCTCTGGTGCTTTGAAGTCCTGCACTGGGGGCACATTTGGTGTCCCTGTGCATACCCCAGTTCAAACCGGCTCAGGGGCTTCCAGCCCCTGCTCTGGCGCAAAACTGAACAAAGGGAAAGGGGTGTAACCACCCCTCTTCCCTGACCCTCCCATAGGTGGGGCCACAGAGTATGTCCAACCCCCTACCTTAGTATAAGTATGGGACCCCAGTCCTTAGGACTTTAGATTTACCTGGACGAAACTCTGATACAGAATCCTGGACCTTCGACGCTCTACTTTAAGATTAGAGGACTGAAGAATCTTCCTTGGGGTCAAGGAGTGACTCCCCTGCTTGGCAGGCACCAACAAAGCAATTGTCTGGTCTGCATCGCTGAAGCTCCCGCCGGACGCCGAAGTCTTTGCATCACCAGAGGTGGATTTCCAGACTTCCCCGAGGCTACCCTGAGTCCCCAGCAGAGCTGAGGCCCGTGGCTATCGTGGGTAACGTGGAACCGTGACCCCTAGACACCGCGTACTTTTGGAAGTGCATCCTCTTCTGGGTCTCCCACGAAGTTGTGCTTTGGGCTCCGAGTAGCCCCAGCCTCCAGCACCAACTGCACCGAAGATCACTGGCCTCCACTCCACGAGTGTCCTGTGAGCCAGCTCCACGTGCGTCGACTCGAGGCTCCTTCGCGGTCACTAGTCCGTTGGCTAGTAGGCCCTCCCGAAGGCCAATCTTCTTCTGCTTGGGCTCCCTGGTTGCTCCAGGCGTGCCCTGACTTACCCTTGCTGGTTGAGTCCCACAGACCTTGCTGGTCTGCAACATCGTCCTTCTTCCATTTCCACGAGACTTGCCGTTGCCAAGGTTTGTTGGGTCCAATCCGGTCGCCGACACCCCTGCAATCGACAGACGTCATGGGACAGCTCGAATCCAGCTCCTGGTCATCGTCGACGCCTCCTGGACCTCGTGGCTGAAGAGTCAAGATGACCATCAACCTACCTGAAGCACTCGACATCGGTGGTCATCTGCTCATTGCCTTCCTGGTCACTGGCTAGTGACCCAGACTCTGTCCCCTCTGCTTTCAGGTTCTTCAGATCTTCGATCCACCTTTGGATCCACCCGAACACTTTCGACTTGGCCGCCAGCAGCACTTTGCAGCAGATCGCCATTGAAAGCGACGACGAAACCCGACCCCGAAAGACACCTATGCACCCGGCTCCCCTGGGTGAGGTAACTCGAGTACTCCGGTGCTCCCGTCGTTATTGACACTAGAACAGCCTAGTTCTCAAAGGGTTTGCTCCAAGTCCTCTTCTAAGTGTCCCTTTTCTTTTAAATTCAAACCGCGACTTTCCCCATAGAAGTTAACGGCGATTCGCGGCTGTGTTCATACACTGCACGCGTCCCCCGTGGGTCCCCTGTGTCACTACCTTGGGTGGTTCCTTGTGGTCCAAGCACTTCTACAGGCTCTAGGCCCTGTGTCTAGCTCAGTCGTGGTTCTTATACCACTTTATTGGTATATGGTTTGGTACGCCCCTAGGGCTCAAACGTGTATTTGTGCTATTACTGTAGATAACTAACTTATAATTTATGTACTTCGAACTCTAGCCTCATAAAGAGACTAGAGGGTGTGTTTAGCAATAAATACATATATTTTGAATATATACCTGGTGTGGTCCTCTTTCATTTGGTCACTCAAGAGATTATAGACTGCTAAAACAAGCTGCTTTACATTCCTTCAAGACTTAGCCTGAAGGCTGCTCTCCATAGCTACCACTAGGATAGCTTTCAATAAAGGTTGTCTTTAACCTATCTCCAATAAGGGGTTGTTTGGACTGGTGCAAGGTGCCCACTATAATTAGTGGACAGCATATGCCAGGCCAACTTCTCACAGAAGTCTCTAAAAATATTTGTTTTTTCCATACATTGTGTTTGTGTAGATTTCTTCATGCGACATATCACTCTTTTATGTGACCCGAGTCACTCCTAGGTGTGGGTGTGTTCCAGTTCTGGTTGAGTGTTCATGATGGGGCATGAGTGAGAGCTCTGGAGGCGAGTGAAGGTTCTCACAGAGCCTCTCAGTGTTATAAAGCTGTTCAGACTTCATGCACATGCAATCCTTGCTCTCTGCAGAGTTCACGGAGCTTTGGGCACACATGACAATTGTAAGTGTGATTTTATATCAATTATGTGAGGAGGGTTCATAGCTTTCAAAATATTGACAGCACCCAAGGAAAATAAAATGTAGTGCTTAAAGCTGAGTTGGTTGATGTTTGTGCCAGGGATAGTAAGGGAGGAGATTAATAGCTGTACTTGCAGAAGAAGAGAGTGACAAGATGGTGTAAATAGGAAATTGATGATGTGTGAGATAAGCAGATGGAGGATTTCAGAAAGATGTGGGGAGTAAAAGGGAGTGAGTGTCTAAAAGAGCGAGAGACGACAGAAGAAAGTGGTGTGAAAGAGAACAGAAGGCTTTGAGACACTCTGAAGGCCACCTCCCCTTCCACAGATCTTAGTAATGGTTCATTCAGTCTCAAATTTTCAGATTTGAAATGATTTCAATTGTAATTATTCGCAACAAAATAATTGTTGTTACTCATTTATTTGGTAACTGCTAAAAAGCATTGGCAAAGCCAATATGTCTGGCTTAATTTTTAGGAGTATGTCTGTTGTTGTGTTATATGTCTGGATTCAATAGCCTACAACTCACAAGGAGGCACCCAAATACTGGACAGGTGGTATGCTTTGTAAAGCACAGGATTTTAATTTATTTTCAAGTTTTATGCCACGTTCTTAATAACATAGGCCAAGCCTCTTGGAAAGGATTCCTATTTACACATCTTTGCCAATACCCCTTGTAGAGCCTCCCTACCTTTTTGCATGCCAGTGATATTATCTTTTGCTGTCGGTTCCTAACAAAATCCAGCTTTGTTCACTTTCACTAGGTTCAAGTTGGGCCTTCAAAGCACCAGCACTGCACCACCCACTTCCCTTAGGCTCTGCTGGACTGTCATCCATCTATCGCTGCAATGTGACAGGTCACGGAGCCAATGTGTGTGGTGGTTCCATATCTTCTCTGAGAATAGCAGTGAGAATTAGCAGACTCGTGGAGCTATAGCTAATACCTTGTATAACCCTTTTAGAGGTCACGCAGTTTGCAAGAACATCATGTGGACAATAACAAAGAACAGAAAATGGTGAACACATCATCTGAAGCAGGCCAGTCGCAAATCTTTAACTCTTTCAGAAAAGACAAAAAATACTTCAATAGTCGATCTGTCTGATTTTTATTTCTCTGCTTTGTGTCTATATATATATGTATATATATATATATATATATTCCACGGGAAAGCGATTTTCATGCAAAGAAATCACACGAGCCCACTCGGTCAGCTGTTGCAGTTTATTTTCGGTACAGCAGGTAAGGACGACGCGTTTCGACCACGTCCGTGGTCTTGGTCACATGACCACTGCCTCCATTATGTTTGTTTTTAAAGGGTACGTGCATTACATGGTTTTCATAGACATGAAAGAAATGTTGTGAAATTTGGTGATAAACAAAAAGTAGTGGAAAACAGACGCAGCTGTTTAGCAGTCAAAAAGGACAATACTGGAAATTCTTTCCTCAAATTACAATTTAAACAACAATTCATGGTCAGTATGCATTAACTGTAATGAATGAAATTTGTCATCCCCTAGAGACTAGGTTTGAAAAAATAAAGGACTAGTGCCATAGCTGTAAATCGGTTCAGTTGAAGAAGTGGAGGGACAAGTGCCCTTGTTGCTAATTCATATGGTGACTAAAGGAAATTCCTCGTGGCTATACTCAACCTCGATCATTCGTGGTGAGAGGGATGTAGAACCCCCAACAGTGACTAAGAGCTGGATCAGACGTATATATATATATCCAAGCTCCAATGTACCCAACGTACAAGGAAGCACTCGAATGGCAAGATGCTCATGAAGAGCCTTTATGGTATACAATCCGCCGGCACAACGATAACTTTAAGCAGTCCAATTTGCCATGGATGCCTGACGCGTTTCGAAGTGTCCCCACTTCTCTTCAGAGGCTTTGGCAATTGAAGGCGCATAGGACACCGCCCTCATCATTTAAATGCTCCAATGCAAGCCCTGGATGGGACGCTCTGCCGCGACTAGCAAAGCATTATGGGCCTTGTAGTGTCCTTTGTCTCCAGATGGAGCGCGCAATGTTGCTGCTGTAACATTCATAGCCCCCATATCGTTGTGCCGGCGGATTGTATACCATAAAGGCTCTTCATGAGCATGTTGCCTTTCGAGTGCTCCTTATACATTCGGTACTTTGGAGCTTGGATATATATATATATATATATGTATACATATACAGTATCCAAAATAGACAGGCATTGAACGCTTATCCATTAGGTTTTATATTTAACATTGAAACTTTAGAACAGAAAATAGGAGTGTATAAAACAAATGTAAAGAACGTTTAGTCTTTGACGTTTTTTGGGGGGAAATCTGCTGTGCAGTTCAAGGACTGGAAGTATGCAGTAGGAACAATAAAGAAAAACAAGATTTAGCAAAGTCAATAAGCCTAGCTTGCATTTTGGTCCTGATTAAAATATTTAAACAGCCCACTACAATGCAAAAAACATAAAAAATATAAGTTGTTGCCTTCTGAATACACATCATCTGTAAGATACAGAATGTAATATTTGCTGATTCAGAGTCATTTTGAGTTGTAAAATATTTCCACCTGCATTACAATGAAATAACTTAATAGGAGATGGAATTATACATCAAACAACCAATTGCATGAGGAGAGAGAGAAATACTCCACTGGGAGGAGCCAAAGACAACTCTATGCATGTTTTAAATAATTAGCAACAAAAGGTCACAGAAACAGCAGCACTGTTAAGCCAGACCTAAAATCAAATGCCATATGCAAGAAACAGCCAAACATTAGTGTTGCAAATGCAAAATTTAGCTATTCGTGAAAGCCTGACAATTGGGTGAAATCCCTGTCATCTACATAGCGACACAACCGCAAGTAGAGGATTTAGAGTGTCCGCGTTTCTAATTTTCTCAACCTGCGAAAGCGAGTTTAGCAAATCACAAAAGTTGTACAGTAGCCACCAAATACATAAGTTGCACAAACAGACATTCCCAAATAATACAGTGAGATGCCAGGAGTGCATCAGAGATCTGGAAGGGAAAAAACGGTGTGCCAAATCTCAGACCATGGATATAAAGAAGGGCAGTGGATAACCCCAAACTAGAACAAGCTTCGGAAAAGCCAATATATCTGGATGTTTATAAGTCAAAATGATTCTTCAGCGAGTGGCGTGTTTGTATGAGTGGTTAAGTGAATGAGACTGATTGGATGGATGAGTGAGTGCGTGGATAGGTAGGTGCAGGGTGAGTGAGGTCATAGATGGGTGAAAGGTTAAATGAGCTAGTGCAATGATATATTGCTGGACCAATTGGTGAGTGCAGGAATGGGTGCAGACAGGTTGCACCAATCATACAGACTGAGGCCTCAGGTAGAAGTAATAATAGTATTATAAAATGCCAAGAATTACTATCGTTGTGCCAGTGGGGTTGCACACAGTCTTGCCAAGAATGCCATCCCTACAATATAAAATTGTAAAACATTACCTTTTATTAAACCAGTGTAAGCAATACACCAATTAGGGGGACCATTGTTCCAAGAGTGCCTACAATATGTGAAAAATGGCCACCATTATGCTAATGTAAGTATTATGCAGGAGTGGGCACGTCATGCCAGGAATACAGTCCATATGTCAGCAATTACCACAATTATGCGTGTTTAGATTTTCCTCATCACTCGATCATCCTAAATGGTTTTCAGATTTGTACCATCATTCCTTAATCCTACAGGCATGCTTAGATGTTTTACTTTACTAATTAATCATTACTGCGTATGTAAGTTTGCCCTATCACCCACAATTCCTTAGTGCCTATTCGGATGTCACCATCACTCATTTATCGTGACTGCTTGTTGAGATGTGCAAGGGCAGATTTGCACCATTTATCGTGACTGCTTGTTGAGATGTGCAAGGGCAGATTTGCACCATTACTTAGAAGGCTTGACTGCATGTGCACATTTGCACCATGTCCATCACTCATTAATTCTGGTGCATGTTCAGATTTCCACCATCACACACTAACCCTCTGAATATATCCTTATATGTAATGCTCCCCAACGCCATTTGCAACAAAAATGCCACATTTGCTGATATTACAACATGACATTTTATATGTAAATTAGACTGTTATTTCTAACTCTACACCCCTCTGCCCAACAGTGAGTTCTTTCTCTGCTCCTTCCTCCTTGTACTGCAGATGCTCAATGTTGCAGTACAACAGGTTGTTAGTAGATGTCCCTCTGAAGTCAGCAGAAAGGGTGCAGTTAAGTGCCTCATGTTGTTACTGGATGTCTCTCTAAAAGCAGCAGAACAGTGTAATCCCACAACTGAATGTGAGATGTCAGGTGCACTCAGAAGCCTCCCCTGTAACTGGAAAAATAATAATATGCTTTCTTTTTCATTCCTATATTGTAAAATGTTAAAGCGAGTCCAAGCCAGGAAGCTAATCTTGCAAGGAAAATAAGTTGTGTGTTTTGTATTCTTTGTCCATTTCTGCATATGAAACTGTTAATAAAAGACCAGGTAATGCCTTTGGCGGGAATGTAAAGGCTGTGGAGCCAGCATGGGCCAGAGTGGCTGGTAGAAGGAACATCAAGGAGTTCCTCAGGGAGACACGCTATAGAAGGACATGATGGTCAGGCAAATGCTGCATTCAGAGACACAGATTGTGCTTAATATCATTTGCATAAACGCGACACCTGCACCTGTTACAGTACATGCTTGCACGTTGTAATTGTAATTGCATTTATATAGTGCTTACTACCCCTGACGAGGAGTCGAAGCGCTTTTATCGCACGCTACTCCGGAATTCAAAAAGATTAGTTGTGCATTAGTATAGTGAAATATGAAATTAATTTGAGCGGGTGCATGTTTGCAGATATACTAGTAGAAACCCTGTCTGCAAGAACGCTTGCCCAGTCACAGCAGGAAAGGCCTAGACATGTTGATAATCTTTTTTGAAGGATCATGTTTCCAATTTAAATAACTCATGAGGAACACTGGTGATGAACAAAAAGAGCGTAGTAGATATGAGTGGGGATAAGTGTACGAAGGATCGAATACCTGCCTACCCACAATCCTTTTCATGAAATCTGCATACTCCCAATTGTTTTGCACTTTGATAAATTCTTCAGATTCTTTTTTATTAGAATACGGAAAATACTATTGTGTTTGTTGTGCTAGAAAGTGTGTGTAAAGTTGTATTAGCTTTACTAAGTGTAGTTGTAGTTTACAAGCTTAACACACTATTGAATTGCAGGGCTCTGACAATTAGGACCACAATTTAGTGTGCAAACTATAATCAAGAAGAAGGAACTGGACACTGCCTTCTCACTGGATTCACTTCAGCCTTTTGTGGTAGCAAAGGAGGGGTTAAGAGTTATTGGCTTGCTGAATGTGAAGAGGAGTAAAATCCTTTTCTAATGAAAGGCTTAATGGATATGTAGTTGGGGGATGTAGATCTGTTTTATGTTTCAAATGTTTTTGGCCACAGTTATATGTAAAACAACAAAAGTAAGATAAGTGTGATGCTGAAATGTGAATCTGCAATATGAAATGACTGCACATTATAACTAATCTGAAGCAATATGTCTGAAAGCAACGTATGAACCAAAATAGCAATATGTTTTACTTTTTAAAATAACTGTCAGTCTCACCCAGATCTTCGTTTTATGTTTATGAGTAGCCTGTGAGTTATACTGGTCTGGAAAGCAGCCATGCCAAGGTTCAATTGCATACTCAGGGAGTCCTGGGGTTGGATCACACAGTGGAGCTATTTCCTTCCTCTCAATTGTTATTAATCATCAGAAATTAAGAATTTTAAAGATGTAAGTGGAGAGGCCAAAGAAATGGCAGTGCAGCTTCTATTCTCAATGCCACACTTTGTTGTAAATATTTTGAGAAATGGGCTTTAAATATCACACTCTTACTTAACATAACATATGCATTTGTAAAACACAAGTTTTCCAAAGCCTTGTTCTCTTGGTGCTGATAGAACAGATGTCTACTGTTACCAAACTCTAAGGTACTCATGTTATCGACCTTGCAATTATGAAAGGCTGAGTGGGCCGCCAGGATTCGAATCTGTGACCATGAGGTCAAACACTGATTCCTTGAGTGTATATATTAGTCCACTCAGCCAACAACTACACTTTCTTCATTTTGCCTTGTATATGAGATGCTTCGGACAGAATCCTTTCTGAATAGCCAGCGGAAAATGTAACTGCAAAACAATCCTGTTGGCTGATTACAGATAGGCAAAGACACTTTAAATACTCCCTTTGCTTCCTGCAAGGTTTCCAGTACAACTTGAGCTCACGAGTTTGCCTGTGCAACAATGTATCTAAGCAAACTATGATTCACTTTATTTCTGCTGTGGGTATTACCAATTATTTACGAGAATGTATTTAGCACCGTTTTTAATGCTCAGAAATTAACATATATGCCAACAAGCTTTTAGGTGTTTGCCGGAAATAACTGACAGTGGAACCTGCCATTGTGTAAGTTTGTTTCTTACGGTAGCCGTACTTTAAAGAGGTACTATGCACTCTGACTAATCTCATGTACTTTTTGAGACTATTTATTATGTATGCTATGCTTTTACTCCTGTTCTATACGATACATGCTGGTCGCCGTTGATGTTCATTTTTTATCTTCTTTGTATGTATTTTAAACTGCTTTTATGGCGGATCTTCCTGCTGAATAAAAATATTTTGATTGATTGATTGAGACACTTTAAATAAGCAATGGCTAAATAGGGGTGACCCACACTCACTCTTTGTGTATGTGTGTGTAGGTTGATGAAACTAGAAAAACTAAAACGTGTGAAGGGTCTAAGGGAATGTTTTAAGACCTGGCATGGATATACTCCCCAATCAAAAGCTAGATATAAACCACAATATCCACGGGTCTATTCATAAAGATATGCTAAATTTCTATTTGTTAGAGCCACATGAGACCTAAAGAAACCATAACCACTAACCTATACACCTCTTTACAGGCTACAAAGAAATATCCTTTAAAAGGACGGATTCCCATCACTCACCATTGGTGACATGCTTCATCATCTGGGTCTCCTCCTAGTAACACATTAGTGTCACTAAGGGCTGCAACCCTTACAGAAGGAAAGGGGAGCTCGCGGATGTTTTTATGCTATTCAAATGGTAGCGATAAAACACGCTGTAGTTGGTCCTACAGATGTGAGCAATCAATTTGTATAGGGGTGATGAGTGCAGTGCAAAATAATGAAAAATAGTGAGTTAAAATTGAACAGTGAGAGAAAAAACCTTTAATTAGTATCTCCCAAAGCTCAAGCTTAAAAACAGTGCAAATGACAGTTTTCAACAAATAAATGTCTGTGAATGGAAAATAGGGGTCTACATGTTTCAGCAAAAAAGGATATATTCATCCTAAGCCTTCTTCAGGACCACAAAAAAGTTGCTACTGCATTAGTGAAAAACAAATATAAATAAGAAAAGGTTGGAACAGGTACAACCTAATCACCTGTGTTCAGGGATAAGCAAGTCCTCTGCAAGTGACGGGTTACTGTTAGCATCTGCAAAAGAGTGAAAGAACGATCCACTAGTAAAGGTTGACACGACTTACAATGGGACTCATGAGCTCAGGACATCGAAACATTACATAGTGACATATTTAATCATCATCTATGATTTATGATATTTCATAATTACATGTTTTCATGTTTACCCGTATTGCACGAGGAAAAGACCTTACCTCACCTGGCCACGGCTCAGGAAAAGGAGGCACCGCTCTTTGAGAGAACATAGGAAAGAACAAGAAATGTTCATGGTGACCTTATTCACTCTTTACCCTCATTTATCTTATGTTAAAAAGAAGCACCACGCACACATACGACAACTGGACCCAGGACTAAAAACTAAAAATGCTGACTTATACACTGGTGTGTTTAAATTCTACCATGCTGTATACTCGGGTTGCGGCTATTTCCATATGTAAGTGTGCACGCACAGTCCAGTGCTAAATCTGTGTAACAAAGCACTGTATATAGATGGGAGGTGCCATTCCAATGCTCTCTTACCCTTATTAATAGTATGTACATTGTACTGACGGCCTCCGCACATATACTCATATTCTCGGTTAGATTATAACACCCGTTATCACATGGGCTTACTGGCGTGATATGACCTGCTTCATTAGCGGAGAGGCGACCACAAGACCGCACGTCCCGAGCACTCTCTCGTGTAATATTTCAAACAGTTGCCACAGACTTCCAAACTAGTCGGGCTCGTACACGACAGTACAGAGCTCCTACATTACAACACAGAGCTATACAGGCTATCCAGAGCAATAGACGAGTGTCTAAACAATTGGTGCCCGGTTTCAGAGCTAAGCTGAATGCGCTGATGAGAAAACGTTTTAAACTGCTTAGTTACGGGGAAATTACCGGGATACCAACCCTCGAAACCAAAAACGCGGAAGTGGCTTTATCCCTGACAACTGCGCTCGTGCGTGAATGCGCAAATGCGGTTCCCCTTACAAACTCATATTTAAAACACAAGCTTTCAATTTTTAAACAGGATAGGAAAGCACAGGTCTTAAACAGGTCCTAAAACATTCCCTTAGACCCTTCACACGTTTTAGTTTTTCTTGTTCTTGAGCAGCTGTGGCTGCGGGTCTTTTTGAAATTTGACCATACACAGGTATTGGTCTTGGATTGTACTATAGTTACAGTCCGTGTTTCCCTCCCCTCTTAGTTTTGTGTTTTTAGGTGCATTAGTGTTTGCTATCGACATAGGCTCACCATGGCTGAGAATTGTGGACTGGCTTATGATGACGAAGTATTACAATCTATACTCTCCACTAATCCGAGTATCTTAGAAACTTTACCAACCACCATGAGTAGTAATGAAGATGAATGGGGAAGGTACTAGGGCTTAAAAATCACATTCACGCACTATTATCCATGGGGCAATCATGACCGAATATTTGCGGGGAAATTGTGCCCCTACTGGACTTATAGTTACGAATGCCCCTAGACTTTTCCTCCAAGACAAAACGTTTCTGAAAGACTGGTCATTAATAGCTTGGCGCTGCACGCGCGACTGGTTAATTTTAATTATCAGAACAGCGAAGCGTGTGGCTGACACCATTCTTATTGAGATTCAACTTTTGTAATCACAGATTAAGGCTACTATTACAGCTACCTCCTTCAAAAAGAACCAGGAGGAATCGAACAAAACTAATAAAGAATTCAAGGATACGATCTTATTTGCCAAAATTGAGAAATTTAAGAAAGACCTGGCACGGTTCACCCATGAGAGGGTGTATCCGTATATAAGTGATAATTATATCCCCCCTGAATTCAACAGTAAAGGACAGAAACATGGCTCCTCCTATGGAACATCTAGCACGGAGGTAGGATCAAGTGACTCCGATTCTTCAACAAGAAGTGGCCTACAGAACAGAGGCCGTGGGAGAAACTATCAAACCAAGTGGAGGGGAGGACCACCGAACCAGTACCAACCATGGTGGCAACCTAATCAGTGGGGTTTTGCTGCCCCCCCTTTCCAACCACCCATGGGACCATTCCCACCGCCACAATTTCCTACTAATTTCAATAACCAGCCTTTTTTAGGGTTTGGCCGCGGGCGCTCCAGAGGAAGACGGCGAAACCAACAGGCCCAAGTTGGAGCCCCCCTCCGTCTCCCAGGAGTCTGCGCAGCAGCAAGAAGAAAACCCCATTACAAGCAGGGACCAATGCAGTGGTCAATTTGAGCTCCCGGTCATTATCTACGGATGAACAACTAGTTCTGAATAGAGGCTTAGGCTTTGTCTCTACTGTCAGAGGCGATCCCTTCCAGACTCAATGCGAACCTGCTAAATTCTTTCGCAAAATCCGTTTGCACTTTTTCTTTAAGAAAGAACAACAAGAGCTTTCAGATCCAGTTGACATGAATACTGGTTTAAAGAAACGTTCAACCTTCAATCCACCGGCTCATCTAATACCTGCACAAGTTTTAACTTTCGAGAAAGCAGTGAGTGAAGATGTAACGGCACTCTGCAAAAGAGAGAACAATCCTTACTGCAACCTTCCCAAACAGGAACAAATGGCATTACGGAAACTTACAACAGATGACCGGATTACAATCAAACCGGCGGATAAAGGCGGTGCGATTGTTGTGCTTGATACTGACATCTATCGCACAGAATGCTTACGACAATTAGGTGACAGACGATCCTATCGCCCATTAAAAATTGAACCGACTGAAAAAATAAAAAACCCCATCTTGATCATGGTAGAAGAAGCGGTGAATGAAGGTTGGATAACCACCCAGGAGGCAGCCTTTTTACAAACTGAACATTCGGTTGTGCCCTATTTTTATGTACTACCCAAGGTGCATAAACCACAAAGGCCACCGCCCGGGCGACCTATTATGTCTGGACTGGGCTCAGTCCTGGAACCTCTGTCCACTTTTGTGGATCATTTCCTGAGACCGATGGTCAAGGAAATGCCCACATTTTTGCAAGACACCAAGGACTTGTTTCGTTTGTTGCCACAGGTGGATTTTGACATGGAAACTGATTTTTTAGTTTCATTCGATGTGGAGTCTCTCTATACTTTAATTCCTCAGGATGAGACACTTGATGCCATTGCATTATTACTGACTGAGAGAGATTTGGACTCCATTACCCCGGTGCAGTTTATCATGGCCTGCGCCCAACTTGCAATGAAAGAGAACTTCTTTAAATTTGAAGATACTATTTACCTACAAGTCTCCGGTACCAGCATGGGAAGCGTTTCCGCTCCCAGTCTGGCTAATTTGTATGTTCATGGATTCGAGCAGGAGCATGTGTTGACACAGACTAACCCTTTTCGTGACTCAATACGTCTATGGAAGCGCTATATAGACGCTGTCCTCGTCATTTGGCGAGGCAAAATAGAGTCTATCATACTATTCCAAACATGGCTCAATAGCAGGAACGAATTTCTCAAATTCACGGTGGAATATGATAAAAACAAGTTAGCATTCTTGGATCTATTAATTGTAGCTACACCATCAGGCCTCGAGACAGAGCTATATAGAAAGCCGATGGCCAGAAACTCTTTACTTTGTTACGATAGCTACCATCCAAAGTCACTTCGTGACAATTTACCATTTGGCCAATTTCTTCGGGTTCGGAGAAACTGTTCCACCAAGGAGAGATTTGTGAATCATGCGACCACACTGTCATCCCAACTGTGTGCTAGGAAATATCCCAAAAGGCTAGTGCGTCGCTCGCTCAAACGGGCCATGAATAACAATAGAGAGGCCCTATTGGACCTATCAGGACCCAGACCAGAACTGACTAGGCTTACCTTTGTCAACACTTTTAGCACCATGTCTAACAGCATCCAAAAGAGTGTGCGTAAACATTGGCGCATACTCAACATTGGCAACAAACAAATTCCACCCCCTCTTTTCTCTTTTAAAAGGAGCACAAATCTTCAGGACCAACTCATCCATACCAGACCCCAAACCAAATCCCCACCAGGTGTAGGGGCCCCCTGGGATCTCCCTGCTGTTCAGGGCCACTTTCGTTGTGGGTCCTGTGCGGCCTGTCCCCAAACACAACAATCTAAATCTGTGGACATAGGGACTAATAGACGGTCGGTGCAAAATAAGTTTACCAATTGCAATAGTGATAAACTTATTCACCTCATTACGTGTCCATGTAACTTACAATATGTGGGCATGACCACTCGCAGGGTCAAGCTGAGGATCTTGGAACACAAGAGTACGGTGAGATGTAAGAAACAAGCCACAAGACTTACAAGACATTTCCTTGAAGCAAACCACCGACCTGATGATTTTAGGTGGACAGTTCTGGAACAACCATTCATTCCCGAACACATTACAGATATTAACAGGTTCCTATTTGTTCGAGAACAGAAATGGGTTTTTAAATTACAGAGTGACAAATTAGGACTGAACGACGCAATACCATGGGTTGCACTTTAATTCGAACCCGAGGGTTTACAGCCATATGCGTAATTCTGATTGAGATGAGGAGAGGGGCTTTATATATCACTGTGCCATGAAATACTACCATATGATGACCCGTTGTGATGATGACCCGTTTTTTTTAAAGATTCCTGATAAAACCGGTCTTCATGGGTCTCTATATGTAAGTGGTGTGTATCTTATAATGATGAGTGTCACACCAGAGAGGAGGTGTAGCGAACATGGTCCAATTAATGTAACCTCTATCATTAAACTGGGCATATATATTGTACACTTCCCTCAGTCATAAGCATAGACGTAATACTATCAATGAAAATGAAGGGTTTAGTAACATTGGACATATATCATTTAACCATGCCTCAACCACATGGTGTGCAGAGAAATAACTGCTGCAACCACATATACCACAGACGTAAAGATATGACCAAACGGCTTAGTTCCGGTATGGAGGCAAGTTAGTGACATCCCCTGTATAGATGAATGGGTGCGCACCTGAATTATTTTGTTGTCATTTAATAGAACGTTGTGTGAGCTCCAGAGATTGGTAGAGTGCATGTAGTTCCAAACAAATTAAAAAAATCCAGACGAAGATATGTGGCATCGCTATTTTGACAACAAGATAATTTAGTAATTGTAGACAAAATAACATCGAGGTTTGTCGACATTTATGGCTAAATATAAATTGCGGAAAACAAGAGCAGTTTGTGAGTCTTTCTCCCTGTTTCATTAAGTACGCAGAATTTAAGAACTACAATTCCAATTTAAGAACTACAATTCCCATGATTTCTAGCGCACTAGTTTCGGGCAGGTCACATGACTCGGGCGGCCCAAACATTGCGTGTGACGCACCAGTGCGGCGGTTTTTAAAGATGGTGTTTCCCGTTGTTTGGTACCTCCCCAGACGGCTTAATGAACCGCCAGAGGTACCGACGGACAGGTGAGCAGCAGCATTTGTTGCAGACACGGCGCGGTTTTCTGTGCTTTCCTATCCTGTTTAAAAATTGAAAGCTTGTGTTTTAAATATGAGTTTGTAAGGGGAACCGCATTTGCGCATTCACGCACGAGCGCAGTTGTCAGGGATAAAGCCACTTCCACGTTTTTGGTTTCGAGGGTTGGTATCCCGGTAATTTCCCCGTAACTAAACAGTTTAAAACGTTTTCTCATCAGCGCATTCAGCTTAGCTCTGAAACCGGGCACCAATTGTTTAGACACTCGTCTATTGCTCTGGATAGCCTGTATAGCTCTGTGTTGTAATGTATGAGCTCTGTACTGTCGTGTACGAGCACGACTAGTTTGGAAGTCTGTTGCAACTGTTTGAAATATTACACGAGAGAGTGCTTGGGAAGTGCGGTCTTGTGGTCGCCTCTCCGCTAATGAAGCAGGTCATATCACACCAGTAAGCCCATGTGATAACGGGTGTTATAATCTAACCGAGAATATGAGTATATGTGCGGAGGCCGTCAGTATAATGTACATACTATTAATAAGGGTAAGAGAGCATTGGAATGGCACCTCCCATCTATATAAAGTGCTTTGTTACACAGATTTAGCACTGGACTGTGCGTGCACACTTACATATGGAAATAGCCTCAACCCGAGTATACAGCATGGTAGAATTTAAACACACCAGTGTATAAGTCAGCATTTTTAGTTTTTAGTTTTTAGTCCTGGGTCCAGTTGTCGTATGTGTGCGTGGTGCTTCTTTTTAACATAAGATAAATGAGGGTAAAGAGAGAATAAGTTCACCATGAACATTTCTTGTTCTTTCCTATGTTCTCTCATAGAGCGGTGCCTCCTTTTCCTGAGCCGTGGCCAGGTGAGGTGAGATCTTTTCCTCGTGCAATACGGGTAAGCATGAAAACATGTAATTATGAAATATCATAAATCATAGATGATGATTAAATATGTCACTATGTAATGTTTCGATGTCCTGAGCTCATGAGTCCCATTGTAAGTCGTGTCCACCTTTACTAGTGGATCGGTCTTTCACTCTTTTGCAGATGCTAACAGTAATCCATCACTTGCAGAGGACTTGCTTATCCCTGAACACAGGTGATTAGGTTGTATCTGTTCCAACCTTTTCTTATTTATATTTGTTTTTCAGTAATGCAGTAGCAAATTTTTGTGGTCCTGAAGAAGGCTTAGGATGAATATATCCTTTTTTGCTGAAACATGTTGACCCCTATTTTCCATTCACAGACAGTTATTTGTTGAAAACTGTCATTTGCACTGTTTTTAAGCTTGAGCTTTGGGAGATACTAATTAAAGGTTTTTTCTCTCACTGTTCAATTTTAACTCACTATTTTTCATTATTTTGCACTGCACTCATCACCCCTACACGAATTGATTGCTCACATCTGTAGGACCAACTACAGCGTGTTTTATCGCTACCATTTGAATAGCATAAAAACATCTGCAAGCTCCCCTTTCCTTCTGTAAGGGTTGCAGCCCTTAGTGACACTAGTGTGTTACTAGGAGGAGACCCAGATGATGAAGCATGTCACCAATGGTGAGTGATGGGAATCCGTCCTTTTAAAGGATATTTCTTTGTAGCCTGTAAAGAGGTGTATAGGTTAGTGGTTATGGTTTCTTTAGGTCTCATGTGGCTCTAACACAGAAATTTAGCATGTCTTTATGAATAGGTTGATGAAACTAGCCCCGGCAACTAGCAAAAGTGGTGTCTAGCTGGACCGACAAAGGAATCAGGGGTTGTTCCTCAACTAAGGTGGAGGAGCGTCGCCCCACTAAGTCCAAAAAGAAAAAGAAAATTATAATAACGCAACATTAAAATCGTTTCGTTATTATCATTTTCTTCTTGGAACCAACCAGGTTGGGGCGGGGCTGCCCTGGGAGAGGGAGGAGGAGTGGTTCTTGCTGCACCTAAGTGCGCATGGCGGTTTGGCCGGTCGTCTCTGGCCGGCCAAACCGTCATGTCCAGCCTCTCAGTCCCCGTGCTTCCTGCTCCTGCGTCGGAGGAGGAGACGCGGCGGCTGGTGAGCAATGACGATAAAGTAAGGTTTTTTCTCAAACCCCCCCATCCCTTCCCCGTCCCCCGCCACCGTTCCCAACCAGCCGCCACTGAAAGGAAGAATATGTTTGGTGAGACAGAACTGAACATCCTAGTTGAGAAGATCAAAAAGAAGTTGAATAAACATTTTGAAGAAGCTGCCTTGAAAATACATAAGGTTACCAAAAAGGCCAAATGTCTCAGAAACAAAGCCAAATTAAATCAGTTGAAATTATCCACCTCACTACTTACAAGATTCAAACACTGTGGAATGACCCAGTAGAAAATGGGATTTTAAGTCAGTTCATAGCCCTGCTGTCCTCAACCTGAAAAAGACCACTGTCACACAGGTCGCAGTTTCTTAAATTCATAACACGGTGAAGAAATAATGCAAATACCAAAAATTACATATCAAAATATTCTTCAACCTCACAAAATTTACAAAGAGTAATTCATTTTTCAATCAATTATCATACCAAAATATTTCACATCTATCAAAACAAATGTTAAAATTGATTATATCATTTGTGGTATCAATGTTGATTAACACATCACACAGTCTTTTAATTGGCAGTGTCAGCCATCCATTTTGATGCTGGCAGTCAATTTCGGTATTGACACCCGATTTCGATGTATGTTTCGATCCATGGCTTGACAGTGACTACTCTCAACCTCCCCGTCCTGTTTGTCCACCCCCTCTTCTCTGCTGATCCACTCATTCACCTCACTGGGCCCACATTTCAAAGCCCCTCTTTTCATAAGATGGCTCTGACACCTCTCTCAAGCTCTTCAAGGCTTTCAGTACATCCCAACTTCTCAGTGTTAACTTGTAAAAAAAACATAAGTACAGGGACCAATGTTTTCTCCTATGATCCTGCAGCCCGCACTGCCAAACGTCGGGGTTGCAGAATATGAAAATACCTGGTCTTGGTTCCACACATGCCTCTGTCTCATTCCACCCTACGCTTCCTGTCTCTTTATCTCATCATTGCATGTTCTTTTTCATCCCTGCTTTCTCCTTTTGTCACTGTTTTCTTACCTTTCTATTCCTCCTTGTTTGTCCCTTTTCTGCCTTTCCCTCTCTCGTCTTGGGTCAAAGTCTGATGATGAAAAATAAGGGCCCCCAAAAAGGAGTCCTGCAACCCACCACTCACCTGCAACAACCTGCACGAATTATGCACTTCACAGTCTGTCTTGCCTTCATTGGTTTCTTACCTACCCATGGGTTCCTAGGAAACATATCTTTCATCAATAATTGGAGAGCTCACTTTAATTTCCTTAACCTCATCAGAGAATGCACTACTTACTGTTCTTATTGGACTTTCCCTTTACATGATATTTGTTTATTGATCACTCTCATCCTAGTCCATTTCGTTTTCAGAATAACCTATACTTTCGCTGTTCTGTGTTTGTGAATGTCAGAATATCTTAAATTTGATGCATTCTTTTTACTTTTGTTTTTCTCTGTGCTGACAATATGAATTCTCCTTCAGTTTCCATATTTGTAGAGCTTTTTTTTTTTTTACAGAAAGAGCCTCTGTTCAAAGGCCTCCATTCATTTAATAGAGCCCTACCCTGTAATTAATACTTGTTCTCTTTTGAAGCGGGATTGTTACTGTGCAGTGGTGCACATTTTAGAAACATTGCTATCTAACTGACTAAGATGCATGTGTTTGCTCAAGGAGGTAAAAGCATGTATAATTTAAAGAACTGCCTGGCAAAACCCGCACAAAAACTCCCATGCTGCAATTTACTATTTTGAATAAGTGTCTGACACTCTTTCCAGTAGTGCAATTTTACATTATCAGTTGAACTGACGATTGAAATTGAAATTACATTTGCGCCAACTAGTTGGTGCAAAATGTTATTTTTGCATTGGTAAGTGCATGCCAATGTCACTTTTTGCACTGGTCAGTTGATATAAAAATGATTTTTCAAAATGTTACAGGCATCAGTGCATAATAACCCAACACTGCTGCTAGCTATGTAATCTGGCTCCCACTGTTTACTGTGATTTTTCTAGTCCCCTGTCATGGGGCCGAGCGTTTCCCGTTAATCCATGTTTTATGTGTTGGCCTTCACAGGGCACAACCCCGTAACAAGCAGGCCACAGAGCTGTACAGACTATTCGCAGGTTAGTCCGGATGTCTGTTTATTTATCCGAATCTTCAGGAATGAACAGAGCTTCTTGGAAATGATCCTCATGGTCTGTGATCTCTGATTCAGGAATTTTACTGACAGTAGGTTTCAGATGGCTTATGGTCCAAATAAGGAGGAAGGTCCTTGGAAAACAGACAGCCTATTTATTCATTTAGAAGTGCCATGAGGGATGTCAGTTCTCAAAAATACCAGAAGTAGTGAAAGTTAAATCGTGCACAGTTTTACCCCGATAACATTATAATTAACCCTTTTCCTTCCCTTACCTCCTCAACAGCCTCCTTTGCTGCATGGCTGAACACTTATACGCAGGGTAATATGCAGCATGGCTAAACACTTATAAGGTCCCAAAGGCGAGACATATTGGCTATGCCAATGCTTGTTCCTGCATGATGAAGGGCAAGCAGTGGATATTACAGAGAGGAAACAGCATTCACCGAATGGTATTCACTTGGCATTGATTGACACTGCGAATAACAACTTACCCGTATACATTATGTTCCTGCTGCTGTTAGCGATGAAATTGCCGGTGTTAGACTGGCTATTCTGACACTGCCAGATGGGCCAGTTTGAAAGGGCAAGTCTGTTGGCTGGATTCTTTGGCCCCATCACGAGCCACAAGCTCCAAGAAAAACAACCATTGGCAAAGCCAATAGGTCTCGCCTACTGGTGTGCAATTGACTTTGCCAGTCGGGAGGGGTGGCTACTGCCAATCCTAGGTGTGGGGGGGAATAAATAAATATATAAATTTACCTTTCCTGATGGCTGCTGTGAGCTTCTGCTCCTGCGTCGCGCTGCTCCTCAACTCCCGTCCCAGCACTACAATTCCCATGGACACAGGCTCCCAGACCCCACCCAAACCCAGCGCTTCTGCCAGCATGGCAGAAGTGCTGGGATTGGGAGAAAAAGCCTGGTTTTGCCCTCCAGCAGGGTCTGGGAGCCTGTGGCCCTGAGCACTAGGATATATCCAAGGAATAGCTTGGAGATATCCAAGTTCGCATGTCGGTTTGGCCGGCTCTGGGTGGCCGGCCGAACCAACATGCGCACTTTTAGTGCTTACCATCTCCTCCTCCCCCTGCTGTGTGACGCTGCGGCCTGGCCCCGCCCTCGACTCGGCGGATTGGAAGTAAAAAAATTACAATAAAATAGTTTTATTTCCATTTTATTTGTCTGACTGCTGCCTTTCAGCAGTGGGGCGATGCTCCTCCGCCATATCGGAGGAGCTGCCCCTGCCAGTCTGGTGGGGGTGATGAATGGGAGGGCGGTTGGGGGTGTAGAGCAGGACCGCATTCTTTAAAGTGTGACTCAAGTTTAAATTCTGGCGATTTTGTAAAACTTTCCATCATATCTAATAAGGCATTTTTGCAACTTATTAAAACGTGTTTACGAGAAGAGAAAGACAGATTAGAAGGCATACTACCATAGCTGTCAAGCGGATGCACATCACAAGCTACATTTTCAACAAGTCAGGGTTCATTAGCAACCAACATTTAGCAGGTTACGATTTTTAGACCGCATACAACAATATTAAAAGCAATGCTACAAGTTCCAGAATACAACGTATTGTTAAAACTCCAGCTCTGTAAGAACGTGTTGCATATAGCAAGGACTCTCTTCTCAGTTAAAAACATATGTCTGTGGTTGGAGGAGAAACAATGTGTTGGCATGCACATGTAATGTCCTGTCTGCCAGAGACCTATGAGTGTGTTGGAAGCAGCTCCGATGCGTGCCACAGCTTGAGCATAGTTCTGAGATGCATGGCAGGTGAGGGTTTGGAGGTGAAGGGGGCTTGTCAAGAAGGTAGGTGAGCTCCTTCACCAACTGCAGCATCCTCTGCAACAGAACTGCTAAATGCTCGGTCCAACTCAAAAGCACCAGTTACCATCCAAGTGACAGAGAATCTCTGCCATGCAGGCTGACACAGAACTCCTTAGGGTCACACACTTGTATTCTTTTGGTGCGGGATGTTAATCAAAAGTTACTTGCGAGAGGTCAGGAAATGGAAACAAAAATAAAATACATATCAGGACTTTAGTAGCAGGGGAAGAGTGATGAGAATGGCGCTATGTTGCTACAATCTAGATATTAGTGTTTATTTTTCTTCTAAAAACATTCTGTTTATTGCTCTGTGATGGACACTCTCCGCATAGAAGTGCACAAATAAAATAGGCACGGGTTGGCAACATGGAAAGGGATATGGGAGAGATTCTGAAAACACAAGCCCTTATATGGAGTGCTTGAAAGCAAAAAAAAGTAGGTACAAAAACGGGAGCAGTGGAAGGACACAATTACTTGGTCCATGCTCCTGGGGAGGGTCATACTCAAAAAGACAACATGATGCACGCATGCCATGATAAAAGGAAAAGAAGCAATGGAGAGTGACGCTGAAGGTAACCAATGGTAAGCTGTGGGCGGGCTGTAGCCCACTAAATGTATACAAAATGTCTTGAAGAGACAGTGTATGCGCTGTCAATGAGAGACCTAAAAATGACCCACACACAGGACCATCTGGCAGTTCCAGACTGCCGGAAACATCATTCCAGCACTGCTAAGGCTAGAGATGCCAAGGACAGTGCCAGAGGAATCAAAGGGCAAGCCAAGGGTAGCAGATCCTACCCGTCAACACCGTTAATATATGTTCACAAGTGTAATTGTGTAGTCCTCTTTAGGTTCAAACTGCTCTATTATCATTTTAAGAATGATGAGATATCAGAAATATATAAATTATTAAAAACAACTCAAACTAGACCAATAACACAGGGATCGGTATCACGAGTTCAGCAGTAATTCCAGGGTATCGTTTTTTATGGTGACCGATGAAGTCATCCCCCACTGGGCCACTCATAATGAGGCCTTTGTAGTTTATTTTTTCATTCACAGCTAGAGGAATGTTTCCTTCTGCAAGAACTGTTACTATTGTTTTTCCTTAATAGTTTGTTCATTGTATGCTGAGCCAGGCACAAGGGCTTGGTGTTGTGTTATCTCCTGCAGGTTCTTCCCATTACTTAGGTAAACTGGGGGCTAGTAGTACGGTGTTACATAGAGCAGTTTGACTTCTGATTGTTCTGAATGGACAGTTGTTACAACTTTGCCTTGCTGTCTTACCTTGAATAACAGACCTAAATAAATGAAGACCACTCAGTCACTCAGGATGAGGGCTCTATATCAAGACTCGACTGGGTGCACTTTATACCATACCATGCCACCCAAACCGCCGAACATCGTTTGGGCCCGATCTTCTCCTCAATTAGCAACATCACAGTCAACAAGCCAGCAACTATGACCTGGGCAGGCCATGCCCTCATCAGTGTCAGCATTCCCATCCTGCACCACCACCAGAACCACCCACCGCAGTTGGAAAAGCATCACAGAAGAGAAGTGAGCTTTGCCCTCTTTGCGCACTGGCCTGAGCACACCAGAAACCTGCTGAAAGCCATCAAGAATCTCAACAGCACTGCATGTGCCAACTCCATGGTTTCTCTCAAGCGCAACCCAACGCCAAGAGCCCAACCACAGGCCAGCTGGTACCCAGAGGAACTCAGGCTGACGAAACGCCACTGCAAGCAACTGGAGCACAAATTGAGAACAAGACAACACAAATAAATACATCTTCAAATCATCCCTAAGACGCTACCACCAGCAGATATGAAACACCAAGTGCACAGCGCTTACAGATCACATCGATGCCAGCACTAACAGCAGCCAGGAAATCTTCACCATCATCAAAGATTTCATCGCGCCTCCTGCCACCTCCAGCAACATCACCCCCTCACAAGACCATTTGCAACAAGCTCTCAGAATTCTTCTGTAACAATATCACCTCCATATATACAGCAACTTTGACCTTCAATCGGATCCCGTCACCGTCGCAACTCAACTTCTCATCACAGTGGAAGAATGAACCCTGACCTTGTGGACCACCGTCACCACTGTTAAAATTGCTGCTATCATGAACACCACCCATTCAGTGGCCCCATCCGACACTTGCCTCCACCATGCCTTCACCAGATGACTCCTACCAATCAGCAAAGCACTAACACCCATCCTCAACGCCTCAATCGACTCATCTACATTCCCAGAAAGTTGAAAACATGACATCGTCACATCCCTGCTCAAGAAACCATCCGCTCACCCAGACACACTTTTCAACTGTAGGCCTATCTCCCTCCTACCATACCCAGCAAAAGTCTGAGAGAAACTAATCAAATGACACTTCAGCAACCACAAACTCCTCGATACCATGCAGTCTGGATTCATGCCCAACCACAGTACAGAAACAACACTCGTTGTCACCATAGACGACATCTGCTTGATCTCTTGAACCACTCTGCAGCATTAGATACAGGCTCACACCCCATACTCATCAGGTGCCTGCACAAGATTAGCATCCAAGGACCCACACTCTGCTGGATCTGCTCTTTCTTAACGCATAGAACACAAGCTGTTACCTGGCACCCTACTCCTCAGAATCCCGCAGACTCATCTACGGAGTGCCTTAAGGTTCATTGCTCAGCCCCACCCTCCTCAACACGTACATGATCCCTCTGGTCAACGTCACCTGTGCACACAAAATCAACACACTCTCCTACAACATGCAAGTCATACTCTGCCTCTGGAACAAGACCCCAAGCCAAGAAACAAGTTCACCGTCTGCATGACCGAAGTCACCAACTGGATGAAAGCCAACTGTCTCAAGACAGAAGTAGTGATCTACTCAACACTGCACCATGGGACTCCAACTGGTGGCCATCCAAACTCAAACTCACACCCACACCCAGGACACACGCCAGTAACCTCAGAATAATCATCGACAGTAAACGGGACATGACCGCACAAATCAACCCTGTCACTGCATCCTGCTTCTACACCCTGAAGATGCTGAGGAAGATCTTCAAATGGCTCCCAAGTATCACTAAAAAAATGTCCCTCACGTCCTAGTCACCAGCAAGTTGGACTACAGGAACACTCTACATCGGAATCACCAAGTAACTCACTAAAAGACTAACCATTCAGAACTTGGCAGTCAGACTCACCTTCAACCTCCCAAACATAACTTACATCACACCGCACCTTAGGGTGCTCCACTGGCTCCCGATACACAAATATGCTTATTTCCAACACCTCAGACACACATCAAGGCACAACACAACTTAGGCCTCACCTACCTGACAGTCGCATCTCATTCAATCAACCACCCAGACATCTCCCCTCTGCAAAACTCCTACTCGCACACATCCCACGCATACACAGAACTAGATCAGGAGGACGGACTTTCTTTTACATCGCTCCTAAAGCATGGGACGCCCTCCCACTCCACATCAGAGCCTCCTCCTCTCCTCTTGAATTCCGCAAGAAGGTGAAGATCTGGCTTTTCAACTAAACAACTTAGCATAGGAAGGGCTAGGCACACACACCCGCTCAGTGCCAGGATACCCTTGTGGGCGATAGTGCGCTATACAAATACACATAACATAACATATTTGTTGCTGATCATTTGTGAATATTTTGACAATTATTGAACTCAAACAAAACTTCTTTTAAAATACCACTACATATCTCAAATCACTCAGAAGCAGTACAATTAATAACTAACTCCTGATGTCACATTGGATCACCTATTCCCTTTTGCCTGTTAATTCCGACTGGCTGGTAACAGCAGTTATCGGCCCGTTTAAATTTTAAAATGTGGAGTTTCACTGAGAGAAAACATGGAAATCGGCGTATACATACCTATTCCTGCATGTTATTGTTCAAAATCTAGTAATCCACATACTTTCCCTGCACCGGGATGTACTGGAGCCCCCGGTAACTAATTCTGGGGTATGGTGCGGGGAATGGTGAGGGTATGGCGGCCATTTTGGAGGTGAGGGGACCGTTGTTGCGCCTCTCTGTTATTCAGCTTCCGCTCAACCGACCCACTGTGAAGAGATCGGACTGCTGTGCCTCCCTGATGCCTGGTGCAGTGCCGGGGGATAACCGGGAAGGTTGTCATGCCTGGGGCACATTGACTACAGCCTGGCTTGTTCCCCCCTATGTAGCACGACAGTGGGGACAGGATTAGCGGCTGGGGCCCTTGGATGTTGTTTGGACTTATCTTCAATCTAACCACAACCAGCCGAGACCATAATGTTATGCCATGTAATATCATTATGTTATGTCTATATTCTTTGTGCTCACTTCCTGCCGATACTGGCAGATTATATCTACACTCTTAGTTTAAATTGCACATCTTTCATAAACACCATTGTAACGTTTTCCTTTTGTGTTTAGACTCATGTATCCTATATGTAATCTGTGTACTCTGAAGTCCTTATGTAATGAAACTGGTTCTGTTGTAAAGCGCTCTGACACCTTCGGGTAAAGTACGCGCTATATAAAAATGCATAAATAAATAAATAGGGAAACATCAAGGATTACTTCGGGTCACTTCTAACAAAGACCTCAGTGTAATTTAAAGAGTAACCCTTTTCAGGGCATCTAGTCATTTTCAAACTTTAGTTTGCAGTTGACATAAATAGCCACGTTTTGGCTCCTATCCCAATCAGGTTACAAAAGTTAGAAGCAATTAGAAAGAGTCAAGAGTCATTGAAGAGAAAAGGCAACCAAGATTTAATGCAGCCAGGTTAAAGCCATGCTCTTAGAGTTGATGAAGTCTGGTAAATCATACAGAATCTTAAATGCAAATTATATACTGTACTATTGCAAAGGCCCTATTACACAAGGCAGCAGTCTTTCTGAATTCAAAAAGGCCACTCAATTCCCACATGTGCGTTATAACTACGAAATGTAATAGGAAGGGGACAACAAATGGACATTTTCCTCTTTCTGTGCCTCGCAAGCGAATACACAAATGCTTTGCCACAACTCCTGCGCTTGCAAAGTATTGAATGGCTACCAATTATTTAGAACAGGCAGTAACTTGGCAAAGTGATTGCTGTCAATTTCAGACACCTTCTACTCGAGGTGTACAAGCTGCCGATTTCATGGAAGCAGGCAGTGGCCTTTATGTTTCACCAAATGTCCATTTCACAATATGACTCTTTTTGTGTCATTGCAAAAGCAAATTCTGAATTGAAGACCTGGTAGCCTTTGTAGGCTGCTAGGATGGGAATGTCCCGTGTATGTACCCCTGCCCTGAGTGACCCAACTTTATCTGTAACTGACAACCTGAATTTTTATTGCACCAGCTGACACACCAATCTAGCTTGTGTGCTGACGCCTATGTCTGTTCATCGTGATTCCCAGGTCCAGGATATGTTTTGTGACTTGGAGGGGTGCACCAAGTGTGCCCTATATACTAAACATAGGACTACTGTCCTTGTCCTGAGTTGTTGACATGAAGCAGTAGTGGCAGCTAGCCAGTTCTTTTTGGATTAACATTACTAAACAGATCTTTTTCTGGCTTAGGAGCACAACCTACTGGCCTCATTCTTGTAAATACCACTTAGATGTGACCCCAGACTCTTGAGCTGACATTCTTTGTGCGTGGCGAGTGTATGTCTAAGATATGGATGTAGCAATACTCCTGTGTCGTGGTGAGAGTCTGATAGTCAAAACTAGTGGTTTTGCAAAGAATTTGGGTTACGGCCCTTTGAACTTCTGTATGAGCATACAGTTTGTGGTCCATTCATGTTAGATAGAGAAAACTGGGAAGGCACTTTAGAGTCAACCTAGAAAGATGCAGTGGCGGCCGGCACGGATCGCGGGTGGGTGGGAGGTGGCGGGAGAAGCTGGTGTAAATATAAAAAAAGAAAAGAACTTACTTTCTGTGACTGGTCTGAGTGCCGCGGTTTGACGCTCAGACGCTGACTGGTAGCCTGGGCATGTTCTCCACGCAGGCTGTAATGCAGCCTGCGTGGAGAACATATAAAGTGCGCATGAATGTTTGGGCGGCCCGAGACGGCCGGCCAAACAATCAAGTGCATTTACAGTGTGCTCACCACTCCCCCTGCTCCTGTCACAAGAGCAGCCCTGCCCTGCAAAGCTGCCAGACATCAGGACAAAATAAAATTATAATAACGCAAGTTATTATCATTTTATTTTTCCTTAGCTTCACTGCTAAAAAGCAGTGGGGTGACGCTCCTCCGCCTTAGCGGAGGAGCCGCCACTGGAAAGATGTGACGGACTATGGGATTGACCTCAGGAACCTGATGGCAAAATCTATGAGTAAGGAGAAGAAAAACATACATGTAAGCTGAAGAGCTGATGAAGAAGTGGTATGACCATAAATTGTCCCTTATTGGGTACCAGAATGGTCCGGATGTGTTGGTACTGAAGCTTTTAAAAATATGTGGTGTGGGCCATAAGAGTTGACACAGACGATAGCTGATGAGAACCATGTAGTAGATACAGACGCCACACAGGAACCAAGGTAGGTTCCATGTTCCATGTGAACCAACTGAACCATACTTCAAGAGAAACTTTGCAGTGAATATCCTGCCAATAACAGAGGAGACCAGAGACCCACTCTCTGACCTACTGTACAGTGATGAGAACTATGGCTCTGTAGAAGGTGTATAACCTGCCTCTGAACTGACTCTTAAGAAGCAAGAAAAGCGTGGAAAAGTACTAGGATGATTTTCCCATCTCTTCTTGCTGATACGAGGCTGGACACCCTTCTGTGCACACAACACAGAACACAGGGGATATCTTCCACGGGAAGATTTGCTGGAGCGGGAATCAGTTTAAATAAAATCGGTTTACCATTTGACACAGGGCTGATCCCCGCTTGTGTTCTCTTGAGGTTGCATGCACCTTCGCCAAAGTTTTAGAGAAGATCAGGAGCAAATCATCAAATAAATTATAATCACAATCTCTAATCTAAATTCAGTCAATAATGAGAGTTAGAGGAAAGTTTTAAAGGGTTTTATTATTCAAAGTTTATTAAGTCATCTTTATTCAAAGTCATTACTTTTATTCGTATTAATTTCAATATTCAATCATTAACAGTTGTTCGTAATAAAGAAATGCTTAATTATAGATAGTAATAAAATGCTTTTAGCATGTTCCATAAAGGAAGAAACCCTATTCTAAGAATTGGGTGACAAAAATGTCAGTTAGAACCCATTAAGAGTTCAAGTTTGAGAGAGAGAGATATCAAGCATAATGCTCATGAATAAAGTCAATAAATCAATAATCGATCAAAGAAGAACTACCCATAAAGAGAGAATCAGGAAACTCAGTAAAGTCTCAATGCAACTGGGAATAAGGCAGGGTAAATGTGCAGTAGCAACCGCAAACAACAATAAGGTCTAGGTGAAGGAAAGAAGGAAAAAGAATATCCAGAGATTAGAACCCCAGTAGTAAGAATTCCTGTGAGAAGAGAACAGAAGGTGGTTAAGCAAGAGGGGCCGATAAAACATCGTATGAATAAAACCCAGAAGGTAAAGGTCACCCCTTCTCTCAGGACCTTTTTTAAGGTATTGCCAAGGACTCTAACATTGAGGGAAGGTAGGACACTAAACGGGGTGATGGATAAGGCCACGGAGGGACAGTTAGATCGAGCAGTGGAGGGATCACTGGGGGAGTGGGGTGATGTGTGTAGTCCCAACAGGTACACAGTGTTGCAAGAAGAAGGCCTAAATGATCTGGATAGTATGGAAAAAGCAAAAGATTCAGGAGGCAGTTCCACCACTTACCCAACGCTAGATGGAGGAGAGGGAATTAAGAAATGGGGGGGACAGAAGAACCCGACCCAAAACAAAAATTGAGCACAGAAGAGAGAATGGATAGGACTCAGAGAGAGCAGGTGGAAGTCAATACGGGGGGGAGCAGCCCTGGGGGACCTGATAGCAACACTTACGTCTGAGATCAGAAGTAGGTTTGAGGTGTCTGAAGGGAACCAAAGGGAGAATAAATTGGCTTGTGAGGCTTTAGAGAAAAAATTTGATGATCTTGCAGGAAGAACAACAGTTTTAGAGGCGTCAGTTGAGGAACTTAAGGGTAAGATACAGACAAATGAAGAAGATATAAAAGCCTTGAAACTGAGAGAACATGGGCGTCAGGATTGGGAGGAAAGGATGGAAAACAACCAAAGGAGAAACAATCTACGGATCCTAAATGTGCCGGAAGGAGCGGAGGGAGAGGACCTGAAGGGTCTGGTAATTAAGTTGAACAAAACAGGGCTCCATCTAGAAGAGACCGAGCAGGAGTTGGGTAGGGACATCCAGAGAGTACATAGGGACCCCTTCAGGTTGAATCCAAACAGTAGCAAACCGAGGAGGATTATGGTAAATTTCCTTACTTACTCTCTGCAAGAGAAGGCACTATCCCGCGCTTTGAAAATGAAAACAGTAAAAGTAGATGGGTTATCTTGTGAAATTAGGTCCGATATGTCCTACATTACCTCCAATAGGCAATGGGAGTTGGGCAAAAGAATGGACCAGTTGAAGGAGTTAGGGGCCTCCGTGCAGATGAAATTCCCGGTGGTGTTAAAGGTTATGATGAATAACAAGATGTATAATTTCAGAGCAGTGAGTGAAGTGGATGACTTTATAGGATCTTGTAAATAGATTTGTAAATAGATACAGAAACGAGGTAGCTAGCTAGGAAGTGCGAAAAGTAGCGGTTGGGAATGTAATTTTCTAGTTATAAAAGTCGAGATAGAAATACACTTGGGGGAAACCCCCATAGGCTAAGGCTATTAGAAAGGGGGGAAGGTTCTCCATGGGGGGGGGGGAGGGGAAAGGGTAGGGGTCACTGGGTGGGGAGCATTAGGGAAAAAAGAAAAAAAATCCTCTGAAGTCTCATATTCGCTAGTTGGGAAGGTTACTAAGATAGGAACATGGGAGAGGGACAGAGATTGAGTTTGAAGATTTTATCGTGCAATGTTAATGAATTGAGAGTGAGGCCAAGGAGAGAGCGTATCCTCCAGTATATAAAAGATTGTACTGTCCAGATTTGCGAGCTCCAGGAGACGCACCTATCTGAGAAAGAATGTAAGGAAGTATTTGAGCCCCAAAAGTGGGTGCAACAAATGGTGTGCACTAAGCAAACCTTCGTAACTAAAGGAGTGGTGATATTAATAAAACAAGATCCAAAGATTTCTATTATAGAAAGTAATTCAGATACACGAGGTAGATGGGTCGTAGTAAAATTAAAAGTAGGGGGTTGGTTTCACGTTGGCAGGGTATTATGGGCCCAATGTGGATGATATAGCTCCACTGCAAGAGTTATTGGTGGAACTATCTTGCTCCTCAGACCCAATTATTTGGGCAGGTGATTTTAATGTGACATTAGATAGTATCTTGGATAGATCGGCTGGTATTAGAGCAATTGCAAATCAAAAAATGAAGGGGCAGATAAAATCTATGATGAAGCAACTGGGATTATATGACAGTTGGAGATGGAGGATGGGGGATAAAAGAGGATTTACGTATGTAAATAAGAAATATCATCACCAGTCGAGGATAGATTATATTTTATTGGACTTAGGTCTACGGGAGCAAGTCAAGAATATTTCACATATTGGGATTCACCTGTCAGATCATTCCGTAATTTTATTGGAGATTGGTTTTAGGGAAGATAGCTCACCCCCCAGATGGACGTTAGACCGTACCCTGATGTTGGATAAGGAAATTGTGAGGAGATTAAAAGAGGATACAGTTGAATTTTTTTACTTTAATTGGGGTTCGGCGCCGGCAGGGGTGGTGTGGAATTTTTACAAAGCATACTTGAGGGGGAAGCTAATAAGTTATGCTGCTGGGAAGAGGAGAGTCTTTCGGGAAGAGATTAGAGAAGTGGAGGAGAGGATAAGAGTACTAGAAGGAGATCTGACCAACAATATTCAGAGAGAGTCTAGACAGATTGAATTATCAGGTATGAAAATTAGACTTGCCGCTATCCTGGACAAGAGGGTAAGGGAAAGGTGGGAGACAAGCAAGTTAGCGCAATTTGAGTATGGGGAGAATTGCGGAAAACTGTTAGCTTGGCAGACAAGGAAAGATCAGGTGAAAAACCTAATACAAGAAATTAAGTGTCAGAATACTGGTAAGGTTTTAACTAACAGAAAAGAGGTTGAAGAGGCTTTCTATAACTATTTTGGAACTTTGTATGAAGAGGATTTAGTGTCTTTCGATGAAGAGAGAAATAGGTGGCTGAGTTGGGGCGTGACAATGGCATTGGAAGAGGAAAAAACTGTTTTTTTAAATACTCAAATACAAGAATGGGAAGTGGAGCAGTTATTGCAGAAGGGTAAGCGGGGGAAAGCACCCGGCCCGGACAGTCTACCTTTAGAAGTGTATAGTGTACTAAAGGAGGTATTGACCCCAATCCTGACTAGATTATTCAATGAGTTGTTTATGCAAGGGACATCCCAACCAGAGTCCTGGTCAGAGGCTACAATTTCCCTAATCCTAAAACCAGGAAAGAGCAAAAACAGATGTGATTCCTATAGGCCAGTGTCGCTCCTAAATTGCGATTACAAGATCTTTTCTAAAATTCTGGCAGACAGACTCAAGGGTCTTATGGGGGACTTGGTGCATGAGGATCAGAAAGGTTTTATGCAGGGAAGGGCATTACATGAGCTAACTTACTCCTTGATAGGGGCAATTGATTTGGCGGTAGTGAATAATGCACCTTTGGTGGTTATAGCCTTGGATGCTACCAAGGCATTTGATCGTGTGAACTGGGCTTTTCTGTCTTCGGTTATGGAAGCAGCTAAGTTGGGAGACAGATTTTGCAGAATAATAGCGGGGTTTTGTAAGTCACCAAGGGCTAGAGTCTTAGTAAATGGAGCATTAACATCAGCATTTACTATTAGGAGAGGGACAAGACAAGGGTGCCCGCTATCCCCACTTCTATTTAATTTGTACATGGAGCCATTGGCAAAAAAATTGAGGGCAGAGCATGGGATAATACCCTTTCAGTGTAAAGATTGGGTTAAGAAACTGGCATTATATGCTGATGACTTGCTGATATATACGGCGGACCCCGGAAATACAATGACTCATGTAGTAAAAATAGCGGAAGACTTTGGAAGAGTATCAGGGTACGAGATAAACAGGGGGAAAACGGACATTATGGTGTGGAATTTAGATGAAGGGGCAGAAAAAACTATAACTGAAATGAGATATGTGGGAGTTAGAGTGACTCATGACATTAATAAGCTTGTGGAAACCAACTTCAACAGGGTGAAAAAAGAAGTTTGTGATTTAATGGCCAGTTGGATGCATCTACCCCTGACTATTTTTGGTAGAGTAAATCTAGTGAAAATGATTCTACTACCGAAGTTGACCTTTCTCTTTAACGCCATACCTTTGCCATTTAAGGAAGCGGGGCTTATGAAGTTACAGGGCAAGATTGGCTCTTTTATCTGGGCAGCAAAAGGACCCCGTATTTCATGGAAAAAATTGCGGAGGAGGAGAGAAAAAGGGGGTCTGACTCTTCCGGACTTGCAATTATATGCATGGGCATTCCAGCTTAAGAATAGCAGGATGCTTTTGGATAGACCCTTAGATTCGGAAATTGGGAAGTTGTTTACTGGATTGTTAAAAGAAGTAGAAGGAGGGGCTTCTGGCTTTATGATGAAGTTTGCAGACCCTAAATAAATTTTAAAAGTTAGATTGAAGATTCTTAGAGGTGCGGCAGAAACTTGGTACAGGATCAGAAGGAGACTGAAATGGTTTTACTATAGTAATATGGCTCCTATTTGGGACTCACCTGGATCACCGGAATGGACCAAGGACAAATTGGCAGCGGCACTAAGGAAAGCTGGAGTAGAAAGATGGGAGGACCTACTAGAAGGAAAATTGTTGATTCCATGGGAGAGATTTCAAATTAAAACAAATAATCAAGTTTCAAGGTTTAAATAGCTCCAATCAAAGTTGGTTTCAATCATTAGAAAACATGATAGGCGGGGTCAACGAACTTGAAGAAATGTTGATTTTAGATGGCCCTAAGAAGAAGGAAACATCATATTGGTATTGGCGGATGATGGAAGAAGTGCAGGGGGAGTTTACTCAGCCACAAGAGTTATGGGGGACGGACTTGCCAGGAGCAACGCTGGAAAAATTATGGCAAGTATCCTTTTCTACTCTTCATAAAGTGATTAAACCCGCCTATTTAAAGAGAAACCACCTTTTTTCTGTCTATAGAGTGTATTGGACTCCATATAAGCTGTCGAAAGTTGGGAACAGAGGAGAGGTGGCGTGTACCAAATGCAGCTTGAAGCTGGCGGACGACCTGCATATGTTCTTGAGGTGTCCAAAGATTCAGGTATTTTGGGGAGATGTATGCAGCGCTTTGGCTGATATCTTGAAAATACAGATTCAGGTAAGCCCTCTCCTGGTGTTTTTTGGGGTGGACAGCGAGTTGGATAGAGATAAGCAAAAACGAATTGTTTTATACTATGTTGCTGGCACGAAGAGAATTGTGTAAAAAATGGACTAGCCCAAATCCTCCTACATATATAGAGTGGAAACTATCATTAAAATATATTTATAGTATGAATGCAATCTCCCTGGAAAGGAGAAGGTATGCCTTTTGGCGTCCGTTAGCGGAATGGTTGGAGAGGTAGAAAGGGACTGTCCAATGATTATGCCTAAAATTTGACCTTGGTATAATGCACAGGCCATTCCCAGAATCTTTCGTAATCTCTCCTGGTGGATTTTTTCGAGGGACGGCTTACGGATGGGAGAGTCGAAGGGTAGGGAAAATGGCTATTGAAGTGCAATTGGCAGGTCTCTGATAAGTAAGGCAGCATCAGAACTTTCTGTCCCGGCATGGGAAAAAGGGCGGTCTCGGATGGAGGTGCTGTGGAAGGAAATATGAGGCTAATGAGGACAAAAAAAACAACAACAAAAAACCAATAAGGTCTGGGCAAAGACATAAAAGGAATGAGTGTCTGAATAACCTACTTTAGGAACACGAACTATTATAAACACTCGAAAACGATGTTGCAGTTCTTGTTTCATTTTCTCCTCCTCTCATGCAATCAGCTGTTGGTGTTCTCCTGGGAACAGGATCACTCCTCTTCTTCTAACACAAATGCAATGGTCCACAGATGACAGTGTTAGAATTTGAAACTACATATATCTCTCTATACTCATGTTGGGACATTTGTTCATTCAGAACCATTTTCCCATACACTGTTCTATATTCTAACCTTCTAAATATCAGATTGTACATTCTACTAACAATGATCTATGTAGAAGTTGAAACATCAGCATTAAGGAAAGCAAAATATTAGCACAACATCATCCACTGGAAGTAAAACAAGTATGTTAAAAGAGGTTGAGTACAGTTAATATGCTGCATTTTATACGTGGTTATTCTTCATATTACTACTAAACCCCAATTTCTAATCAAGCTTTGACAGCTTTCTCTGTGTAAGTAGAAACTTTTGCAAAGTTATTTGAAAACTTTAATTCAATGAGAAAAAACATGATATTTGAAAGGTGAAGAATTAAGCATTTTCTGCATGTTTCTGCTCATCTTGTCCGATTACTTGTTAAGCAATGCTGCTTTAAACATTTATGAGGCCTACTACGAGTAAGTATGACTACCTACTACAATTTACACATTTTTAAATGCATTTTATGTTCATTTAAGTCTGCACGTTAATATTGCACATGTATTTTAACTATATTATTTTGTGTTTTTCTAAAAATGGCACTTTAATCACAAGGTCTATAGGACGTCAGGACATGTTTACAAGTGCATCAAGCTGTCAAGCTATGTCTACAAAAGCATCAACATGTTGCTAAGATTTTGGACCTGGGAGTGATTGATCGCTCCCGCAGTCACTTTGCCAGCACAGTATTGTAGGGTCCTAAGCAAGGGTCCACAGGCCTGCAATTTTTGTGCAGACTACATGCACCTCAATGAGATGACCAAGACCGATGAACACCTGATTCCCAAGCTGAGGAACTAGTGAAGTGGCTCTGTATTTTACTGTTTTGTGAGAATCATTAATCTGAACAGTGACTATTGGCATATCACATTGGCATCTAGGAGAAGATTGCATTCTCAATGCCAGATGGCCTTTGCCAATTTAGAGTTATGCCTTTTGGACTCCAGAATACTCATGCTACTTCTCAGCACCTGGTGAACTATGTACTTTCTGGGCTTGAAAAATTGTTTGTGGCCTTACTTGATCACATTACCATCTTTAGCATTTTGTGGGAGGACTATCTGCAGCATCTAGAAAAGGTGTTGGTCGGGGTACAGGAGGCAAAGATTATCATCAAGGCAACCAAGTGCCGGTGGGGCAGTCCTGTGGAGTCAACCCTGAGCAACAGAAAGATCTGCCAATTGAATGCTAAGTTCCAGCCAGTGTTGGAGTGGGAGGTTCAACCACCCAGTGTCAGGGGAGAGCCTTTCTAGGACTCACAGTATACTATAGTAACTGTGTGGGCAGCTATAGGTTCACAGCTGCACCCTTAACAGCCCTGATATATATCCAATAAGCAGCCTAAGAAAGTAATTTGGACTGCGGAGTGTCAGGAGGCCTTTAAGGACCGAACGGCAGCACTATACAATGATTCTGTGCTGATGGTGCCTGGCTGCTGTCAGACCCTTAAGTTTACATTGTAAGGATTGATGCCTCAGATAAGGGAGTTAGAGAAGTACTGGCTCAACCCAACAACAAGAGAGAGTCCAATGCATTCACCAGTCAGACTGCTTTCTGGAGAACAGAAATGGCTGCCATTGAAAAGGAATGCTTTGTGATAGTGTGGGCCCGGAAAAGGTTCCAGTGTTACCTGTTTGGTACAAAGATTGTGGTCCTGACAGATCATAAACCAATCAAGTGATTGAGGGCAATGAAGGTTGAAATCCCAAGTTGCTGAGATGGTCTAGCTCATTACCTAGACATAGATTTCACTGTAGAACACAAAGCTGGAATGCAATATGGGAATATTGAGAATTAATGACCATACTTCTCCAATGGCCAAAGTAAGTGTTTGTATAGTCTGAACTGAGAGGGGCATTTGTTGGGTTGGAAATTACCCCTGCATGGTAAACAGGCATGTTTCCCTGCCCTGAGTAACTCATTTGCGTGTGAAACTGGTATCCTGACTTTTTGTTGGCCCAACTTACTCTAATATAATCTGTGTTGAGGCCTAAGCTTCGCCATGGTGATCCCAAGGTCTAGTATCTGTTCTGTGACCTGGAAGGGTGCACCAAGCGTGCCCTCTGTACTGACATAGGACTACTGTCCTTGTCCTGGGTTGTTGACATGAATTGGTGGTAGCAGCATGCTATTTTTTGTCGACTAATAATACTGAACAGGCTTTTTTTCTTGTTTAGAAGAAGTGTGGCCAAGCGGCCCCACCCATGTAAAGTTCCACTTAGATGTGACACCCAGATACTTATACTAACATCCTGTGTGTGGCAAGAGCGTGTAGGGTATGGATGGTAGCAAGGCTGTGTGTTGTGCTGAGAGTAGGATTGCTGGGACCAGTGGGGTTCAATTTGGATAACCCCTGGTTTGACATGGCACAAGATGGACTATAGGATACAGCTTCGCAAGATAGTGGAAATCTGTTGCTTGCATTCCTGGAGCTGAAGGGGAGATCCCCAGACACATAAGTGAGGAGGATTCAGGGATAGAAATTCTATAAAGACGTTTTAGCAGGCAATTGCTGATTAATCCTTCCTGAACACTGCAATTTGGTTGATGTAGGGGGAATTAGGATGAGTAAGCAGATTCTGTAGTTAAGGTAAGGACTAACCTAGACTTGAACGTTTCTAGAAAGGGCTTGCACGTTTGTCTTTCCTTGAAGGCTACCTTCAGATGGTGATGACAGCTAGGTGCAGAGTCTTCACGCCTCATTAAACTCATGTTTTGGATGGTCTGGCTGGGAGTCAACATCTTCACTATCTGTTGTGAGAGCCATCACAAAGGCTGTGTCTGTCCTGCAGCTAGAAAAGGAATTTGGAAACCAAACCAATTCCTCGGCTTTTGACAGTTGAACAACATCCCCAGTCTGGAAAATCAGTATAAAGGTTGGGATCGAATCCACCCCTCTTTGTTCTAGTTCCAGGTTCTTTTGGACCAAAGAAGTCAGTGGTCCTCAGAGTACTCAAGGAGCTGCTGTGATTTAAGGGTAGTGTCTGCACAACAGCAATCTCCCAGAGGTGAGGTAATGCCACCTGAGGTCTGCTCAACTTGCCTGAGAAGCTGTGAGTCTGCCTAGTGTCTAGAAGCCTGAATGCCTGATTAGAGAGGGAAGGAGAGTGCCTGTCCATGCAGGAAGAAGGGGAGAATGTTGGGAAAGAGAACCCTAGCCATGTTCCATGTTCCTTGTGTGTGGAACACCCAGAAAAGCTGACTTGCACCAGGAGCATAACTAGCGGAGGTAGGAGCTGCATGAAACATTGGTAGACCCAAGCAACAGAGTGCCAGCCAGCATCCCTGCTGCATGCCCAAAGGGACATATTCTGTCTCTGTTTCAACATGCTGTGCAACCTGCAAAAATCAATGATGCCGCCACACTGCAGGGTCTTCCACATGGCCAATCATGGTGCAACCGCAAAGAGCCCACAGCCAATCTCAGCATTGAGCCATGTCCCACCAAATAGGTAACACTTGGACTGAGATCAATAGACTGGGAGGCTCGAGCTTGAACTCGTAAAGATAAGCATGCCTGCTGGGAAAATAATGATTGCCAGTATGAACTCCTTCAAGACCTAACAAATTGACCTACAAGCTGCCTAACATGGTAGGGCTTGCACAGCCTGACAGTGTACTTGTACCTGATGATTGTCTATTACCTTTACAACTCTGCGCAGCTACTATAGATATTGGGTACACATTAAGAGCTGTGTTAGACCACTATAGATATTTTGACACTGGGCTAGAGCCCATAGATAGGATTGTAGAACCCTGTAGCTGAATCCCCATTAATGTGTGTAGCATTTCGTTTTGCTGTGATATTAAATACTTATCTTTTCATTAAGACACGGACTGGACAGTGAGCTATTGTTTCTGATTGTTTGTATTTTGAGTCTCTGCACCCATCACTACTTCCCTGAGAAGCCTGTCGCCCTCGCTATCCTGAGAGTCAAGTGCAGAAAGGGTTTCTTTGGCTCAGTCTGCAGTGCCACAGAAGGACGGATCACATGGACACCAGAGGCAAATGACCAAGCCACCATGGTTTGTGAATCCAGTAGCCCTTGACTGGTTCCCAAAACATGATCTCACACAAGGCTGAGTCCCTTCATTTGCTGCTATGTCCAATCTAGCACTGTCTGAGTCCTGGGGCCATATTACAGAATACGGCGTGCTGTCTTTCTTTGAGCTGGGTGCACCTTTCAAAAAGTGCACCCTGCGCAAACAAGGAAAGTGTGCGGTATTATATTGAATGTGCTGTCCTGGGGCAGGCGCACAGCCGTGCTGTCCTGAGGGCAGCACATTCAAGTGAAAGACAAAGCGGCTTTGAAGCAGCAGCTCTGTGTTTCACTGTACAGGCAGCAACCTGCCTATGAGGAAGAGCCTGGCACAGGAGCCCAATCACTTGTCTTTTCTAATCCCGTTTTCCTGCAAGGAACCGCTGACCCAGTCTCATAGCTGGAAGAGAAGAGAAAAACAAAGGGTTAACCAATCCATCCCTGACTCTCCCGTACAGGAAGAAGGAAGATCCAACCAACAGATGAACCAACCAGGGACCCTGCAGAGAACAGCACGTCACTGATGCAGGACAGCGCAAACCCGGAGGCGAAGGGCAGAGCTGGAGAAGGGAGGAAGACGCCATGGGAGGAAGCCAAAGCGGAAGGCCCACTGCGGAAAGCGAGAGACTGAAGGGCGACATCGAGGACGGGAAGAGATGCCGGAATACTGGAACGAGGAGTGGTGGACTCCCCCAAGAGGGGCCTGTTGGCTGCCGCAACTCAGGAGAGCCTAAAAAGGGTGAGGAAGGGACAGAAACAGCGGGGAGTAGGGGGAAGTGACATTGAGGACTGCCTCATACACTGCCACAGTAGTTTCCTTAACGTGGTTGTCCGGGGTCACAACCAGAGTTTTTTTTTCCTTGAAGCATTTGTTTTGAAATCTTTTTTTTTCTTCTTTCTCTCAGTTGGTATCTTAAAGCATGGACAAAAGGGGGGAGGGGTTAGAGGCTAAAACCCTAGCTGATAATCAAATGGAGAGACAGCTCCAATGAACACCGTATTCTTGAGTTGAGTTTTGGAAAGCCTAGTGTGTAAAGGACACCCTTTCCGGATGTATATTTTCCTTGCTAAATTAGTCTTGAACCTTAATTAACTCTCCTTTCTAAGTTGGATACCTCCTCCTAAATTTTATTTTCCTTTCAAGCTAAGAATGAGGTAGAGTGTGTATAAAAGAGAAAGAGAGGATTAGCCCTTATCACTAATCTCTCACCCCCACCCACCACTAATTCGGTGAACCAAGAGCGCGTGAGCCTTTCATTTTCTCACCCTGGGTGTGGTGAAGGACACTGTCCCAGCTCCAGCTCACTAAGAAAAATCCAAAGATACTCACCGCCATTTTCTCCTTTTTTTCTGAGCATCCTGGGGGGACCTCCATCTGGTGAAGAACATCTTGAAAGAAAGAAGGGAGAAGACGTCACCAAATATAGAAAAATTGGAGCCAGAACATTGAGTTTCCTACTGTACATCCTACTCATCCAATAAATACGCAAAAATTGAGCAACATATCAAGTCTCCTAGATTTTGTTTCCGCCCATCATTCCCACACCGCCTGCACTTTTAAAGGGGGATTAGAGATGTGAGAGAGAGAGAGTGAATGCACCAACCTGCAAGGGGATGTTTCAGGGTCCATAGGGTCCCCTTTCACCCCTCCAGAGGGCTGATATCAGGGGGCATACTGACAGTGCACCACCTTTTAGGTGGCGCACTGTCAGTGCACATCCGGACAGCTTCTTTGCCTCCGCACCCACATCTATAATATGGCGTGGGCACAGAGGCAAAGGGATTTCCTCATTCGCATCGGGCCACGCCCCCAGGCAAATGAGGAAACACCCTCTGGTGATAGTGCTGGCGCTATATGTGCACCAGCGCTATCTTTATTACAGAAAGGTCCCCAAAAGCATCTGCGGCCCTTTCTGTAATACCAAAGGGCCCTGGGATGCGCAAAGTGGGTGCACAATCCCTTTGTGCCCCTGGGGCACTTTCCATAATACAGCCCCTGATGTATTACTATTAATGGGACAGCCAATTTGCACTTCACTGCAACGTACATATACATCACAAGAAGAGAAAAGACTGGGCCCTCTCGCGCTGCTGAGAAATGCAGAGTTATTGCAGGGTTGATAAATACTGCCCGGGATGTTTCAAAGGGTGCCAAAGAGATGCAGGGTCTTTGAGTTATTCGATCCAATCACATGAAGGAGGATAAATAGCGGGAAAGGAGAAGAAGAAGAATGCCGTCTTGAAACAAGAAGGAACACTTATTTTTTGTTGCAACAACCTTGTAATGAGTTTTGAACCTATTTCTAGATTTCACACCTCCAGAAGAACAATGACAAACTATAGACAGCCACGAGATGGGCGGCAAAATGAGTGCATTGTTCAAAGCAGTAGCTCTATAAAGAAAGGTGCAACAACAAAAGTGTGTTTTCATTAGCAGGAAGGAGGGAGACAAGACTACCATGGAAATATTCATAACAGTCACAGGCAATTTCAACAGTTAGGACAATTGGTCTGGCTTATAATTGAAAGTATTTCTGCATTCGCTGTTGCGCTTAGGCACTCAGTAAGTCATCATGCATGTATTTTGTCACTCATCTTCGCTTACATGCATCCATTCATTCACCCGATGACTCACATCTACTCACTTACCAATCCACAAAAAATGCTTGTGACTCAACAAAAATATGTGAGATAAATTAAAAGAGTAACAGTAGAAACAACAAAACATGCCACATCCACCTGGAGGTGGATAGCATATGCTTACAATAAAAAATGTAATTAAATTTTGCAGCGGCCATCATGCAATGGCATAATACTTAGTGTATCGTTCTTTTAAACTTCCAACATGGCTGCTACACTTAGATGCAATATGTCGGCCATTTAAAGACAGTAAAAAAAATTATACACTATGCAATAAGACGGTGGAAATGGGAGAAAATCTTTAACAAGCAATGCCAGTACCGCCTCCCTCAGACTAACAGTGCCTAAAAAAGGTTGGGCTGCTGATATAGGTAAAGTAATATGCCTCCTTCATGGACCAAAGGGTTCATCATGTCCCTTTTACTCTGTATTAATGTTTTTGAAGACACAGCCTCTCACCCACACTAGGTGGCATGCTTCATCATATGGGTGCTCTTTCACCGGCAAATGGGCAATAGAGCCAATGGCTAAATTCGACTGCACTATGCTGTATGCTGTCATGGGTAGAGGCACAGTGTGAACAACACTCAAGCAAGTAAACCCAAGGGATGACTCAAACCCCTATTGAGATAGTTTATGTATTTATGCATATATACATTTTTTATATATATTTTTACATTATATGAGTCTGACAGACAACTTAAACTTTGAGGCCCTCACAAGAGTCTGGCAGTGTTTATCACAGTACAAATCTTCTATCACAAGAATTTGTGGGGACCTAACACCAAACCCTTTGTCAACGACTGTAATCTGGAACTTCCATGAAACAAAATACCAGCCTGCATGTTTTAACACTGTGTAGTAACCCACTTGAAGGCTGATTGGCTTGAACATATGCATTTCACAAAGGGGTACTGCCTTTATTGTAACTTTTCATAATAAACATACCAGGCCTGAAGCCTTGATCGTTAGCTTGTCACCCAAACAAACTCAGTCCTGCTGTATTGAGCATAAGCTTTCCTACAGGGCATAACGTGCAATACAAGCATTCTTTTTCAGAGGAAGCACACAACTTCTGCCCAATCAAATGCTGTAGTCAAGATTATAAACCTGTGGGCAGACCCAAAACCCCTATCTTAGTAGTGCTTCTTGAGTGTTGTTTTCTATCGATCACATAAGAAAGGTGACAACTGTGCTGCCTTGACAGGCCTAAAAAGGGCTAAACATATTACACTCCTAGAATGATAGGCCACAATAAGTCACAGAAGACCTTATGGTTAGGATCAGTTTTGATGTTAGAAAATAAACTTTTCAAGTAATGGGTAATAAGTCCATGCACTAGTTCTTGACTTCAGGGCCTCAGTCAAAATCAAGGCATGACTTAGGCAGGCAAAGAGGCAGAATGCTTTTGAGAGAGAAGGGTCATAGCTTGAGATCAAAAGCCAAGGTGGGAGATGCAAGCAGAGGATCGACTAGCTGGGTAGGCCCACCACATTATTTTCGATTCTTAGATCAATTATATTCTACAGCATCTCTGGATTCATATCTATATTTTTAGAAGGTCTGCGTCCCTGTAAGCTTGCAGTGCTCTCAAGCAACTTCCATTTGAGATGATTTCAAAGTACACAGCATGCAGCTGGCTGGCTGCCTCGGCTGAGCCAGTAAGCGTTCCAGTTTCTCAGGCCCTGGAATAGTGGAAAGTGACCTTCGGGAATTAATGACGCGCCTTATCTGTCTCTCACAATGACTAAGAACTGGAAAAATCCATGATCATGTAAAAAAAAACATGTTCATGTAAAAACTCCCTTTTTAATTTCTTAATATAACTTGACGGCCTTTGGATTTGAGCTTTCCTATTTCAAGAGGCAAGCATAGTACAAAAAATGCTCCAATCACCTGTTTTCTTAGAGTTGCTAGATAAGTCAAGGTCACCAGGATACCAGTCTTCCAGTCCTGGGCTTTGACTGAACATATACGTGCATACTGAGGGCCTCACTTATAGTATTTTTGCCTTAGGGGCAGGCCTTGCTGCTGCGCTGCCCTACGGCAAAAGAAAAGGGCATGAATGCGCCATATCTATTAGATACGGCGCATTCCTGTCCTTTTCCCCTGCGCCGGTGAGCAATGGGCTGCCGTGTACCAACGCAGGCACCTTTGCACCATGGTGCAAGGGTGCCTGCGATGCGGGGAAGATTATTTTTGTGCAGGAAGGGAAACCTTCTTACACAAAAACAATCACAAGAGGCTTTTTCCTCTTTCTATGTGTGCTGCACACATAGAAAGCCTCCCCTGGGGAGGCGTAGGTTTTTGGCGCTGCCTCAGACTTACGATTTCTCGTAAATCTGGGACAGTGCCAAAAAGCCATGGATGTTGCTGGGAACGCCCCCAGCAACACCCATGGAACGTCCCCTTCACGCAGTTTTCTGCTTGAAAGGGGCACATATTTATAAGGCCATGAGAAGCCACGTAACATGGCTTTGCATGGCCTTATAAATATGCCAGTGGCACATTGCGCCACCAGAACATCAAAAAAGTGACGTTCCGGTGGCACAAAAGTGCCGGGTTGGGCCTCATACATGAGGCCATGAGAGTTTAAATCTTAGTTGATCAGTTGAACCTGTTGTGATAACAGACCAGGGGCCAAATGTACGACCATTGATGTTTGCGACTCGCAAATTGCATTAAATTGCGACTCGCAATTTGCGAGTCGCAAACATCAATGTACAACAGTGTCAGAGACACTATTTGCGATTCCAAATGGGGTCGCAAATTGCATGCCTCATGCATATTAATGAGGCTGTCGTAATTTGAGACCCCATTGGGAATGGCTGGCCCTCCCAGGTATGGTAGCCTGCAGGGGTCAGCAGACCACCATGTCTGGGACTGCTTTTAAATAAAGCAGTATTTTTCAAATGTAGCCCGTTTTCCTTAAAGGAAAATGGGATGCATTTGAAAAATAAAAATGAAACTTTTCAGTTTCATTTTTTAAAGGCAGGCAGTGGTACCTGGGACCACTGCCTGCCCTTAAAAAATAATCGTGCATGCATTCCCAAAGGGAAGGGGTCCCCTGGGGACCCCTTCCCGTTTGCGAGTGCTCTACCAACCTTCTGAGAAGGGTGGTAAACTGCGAGTGTTTTGTAACCGCAATTGCGGTCGCAAAACATTCTTACATAGCGTATGGAGTCGCTATTAGGAAGGGACGCCCTCGGAACGCCCCTTCCTAATAGCAAGTCGCTAACCCTATTTTGCGAGTCGCTAATTGATTAGCGACTCACAAAATAGGGTTGGTACCTGGGCCACATGTTTTTTGCGTTCGGAAATGGGCCTAAAACCCCTTTGCGACCTCAAAAAACGGTCGAACATCTGGCCCCAGATTCCAATGCTGGGACTTGAAAGGTGGTATCTCTGTGAAATTGAGTCATCTGGGCACCCCATGCTTTTCTTGTTTGAGTCTCTCTTCATCTGGGTTATGAACACTAAATGGCCCCTACCCTCCACCTGGCAGAAACCCAAACACATCCCGGCAGCACAACCACAGTGTGCTGTAAGTGGACCCCTAGAGTACTTGCAAGTACCAGTTGCATGAATGAAGGTGATAAATATTGTACGATCCGCTGTCCCTAAGACAATATGGCTGATTAGTCCAGGCAACTACCTTTTGAATCAGGACTCTGAGAAAAAAAACTTACATTAGCTTTTTTATATTACAGCTAACTTTAAAAACCCATCAGAATTGATTGCTATCCCAATATTTGTAATTACAGTGGGTAATAACTTTAACAGAGTTGGGGAGGGATACTTTCCAGGACCAGATTCTATTATTTGCCTATGTGATGCTACTCTGCACAAATGTGCTTTTTAGCACTGTATTACATATAGTAAGTTGTATTAATGTTCTCCATTTCCTTTTGCAAATGTTATTTTTGTGTACTGCATGCAAAATCTGGATTTGGGAGTTCTAATAAAAAAACTAAAGATAGATCTGTTTAAGACGGTCACTCTCGCTCAAATAATATCTGCTATGTGATAGGACTCGGTGTATGGTATCAATGTACAGAATGCATCTGACTGCATCTCCCACACAGCAGCTCATAGAGGAGTCATGCGGTGAAGGCTGGTGAGAGGCAGCAAGCGTTCAAAACTCTGCTCCCTTTCCATTTCAGTTCATCTCCAAAGCTGTTTCAAGGACCATAGCATCTGCCACTGCTCCTCCAAGTATACTCATGACTCAACATTTTTGTGAAAGGTTGCCCACACTCCCACAGCATTCTGGGAACATGCAAATGGTACAACTGTGCATATAAATGTTGTTAACCTAGGTTAACATAACAAAAATAACGTAACACAAGCAGTGGCAAAACCAATAGGTCTGGTGTTGGCCTTTGTTAATGCTTGTTTTCGTTTGTCATTTTTTTTGTAAAACACCATTTCTGGAAGAGGTACTGTAGTCTTGCTAATATAAAAAATGACATATTTTTGGTTCTCAAAAAGAACATACTGCCATAGTATTCCTTGGCACTGAGGAGAACATTTTGGGGCAGATTTACTTAGAATTCACATAACTCCGTGCAGCAAGGCAAGTTGCCGCGCAACATTGAATGAATAGGAGAGAGCTGAAAAGTGCCATCTCTACTAAGATATGATGCTCTTCAGCTCTCTCCCTGCACTGGCACACTTGAGGCTGCCTAGCGCCAACGCAGGTAACCCTGTACCATGGTGCAAGAGGGCCTGTGTTACAGGCAGGATTGTTTTTGTGCAGTAAAGGATACCTTCCTGCATAAAAACAACCATTAGAGGCAAGTTCTTCTTTCTATGTGTGCTGCAGAATGCATCACACATGGTAGGAGGAAGTAACAAGTAGAAATAAAGATATTTCTCTTCGTTACGCCTCTGTCGGGAAGACGCACCATTTTGGCGCTAACCTTGGTTTACAAGTCTTTGTAACTCTGGGTTTGCATCAAAATACATGGGTGGATGCATGGGAACGCCTATGCTCCACCCATGTAACGCCTACCCAATGCATAATAACTCAAGGCAGCACTATGCGCAGTGTTGCACTGCTTTGTATTTATTAAACCATGCAAAGCCACTCAAAGTGGCTTTGTGTGGTTTAGTAAAAGCCAAAAAGGATTTTGCAATGGGGCTGTGCCACAAAAGTGATGCAATCCCAAAGGAAAATCATAGTACATCTGCTCCTTTGTGTGCAGGTGTGCTCCTTGTGAAAAAGCAGAATGCTGTCACTCACAGTGAAGTTAGCCAATGGCTGAAGGGGCTGACCCATTGCCTCATGCTGAATCCTCTAGTGGACAGAAGATAAATGTGGATGACACAACAGCCAATGGATGGATGAAGAGGGGTGGCTGAAAGCCCCTAAATGTCAGTATGTTATGTACATAGTTTTAGTAAAATCAAAACGTCTTAGATAACAAGATTAAAAAAAGACTTCATAGGGGGAGCGCGCGCGGCGCCAAACAAGATGGCCGCCTAGCTCCGGAGCTCCGCGTCGCGGCGGAAATGTCGCGGTAAATTTCGCGGCAAAAAATTACTTTGAGACATCGAAACAGTGAGTTTCAGACATCGGAACTGTTCCTGAACAGCCTCATATGCCTGATATGGGTGTCCTCTCTGTTTTTTGAGGTAAAACCTCTCTTTATTGCTCTGACTCCTCTGCAGCCGCCATTTTGGATTTCCCTGTGAGGCTTTCCTCGCATTTTACTTCAGTTGCTATGCTGCTTTCCTGATTTATGGGTGATACTTATTAATCTCTCTATCAATTTTTACCAGACATATTTTGAATTTTGGTGACAATAGTGCTGTACTTTTGAACTGTTTGCGCATACACCTGTGGAGCCTACCTCACATACTGTGAGACATTTCACTTCCTCACTGGTGTTTTCCTCCTACTGCACGTAGTTTTTTCCTTCCCTGCTCTATGGGCAGGAGCAAGAAACTATTACTTACACAGAAGAGATCCACTAATCAATCTCCAGTGTCAGTATCTTCTCCCTCTGCTCCTGTAATTAGGAATACTACCACTATGGCGCAATCCAGCTCTTCAAAGTCGACAACTGCGTCACCAGCGACAATTAAACCGCAGGTCTCATCTTCCGCTAACAAACGCCTCAAACAGGACCCTCCTTCTCCACCAAAGCCTGTTTCCCCGATTTCTCTTGACACTATCTTTGAGGAAATTCGCGCTTTGCACCCCTTTATCGAGGAGACTAATTCACGCCTACAGACTATGGACACCAAGTGGGCCTCTATGGACACTCGCATTTCCACAGTGGAACAGCAGGTTGATGAACTTCAAAGTGTCTCTACAAAACTAATTGTCCTTGAGAAGGAGGTCCTTTGGTTGAAGAAATCAGCGGAGGACTTGGAAAACAGAAATAGGCGCAACAACTTGCGCTTATACGGTCTTCCGGAGAATTTAGAAGGTGATGATCCAGTTCCCTTCTTTAACAACTTTCTCATAAAACTTCTGGACCTTCCTGCTTCTACAAATCTGAATATACAGAGAGCACACAGGCTAGGCCCTCGTTTGTCCTCTTCAGCTGCTCCCTCCAAGCCACGAGGTGTGATTTTTCTGTTTTTGAGGTTCACGGACTTGCTACTGGTTTTAAATGCAGCTAAGCACAAAAAACAACTTGTCTGGTCGGGTACTAAGTTATTTTTATCTCAGGATGTTTCCTCTGCAACGGCTAAACGGCGGAAAGAGTTTTTGGATCTTCGACCCCCTTTACGCATGCTTGGAGCCCGATATGGACTTTTTCACCCATGTTTATTCAAGGTTACCTATTAGAATAAAACTTCGACCTTTGAGGAACCGGCAGAGCTGAAGAATTTCATCCAGTCACTTTCCACATCGTCGATGGATGTTTCTGGCCCTCTCTCTTCTTCGTCCTCTATACCTTGACTTTTTTCTCTACTGTTTTGGATTTACTCAGCTTGGTTTTACTCAATGTTTTTCATCTTTTAAGGTTACTGTTCATAGTTATATTGTAACATTATGTTGTCTTATTTGGTTTTTCATCATTTCTTTTACATCCTTCTTTGTTTTATAGATACTTTTTTATCCTCTAACGCATCTTTCTCTCTGTTTCCTGTTTATCGCATATGTTCTCCGCTGTGACGCTTCCTCCCCGGTTAGTTGTGCCGTCTTCCTCGTGTCGCCACTCCTCGTATTCTTTCTTTGTCTTCCCCTAAAAGGTACGTATCACAGTCGTCATCCTCCTTGTTTTTTCAATTTACATTCCCTTATTGCATTAGTGGTTGTCATGTACTGTCTTCTCTTATTGTCTCTTTCTCCACTTTTTCCTTTTTTCAGTCCTTCTCCCTTTTCTTCTTCCCTTTTCCTTCCCTTTCCCCCTTTTCTCTAAAGTTGTACTCATATTTGGATTGTAAGTTTAACTACAGTATTTATTGCATCTCTGTTAATATTACACGTTTTGTTGTTGTTGTTGATTTTCATATATTTTTGACGGTTCTACATTCAGAGTTATTTCTTGGAATGTGAAGGGTTTTATTAACCCTATTAAGAGGCAGAAAATGTTATCGCATCTTGCCTCTTATAACCCTGATCTGGTTTTTCTGCAAGAGACCCATTTGACAGACATTGAGGCTTTAAAATTGAAGAGGAGCTGGGTAGGATCAATTTTATTCTCTCCCACTTCTAATAAGAAAAATGGTGTAATAATTCTATGTCATAAGAAATTAAATTGCAAAATTATCTCGCAAGAAATCGATACAGAAGGTAGATGGATATTAGCTAAGTTGTTAATTAATAATATTTCTTTGACCGTTTTTAATGTTTATGGCCCCATCCACCCTGATTGTTCCTTTTGGCCTATGATCACACAAAAATGTATTCAGTTTAGAGATGAAAATTTCATTTTAGGAGGTGACTGTAACCAAGTTGTTGACCCTTTCCTAGATCGCCAGTCACAGACACGCTTTACACCCCATAGATCTCATAAACAATTTCTGGACACTATTTCCCAAACACATCTTGTTGACTCTTGGAGGCTCACTCACCCCGATTCTCTTGACTTTTCTTTTTTCTCTCCCCCTCACAACTCTCTTTCTTGCTTAGACTATATCTTTCTTTCTCAATCCTTATCTCAAAACTTGCTATCCTCTTCTATTGAACCTATCGTTATTTCTGACCACTCCCCAATCATAACTGAACTTGACCTACTTCCACCACATCCCAGGTCCTCCCGTTGGCGTTTCAACAACTCTCTTCTACTTGACCCTTTTTTCTCTTCTTCTTTCACCACCTTTGCTGACGAATTTTTTGACATTAATAATGTCTCTACTTCCTCCCCTTATATAATTTGGGACTCCTTTAAGGCTACTGCAAGGGGTTTCATTATAGACTTCGTCTCAAAAAGAAGAAACGTTTTCTCCAGCAACATAAAGCCACCCTGGCCCACATCAAGGCTTTAGAACACAAATTCTATACCTCATCGGGCAACGCAGTCCTTCCAGCCCTGATTCGCGCTAAATTGACATTCAATAAAACTTCGACTGACAACGCTTCTTCCATACTTCTCCGCAGTAGTGCTCGGTATTATGGTGGTCGTAATAAGGTTGGAAAACTCCTAGCAAACTATCTTAAATCTCGTAAAGATCGTACGCTGATTGATTCTGTTTATTCTGCGGACGGCTCTCTTCTTCATAAGGATCAAGATATCCTTAACGAATTTAAATTGTTCTATGAAGATTTATACACCCCGGAGTCCCCTCCGTCTAGTTCCCTCATTCAATCCTATCTTGATGGAGTACCATCTTCATCCAGTTCTCATCTGAATCTGTCTGGTCTTGAGGTTGACCTTACTCTTAATGAACTTTCCTCTGCTTTGTCCGCTCTAAAGAAAGGGAAAACGCCTGGCCCTGATGGTTTTTCTGTTGAATTCTACCTACATTTCTCTAACTTACTCCTTCCTAAGATTTTAATTCTCTTTCATTTCTTTTTTCTCTCTGGCAAAACAGAAGGTACCTTTCAAGAAGCCTCAATTTGCCTTATCCATAAAGAGGGACGAGATCCTATGTTTTGCAAAAATTATAGGCCGATCTCTTTGGTTAATGTCGATTACAAACTTTTTGCCAAGACACTTGCTTTACGTTTAGATCCTCTTTTACCTCATTTGGTTGGTAAGGAGCAATGTGGTTTTGTCAAAAGTAGGTTGACCTCGGATAATTCTCGTCTTTTTCTTAATGTTTTAAACAAAGTCCCCTCTCTTTCCACATCTTTAGCGGCCATTTCTGTTGATGCTGAAAAAGCATTTGACAGAGTAGATTGGTCATTTTTATTTACATCCTTGAAATGGCATGGATTTGGTCCCAAATTTATCTCTCTTATATCTTTGTTATATTCAGCCCCCAGAGCGTCAGTACTAGTTAACGGTTGTGTCTCGTCCTACTTTCACCTCCAGCGTGGTGTCCGTCAGGGATGTCCTCTTTCCCCTCTTCTTTTTGTTCTTGCTCTTGAACCCTTTCTTTCCTCAATCCGCAACAATGCTTCTATTTCTGGTTTTTCGTACGGTGAGCAGCATTTAAAACTCTTCTGCTTACGCAGACGACATCCTACTCTTTATTTCTGATCCTGATAAATCCATTCCCCCTTATTACAAGAATTTGCTTCCTTTTCTCTTGTTTCTGGTTATAAAATTAATTCTGACAAAACAGAAATTCTTCCCCTCACTAAATTCTGTCTTCCTCATTCCTTTTCTTCCACTGGGTTTGCATGGAATAGTTGCAAAATCAAATATCTAGGTATATGGTTCTCCAATTCTATTGCCTCTTCTATTAAATTAAATATGACTGCGACCCTGTCTCGGATTGACAAATTACTTTCCTCTTGGAATCCTCTCTTTCTTTCATGGTGGGGTCGGTTGGACTCAGTCAAGATGATGATTACTCCTATTTTGCTTTATACTCTTTCTATGCTTCCTGTTCACATTCCCGCCTGCTATTTTAAACAAATCGATTCTCGTCTAACTAAATTTCTTTGGCAAAATAAAAAATCAAGGATTTCTCTCTCTTCTCTTCGTAGAACAAAATCTAATGGTGGTGTAAATTTTCCTAACTTTCGTTTATATCATAAGTCTTTTGCCTTCGACAGGCCTCCAAGTGGCTCCTCTCTGACTACTCCCCTTCACTCCCTTATGGCTCTCCATTGAGCGAGCCCTATCATTACCGTTCTCTTTAAAGGAAGTCTTGGCCTTTTCTGCCAAAACTCCTCTTACCTCTCTCCCATTGTTTAAACATACCTGTTCTCTACTGAAACCTTTATTACATTCCAATCCTATCTCTAGAGAATCCTTTTTAGAATCTCCTATTTGGCACAACTTCCTCATTACTATTAATGGTAGACCTATTTTTTGGCACTCTTGGAGATCACGGGGTATAGCCTGGGTCAAGGACCTTTTGATGGTCTAACTCCTTGTTTATTTCCCCAGTTTCAATCCACTTTTCAATGTCCCCGCTCCTTTCTACAGAAATTTACTGCTCTAATGACGGTCATTCTTGATACTTTCTATTCTCTTCCTTCCTCACCCTTTCCCCCTGCCTCTCATTCTCTTCTCAAAATTCTTCTCTTAGCACCTAAAGCATCTCCTATATATAAATATTTCTCAGCTCCTAATCCAGAACGTATCAAAACCAAGTTGGAACTTACATGGGAATCTGACCTGGGGTGTGAATGGTCTATTATTTTTTGGGACAAACTTTGGTTGCGTTCTCTCAAAATCTCTCGTTCCGCTTCTCTTACTCAATCTATGTTCTTTCTCTATCATAGACTATATCATACTCCCACATCTATTGCTAAATTTTCTCACTCTACTAATACAAACTGTTGGACCTGTGGCTCCCCTAGTGCCCACCTTCTTCATCTTCTTTTTCTCTGCCCTTCAGTCTCCTCTTTTTGGAAGAAAGTTTGGTCTTGTGTGTCTCGCCTATTTAATATCTCTATTCCCTATTCCCTTCCCCTACTTTTCTCTGGAAGTCTCTCTGATTCCATAGACCTTCTCTCTCATAAAAATGGTCTCTTTGACCTTATGCTCGCTTTGGCTTTCCAACACATTACTCTCAATTGGAAAACACTAACAAAACTCTCCATTCAACACTGGTGGAACAGCCTCTGTCATATGCATCGACTTGATATTGCTTTCGCCTCCTCTTGTAAACCTGTGCTCAATAGAGATCTCTTTTGGCTACCTCTTGTCACTTATTTAGATCATTTAGTATTAACTGATAACACTCGTTTAAATGCTGAAAATTTCAAGCCTCCTTGAACGTTTATTTTCTTCATTCCTTACCTTTTACAGTTCTTTGATCACCATGTACATTAACTTGATTAGTTTTATCTTTTTTATCCTGATGTAAGATGCAATTTTCTTAAATTTTAATTTATTAGCTTTGAAATGTTTACCTTCCTTCTCCCCCTTCCCCTTCCCTCCCCCTTATTCCCTCCCCTTATTCCCTTCAAAATTTAAAATAGCTTTCTTTTCTTCTTTACATAAACCTCTTATTTGATATGTTTTTTTTTCCTCTCAGATTGCAGTAAATTTGTATCATTGGTTTCTTGTTATTTGTACTACCTATATTCGAAATAAAGCTTTTTAAACATGAAAAAAAGACTTCATAAGGAAATCCTCAGGAATCTTCAGCTGGCTCTGAATATGGGTTTCTCACTGAGGCTACCAGTAAATTAGGAAAAGTTGTATAGCCGATTTATGATTTCCCTTTAGAGCAGTGCTTTAAATGGGAGAGTACCGGCACTTCTCAAGAGAGAAGTAATATTTTAATTGGAGAGTACCGGCACTTCTCAAGAGAGAAGTAATATTTTAATTGGAGAGTACCGGCACGTCTCAGAAACAAGCAGGTACCCTGGTACAGAGCACCTGCACTTCTATTTATCCATTTCAAGCACTGCTTTAGAGATGATATTATGGAGACTAATATGGTGATCTTCCTTTATGGTTTTGGACATCGTCAGGGGAAAAGGAATAGTGTCTGACAGATTTCTGAAGCTAGTAGCTCTTATGGCATCGCCCTTCAATTTCATCCTCCATGCAGGACTACACCTTCCAGATTAAACACTTGTTGTGTTCAGTGATGGTTCAAAAGTAGAGCGTCCCATAAAAAGCATTTTCAGTCTACATTTCAATCAGTTGGTGTCCTCTTTGCAGTGATGGGGGAGCCCCTGTATTACTTGAATGGGTTTCCTTTGGCAACATCAGCTTATTTTGGCGGAACACTTGTACCCCGATTGGCACAGGATGTGGCTGGGCTGCACCTGTTCACAAAATGTCCCACTAGGGCAGTGGTGTTCAAACTGTGGGTCACGCCCCCGGGGGACGGGTGGGCTCAGCATCATGCAAGGGGGCGCCAGATCCACAGATGAAAAGGAGGTTTGTGTCTGCTGCTGCAATAGGGCTCTGCTTCAAGCTGTAAAAACAGCAGAGATTAGAAACAAGCATTTGCAATGCAATAGGTCTCGTATTTACGCAAGTTTGAGCTATTGGCATTGTACATGACAATGCCTTTTATTTATGTTTTGGTTTTTAAAACATAAATAAAAGACATTGTCATTTACAATGCCAATAGCTTCAACTCGCGCAAATGAGATACCTATTGCATTGCTTGTCTCATCCCAGCTACTTGACGCTGCCCTGCATGGGAATTCCTATCTGGAGAATGACAATGCTGCCCAGAACTGCCCATTCCTTCCTGACTTCAGTGACCTTGCATGGCCTCCACTTTTACCCTTACTTTATCAGTACCACAGAATCAGTACTTCAAGGTTATTTTTTTCCCAGATATTCTTCTGGGGGACAGTTCCATGGATTTACAACACAGTCAGTAAATCAAGGCCATTACACTACAAGTCTATGCTCATAGGCAGGACCACTGGAATAACCCAATATTGTGGCCGCCGCCTTCTCGGAGTATTTACATATTTTCCACACTTGCCGCATGATTCAGATCTTCTGTATCAGTTGCAAACATTGATTCTAGCTCAGATGGATCAAAAGAGGCTTTAAAAAGCATCAGCCATGGTCCCCCGGGGGGACAGACGCTTTGCAAAGATTAACTGTCACCATTTCGTTACGGACGGCTGTATTCGGGTGTTAGAGTGCTGCTAATGAGGAGAAACGTTTGCCCAGACAGTACTACTGTGTTGTAAAATACAAAATAGCGAAATATTGCGACAGAATGTGCCATATTACGCTGCATCATTGTACCTCTTCTGTGTCTGATTACGTTTGTACCTCTCCAGTCCCTGCAGCACCTGTTGTGACCTGGGTCTCAGGCTCTACAACAGCTCTGCTGACCTGGTTCTCTGGCTCTACAGCAGCTCTGTTAACCTGGTTCTCTGGCTCTACAGCAGCTCTGCTGACCTGGTTTTCTGGCTCTACAGCAGCTCTGCTGAACTGGTTCTCTGGCTCTACAGCAGCTCTGCTGACCTGGTTCTCAGGCTCTACAGCAGCTTGCTGACCTGGTTCTCTGGCTCTAGAGTGGCTCTGCTGGCCTGGTTCTCCGGCTCTAGAGTGGCTCTGCTGACCTGGTTCTCTGTCTCTAGAGCGGCTCTGCTGACCTGGTTCTCTGGTTCTAGAGCGGCTCTGCTGACCTGCTTCTCTGGCTCTAGAGCAGCTCTGCTGACCTGGTTCTATGGCTCTACAGCAGCTCTGCTGACCTGGTTCTCTGCTCTAGAGCGGCTCTGCTGACCTGGTTCTCTGGCTCTACAGCAGCTCTGCTGACCTGGGTCTCAGGCTCTACAATGGCTCTGCCTACCTGGGTCTCAGGCTCTACAACGGCTCTGCTGACCAGGTTCTCTGGCTCTACAGCAGGAATGCTGACCTGGTTCTCTGGCTCTACAGCAGCTCTGCTGACCTGGTTCTCTAGCTCTAGAGCAGCTCTGCTGACCTGGTTCTCTGGCTCTAGAGCAGCTCTGCTGACCTGGTTCTCTGGCTCTAGAGCAGCTCTGCTGACCTGGTTCTCTGGCTCTAGAGCAGCTTTGCTGACCTGGTTCTCTGGCTCTAGAGCAGCTCTGCTGACCTGGTTCTCTAGCTCTAGAGCAGCTCTGCTGACCTGGTTCTCAGGCTTTACAACAGCTCTGCTGTCCCGGTTCTCTGGCTCTAGAGCGGCTCTGCTGACCTGGTTCTCTGGCTCTATAGCGGCTCTGCTGGCCTGGTTCTCTGGCTCTAGAACAGCTCTGCTGACCTGGTTCTCTGGCTCTACAACGGCTCTGCTGCCCTGGCTCTCAGGCTCTACAGCAGCTTGCTGACCTGGTTCTCTGGTTCTAGAGCGGCTCTGCTGGCCTGGTTCTCAGGCTCTAGAGTGGCTCTGCTGACCTGGTTCTCTGGCTCTAGAGCGGCTCTGCTGACCTGGTTCTCTGGCTCTAGAGCGGCTCTACTGACCCGGTTCTCCGGCTCTAGAGCGGCTCTGCTGAACTGGTTCTCTGGCTCTAGAGCGTGTCTGCTGACCTGGTTATATGGCTCTACAGCAGCTCTGCTGACCTGGTTCTATGGCTCTACAACGGATCTGCTGACCTGGTTCTATGGCTCTAAAGCGCCTCTGGTGACCTGGTTCTCTGGCTCTACAGCAGCTCTGCTGACCTGGGTCTCAGGCTCTACAACGGCTCTGCTGACCTGGTTCTCTGGCTCTACAATGGCCCTGCTGACCTGGTTCTATGGCTCTACAACGGCTCTGATGGCCTGGTTCTATGGCTCTACAGCAGCTCTGCTGACCTGGTTCTCTGGCTCTACAGCAGCTCTGCTGGCCTGGTTCTCTGGCTCTACAGCAGCTCTGCTGACCTAGTTCTATGGCTCTACAGCAGCTTGCTGACCTGGTTCTCTGGCTCTACAACACCTCTGCTGACCTGGTTCGCTGACCTGGTTCTCTGGCCCAGTTCTCTGGCCATAGAGCAGCTCTGCTGACCTGGTTCTCTGGCTCTACAGCAGGTCTGCTGACCTGGTTCTCTGGCTCTACAGCAGCTCTGCGGACCTGGTTCTCTGGCTCTATGGCAGCTCTGCTGACTTGGTTCTCTGGCTTTACAGCAGCTCTGCTGACCTGGTTCTCTGGCTCTACAGCAGCTCTGCTGACCTGGTTCTCTGGCTCCACAGCAGCTCTGCTGACCTGGTTCTCTGGGTCTAGAGTGCCACTGCTGACCTGGTTCTCTGGCTCTTTAGCAGCTCTGCTGACCGGGTTCTCTGGCTCTAGAGCAGCTCTGCTGACCTGATTCTCTGGCTCTACAGCAGCTCTGCTGGCCTGGTTCTCTGGCTCTACAGCAGCTCTGCTGACCTGGTTCTATGGCTCTACAGCAGCTTGGTGACCTGCTTTTATGGCTCTACAGCAGCTTAATGACCTGCTTCTCTGGCTCTACAGCAGCTCTGCTGACCTGGTTCTCTGGCTCTACAGCAGCTCTGCTGACCTGCTTCTAAGGCTCTACAGCAGCTCTGCTGACCTGGTTCTATGGCTCTACAGCAGCTTGCTGACCTGGTTCTCTGGCTCTACAACACCTCTGCTGACCTGGTTCGCTGACCTGGTTCTCTGGCCCAGTTCTCTGGCCATAGAGCAGCTCTGCTGACCTCGTTCTCTGGCTCTACAGCAGCTCTGCTGACCTGGTTCTCTGGCTCTACAGCAGCTCTGCGGACCTGGTTCTCTGGCTCTACGGCAGCTCTGCTGACCTGGTTCTCTGGCTCTACAGCAGCTCTGCTGACCTGGTTCTCTGGCTCTACAGCAGCTCTGCTGACCTGGTTCTCTGGGTCTAGAGCGCCACTGCTGACCTGGTTCTTTGGCTCTTTAGCAGCTCTGCTGACCTGGTTCTCTGGTTCTCTGGCTCTAGAGCAGCTCTGCTGACCTGGCTCTACAACGGCTCTGCTGACCCAGTTCTCTGGCTCTAGAGCGGCTCTGCTGACCTGGTGCTCTGGCTTTACAGCAGCTCTGCTGACCTGGTTCTCTGGCTCTACAGCAGCTCTGCTGACCTGGTTCTCTGGCTCTACAGCAGCCAACACTTTTAGTGGGGCAGTACCAGCACTTCTCTTTACCTCAATATCACTTTCAATGGGACAGTACCCGCACTTCTCTGCAGATTTACAGCACATTCAATGAGACAGTACCAAACCTTCTGATCAGCTGTACAGCACTTTCAATGGGACAATACCAGCACTTCTCAACAGCGGCACATAATTTTCAAAGATGCAATACCAGCTCTTGTCATAAGCTCTATAAATTGGCCGTTGCCCGGTGGAGCTGTCCTATGCAGCTATAGAGGAGTCTGGCTCTGGTTCACCCCCTCGGCCGTCACCTACCCAGCCGGACATCGGACATTGTTTTTAACGGATCTTCACGGTTTTGTCTGTCTTTCACTTTGACTGCTTTGTTACCCCTGAAGTTCCTTCCCCTTTCTGGTCTGCCTGACGCTATCTGCATTCCTTTCCCCTGTTTACCTTTCCCCCTCTACCTTCCATTCCCCATAAGACGTGTGTCTTTGCTATGCAACGCGCCAATAACTTATGTTATTGTGTAATCTCATGTTTTTCTCCTATGCCTATACTTGTAACTGTAACTGAGTTAATTTTTGTAACCTGTAACTCACTGATCCTCATGTAAAGCGCTCTGATACCTCCGGGTCTAGCCAGCGCTATATAAAACTCTGCAAATAAAATAAAATAAATAAATAAAAATAAAATAAAATTTCTCGAAGGGACAATACCAGCACTTGTCATAAACTGTAGAGCACTTTCAGAGGGACAGTACTAGCACTTCTCAGCACCTCAACACCACTTTCAGTGTCTATGTACTAGCACTTCTCTGCAGCTCTACAGTGCATTCAATGGGACAATATCAAAACTTCTGATCAGCTCTACGGCAGTATCAGTGGAACAGTATCAGCACTTCTCCGCAGCTCTCCGGCACTTTTGTTAGGACAGCCCAGCTCTTCTTACCAGTCTATACCACTTTAAATGAGAAAGTCTCGTCACTTCTCATCAACTGAACAGAGATTTCAATGGGGAATAATGCACTGTTCTGCTCTACTGCACTTTTTTTGGGGTATGACCAGCACTTCTCAGCAGCTCTACGGAGCTTTCAATGGACACTTCTCTGCAGCTCTACTGCACCTTTAGTGGGACAGTGTCAGCACTTCTCTGCAGCTCTACAGCACTTTTGTTAGGACAGTCCCAGCACTTCACAGCAGCTTTGCGGCGCTCTCAGTGGAAGGTACCAGCACTTCTCAGCATGTCTACAGTACGTTTAGAAAGACAGAGGTAGTCCCCGGCGGGACTGCGCTGCCTGGGTCGAGGCACAAAACCCACCGTCTCCGCAGCTCCCGCGTGTTTTGAGGCAGTGAGCCTCGGCTTGTAACACAATATTTACTGCCAACTGTACACAAACACTTGCTGCTCTGGGGAGTAATTGCTGCCAGTCCTTCCCCTAATCCTAATCGTTAAAATGTTGACATAACTTCCAATCCCAGCTTCCCCAGGGACCGGCGTTGTGTAATCCCATGGCATGCCCCTTGTCTACCAGCACTGGGCGTTCTTAAAAGTGCCAGTTTAACCTCAATCGCAATTCACAAACTCGGAGCCAGTTCTACGCACGAAAGCAAAACTGAGGTTAGAAACACGCAGAGTCTGTAAATTGAGGTGTTTTTGTTCCCCTTCTACAAGAATGGCGACGTCTAAGTGCGAGATGCCATTTTTGCCGAATTGGTGTGGCGCGGCCCGAGGCATCGCACTGCCTCAGAAGCAAGATGGCACCGTAGCCGTCCCTCTAGCGCGATCCCGGCACTGAGGAGCCCCGCGACGGCAGCACAGGTGGTGGCGAGAGCAGAGACAGCGTGTGGACCCTCCTGAGCACCCGCCTCGCAGGGATTTGAACGGACTCATTTTCCGACAAGGTACAATAACCTTTGTTGCCATGTTCAATGACTTTTGCCTTGCGATGATCGGTAACTAAAGCGGCCTGACCCAAAGATGGCGGCTGAAATGTACGGAAAGTGCTTTACCTTTCCCTACGGAGATGCGCTCCAAAAGATTGGAAGTTATAATAGTAAGGCTGTGTCCGCTGCCTATAAAGAACGTTTCTGCACACAATCGTATCCACCAGCACGGCGATCTTCCTCACAGCGGGGCCTGGCCCTAAGATGGCGCCCATGATCTAATATCGGCAAAATCAATCGGAACTATTGCCATCTGAGTTTGCTGCGACGTTGAGCACATCTCAACCCTTCCTGCTGCACCAAGCCGGGGGTCACTTTGCCAATACTGCCAGAATCACCGCCGCATCCTCGTCGGACGAAGTAACGCAGCGATTCAAAAAAGCGGATTACGAGAGACATCAATAAAACCAGCACTGAAGGTACTGAATAACAACCGGATTGCCCTCCTGAGCGCCAGCTTTGTAAGGATTTTACCGACCTTTTTTTCCGACAAGGCATAATTACTTTCGTTGCCATGACCAGTGTTTCCTAACTTTGCCGCAATCGTCAATTAAAGTGGCCTGACCCTAAGATGGCGGCTGAAGTGTACGGTGAAGCGCTCTATCTTTCCGTGCGGAGCTGTGCTGTAAAGATCAGCAACACGAACCAATATCTTAAGTAAGACTGTATCCGCTTACTGTAAGGAACGCTTTTTTTGCACAAATCTGATTCCACCAGCACGACGATCTTCCCCAGAGCGGGGCCTGGCCCTAAGATGGCGCCCATGATGTAGCTATCGGCAAATCTATCAGCAATATAGCCGTCTGTTGTTGCTGCGACGTGAAGCTTCATTTCAACCCTTCCTTATGGCACCAAGCTGGGGAATCAATCTGCCAATACTGTTTCAGCCGGGTACCAGCTTGTCCCACAATGTATCTCATACAGGATGTCTTCAAGATGGCCGACAGATGATCAGCGCCGGCCGGGAATCTCCCCGGCTATGGATTGCCTTTTTGGCATTAATTCCCCTGGAAGCTACCCCCTTCTTGGACCCTTATATACACCTGGGGTTTGATTTGACTGCGGTTCTCATCTCGCCAACTCCCGTGTTTAAACTCGAAATTCTTCAGAGTAACCGTGATTATTATCCTGACCGCGGAGACTGAGCAATATGGCCGATGCCCGGTGGAGCTGCCCAGACAGCTATAGAGGAGATAGGCTCTGGCTCACCCCCTCGGCCGTCACCTACCCAGCCGGACATTGGGCACTGTTTCTCCTCGTCTTCCCGCTGTGTCTCCTTCCTCTTCCTCCCTCCGATGAAGTTCCCCTTCTTGAACCTTGATACAGACCTGGGGCTCTAAGGTCTGCGGTCCTTTGATTCTCAAACTCCCCCGATTGAATTTGAAACCAGCCTCAGCAACTTCCGAGGAATTTGTGAACATTCTACCGACCGCGGAGACCTAGCAATTTGACCGATGCCCGGTGGAGCTTCCCAGGTAGCTATAGAGGAGATGGGCTGTGGATTTCCCCCTCGGCCGTCACCCACCCAGCCGGACATTGGGCAGACTTTACTTCGTCTCTCTGCGGTGTCTCCTTCTTTCCCGCCTTCCGATGATTCAGCTGGCTTGTTTGACTTTCACTTTGTCTTTTTGGTTCCCCTGAATTACTTTCCCCCTTGCCTGTCTTTCCTGACCCGATCTTCATTCCTTCCCCTTTTTTTCTTTTCCCCTCTTCCTCCTATACCCCATTGGATATGTGTATTTGTTTAATCTATGCTCTATCAACTCATGCTCCTGTAACTGATGGAATTTTGTAACTCGATAATCCTCATGTAAAGCGCTCTGATACCTCCGGGTCTAGCCAGCGCTATATAAAACTCTGCAAATAAATAAATAAAGAGCAAGGGGACGCAGGTTCAAATCCTGGCTCCGCTGTAGACCAATATGTGTGATCCAAGGAAAATGTCGATCTTATTGTGGCGCAGTTAGTGAAAACTGAGAGCGTTTAGAACAAGCTGTCGCCATTGCGCGAATGGAAAAAAAGTGCTTACTGACTAATTGAAGGAGACAGTATAACGCCGCAAGTAAAAGATCCAGTCCTGATGGGCGGTCCCAAAATGAAACAGGGCGGTAACAAGGAGGGACTAAGAAGCCTCATTATCAATCGTAAGCCAGCATTTACCATGGACGATGACGCCAGACAATGAAAAATATGGGCGGGACTTCCACACCACTTCTAAAACATACCCTAATACAGCATGCCTCGCAAAGCGAGCAGGCATGCGCTGCAACGCTAGGCTCGACCTAAAAACAAGAAGGAGGCCACCACGGCAACTCTGTTAACTGCTGCCTGTCAGTGTAGGTGTGAAACACCACACGAAGCGCAGCAGGACACTGAACGGGCCAATATATTTGCTCTTTTTCACTCGCCCCAGACTCAAAGATGTGAAAAAAACAATGGAAAGGAAACGAGAAAATATGTCAGGAATGCCATCTTAAAGTCAACAGCCAGCGTAACCTGTTTATTTCATATCTCATGCTATCCCCTTGCCTGTACACATGTTTAAAAAGACGAGTACTTTAGTTAAAACTTTTTAGGTCAAAATACATTACCAAGTTTATTCAAATGCATTAAGGAGTGAATCCGCACAAAAGCAGGAAGAGTAACCCAGAGGAGGTGAACTTGCTTTATTTATTTATTTTATTTGCAAAGTTTTATATAGCGCTGGCTTGACCCGGAGGTATCAGAGCGCTTTACATGAGGATCAGTGAGTTACAGGTTACATAATTACATAGCCAAGTATAGACATAGGAGAAAAACATGAGATTACACAATAATATGAGTTATTATTGCGTACACACGACTTAAGGGGAGTGAAAGGTAGAGGGGGAATGGTAAACGGGGGTAAGGAATGCAGGTGGAAGACACAACGGGGAGACGAGGAAAACAATGTCCGGTTGGGTAGGTGACGGCCGAGGTTTTGCCTTTGATCACAGGCTGAGGGCAAAGCTCTTATTCATGGTGGGCACAATTACATTGTATTGTATTGCAACATTTATAGTGTTTACTGCCTAATGGATGAACTCCAACCGGCTGCCCAACTGCTGAGCGGTATGGTATTATGTTACGTTTTTTTTTCTTGATTAACACACGACTCACTCCCCCAGGAGTATCTCAGTGCCTGGCTGTTCAGAACAAGTGTGATTTAGAACATCCCCGTTTTAAACATCTCCTGAAGGTTTGTAAACTCGGGGCGCCTGCGCATATGCAAAGGGAGTCTGTTCCAGTGAGAAGGGGACAAATACGAAAAAGATCTGCTAGCAAATCTAGAGGTGCGTAAGAGAGTGACCTGCAAGAGAGTTTTATTTGTGGACCTTAACAGTCTGGAGGGCTGATAGTGGTGGAGTCTGGAATTGTTCGCCCTAAGTTGGCAGGGTATGCCCAGACGTGGGTCCCTTGCTCACTTTGCCACTGGATTCAAGATAGCCTGGCTGATGAGGATTATGAACCTGAAACCGGTCCCAGGATGCTTGTTTCCGGTCCAGGGAAGACATGGCTTGGCAGTTCGGGCTGGACTGTTCCCATGAGGCACAGGGTCAGACTGATTTGCATATGGCCATGTCTGAACTGGGGTGGTGGAGTGAGCTAAAGAATGATGATGGATTAAACCCAGATCAGTTGACTGGGGGTGAGTGTTTGATTTGCTCTAACGCTCCGTCCATCATCCCCTTTGGTATCGCTTTGTTCGCCCTAAGTTGGCAGGGTATGCCCAGACGTGGGTCCCTTGCTCACTTTGCCACTGGATTCAAGATAGCCTGGCTGATGAGGGTTATGAACCCGAAACCGGTCCCAGGATGCTTGTTTCCGGTCCAGGGAAGACATGGCTTGGCAGTTCGGGCTGGACTGTTCCCATGAGGCACAGGGTCAGACTGATTTGCATATGGCCATGTCTGAACTGGGGTGGTGGAGTGAGCTAAAGAATGATGATGGATTAAACCCAGATCAGTTGACTGGGGGTGAGTGTTTGATTTGCTCTAACGCTCCGTCCATCATCCCCTTTGGTATCGCTTTGTTCGCCCTAAGTTGGCAGGGTATGCCCAGACGTGGGTCCCTTGCTCACTTTGCCACTGGATTCAAGATAGCCTGGCTGATGAGGGTTATGAACCCGAAACCGGTCCCAGGATGCTTATTTCCGGTCCAGGGAAGACATGGCTTGGCAGTTCGGGCTGGACTGTTCCCATGAGGCACAGGGTCAGACTGATTTGCATATGGCCATGTCTGAACTGGGGTGGTGGAGTGAGCTAAAGAATGATGATGGATTAAACCCAGATCAGTTGACTGGGGGTGAGTGTTTGATTTGCTCTAACGCTCCGTCCATCATCCCCTTTGGTATCGCTTTGTTCGCCCTAAGTTGGCAGGGTATGCCCAGACGTGGGTCCCTTGCTCACTTTGCCACTGGATTCAAGATAGCCTGGCTGATGAGGGTTATGAACCCGAAACCGGTCCCAGGATGCTTGTTTCCGGTCCAGGGAAGACATGGCTTGGCAGTTCGGGCTGGACTGTTCCCATGAGGCACAGGGTCAGACTGATTTGCATATGGCCATGCCTGAACTGGGGTGGTGGAGTGAGCTAAAGAATGATGATGGATTAAACCCAGATCAGTTGACTGGGGGTGAGTGTTTGATTTGCTCTAACGCTCCGTCCATCATCCCCTTTGGTATCGCTTTGTTCGCCCTAAGTTGGCAGGGTATGCCCAGACGTGGGTCCCTTGCTCACTTTGCCACTGGATTCAAGATAGCCTGGCTGATGAGGGTTATGAACCCGAAACCGGTCCCAGGATGCTTGTTTCCGGTCCAGGGAAGACATGGCTTGGCAGTTCGGGCTGGACTGTTCCCATGAGGCACAGGGTCAGACTGATTTGCATATGGCCATGTCTGAACTGGGGTGGTGGAGTGAGCTAAAGAATGATGATGGATTAAACCCAGATCAGTTGACTGGGGGTGAGTGTTTGATTTGCTCTAACCCTCCGTCCATCAACCCCTTTGGTATCGCTTTGGAGTCTGGAATGGAGACAGACAGGAAGGGCCTTGTTTAATGCCTTGTGGTCAGGCAGCTTAGCTTGAAAATTGCCCGTTTCCTGATAGGCGGCCAATACAGATTTTTTGAAGATAGGGCCAGAGGAGGACTGTGTGGGAAAGTTACAAATAAGTCATGCAGCTGCATTCTGCACAACTTGCGATATATTAGTATTAGTGGGGGCTAGGAGTGTTATATATTGTACTGTATTGTAATTGCATTTAACTCAAGATAGTGAGTTTTTTTTAGTGGGTATTGTAATTAGTTTTGTGCTCCTAACGATCCATTTCCATGCATTTACACCAGTTTCAATGTGCTAAATTAAATTATTAGGATTTAGGTGTGATCTTTATTTGGAGGGGGTGAGTGAATTCATGCAAGTGGTTGGCAGTGTTAATAGAAGAGCTACAGGAGATAAGATATTTTTCGGGTTCCAGGGTATCACTTTTAAAGGAGATGCTGTTATCTTTGAGATGAGGTGTGGGCACTTTGCAGAAATACAATAAGTGATTAAGGCAAACACGCATGTGACAGAGTAGATGGTGCTCAGAGGCAGGAGGCATGCTCAGGATGTAAAGTAAAGGAGGTTCATTTGAAAGAGAAAAGGAGAGGCAGCAATTCAAAGATTTAGGTCAAGGTCAGTTTACATGCACGTACACGCTTTTGTGAGATTTCATGCAATCTTATGATGAAAAACTGTGGGAAGAATAATTTTTTGCATGTGGTTTAGTGGTATATTAGGTACTTTTGATAATCACTAGAAGCAGGGGGGCGCTAGAGAGCCCGCAGCAAGATGGCCGCACTTTAGTGCTGCTAGGCTGGTCGGAGCCAAAATCGGCTCATTATCCTGTAGCTGGACTACCATTGATCCCGATATGATAGGGGAACTATGAAGGTATGTCCTAAAGATTAAAACAAAGACTGCAAAGCGAGAGAAATAAGGCTGGCAACCCCTGTATACGAGGCTGCACTCCGGCCGTCTGCGGAACACAGGCAACATGGCGGCCCCCATGCTTCACAGGCAAATGTAAGGAGTGAAGCTGAGGGATGAGACGGTGACTGAAACTACTGCGTACGGCTTTTAAAGGGAGTAAGCACTGCTGCGGCTGGACTGGATGAAGCCGGTGAGTGCAATAGACTGGGAGTGGCTTCCCGCCCCAGTGAACACAAGCCGGGCTCGTCAGGCCCCGCCTGAGAGTGTCAGATGCGCGGAGGGGGCGGCCGCTGGGAACCGAGTGTATATGTGCCTCGGCGCAGGAACGCAGATAGGCCACGATCCCAGGCGCCGGCTCGGAACATCGTCGGAGCACACCTTTGAGGGCCCTCGGCACACTGCTAAGTGATCTTGTGTGGTGGTGGCCGGGCTGGATCGGTGCAAAACACAGCATGTAATATGTCGGCGGCCGGACGAATGGAGAGCCTGCCACGGTGGAGATGCCTGTGAAGTAAGATTAGACACAAAACAAATATGAGGGGGCCCTCGATGCACTAATAAGCAAAGGATACCTGTCCCCCCTGCATGTGTGCAGCCCTGATAGACGGGTGAGAAAGGCCCTGTAGATTAAAACAGCAGAAAGGTGCGGTGGATTGGGAGCCTAGACCCCTATGTACCATTGAGATTGCTGGAGGTATAGGGGAACAACAGTGAACTAGCTGGCAAAAGGGTGAAGCAGGGACTCATCCCTCATGCCCCAAGCGTATGTGACATCATGAACTGGTGTAAAGGAGACACATCAATATGCCGAGTGGAGGAGCCCTACACCTGGAATATACCTACCTTAGACTCACTGACATAGGGGACAAGAGTGGCAAGCATGGGTAAGACAGACAAGCAGCAGTCAAAGCTTATGTTTGAGTCCAGGAGTCTCACCAAATCACAACCTCAGATGGCATCGGACTCTGAACAGGATCTGGAGGCGGGGGTGGCACTACCTTGGAGACCATCCTGCTGGCAATGCAACACAGTTTGCAGTCCATTGATAGCAAGATAGATACCTTAAATCTGAGAATGGACCATATCTGATACCCCTGGGTCTAGCTAGCGCTATATAAAACCTTTAAAATAAAGCTGTATAAGCAGGGGGCCTGTATCACAGAAGCAGAACAGCGGCTCTCTGTGACGAAAGATACCATAGGCACTGTACGCACCTCATGCTCGCAAATGGAGAAGCTACTAGCCGTCATCCAAGCCAAAAATGAAGACCTGGAAGCTAGATCCAGAAGGAACAATCTCCGCATTATTGAGGTGCCTGAGCCTACCAATACTGGCAGATCAGAGCTCTATGTGGAATTCATGCTCAGGGATATGTTCAGGCGGAGCATTTCTCGCCGGTCCTAATTGTGGAACAAGCCCACAGATCCTTGGGTCCCAAGCCTGTGCCGGGCACTGCTCCGAGACCCATTATTGCGAAGTTGTTGAATTACCGGGACCGTGACACTACGCTCCGGTTAGCGAGAGAGACGGGCGTCATGTCATATCAAGGCAACGAAAATGTACAGCAGGAAAGACGTGAGTTTCAACAGGTCAAGAAGAAACTGCAGACTTTGAATATTGAATATGCCATGCTCTACCCAGCGCCCCTCAGGGTCCAACACAGGGCAAACCGAAGATCTTAAAGACGCAATGACATTTCTCAAACAGCAGGAAAAGACAGCTTCAACTCATCGACCTGGCGAAGATGAAGGCAGCATGGATTCAACCTGCTAGGTGGAGGAAGTAACTGTCGAAGACTGTCATGCATATTATGTGATGAGGAGTTGGAGGGGAGGGTAAGAGACACTGAACCCACATATCAGACTGGCTGCCAACCAGTTGTACATCACAGGAGGTATGAGGAGTGACTTGCTGGTTATGCTGGCCAATAACTGAAAATACATTCACCATTGCAACATAATGTGTATAGACATATGTACAAGACTACACGGGCAACTGCTAGTGCTGGACTAAGACGCTAGCACTACCAAACCATGACATGGTCCGAGAGATTGCCCCAACCCCCCCAGACTCAGGGGGGTGTGTTGGCCACTAGCGGCCCCCAGAAGGGATACCCCAAATGTTAGAGACTCTGAATAAGCATGCCTGTAGTCAGGATAAAGGTTGGCTTAACCATTGTATAACTGTAGGTTTCTGGTTAAAAGGGGATTTCTTTGGCATGTTTGGGATGCTAAGGTGGGTGGGCCGAGAGGTAGGGGTTCATTGTTTAGCCATGAAGTATTTTGATCATAGTGCATGAATCGATATCGTAGCTGCAATACTACAACTCATGATATTCGATAATAGCGACAGGTAGAATGGGTGACACAGTGGGGAACACTATGGGCCACATATCCTGGATCATGTGGAACGTCAGGGGCCTTAACAATCCCAAAAAAGCAAGGCAGGTGTTGGCATATTTAGATCGGCAGGGCATACAAGTGGCACTGCTGCAGGAAACACACCTCACGCGACATTCAGAGAAAAAAGTGGCTGCGAGCTGGGCTGGGGTAAAGATAGCCTCCTCCTCCTCTTCATATTCGAGAGGAGTAATGATCCTCATCAAAAAGAATTTACCTTTTGAGCTCACTCACTCCGAGGCAGACGAGCAGGGTAGATAAATCATTGCACAGGGCAAAATGTGTGACACATTGATTACTGTTATTGATGACCCTGATTTGTTTGTGTCGATATGGTCAAAGTTATATGCTCTGCCATCCTCTGCAATCATCGGGGGGGGGCAACTTCAACACTCCGCTGGTCTCACACGAGGATCGTTCGTCCTCAACAGGGGGGGCAAAAAAGCGGGCGGCTAGGTATTAACAGGAGGAATGAGAGAGATGGGCCTTATTGATATTTGGAGGCTGCGTAATCCTGACAGTAAAGAGGACACATATCACTCCTATATTCATAAGTCCTGGTCCCGACTCGACTATTGGACAGTCACAAAGGAAGGGAATGCATAGACAGCCACAGTTAAACATTTACCCAAGACGCTATCGGACCATTCCCCAGTTTTGCTGACAATGACGATCCCCACGCACATCCCACCACAATTCCAGTGGAGACAGCAGCCGTCCTCAGTGCAAGATCAAGTTTTCAGAGAGGGAGGGAGATCAACGATAGTAGAATATTTCTATAAGAATGTAGGGTCTGTGCAGAACATAGAAACTGTATGAGAAGCATTCAAAGTTACAATACGTGGGGCATGTATGGGTCTCAAACCCGGGATTCTCCAATCCATACGTGGGCGTCTCAAGCAGATTGAATCAGCCCTGGGGACACTGGAAAGGACATACAAGGCCACCCGTAGGGAGGACACACTGGCAGAGATCTGAGAAAAGGTCACCAAGTACAATGAAACAGCAGAGCAAGAGGTGCAACACATGTCGCAGCGATGGCAGACCAAGATCTATGGCGAGGGGGGGGTAGGCCGGGTCGTGCGCTGGCCAACAGAATAGCAGAGCCATGGGCTAGGTCACATATAGTGGAGGTAGAGTCTGTAGAAGGCACCATGAGACACGACACGCCAAACATCTTGAATACATTCTTAGAATATTATGAGAGTATGTATGCTGATCGTAGATCGGCAAAGGAGCCGGAAATTTCAGATTATCTCGAGGACATCGCCATGGTCTGGCTATCCCAGGGACAGCGTGAATTCTTAGTGCAGCTGTTCACAGTAGAGGAAGTGAAGGAGGCCATTGCCACTCTACCTAATGGAAAGGCTGCCGGGAGTGATGGGCTTCCTGGAGAATTTCATAAAGAATACGTTGGTCTACTAGCCCCATATCTGCATTTTGTGTATTTAGAGACCTATCAGCGTCAATGCCTGCCTCACATTCTCCGTGAAGCCCTCATTATCACACTATTGAAACCTGACAAACCATCTCATAGATGTGATTCATACCGCCCACTATCTCTCATAAACATTGATGCTAAGATCCTAGCGAAGGCCCTGGCCACATCCACCAATTATATTACACCCCAACACAACTGTATAGATTCGGATTACGAGAGACAGCAGAATGTACTCGGTGTGGGCACCAGAAGCAGATTTTATACATTCAGCATGGGTATGCCCGATGGTGCAGGTTTATTGGGAGCAAATTTCAAGTACCCTCACCAAAATTGTTATGGAGCAAGTAGAATGCACCCCACAGATATGCCTACTAGGCTTGATCAAACAGATACAACCAGCAAATAGTAAATTAGTGGCTATAGCCTTATTGTTAGCAAAAAGGAGGGTCTCTATCCACTAGGGGGGGTGAAGCAACCCCAAAACATGAGCATTGGTTGCGGGACATGGCATATTGTCGGGATCAACTTAAGTGCTATGCTGAAGAGCTACCCTAGGCTTCGCGTCCCCAAGATATATGGGCCTCCTTTACCATGTATTTATTTGCCAAAGTTGATGAACAATGAGTACAAATGTTGCTAATAAAGGGAAGGCTGTCTTGTAATGTAGTGATCCCATCTTACAGGCAATTGGATCTATGGTTTGATGTATTGCACGATTAATGTAAAATAATGCTATACAATAACAGATGGCTATGTTGACTAGATGTTTGTATCTGGAAAACCTTAATATAAAAAATAAAAACTGTTAAGTTGCAAACAGTGCAAAAGAAAAAAAGAAAATCATTAGAAGCAGACAAACAGTCTATCAACTAAAAGGCTACAGCTAAACCACCACTTCAGCAAGAACAGCTGATCAGCTCAAGAAGTGTGCGAGCACTACAAGAGAGCAGAACTGAACCATATCTTAGTAGATATAGCGCATTTCTGCTCTCTCCCTTTTACGCAACGAAGCCCATCAACTTGTTCAGGTGCGTTGTGTCAAAGTTTAATAAATCTGTCCCTTAATGTTAGAATGCGGAATGTAGGAATACATCACCTCATATCTCATTTGTTCTTTGAATTTAGCCCCCCAAACAGACAACATTGAAAGTATTCACCACTCACTTTTCAACATTTCAGCAGTTTAAGTCACTGCGGAACCTCTCAGCTGCCATAGAAAGAGTTGATCATCCCACCCATCAGTTTGTTCACATGGGCACCTCCAAGTCCCAAAAGATACCCATCACCTGAGGAGTCTATAGGGTTTCATACAGTCTCCTGTCATATTTAGCCTCTACATGGAGCTGCTTGATACTATACTTGAAAGACTCATCTGCTTGAGTTGTTGTAAGGAATTGAAAAGCGCTACACGCGTGTTGGGAGTGTTGGGAATGTTATTCTCATGCTGAGCACTCTTGCTCAGCACGCCTTGTATGCAATAATGCTTTGTTGATGTTCAAATGTTATTTCATGTTCGCGGCTCGGAATGTCAGCTTGAGTCCTGTTAGGCAGTTAAGCTGTCGGAATCTGAGGCGACAAGATGTGCCGTGTCGTGGGCTGATAACGAAGAATAAAACGTACCTTTTGGAGGTATCATTGTGTTGAAATCCTACTCATTTTATATTGGTGACGAGTTGATGGTGTCTTTTCTTCAAAACAGAGAAAATTACACTGCGAACTGAAAAGCCCTCAGCTTTCTCCTTCGATGAGGGATACCTTCGCTGGCAGGTCGTACCGGCGATTTCCACCTTCCCGTGTTTGCGCAGAGAATTTTTTGACCAATCCTGCTTGGGCTTCGGTGACACTCAGATGGCTCAACGCATGACAACAAAGCCAGGCAAGCTTGACTCCGCTCTTCGTCATCACGCTGTGGTTGGCGGCCATCCTTGTTGTGATGTGAAGTTCATTTCCTGACACGGCAGCGTCAGCACATCAACGTCGATGGTGGCCATCTTTGGTTGGCATAAGTAACCGCTACACCGCGGTTTGCCTGCGCACTTGGTGACAGGCACACCGCTATTTACTGTTCATCTTCAAAGGCTTTCTTTCGCCGGCCTGTACATTCGGTGACAGGCACACCGCGTGCTGGACATAGTATGCTAAGGTATTGTTTTGCGTTGACTACTCACTCTGTGATGGGCACACCATTGTTATATAATAAGATATTATTTGAAGATTAGTGCTCGGTGACTGGCACATCTTTGTAGTATTTAAGTAGTGTGTGGTGTTGTTTTTTTTTTGCCATAGTTACTGGACATTTTCCTTTCTTTGGTTGATCTTCACTTGCTTTGCGTGATAATGTCTACTTCAAATGCAGGTGTGAGTGCAAATAATACTTCTTCTACGGCTAATTCTCAGTAATGTATGACTCAACCTCCACTGTTTTTAAGTCATCCGGGCAAACCTGTCATTAAATGGGCACATTGGTTCAGATTATTTGAGAATCATCTGGTTGCTATTGATGCTACTGTCCATAATCCTGCGCGCAAATTTGCATTATTGTTTGGTAGTCTTGGTCAGGCTGTACAGCGGCTTTTTGACAGTTTGCCAATTATACCTACACCTTCTGGTGATGGGCAGTGGAATATTTATCTTGAGGCTATTTTTAGATTACGCAAGCAATTCGATGAGGAACCAAACATTATACTTGAACGACATGCATTTTTCAAACGCAAACAATTTCCAGAACAAAATGTTGAAGAATATGTATCAGCTCTTAGGGTACTGGCGTTCACTTGTGAGTTTGGTCCTAACTTGGATACTTACGGTCGTGACCAATTTGTCTTCAATTGCGCTTCTAGGAAAATACAGGAAAGACTTCTAAGTTGTAGAAATCCTACACTTATCGAAGTTCTGGAACTTGCTAACCGCATTGAGAGATCTCTTATCTCTTCCAAAATATTGCATCTTCAGTAAATGCTGTTTCGACCACGGAGGAGTGCACTGAGGTTGTGGGTACCATCAGTGCCAAAAGGAAAAAACGTAAAATTTCTAACAAGACAATGTTTGGGTCTTGCTTTAAGTGTGGCCGCAAAATGCACCTTAGTAACTTTCCAGGTTGTCCTGCAATTGGCAAGAAGTGTACACTTTGTAAAAAATGAGGACATTTTCATAGTGTATGCAGGAGTGCTAGACATGCAACAAAAGTAGGAAGTGGGGCTGTGGATGTGGTGACTTGCACTGACTCACTCAACAATGTTGTTCTAAATTTGGAGTGTAGCACTCCAGAATTACCTGTTAAAGGTCCTTTGTGTGAGGTTCTAATTGACCACATTAAGTTAATGGTCATGGCTGAATCAGGTTCGCCCATAACCATTTTACGAGGCTCTACTTTTTATTAATATTGGGGGTACTGATTATTTGCTCTCTCCTACTGACGTTAACCCAAAGGCTTATGGTGAAAAAGATATTGATATGCTGGGTTATTTCAAAGCAAAAGTTTCATGTCATGGCCGGGAGACGTTGACCAAAGTCTATGTTGCTGTTAAGGGCAGGAACATTGTGGGTTGGTAAGATTTGGCTAGGATGGGTATACTGCTGGTGCCTGCTTCTTCTAATCCAGTGATACTGGGGGAAATACCCAAGATGGCCATTTCATTTAATAGTGATGTTCCCCAAGATCACGGGATGCTCTTAAAAAAAACAGTTTTTAAAAAAAACTTGCCGCCGGGTCCCGCGTCTTCTCTCCTGCAGCCTGTGTCCGACTCCAGGTCGGAACAGGAAGCAGGCTGCCAGGCTCCCACCCCTAAGCCAATCACAACACTTCAATGGAGCATTGTGATCGGTCTGAGCGCCGTGACACGGCGCTCAGCCAGGGGCTGTACGGGTGGGCATGTTCTCCATGCAGGCTGTAATGAGGCCTGCATGGAGAACAGGGGAGTGCGCATGACTGTTTTGTACTGCCCGAGAGGGCCGACAAAACAGTAATTGCGCACAGGAGTGTCTACCACTCCTCCCCTGCAGCTCTGCCCCACCCCCTCATGCACTGCTGCAGCAGGAGGGAAAAATAAAATGATAATAACATGCTGTTATTTTCATTTAATCTTTCCTTTCTTTGCTGCTCCTGGCAGTGGGGCGACGCTCCTCTGCCTTAGCGGAGGAGCCACCACTGAGTCGGCATATCACCAGGTTGCCTTATCTGCTGAGTAACAGGAATTGATTACGTTCGTTACCCCTTGTGGTGTCTACAATACCTTAGGCTTTCGTTTGGTTTGGCGTCTTCCACCAGCGTGTTCCAAACGTGTGGATAATTTGTTTGGGAACATAGCTGGTGTGCACGCGTATCAGGATGATATACTGATCTACGCCAAGGACCTTGAGGAGCATAACAAAATTCTTAGGAAAGTGTTGCCCATCCTCTTACAAATAGGTATGATAGTGAAGTTGGCAAAATGTAGATTTGCCATCAATAAATTGGAATACTTGGGACATACTGTTTCATGTGATGGCATTAAAAACAAAGAGTCTTTCACTAGAGCCATTAGTGATGCCAAAGCCTCTAGAGATAGAGATGCACTTCGCTTTTTCCTTGGATTAGCGGAATATTATGCACGTTTTGTTCCTGGTTATGCTCAGTCTGTTGAACCACTCAGAATGTTGCTTAAGAAAGGTCAGACATTTTTATGGTTGGATGTGCAAAACACGTCTTTTGAGAGTGTCAAAAAACATATTGTCACAGCCCCAGCTTTGAGCGCATTTCGTGAGAGTCACACGTCCATTATTACCGTGGATGCCAGTGCTGATGGTTTGGGTGCTGTACTCAGTCAAAAAGTGGGTGGAACTGAGAAAACAGTCGCCTTTGCTTCCTGGTCTCTCAAGTCATATGAAAAGCAGTATAGGACTATTGAACGTGAGGCCTTAGCTTGTGTTTGGGCGGTCCATAAGTTTTGGACATAAATTAGGGGCAATAGGTCTGAGTTATTAACTGACCACAAACCTTTGATGCATATCTTCACCAGGTGTGGCATTGGTAACATGTCATCTGGACTCACCAGGTTGGTTAAAAAGTTGCATGAGTACAACTTTACCATAAACCACATTCCAGGGGAAGAATTTTCGTGCAGATTGTTTGTCGCGTATGGCACTTGATGATGAGGAGGACTCTTCTGTGCTAGATGATGTAGAATGTGTGGCATTGGTGGATGCAATATCTGAGTACAAATTAGTTGTAAGTGAGCAGGACTGGATCAGTGCCTCAGATGAGGATTCTGTGTTGAGTAAGGCTATTGAGTATACTGTTAAAGGATGGCCTGAATTGAGGAATTTGGAGGGGGAATTGAAGACTTTTGCTCAGATTTCAGAAGAGTTGTCTGGGGAAGAAACATTTGTGCTCAGGGGAGATCTCTTTGTACCACATTCCAGGCTTCATGATAGTATTAACCCTCAGGCTCATGAAGGACATTTTGGTAGCACCAAAACTAGTATGAAAATAAAACAACATTATTGGTGGCCTTCTTTAGATGCCCAAGTGAAATAAATGATTGACCGTTGTCCTGAGTGTCTCTTATCTGACAAGCATTGGAGAAGCATGCATATCCCATTGTGTCCCACTCAGTTCCCTGACCAGGCGTGGGAGAAGTTGGGATTGGATTTCTCTGGTCCTTTCTCCACTTTACCGGCACCCATGAGGTATAAAAGTTTACTTATTGATTATCACTATAAGTGGCTGTACCATGCTTTTGTTGAATCTCCGGATACTGAAACGGTCATAACATTTTCGGAACGCATTTTTGTACTGGAATGTGATCCGAAAGTTTTGGTCACAGATAATGGCACCCATTTAGTGTCAGAACGCATGAGAAGTTTTTTTGCATTGCATAGATGTTAAGCATCTCAAGGTTGCGCTATACGCACCATTTTCTAATGGCCTGGTTGAGCGTGCCAACAGAATAATTAAAGAGGGGGTGCAAACAGCTTAAGCTTCAGGGTTGGATGTAGCAAAATTTATTGAGCAGAAAGTGTGGGCCTGTAATACTTCTCCTCACTGCACGACTTTTCATTATTGAGGGGTAGGAATGTTCATACATCTTTGTATCCTACGTGGCTGAGTGAAAAAACACAGAGAAATTCTGAAACAAGGCCATCTAAGGATTCTATAGCTGCTAGAGTTGTTGCACAGCAGTCTGACATGAAAGCGAGGTTTGATGGTGGACCAATTGATAATTTAACCACCGGGGATTGGGTGATGATTAAAAGTCCCATTAAGACAAAAAAAGGTGATTCCAAGTTTTCTGCTCCTGTGCAAGTGGATAGAGTCAGCAAAGGTTCTGCACTTATTTTGGGAAAGGGTTGGTGGAACAAGAGACAGCTTGTCAAACTTGCTCCTGATCAGGTAGCTATTATGTACAAGAAAAGAGAAATGGTACAAAATACAGATTGGGCACACTGGCTTTTTCATAATCCTCAGTCTTGTGTGGACATGCGCGAGGAGGTTGATACGGGTAACTGCACATCCAGGGTCATAACCACAGTTCCTGGTAGCACTTGTATGAGTTTGGTGGGTTTTCGTGTCTAAAGAGTTCCAAAATAATTTGTTGACTATGTATGCAAATTATGTCAGTGTAGTAGGGGTTATTTTGCTGTTCAGATAAAAAGGCAGAGATGTAATGAATTGAAAAGTGCTACGCGCATAATGGGAGTGTTGGGAATGTTATTCTTGTTCTGAGCAATCTTGATCAGCATGCCTTGTATGCAATAATGCTTTGTTGATGTTCAAATGTTATTTCATGTTCGCGGCTTGGAATGTCCGCTTGGGTTCCGTTAGGCAGTTAAGTTGTCGGGATCCGAGGTGACAAGATGTGCTGCGTAATGGGGCTGATAACGAAGAATGAAATGTATCTTTTGGAAGTATCAGCCTGTTGAGATCCTACTCGTTTCAGTCACCCAACCCCTCAAAAACTGAATGCCCATCATCTAGACCTGGATGTCTAGTGTGTAACTAAAGCTCAGCCCAACCAAGACAGAATTATGTGTTATTTGCCAAGAACAGCAAACAAGAAGCAGTACAAACCTGGCTCGATAACATGAAACTTGACGGCTTTGACCCCAACTTTAACCAAACACCAAGTCACTTGGATTCACTCTGGACACCAACCTTGGAACACATTGCCAAAAAAAGAAGGATGGCTGGTACTAGCTCTTGCTTCAAAAGAAAATGAAACCATTTCTTCCAGACAGTAACTTCAGAACTGCTGTTGAAGCCCTCATACTCTTGAATCTGGGTGGGTGTAATGCTGTGCTCCGTGGCCTTCAAGGCTCTTCACTGGCACCCTTTAAGAGCACCCAACACATTGCAGCATGTCTCATCCAGGGCCTGAGGAAATATGATCACTTTGCTCCCATCCTGAAGGAACTTCATTGGCACTTCTTGCCAGCCCACTGCATCTTCAACACCAGGTACATCCTTTGCATTTACAAAGCCATCACAATCAGCACCCCTGCTGATCTTGCAGACATGCTCATCACCTCTGGTGGTTCTCAGCAGTCTGAAACCACAACCATCAGACTGCAGACAAATAAGTGTAAAAAGAAAAATAAGGCAGCAGGCATGTTCCATCTCTGCACCCAGGAAATGGAGCAGCATCCCTGCATCCTTCAGGACCGTCCCAGTGCTGCTCCAGTTTAGGAAAGAGTTGAAGATTCTCCTCTTTAAAAACACTACATCACAATGCATTAATGATCCATAACCAAGCTACCTCTCCTGTCACTTGTTGACTTTATGCTTATCTTTGACCCTGTACAGTGCTCCGCTGCCTTTTGGCTAGGTTTGCGTTATAAGCCACATTTTACTTTCTACCAGCGGTGCTCAGTATAAAACGTTTAAAGGCCACTGCTCTCTGGAATAGAGTTTTAAGATGAGCTGCATGACAGGTATAAATTATTCGTTCTGCATACAAAGCACAGCCAAGTAAATGTCATAGGAAAGGAAGTGTGGAAGCATGACCCTCTATGGGTGGGAGTGCAAAGTAGCAGTGTTTTTCTCGCAGAATGTACTGTTCCCCGAGGAAGATAAGTAAAATGTACCAGACTTCTAGTGCTCTTTGTCCTAGATGTCACTAAGATGAGGGTTTTTTTTCCACATGACAAGGATTTGTGCATTGAGGATATATTAATTGAAATTAGTGACAGTGGTCACAACTGCAAAAACAGGCTAGGAGGGACTCAAAAAACTAGAGACTTGTCTGCTAGGTTTAATGCCAGGAAAAATGAAACTTTCCATAGGTTAATTCACCTACTTCTAATATTAGATAGGAGAAATAGCAATGAATTGGAAATCAAATAACGCACCAAATATAGCATATATGAAAAGACAAAAATACCGGTGGGGGCTAGAAAGCACAATGGTGCACGTGAGATACCAGAATGAAACGGGGAAAGCAGATGTGGCCCAAGCGTGGAATGAATTACAATAGATATTCGCCAAAGTAAACAATGATAATAAATCACCTTGAAACATGTGTATGGTAAGGGTATGGATATTGAGCTGCTAAACAAGAATGCTAGACTAATAAATAAGAGACATGGAAGACTGACCCTGGTCAATCGCAACTGCTGTGAGGATCAAGGGATCAAGGAAAAGAATCATCGCTGAGAAGCAGCAAATAAAAGAGGAAGAGGATTGTTGCTATGGACACTATATGTTGTGCATTGTTTCCAGAATGGAACATTTTTGTTTATGATGTATACTATGTTCTTTAAAGGGCTACATGTTGGGCAGCACGGGTCAGCAATAAAGGTTATTGCATAATGG